>VIBL01000029.1:0-1243297 GCA_008271625.1 Lutraria rhynchaena
AACCGGGCTCGACGTTGCTTAACTTCGGTGATCGGACGAGAACCGGTGTTTTCAACGTGATATGGCCGTAGACAACAATGGTGAAAAACGTCCCACCTATAAACCCACGATAGGCTACTCCAAAGCGGAAGTAGTAATTGGTGATGTCAAACTTAGTGCCACCAGAGATATACATGCGCATATGTGAGTTGGTGTTCCATACATACGGAGGTAGACTCTAGGCCGCGAAAATAAGTGACAATCGTAAGGGTAACATTTACGAGGGTTTTAGGGTTAGGGTTAGGGTTAGGGTTAGATCTCAATTAGTTGTGTAAGTCTTTCCTTGTCAATACCCCCCAAACAATTAGAAAATTAGGTAGCTTTATAATGGAAATACCTCGGTAAGACATCCATACAAGTTTGTTTGTTTGTTTGCGTTTTTGCCTGTTTATGTTTGTTTGTTGGTTTGTTTCTTGCTGGTTTATGCTTGTTTGTTTGTCTGACTGTTTGTTTGTTTGTCTGACTGTTTGTCTGTTCGTTTGTTTGTGTTTGTGTATGTGTGTTTTCGCTTGTGGTTGTTTGTGTGCGTGTGTACGTGTGTGCATGTGTACGTCTTTCCTTGTCAATGCCCCCCAAACAATTAGAAAATTAGGGGTTTTAGGGACATTGAACTGCATACCGAGGTATAACTCACAATTTTCATCATCTAAATGGCATACAAAGCGAGGTAGCTTTATAATGGAAATACCTCGGTAAGACATCCATGCAAGTTTGTTTGTTTGTTTGTTTCTTGCTGGTTTGTGCTTGTTTGTCTGACTGTTTGTCTGTTCGTTTGTTTGTGTTTGTGTATGTGTGTTTTCGCTTGTGATTGTTTGTGTGCGTGTGTACGTGTGTGGATGCGCGCGTGCGCTTGTGTTTAATACGTTTGCTGACTGCGGTCGTTTCAGTTTTTAAACTCTCGCAGTGCATGTATCATTTTAAACGGTAGTACATGTGGGTCGGGATGCGCTCTGTCACTATGCACTGCGAATTAGGTACTGTACGTGCAAAAGTAGGACATAATTTCTTGAAATACACGAGAACAATCGGTAGACGGCGACTTTCACCTGAGTGTTGTAAGAATATAGTTTCTGAGTGGAGAAACTTTAGCCAAAATCTTGAGAAAAAACAAAAGTCTACAGCACCCGGTATTCCCAGGCGGTCACCCATCCAAGTACTAACCGGGCTCGACGTTGCTTAACTTCGGTGATCGGACGAGAACCGGTGTTTTCAACGTGATATGGCCGTAGACAACAATGCTGAAAAACGTCCCACCTATAAACCCACGATGGGCTACTCCAAAGCGGAAGTAGTAATTCGTGATGTCAAACTTAGTGCCACCAGAGATATACATGCGCATATGTGAGTTGGTGTTCCATACATACGGAGGTAGACTCTAGGCCGCGAAAATAAGTGACAATCGTAAGGGTAACATTTACGAGCGTTTTAGGGTTAGGGTTAGGGTTAGATCTCAATTAGTTGTGTAAGTCTTTCCTTGTCAATACCCCCCAAACAATTAGAAAATTAGGTAGCTTTATAATGGAAATACCTCGGTAAGACATCCATACAAGTTCCATACAAGTTTGTTTGTTTGTTTGCGTTTTTGCCTGTTTATGTTTGTTTGTTGGTTTGTTTCTTGCTGGTTTATGCTTGTTTGTTTGTCTGACTGTTTGTTTGTTTGTCTGACTGTTTGTCTGTTCGTTTGTTTGTGTTTGTGTATGTGTGTTTTCGCTTGTGGTTGTTTGTGTGCGTGTGTACGTGTGTGCATGTGTAAGTCCTTCCTTGTCAATGCCCCCCAAACAATTAGAAAATTAGGGGTTTTAGGGACATTGAACTGCATACCGAGGTATAACTCACAATTTTCATCATCTAAATGGCATTCAAAGCGAGGTAGCTTTATAATGGAAATACCTCGGTAAGACATCCATGCAAGTTTGTTTGTTTGTTTGTTTCTTGCTGGTTTGTGCTTGTTTGTTTGTTTGTTTGTCTGACTGTTTGTCTGTTCGTTTGTTTGTGTTTGTGTATGTGTGTTTTCGCTTGTGGTTGTTTGTGTGCGTGTGTACGTGTGTGCATGCGCGCGTGCGCTTGTGTTTAATACGTTTGCTGACTGCGGTCGTTTCAGTTTTTAAACTCTCGCAGTGCATGTATCATTTAAAACGGTAGTACGTGTGGGTCGGGATGCGCTCTGTCACTATGCACTGCGAATTAGGTACTGTACGTGCAAAAGTAGGACATAATTTCTTGAAATACACGAGAACAATCGGTAGACGGCGACTTTCACCTGAGTGTTGTAAGAATATAGTTTCTGAGTGGAGAAACTTTAGCCAAAATCTTGAGAAAAAACAAAAAGTCTACAGCACCCGGTATTCCCAGGCGGTCACCCATCCAAGTACTAACCGGGCTCGACGTTGCTTAACTTCGGTGATCGGACGAGAACCGGTGTTTTCAACGTGATATGGCCGTAGACAACAATGCTGAAAAACGTCCCACCTATAAACCCACGATAGGCTACTCCAAAGCGGAAGTAGTAATTCGTGATGTCAAACTTAGTGCCACAAGAGATATACATGCGCATATGTGAGTTGGTGTTCCATACATACGGAGGTAGACTCTAGGCCGCGAAAATAAGTGACAATCGTAAGGGTAACATTTACGAGGGTTTTAGGGTTAGGGTTAGGGTTAGATCTCAATTAGTTGTGTAAGTCTTTCCTTGTCAATACCCCCCAAACAATTAGAAAATTATGTAGCTTTATAATGGAAATACCTCGGTAAGACATCCATACAAGTTTGTTTGTTTGTTTGCGTTTTTGCCTGTTTATGTTTGTTTGTTGGTTTGTTTCTTGCTGGTTTATGCTTGCTTGTTTGTCTGACTGTTTGTTTGTTTGTCTGACTGTTTGTCTGTTCGTTTGTTTGTGTTTGTGTATGTGTGTTTTCGCTTGTGGTTGTTTGTGTGCGTGTGTACGTGTGTGCATGTGTAAGTCTTTCCTTGTCAATGCCCCCCAAACAATTAGAAAATTAGGGGTTTTAGGGACATTGAACTGCATACCTAGGTATAACTCACAATTTTCATCATCTAAATGGCATACAAAGCGAGGTAGCTTTATAATGGAAATACCTCGGTAAGACATCCATGCAAGTTTGTTTGTTTGTTTGTTTCTTGCTGGTTTGTGCTTGTTTGTCTGACTGTTTGTCTGTTCGTTTGTTTGTGTTTGTGTATGTGTGTTTTCGCTTGTGATTGTTTGTGTGCGTGTGTACGTGTGTGCATGCGCGCGTGCGCTTGTGTTTAATACGTTTGCTGACTGCGGTCGTTTCAGTTTTTAAACTCTCGCAGTGCATGTATCATTTTAAACGGTAGTACATGTGGGTCGGGATGCGCTCTGTCACTATGCACTGCGAATTAGGTACTGTACGTAAAAGTAGGACATAATTTCTTGAAATACACGAGAACAATCGGTAGACGGCGACTTTCACCTGAGTGTTGTAAGAATATAGTTTCTGAGTGGAGAAACTTTAGCCAAAATCTTGAGAAAAAACAAAAAGTCTACAGCACCCGGTATTCCCAGGCGGTCACCCATCCAAGTACTAACCGGGCTCGACGTTGCTTAACTTCGGTGATCGGACGAGAACCGGTGTTTTCAACGTGATATGGCCGTAGACAACAATGGTGAAAAACGTCCCACCTATAAACCCACGATAGGCTACTCCAAAGCGGAAGTAGTAATTCGTGATGTCAAACTTAGTGCCACCAGAGATATACATGCGCATATGTGAGTTGGTGTTCCATACATACGGAGGTAGACTCTAGGCCGCGAAAATAAGTGACAATCGTAAGGGTAACATTTACGAGGGTTTTAGGGTTAGGGTTAGATCTCAATTAGTTGTGTAAGTCTTTCCTTGTCAATACCCCCCAAACAATTAGAAAATTAGGTAGCTTTATAATGGAAATACCTCGGTAAGACATCCATACAAGTTTGTTTGTTTGTTTGCGTTTTTGCCTGTTTATGTTTGTTTGTTGGTTTGTTTCTTGCTGGTTTATGCTTGTTTGTTTGTCTGACTGTTTGTTTGTTTGTCTGACTGTTTGTCTGTTCGTTTGTTTGTGTTTGTGTATGTGTGTTTTCGCTTGTGGTTGTTTGTGTGCGTGTGTACGTGTGTGCATGTGTAAGTCTTTCCTTGTCAATGCCCCCCAAACAATTAGAAAATTAGGGGTTTTAGGGACATTGAACTGCATACCGAGGTATAACTCACAATTTTCATCATCTAAATGGCATACAAAGCGAGGTAGCTTTATAATGGAAATACCTCGGTAAGACATCCATGCAAGTTTGTTTGTTTGTTTGTTTCTTGCTGGTTTGTGCTTGTTTGTCTGACTGTTTGTCTGTTCGTTTGTTTGTGTTTGTGTATGTGTGTTTTCGCTTGTGATTGTTTGTGTGCGTGTGTACGTGTGTGCATGCGCGCGTGCGCTTGTGTTTAATACGTTTGCTGACTGCGGTCGTTTCAGTTTTTAAACTCTCGCAGTGCATGTATCATTTTAAACGGTAGTACATGTGGGTCGGGATGCGCTCTGTCACTATGCACTGCGAATTAGGTACTGTACGTGCAAAAGTAGGACATAATTTCTTGAAATACACGAGAACAATCGGTAGACGGCGACTTTCACCTGAGTGTTGTAAGAATATAGTTTCTGAGTGGAGAAACTTTAGCCAAAATCTTGAGAAAAAACAAAAAGTCTACAGCACCCGGTATTCCCAGGCGGTCACCCATCCAAGTACTAACCGGGCTCGACGTTGCTTAACTTCGGTGATCGGACGAGAACCGGTGTTTTCAACGTGATATGGCCGTAGACAACAATGCTGAAAAACGTCCCACCTATAAACCCACGATAGGCTACTCCAAAGCGGAAGTAGTAATTCGTGATGTCAAACTTAGTGCCACCAGAGATATACATGCGCATATGTGAGTTGGTGTTCCATACATACGGAGGTAGACTCTAGGCCGCGAAAATAAGTGACAATCGTAAGGGTAACATTTACGAGGGTTTTAGGGTTAGGGTTAGATCTCAATTAGTTGTGTAAGTCTTTCCTTGTCAATACCCCCCAAACAATTAGAAAATTAGGTAGCTTTATAATGGAAATACCTCGGTAAGACATCAGTAGTATAGTAATTGAGCGTGTCTAGCACACCCCACTCGGGAACTAGGTCACTAGGTCACCCACTCGGGCACTCGGTAGAACCGGTTCAGACTGGTTTTTTTGGGAATTCCCCTAAAAAAATATAAAAAATAGATAAAATATATATAAGGCCCCACACCTGCACTCTGAAAAATGAAAAATAAAATTTTTTAAAATTGTGAAATTTTTATATAAAAAAATGTAAATGTTGAATTTTTTAAATAAAAAATGTTAAAATGGAAAAAGCAAAAATGTGAAAATGTTTCATATAAAATGGAGTCACAGGAATTTCGGTTAAATGAGATTACAAGGGTTCGAAGTATTCTTGAATCTGAGGAGAATGTAAGAATTTTACTTACTAAAAAATACAGGAGGGCTAGAAATATTGTATATTTTATCGAACTACTATTCAATGTTTCAACAATTTTACTAGGGGCACTTTCACCAATATTACCATATTCAGAAGTATTAATGTCTATATCGGCCGGCTGTGGTGCAATGGGTATTCCGGGAAAATATCTAAATAAATATTTTTCATCCAAAGTAGAAAAACATGAAAAAATTAGAACTCTTGCAACTACAAAACTTAATACTATAAATTCATATATTTCACAGGCTTTGAATGATGGAAAAATATCAGATGAAGAATTTCAACTTATATCTTCCGAATTGGATAAATATTATAAATTAAAAGATGAAGTAAAAATATTAATAAGAAAAATATTGAAAAAACTGATATTGAATTTAGGGAACTGCGACGAACCGAGTGATATATCTATTTTTTTTATATAAAAAAGAATGTCATTTCTAAAAATTACTGATCCTAAGAAAAGAGATTTAATAGTAAAAAAATTTCTTGAAACAAAAAAAAATATACAACGAAATCAACTTCGCGAACGTACCAGAGAAATAGGATTACAGAAAGATTTGAGAAAATTTTTTAAACCTGTTACAGATATACAGAAGGATACAACTAAAGAAATAAAAGAAGAACTTCATCCTTTAAAAGATATTGCACCGGCTATTGCAAATATTCCAGGTCCGCTGGCTATTGCAGCTATTCCAGATCCACAGGCTATTGCAGAACCTGCTCTCGATATAAATACAAAATTACATGGTCCAATCGCTTCCGAATATATTGAAAAAATGGTTGATAAAGATGGAACCGATAAAACGTTTGGAATATATAGAAAAGATGATGGTGGTTATTATATAGGTGATAAATCAATTACTATTGTAGGCGATAATATAATATTTGTAAATGATAAAAATGAACTTAGAGAATATGAAGGAACTGAAGGTTTATGGGAACTTATCATGTCGAAGGAACCAGATATTGAAAAATTAAATAACGATGATTACAGAAAATATCGCAAATTGTTGATTGCTACCAACGCTATTTATAAAAACAATGATAGTAATACAAATAGACCAAAATCCAGCAGAAGTCCGAAATATAGATATTATATTAAACCAATTTGGGATTATATGAATAATCGCAGAGACAGACCTACACTTGATAATATAGATGAATCGTATGGTTCAGGTCTTTCGGATCCAAATAAATTAATTGAAAGACTTGATTTATTGATGAATAGTAAAAAAGCTGGCAACACGGGGGTGCAACACGAAATAGTTTCTATTTGTGATAATCTTAAAAATCAAAATATTTTAAATTCTAAAGAATATGAAAATATACTCAAATTTAAATATTGAAAAATGTTAATAATAAAAAAATATGGATTTAAAAGACGATACAAGTATGGAGGTAGTGGAATATTTGAACCTATGGCAAATTTTATTAGTGGTATTGTTTCCAAAACAGCTGCAACAAATATAGCAAAGTCACTGGGTAAAACAATACTTGATGCCAGTAAATCAGCCGGGAAAAAAGCGTTGGATGATGCAGGAAAAAAACTTGCTAGTAAAGCGGTGTCCCATGCTAGTAAACTTTTAACTCCAAGATCAAAAACAATTTTACAAAAATATACAAGTTCACGGCCTACAAGTTCACAACCTAAGGACGAACCTAGTCTTTCTTCAATTATTGATGCTGGAGGTCCCAAGGTTATAAGTATTAAAGATTTGATTCATAAATTAAAAAATTCACAATAAAAAGATCTAAATTTTTTTATTATAAAATGGATGATATTTTAAAAATTACCGAAGTTCCCATGACAGATGAAAGTATTGAAAAATATGATTACCATGAATACGAACCTATTACAGGAACTAATTTAAATAATCCTGGAGAAATTAGAATTAATATAGAAACACAAGATTTATTTACTCATCCGAGTGAAAGTTATTTGTTGTTTGAAGGAAGATTAACAAAAGCTGATGGAACGGCTTATGCGAATGGAGATGCCGTTACACTAACAAATAATGGCCTTATGTTTTTATTCAATAATATTAAGTATCAACTTTCTGGGCAAGAGATTGAATCTGTCTTTTATCCTGGTCAATCTAGTACGATGTTGGGAATATTAAAGTATCCAGATGATTTCTCAAAAGCTCAAGGTTTGAATCAACTCTGGCATAAAGATATAGAAGCCACAGCCAATCTTATCAACAATACTGGATTTAAGATTCGCCAAAATTATTTAATTAGAGAACCAGATCCAAAAGGAACGTTTAGTTTTAGAGTTCCGTTAAAACATATTTTTGGATTTTGTGAAGATTATAATAAAATAATATATGGTATGAAACAAACATTGACACTAACCAGAAAGGCTAATGATGACGCAATTTTTAGAGCTAATGGTGTTGATGCAGGTATAGTTTCTCTCGCGAAATTATCATGGTATATGCCACACGTTCTTCCTGCCGATGCTGAAAAGTTTGAACTATATAAAACGATAGAAAATAAAGCCAGTCTCCCTGTAGGATATAGAATGCGACAATGTGACACTATAACGGTGCCACAATCGACAAGTTTCACATGGAGACTTGCAGTTAAATCAAGTCCTGAAAAACCTCGTTGGGTTATTATTGGTTTTCAAACTGAAAAAAATGGTGATCAAGAAAAGAATCCTGCTCTATTTGATCATGCAAATCTGAAGAATATGTATGTAATGCTCAATTCTAATAGATATCCTGAAGTTGATTATCAATTGGATTTTACTAAAAACCAGTTTAGTAGAGCTTACGGCGATACAGCTGCATTCAGATCAAAATTTTACCATATAGATGAATTAATTTCCAACCCTAATATAAATCCACCCGACTACAAAACTCTTTTTCCAATTTTCGTATTTGATGTAAGTAAACAAAGTGAAAGATTAAAGAATTCGGTTACTGATATCCAGGTGAAAGCAACATTCAATGCAAATGTCCCAGCAGAAACGGAAGCTTATGCTGTTGTTATTAGTGATAAATTAATAAATTTTCAATCAGATGGAAATAAAATGAGTGTTGTTTATGGTTAAATTCCCGGACTATAATATAATTTTATATATCCTTTTTCGGTAAACGTAAATTCCTTATATGCTAAAGGGTTAATCGATAAACGTGTTTCCGGATTATTAATATCAAATGTCCATTTTTTCATACAACCACCTTGTTCTTCCAAACACGTTCGATATCTTTTATCATCAAGGCGTATTTCAAACAATCGTTTAAATTGATCCGGAACGCTGGATTTAAATTTTAAATCAAATTCGATTGTGTAGACACCAGATTTTTTCAAAAGCCAGTGTTCTGCCCCGTACTGAAAATCAGCCCCTATACGATACGGATATTCAACTATATCATCATATTTAATATATTCATTCGGTAACATAACAAACGCATTTGTGAAATACTCATATTGTTTATTTTTTTTACCAGTAATATGAACTCGATTATGAGAATCTTGACGCACTTTTATTACTGTATCTTTACCAATTTCCAATGAAAATACGAGAAGGGTCGGTTGATTACGTTTAATATTTTGAATATCATATTCCAATTGTCTAATTTTCTTATTTCGTTCAGCTACAAATATATTATCCTTAACAACAACATTCGTTATTTCATCAATAGCCTTATTCAATACATCCCGATCACCTTCGGCAACGAGCTCTGTTATATCTTTTTTTAGAATATTCACCCCATTTTCAATATTTTTCATTATTTCACGTGTAATTCTATCACTGATAGTTTCATCATCCAGTGCCCATTCCTTTTTGAGTTTATTCAATTCAAATTCTAATTTTTCTTCATTAATATATTTTTTCAAATATTCACGTATCCGGTCTATAATATCAATCTTAGCCTGTTCCAATTCCTTCATATCTGTAAACTGTTTCATTTGTTCCTTTAATTCTTGAATATTATGTGAAATATTATCTTCAACGTGTTTCAAATTATCTAATTCATAATCCCGTGTTATTTTATTTATACGTCTCATTACAAATGCTTTATTTGTTGCATCACCGGCATCTGTAGGCATACCAAGATTCGTGATCTTATTTCCAAACATATCAATCTCTCCTCTTTTTAAAAAATTGTTATTTATATAATTTAAAGATACATCTGATCTTGAAACGGCGGTTTTTGACATTCTTCCAAATTTATCTACAGGCATTTTTAACTTAAAATTTTAAATGTTATAATGTTACATGTTGCATTTTAACATGCAACATGCTAAATGTTCGTTTTTTTTTAAAATGTTGAAATGTTATATGTTACATGTTTCAATGTTACATGTTACATGTTAAAAAAAATAAACACAAATGCCCACATATTACCGTTCCCCTTGGTTGTATTTGTTCTGTATTATATATTATTTTAGGATGCGAGCTCCCATTCGGTCGCATATTTAAATAGTTTATTATTTCTAGAGGTGGTTGTATACCATAACTATCAAAATAAATATTATTATACCAACATACCCAGTGTGTACCTTTAGCATCCGAAGAACCAAATTCATCATTCGGATTCGTATCATCTAGATTCAATATACCACATTCATTTTTCAATGGACGTTTGGGAAGCTGGTCTCTCATGTACACACCTCTAAAATTTGGAATTTTTAATTTTTTTACTGCATCTATCAATTCAAAATTAGTTAATGGTTTATATGGTAGTAAAATATTTCCAACTTTAATCTTAAGATCATCCATTTTATAACAAGAATAACTGTAACCTGTTTATATTTTATAACTGAACGAGTTAACCTGTTTATATTTTAACGAAGTGTAATAGCTTCAGTGCTCCAGTTTATAACAATAATCCTAAAATTGGAATATTTTTAAATGGACTATTTTCACCAAAAATAAGACCTGTTCCATCATATAATTTACCACCTTCTTTTTTCAAATATAATCCATCGCCGACTGACTTAAATCCAGAACCCGTGGTCGGTTTCAAATATAAACCTTCACCATCGGTTTCAACTTTACAAATACAGCCACCTTTTTTCAAATATAAACCGGAACCGATAGCTTTCTGTGCAGCTGTACTAGCTAAACCTGATAATGCACCTACTCCGATAGCCGGTAATACCGTTTTTGCTAATGCAGGTAAAGCACTTGCAGCTAATCCTGTCAACATACCGAGAAAACCACCTTCAATTTTTGCATTATGAACCAATTGTCTCTTGCTAAATTTTAACGTTACACCTGTATTATTTTCACATGCATGTTTTATTTTATTTAATTGCGTATCGGTAATAGCTATAATATCTTCACCTTCGAAATCATCATTACCCAAACGTATATTTGTAGCAGTACCATTTTTTATAGCACGTTTAATTTTATTTTTTTGTCCATCAGAAATATTAACTTTTATATTTATGTAACTCATTTTTAAAGATTATATTTGACGTATATGAAATCTTATCGTAATATTTTCACCTCTTAAATCAAGCAATTCACCATGTTGGTCTGTAAGTTTTGTTTCGAGTCCACGTATTGTATCCAATGTAATTGGTAAATATACCAAATTATGGGGTGTTTCGATTATTTTATATCCAGGACTTACATTAGGGAAAAAACTGTATATAGTATTTTGCGAAGAACCATTTACATAACTACCAGAAATAATATCTATATTAACAAGTATACTATTAATACTGAGAATATCAACAACGTTTTCAGATTCGTGAATCCCAGATTTGTATTTATTACGAGCAAACCCTAATACTTTACCTATGGATCTTGGATGATTGAAATCAACAATGAAATTATCTCTTATTTCTATTCTAGATTTTAAAGTATTTGGATTTGCAGTAATAGATATATCTTGTATAAAATTATTTATATCAACTATATCATAACTTCCTGTAGGTATTCTAATTGTTTCCCAATTTGCTCCATTGTCTTTGGAATATTTAAAATAATTATTCTCATTGGTGATATTTGGAAAAGAATAATACGTTTCAAGGTTAACGAGTGCTATTTCATACTTTCTAGTTTTATCAAGTTGTATTGGAGGATTGAACATAGTTTTAAATTTTGTTTTATTATCAGATACTATAATCTGAAATGAACTTTTGGGTTCTGTATTTCTGACAATAGCTTCTAATAATTCTTTATCCATTTTTTAACTGAACATTTTAAATGTTACATGTTGCATGTTACATGTTAAAATGCAACATGCTAAATGTTCGTTTTTTTTTAAATTATTAAATGTTACATGATGCATGTTATATGTTACATGTTCATTTTTAAAATTATTAAATGTTACATGTTACATGTTACATGCCAAATGTTCGTTTTTTAAATTATTAAATGTTACATGTTACATGTTAAATGTTTATTTTTTAAATTATTAAATGTTAAAATGCAACATGTCAAAATGTTCGTTTTTTTAAATTATTCATTATGGTAAGTAAAATCTATCCAAACCGATTCTATATTTACCATTATCTTTTTTAGATGATAAATCGATTACAACAAAACTAAATGGTTTCTCCCAAGCAGTTTTACATAATTTCCTAAATTCCTCCTTCTCCATATCATGACTTACGTGATCATTGTAAATATGATTTATATTTTTCAAATCTTGTGGAAACAAACATATGAAATTGGCATTTTCTCTTATAGTCTGCCTGGGCAATTTGAAATAGTTTTGTGAAAGATAAAAACAGTCCACGTTGCTGTGTCTACCACGAATATAGTAGGCTTCACATTTATTTTGTTTTTCTAAAATTAAATCATCAAATATCATCAAATTTTTATTTTTAGGATTTAATTCCCTGGGATCTGGAACATCTTCGGCAGATTCATAAAATTTACTTTCTATTCCATTTTTAGGTACTCGGCTTTTAGATATTTCATTTATGATATCCGATGTAGAAATTTCGCCATTGGATATTTCTTCGCGGTTGTAGAAAAGTTGAAGTATTTCGTCTTTGGTCAATTTTTTTTCAAAAGCTTCATTTAAAATACAATATTCCGGTTGGAATAAACTCTTTCCAAAAACCATCAATTTATCATAATCCAACCACCCCGGTTCAAGCAATAAATTAAGTAATAATGTAGTTTTACCGCATCCAGATTTACCAACAATCAAACCTCTAATACTTTTAGGTAAAAGAGGATGATTATTGCGTTTGGTCGTCATATTCAAAGATAAATCTTTTATTTCCATTTTTTAAACTTAAAATATAACATGTAACATGTTAAAATGTAATATGTAACACGTTAAATGCAACCTGTTTTTGAACCTGTTTTTGAACCTGTTTTTGAACTTAAAATGTAACATGCAACATGTAACATTTTAACATTTTCATATTTTCATATTTTTCTATTATAAAAATGGACGGTCTAATGTATTGCGTAAAATGTAAAAAACACACCGATACTCTCAATATTGAAGATATTATTTCAAAAAATAATAGATCTATGAAACGGGGAAGATGCAAAGTATGTGGAATAATGAAATATCAATTTGTTAAACGGGCAGCCGGTACAGGATTTATGAACAAAGCTATAAATAATCTACCTTTTGAAATGCATCTACCGGGTCATAATTTCACAGGACCGGGTACCAATTTAAAAAAAAGATTAAATCCTGATCTATCACCTAAAAGTTGGAGCAAACCAGTTAATAGGGTTGATAAAGCTGCATATCATCATGATGTGTGTTATTTAAAAAATAAAGATACGGAAACTAGAAATAAAGTTTGTGATAAAAATATGTTAGCGGAGATGGAAGGTATTTATAATCCTACTCTGAAAGAAAAAATGGATAGATCGATTGTTAATAAAGTTATTGGAACAAAAATGAGATTTGGTATGGGGTCATATAAAACCAAATGGTGAAGTATCTATTCCATTTTCGTGAATATATCTTTTATCATCAAATGGTGTCATACTTATTTTATTTACTTCATTAATGTACATATTATGTTTTTTTGAATTCATCGTATACATTTTATTTATTTTATTTTTATTATTAAATAGACAATCTTTGTAATCGTTGAATTTTATATCTTTTTTAATTGTATTTTTTCCAATTCCTTTTAATTTTTTATGTTCACTCAAATCATTCAACGTATATGAATATGCTTTACTTTTCAAAAATACTATTTCATTCATAATTTGACCATTCAACTCATCTTTAAATTTTCCTATTATTTTTTTATTTTTTTCTGAATATAAAGGATGATCTGTTGGATATTCGGATGTATCCAAATGATCTTGTATTTTTTTCATATCGTCGTAAATATCTTTAGTTTTAATTGATATGAAAACACTATCGGTATTATGAATGATCAATGGGAATCCGCAGTTGAAATTTTCAGTTTCAGTAGATAAATCATAAACTATTTGTTTTTGTTTTCCTAATGGTATTATTTTTTTTATATTGGCAATTTGTTTTTTTTTAGTTATAGCCAAACGAAATATATTAGGTCTAACATTACATGTATTTATATTTGTATTGTAACCTAGAGATGTTATGAGATAATGTAAACATGATAATGTAATTTTGGATTTTTGTGTAAAACCAAATTCACAATCCCTTCCTTTTTTATAACCGTCTCCTTGATAAAATCCACGAAAGAAAAATAATCTATAATTGTAATCTTTATTTAAAATTTTATATGGAATGTACTTATCGCGTTCATCGGTATAAAATTTTTCAAATTTTTCTGCCATTACTTTAAAATTTCCTTTTGGAATAATATTATACATATCGCCGGTTGGTATTGTGTAATTTATTATTTTAAAATCAGTTATTTTATAAATTTCTTTACAATATTCTAAACATTTATTCAAAAGATCTAAATCTTGATTACTTAAACACCATTTATATTGTGTTCCACGTTTGTATTTATAAATTCCACTTGATCCATCTGCTAAAAAGAAACCTTCTATAAATGCTTTTTTTTCTTCCAATGTTACTGGTTCTAATTTTAAAAAATCCCGTTTCAATGGAGGATTTAAATTTTCTTTATAATTATCATTGAATAGGAGATTTGTATTTAATGACAAATCTCTGGGTTTAATAATTTCACCGGTATCTCTGATCAACGAATGATCTTCGGTAACATCAACAAATCCTACCGATGTAACAACTCTAAATATTTCTTTATTTGTTTCGTGTTTAATTACAGTTTTTATTTTAGAAAATCCATCACTTGTCCAAACTTCAATATTATTATTTGGTTTGTGGTAAAATTTACCATTTGAATATTCATATTCATCAGTAATATTTTCTATTTTATTGATATATATTTTATTATTATATCTTAGTATCAACGGAGTATCTCCCAAAACTGAATCTGAAGCAACAAGTTCATTTTTTGGCCATAATTCATTTACAATATTATAGTAAAATTGATACATTAATAATTTGGAATAATCTAATGTACACATTCCCAAATAAATAGGTTTATTAAATTTAATAGATGTAATATTATTTTCAATTGCAACAAAGTTATTATTGAATATTATTGAATCTTTGAAATTTGGTTTATTTATATATTTTTTCACTTCATCCCTATTGGTAGATAATATAATATCACTTCTACCTCTGATATTTTCTAAAGTTTTACCATAGAAACTATTATTCATTAATTTCCATAAATCTTTTGCGAAAACCGATTTTGATTTTGTTCTTTGTTCGGTATTAAAGTTAATATATTTAGCCAACCAATTGGATTCTTCAAATGATATTGTTCTATGTACCTTGGTAACTTTCATACCAAGTTTAATATAATCTTTTAAAATACTATGATGAACAATATATTTATTTTTATTATATAATGTTAAAAATAATTTTTTTCTTTACTAACAGGTTTATCTCCTAATAAATTTAATTGATATTTTGATAAATCATCTTTATTTATATTCATTTTTTCCGGTGCCAATGGATAATTTCTAGTTTTAAATTTACAATTATTTGAATATTCCAAATCGCATTCTACTATACATCCTCTGCCATCCGGTATATTTAAATAATAATCTGGATCATATTCCCATTTGAAATTTTTAGGTGGTAAGGATTGTGACATTGCCCAACCATATAAATTATTTGCATCCAAGTATAATAAATATTTTTCTTCGAAGAATTCATTAAAATTTCCACCATTTTTTATTATTTCCAAACATTGTTCTTTTTCATTTTCATCTAATATTCTATTTCCATCACCATAATAGTTAGGTGTGTATTTATTGAAAGATTTAATATATCTGGGACCTAGGACACCAGAAAATCCACCTCGTATGCCTTTTTCAAACATTTGTAACATATCAACATCAGTTAATAATTCCAATTCTATATTTGTATATTTTAAACCACATTGCCAAGTTAATCCAGGGGCTGAATAACAATAACATGGATCGATTTCATGATATTTCAAAAAGAAATTTCTAAAATTTTCAAATGCATCTGCTAATATAAGAACATCTGTTTTGAGATATAAATTATGATAGTCTAATAAATTTTTACAATTATAATGTTCCCAGACTCTCTGTGCATGTTGGTATTCATCTTCCGTAATTGTTTTTTGTGTAATTGTTGAATAAAATTTATTAATATCTGGTAATTTAGAATCTTTTAATTTTTCTATAGAATCAACGTATTCATATGGGTAGAATCCTTTTTGTTTTAGTAGAGAAATATTTTCATCAAATTCACTTTTCAAAATAGGAAATTCATCCATTGATTTTGCAATATCTGATAACCCTTTTAACATAAATCTATACGAATCCAGGAATCTTAATTTTTTATAATATGATCCATAATCTATAGAAATATATTCTTCTGAATTTTTAGAAAGTAGTTTTACTTTATTATATTCATCTTCATATTTCATCAATTCTTCAATTATAAAATGGAAATCATAATTGGAACCATTATGAAAAAATACAGGAATTAATTTGGAAGATTTACCATCTTTGGTATTACATGATTGACACGAGGCCCCACGATATTTACCAGAATAATGACAATGTTCACGTATTTTAATATCGGAAAATTCAATTCCACATATATAACAATTGGTTGCTTCTTGAAATTTTTCTTCTTCATATGTATTCAATTTTGGTTTTTTCTTTTCGTTAAGATATATCTTGTAATGTATTTCATTGAATATCTCCATTATTTTTTTTACATATTTTTCTGTTACATCATCACCAATATATGAAAAATATTGTGATTTATATATTTCAGGATAATCAGATTTAACATATATTCCATAACTATTTATTTCTTGTTTAAATATTGGATTTGTGTAAGATTCGTTAGGGTTTGGTTTATTTGTCATCATTGGAATATTATTTGATTCAAAATCACAATATATAACAAATGGTAATTTATTTTTAAAATGATAATTTTTAAATTTAAGAATATTTTTTTCTTTTTGCGGCATTATCGTTCTACACGGTTTCCTACAATAGCATATTTCTATATGTTTTGCCAATGTATCCGACCTTTGAAATCCTTGTAAACAATTTCTACATGTAAATGATTTATGTTTATTATTATCATATTTGAAACTGTCCAAATCTTTAATTAAACAATAATGTGTATTTTCATCGCTTTCAATATATAATAGATCGATTATATTTTCGCTTTCTATATTTGAAATATAAACCGGATATAAAGATTGTTTATTTGTTTGATTCTCCAATGCAAATACATTTATACTTAGATTATTTAAACGTTCTATTTTGGGAATATCGTTTATTTTAACAGGGTATTCAATTCCATGCATATTAATTCTATTTTCATATTCTATATATTTTGTCACTCTTTGTTTATTTCTATCAGCAGGATATAACTTTGATAATATGGACCACAAGAAACATTTATTATCATTTATATTTTTCACATTAATAATATTACTCGATTTGAATTGAAGTGGAATGTAAGATGATGCATTTTGATTATTAAATTTGTACAGTTTTACTTTTACACTTTTAATATTTCTAAAAACAAAACCAGATCCTCTTTCTTGAAATTCATCTATCCAAGATTCAAATTTATCTATCAAACTTTCATAAAATGCAGATATATTATTTTGCGTTTGAATAACTTGAACAGGATGAGAATAATGACTTTCTATTATATCAAATGCTATAGGTGTTAAAAATTCACTTGTTATTGTTATTTTTATTTTCAAAGGAAATCGATTGATAACTATTTTATCTTTTAATAAATTTATATATTTGATTATATCCTCTTCATCGATATCATCAATATTTCTTTCAATAATAAGATCCCTAAACGAAATTTCTGTTCCCATTTTTTAAGGAATAATTTTTAATTATGTATAATTTCTTTTTTCAAAAATAATATTCATATCGATAATTTGGATTTCTAAGTATAAATTCTTGATATGCTTTTTTGTATTTTTCTTTATTATTTTGATAATGTTTTCGTTTCATAGGTTTGTTACATTGCTTGCATGAAGATTTAACACCCATGAACCTACCGCTTGCTTTATCGTATTCATATAAATATTTATTTTCATTGCATTTTGTACAAATTTTTTTTTCGCCCATTTTTAAAAAAATCAATTTTAATATATTAAAAATGAGTCATTCAAATATATATTGTTTGCGTTGTAAAAAACATACTGAAAACAATTCAGTAGAACAAGTAGCAACATCTAATAATAGACAAATTTTAAAAGCTAAATGTTCTGAGTGCGGATCTAAAAAAAATAGATTTACAAATAAATTAGCAGATGAATTACATCACAGAGTTGTAAAATCATTTCCTAAAAGACGTGTTCATGTTCATGCAATAGACCAAACATGGGCAGTCGATTTGGTAGATATGCATCAATTTTCAAAACAAAATAAGCATTATAAATATTTATTAGCTGTTATAGATATTTTTAGTAAATACGGTTGGTTGATTCCATTAAAAAATAAAACTGGAACGACTGTAAGTGATGCATTTAAAATATTATTTAAAAAAAGAAAACCGATGTTTATTTGGTCAGATAAAGGATCAGAATTTTATAATCGACAAGTAAAAAAATTGTTAAAAGATAATAATATAAAGTTATATTCGACTGAAAATGAAGAAAAATCTAGTATAGTAGAACGATGGATTGGAACTATGAAACAACGTATGTTTAAATATTTTACTGCTAATGAAACTACTAAATATTATGATATATTAGATGATTTAGTTAAAAATTATAACAATACAGTTCATTCTTCAATTAAAATGACACCAATTGAAGCAAGTAAATTGGAAAATGAATCAACTGTATATGAAAATTTATATCCTGAAGATAAAAATAAAATAAAAAAACCTAAATTTAAAATTGGAGATAGAGTACGAATATCAAAAAAGAAAGATAAATTTGAAAAAGGTTATACCACACGTTGGACCAGAGAAATATTTGTAATTGATGAAATTTTAAATACCAATCCTGTTACTTACAAAATAAACGATTTAAACGGTGAAGAGATTAAAGGTAGTTTTTACGAACAAGAATTGCAGATTACCAAATTTTGAGTTCTTCATCATATGGAATAACTCCATTTTATATGAAACATTTTCGCATTTTCCATTTTAACATTTTTTTATTTTAAAAAATTCAACATTTACATTTTTTTATATAAAAATTTCACAATTTTAAAAAATTTTATTTTTTCATTTTTTATTTAAAAAATTCGACATTTACAATTTTACATTTTTTCAAAATTTCAAAAATTTCACATTTCTGGAATACCCCCTGAAAATATGTCAATTTTCAAAATTTCAAAAATATCACATCATGGTTTATTTTTCAAGTAAAAATTTCACAATTTTTAAAATTTTTTATTTTTCATTTTTTATTTAAAAAATATAACATTTACAATTTTTTATTTTTTCATTTTTCAGAGTGCAGGTGTGGGGCCCTATATATATTTTATCTATTTTTTATATTTTTTTTTTAGGGGAAACCCCAAAAAAACCAGTCTGAACCGGTTCTACCGAGTGCCCGAGTGGGTGACCTAGTGACCTAGTTCCCGAGTGGGGTGTGCTAGACACGCTCAATTACTATACTACTGACATCCATACAAGTTTGTTTGTTTGTTTGCGTTTTTGCCTGTTTATGTTTGTTTGTTGGTTTGTTTCTTGCTGGTTTATGCTTGTTTGTTTGTCTGACTGTTTGTTTGTTTGTCTGACTGTTTGTCTGTTCGTTTGTTTGTGTTTGTGTATGTGTGTTTTCGCTTGTGGTTGTTTGTGTGCGTGTGTACGTGTGTGCATGTGTAAGTCTTTCCTTGTCAATGCCCCCAAACAATTAGAAAATTAGGGGTTTTAGGGACATTGAACTGCATACCGAGGTATAACTCACAATTTTCATCATCTAAATGGCATACAAAGCGAGGTAGCTTTATAATGGAAATACCTCGGTAAGACATCCATGCAAGTTTGTTTGTTTGTTTGTTTCTTGCTGGTTTGTGCTTGTTTGTTTGTCTGACTGTTTGTCTGTTCGTTTGTTTGTGTTTGTGTATGTGTGTTTTCGCTTGTGATTGTTTGTGTGCGTGTGTACGTGTGTGCATGCGCGCGTGCGCTTGTGTTTAATACGTTTGCTGACTGCGGTCGTTTCAGTTTTTAAACTCTCGCAGTGCATGTATCATTTTAAACGGTAGTACATGTGGGTCGGGATGCGCTCTGTCACTATGCACTGCGAATTAGGTACTGTACGTGCAAAAGTAGGACATAATTTCTTGAAATACACGAGAACAATCGGTAGACGGCGACTTTCACCTGAGTGTTGTTAGAATATAGTTTCTGAGTGGAGAAACTTTAGCCAAAATCTTGAGAAAAAACAAAAGTCTACAGCACCCGGTATTCCCAGGCGGTCACCCATCCAAGTACTAACCGGGCTCGACGTTGCTTAACTTCGGTGATCGGACGAGAACCGGTGTTTTCAACGTGATATGGCCGTAGACAACAATGCTGAAAAACGTCCCACCTATAAACCCACGATAGGCTACTCCAAAGCGGAAGTAGTAATTCGTGATGTCAAACTTAGTGCCACCAGAGATATACATGCGCATATGTGAGTTGGTGTTCCATACATACGGAGGTAGACTCTAGGCCGCGAAAATAAGTGACAATCGTAAGGGTAACATTTACGAGGGTTTTAGGGTTAGGGTTAGATCTCAATTAGTTGTGTAAGTCTTTCCTTGTCAATACCCCCCAAACAATTAGAAAATTAGGTAGCTTTATAATGGAAATACCTCGGTAAGACATCCATACAAGTTTGTTTGTTTGTTTGCGTTTTTGCCTGTTTATGTTTGTTTGTTGGTTTGTTTCTTGCTGGTTTATGCTTGTTTGTTTGTCTGACTGTTTGTTTGTTTGTCTGACTGTTTGTCTGTTCGTTTGTTTGTGTTTGTGTATGTGTGTTTTCGCTTGTGGTTGTTTGTGTGCGTGTGTACGTGTGTGCATGTGTAAGTCTTTCCTTGTCAATGCCCCCCAAACAATTAGAAAATTAGGGGTTTTAGGGACATTGAACTGCATACCGAGGTATAACTCACAATTTTCATCATCTAAATGGCATACAAAGCGAGGTAGCTTTATAATGGAAATACCTCGGTAAGACATCCATGCAAGTTTGTTTGTTTGTTTGTTTCTTGCTGGTTTGTGCTTGTTTGTCTGACTGTTTGTCTGTTCGTTTGTTTGTGTTTGTGTATGTGTGTTTTCGCTTGTGATTGTTTGTGTGCGTGTGTACGTGTGTGCATGCGCGCGTGCGCTTGTGTTTAATACGTTTGCTGACTGCGGTCGTTTCAGTTTTTAAACTCTCGCAGTGCATGTATCATTTTAAACGGTAGTACGTGTGGGTCGGGATGCGCTCTGTCACTATGCACTGCGAATTAGGTACTGTACGTGCAAAAGTAGGACATAATTTCTTGAAATACACGAGAACAATCGGTAGACGGCGACTTTCACCTGAGTGTTGTAAGAATATAGTTTCTGAGGGGAGAAACTTTAGCCAAAATCTTGAGAAAAAACAAAAAGTCTACAGCACCCGGTATTCCCAGGCGGTCACCCATCCAAGTACTAACCGGGCTCGACGTTGCTTAACTTCGGTGATCGGACGAGAACCGGTGTTTTCAACGTGATATGGCCGTAGACAACAATGCTGAAAAACGTCCCACCTATAAACCCACGATAGGCTACTCCAAAGCGGAAGTAGTAATTCGTGATGTCAAACTTAGTGCCACCAGAGATATACATGCGCATATGTGAGTTGGTGTTCCATACATACGGAGGTAGACTCTAGGCCGCGAAAATAAGTGACAATCGTAAGGGTAACATTTACGAGGGTTTTAGGGTTAGGGTTAGATCTCAATTAGTTGTGTAAGTCTTTCCTTGTCAATACCCCCCAAACAATTAGAAAATTAGGTAGCTTTATAATGGAAATACCTCGGTAAGACATCCATACAAGTTTGTTTGTTTGTTTGCGTTTTTGCCTGTTTATGTTTGTTTGTTGGTTTGTTTATTGCTGGTTTATGCTTGTTTGTTTGTCTGACTGTTTGTTTGTTTGTCTGACTGTTTGTCTGTTCGTTTGTTTGTGTTTGTGTATGTGTGTTTTCGATTGTGGTTGTTTGTGTGCGTGTGTACGTGTGTGCATGTGTAAGTCTTTCCTTGTCAATGCCCCCCAAACAATTAGAAAATTTGGGGTTTTAGGGACATTGAACTGCATACCGAGGTATAACTCTTTAATTTTTCATCCATCTAAATGGCATACAAAGCGAGGTAGCCTCAATGGAAATACCTCAGTAGACATCCATGCAAGTTTGTTTGTTTGTTGTTTCTTGCTGGTTTGTGCTTGTTTGTTTTTGTTTGTTTGTTTGTCTGACTGTTTGTCTGTTCGTTTGTTTGTGTTTGTGTATGTGTGTTTCGCTTGTGATTGTTTGTGTGCGTGTGTGTACGTGTGCATGCGCGCGATGCGCTGTGTTTAATACGTTTGCTGACTGCGGTCGTTTCAGTTTTAAACTCTCGCAGTGCATGTATCATTTTAAACGGTAGTACGTGTGGGTCGGGATGCGCTCTGTCACTATGCACTGCGAATTAGGTACTGTACGTGCAAAAGTAGGACATAATTTCTTGAAATACACGAGAACAATCGGTAGACGGCGACTTTCACCTGAGTGTTGTAAGAATATAGTTTCTGAGTGGAGAAACTTTAGCCAAAATCTTGAGAAAAAACAACAAGTCTACAGCACCCGGTATTCCCAGGCGGTCACCCATCCAAGTACTAACCGGGCTCGACGTTGCTTAACTTCGGTGATCGGACGAGAACCGGTGTTTTCAACGTGATATGGCCGTAGACAACAATGCTGAAAAACGTCCCACCTATAAACCCACGATAGGCTACTCCAAAGCGGAAGTAGTAATTGGTGATGTCAAACTTAGTGCCACCAGAGATATACATGCGCATATGTGAGTTGGTGTTCCATACATACGGAGGTAGACTCTAGGCCGCGAAAATAAGTGACAATCGTAAGGGTAACATTTACGAGGGTTTTAGGGTTAGGGTTAGGGTTCGATCTCAATTAGTTGTGTAAGTCTTTCCTTGTCAATACCCCCCAAACAATTAGAAAATTAGGTAGCTTTATAATGGAAATACCTCGGTAAGACATCCATACAAGTTTGTTTGTTTGTTTGCGGTTTTGCCTCTTTATGTTTGTTTGTTGGTTTGTTTCTTGCTGGTTTATGCTTGTTTGTTTGTCTGACTGTTTGTCTGTTCGTTTGTTTGTGTTTGTGTATGTGTGTTTTCGCTTGTGGTTGTTTGTGTGCGTGTGTACGTGTGTGCATGTGTAAGTCTTTCCTTGTCAATGCCCCCCAAACAATTAGAAAATTAGGGGTTTTAGGCACATTGAACTGCATACCGAGGTATAACTCACAATTTTCATCATCTAAATGGCATACAAAGCGAGGTAGCTTTATAATGGAAATAGCTCGGTAAGACATCCATGCAAGTTTGTTTGTTTGTTTGTTTGTTGCTGGTTTGTGCTTGTTTGTTTGTTTGTTTGTCTGACTGTTTGTCTGTTCGTTTGTTTGTGTTTGTGTATGTGTGTTTTTGCTTGTGATTGTTTGTGTGCGTGTGTACATGTGTGCATGCGCGCGTGCGCTTGTGTTTAATACGTTTGCTGACTGCGGTCGTTTCAGTTTTTAAACTCTCGCAGTGCATGTATCATTTTAAACGGTAGTACGTGTGGGTCGGGATGCGCTCTGTCACTATGCACTGCGAATTAGGTACTGTACGTGCAAAAGTAGGACATAATTTCTTGAAATACACGAGAACAATCGGTAGACGGCGACTTTCACCTGAGTGTTGTAAGAATATAGTTTCTGAGTGGAGAAACTTTAGCCAAAATCTTGAGAAAAAACAAAAAGTCTCCAGCACCCGGTATTCCCAGGCGGTCACCCATCCAAGTACTAACCGGGCTCGACGTTGCTTAACTTCGGTGATCGGACGAGAACCGGTGTTTTCAACGTGATATGGCCGTAGACAACAATGGTGAAAAACGTCCCACCTATAAACCCACGATAGGCTACTCCAAAGCGGAAGTAGTAATTCGTGATGTCAAACTTAGTGCCACCAGAGATATACATGCGCATATGTGAGTTGGTGTTCCATACATACGGAGGTAGACTCTAGGCCGCGAAAATAAGTGACAATCGTAAGGGTAACATTTACGAGGGTTTGAGGGTTAGGGTTAGGGTTAGATCTCAATTAGTTGTGTAAGTCTTTCCTTGTCAATACCCCCCAACCAATTAGAAAATTAGGTAGCTTTATAATGGAAATACCTCGGTAAGACATCCATACAAGTTTGTTTGTTTGTTTGCGTTTTTGCCTCTTTATGTTTGTTTGTTGGTTTGTTTCTTGCTGGTTTATGCTTGTTTGTTTGTCTGACTGTTTGTTTGTTTGTCTGACTGTTTGTCTGTTCGTTTGTTTGTGTTTGTGTATGTGTGTTTTCGATTGTGGTTGTTTGTGTGCGTGTGTACGTGTGTGCATGTGTAAGTCTTTCCTTGTCAATGCCCCCAAACAATTAGAAAATTGGGGGTTTTTAGGGACATTGAACTACATACCGAGGTACCAACTCACAATTTTCATCATCTAAATGGCATACAAAAGCGAGGTAGCTTTATAATGGAAATACCTCGAGTAGGAACATCCATGCAAGTTTGTTTGTTTGTTTGTTTCTTGCTGGTTTTGTGCTTGTTTGTTTGTTTGTTTGTTTGTCTGACTGTTTGTCTGTTCGTTTGTTTGTGTTTGTGTATGTGTGTTTTCGCTTGTGATTGTTTGTGTGCGTGTGTACGTGTGTGCATGCGCGCGTGCGCTTGTGTTTAATACGTTTGCTGACTGCGGTCGTTTTCAGTTTTAAACTCTCGCGATGCATGTATCATTTAAACGGTAGTACATGTGTCGGGATGCGCTCTGTCACTATGCACTGCGAATTAGGTACTGGACGTGCAAAAGTAGGACATAATTTCTTGAAATACACGAGAACAATCGGTAGACGGCGACTTTCACCTGAGTGTTGTAAGAATATAGTTTCTGAGTGGAGAAACTTTAGCCAAAATCTTGAGAAAAAACAAAAGTCTACAGCACCCGGTATTCCCAGGCGGTCACCCATCCAAGTACTAACCGTGCTCGACGTTGCTTAACTTCGGTGATCGGACGAGAACCGGTGTTTCAAGCATGATATGGCCATCAGACAACAATGGTGAAAAACGTCCCACCTATAAACCCACGATAGGCTACTCAAAGCGGAAGTAGTAATTCGTGATGTCAAACTTAAGTGCCACCAGAGATATACATGCGCATATGTGAGTTGGTGTTCCATACATACGGAGGTAGACTCTAGGCCGCGAAAATAAGTGACAATCGTAAGGGTAACCTTTACGAGGGTTTTAGGGTTAGGGTTAGGGTTAGATCTCAATTAGTTGTGTAAGTCTTTCCTTGTCAATACCCCCCAAACAATTAGAAAATTAGGTAGCTTTATAATGGAAATACCTCGGTAAGACATCCATACAAGTTTGTTTGTTTGTTTGCGTGTTTGCCTCTTTATGTTTGTTTGTTGGTTTGTTTTTTCTTGCTGGTTTATGTGCATTTTGTTTGTCATTTCTTTGTTTGTTTGTCTGACTGTTTGTCTGTTCGTTTGTTTGTGTTTGTGTATAAGTAGTGTTTTAAACATGGTTGTTATGTGTGTGTGTGTTGCATATACCGTCCTGTTACCTCCAGCACCCCCAAACTTAATTAGAAAATTAAGAGTTTCAGGACATTGAACTCACGCCTACACGAGGTATAACTCACAATTTTCATCATCTAAATGGCATACAAAGCGAGGTAGCTTTATAATGGAAATACCTCGGTAAGACATCCATGCAAGTTTGTTTGTTTGTTTGTTTCTTGCTGGTTTGTGCTTGTTTGTTTGTTTGTCTGACTGTTTGTCTGTTCGTTTGTTTGTGTTTGTGTATGTGTGTTTTCGCTTGTGATTGTTTGTGTGAGTGTGTACGTGTGTGCATGCGCGCGTGCGCTTGTGTTTAATACGTTTGCTGACTGCGGTCGTTTCCAGTTTTAAACTCTCGCAGTGCATGTATCATTTTCACGGTAGTACGTGTGGGTCGGGATGCGCTCTGTCATATGCTGCGAATTAGGTACTGTACGTGCAAAAGTAGGACGCATAATTTCTTGAAATACACGAGAACAATCGGTAGACGGCGACTTTCACCCACAAGTCTGTGTAAGAATATAGTTTCTGAGTGGAGAAACTTTAGCCAAAATCTTGAGAAAAAACAAAAATTACAGCACCCGGTATTCCAGGCGGTCACCCATCCGTACTAACGGGCTCGACGTTGCTTAACTTCGGTGATCGGACGAGAACCGGTGTTTTTCAACGTGATATGGCCGTAGACAACAATGGTGAAAAAACGTCCCACCCTATAAACCCACGATAGGCTACTCCAAAGCGGAGAAGTAGTAATTCGTGATGTCAAACTAGTGCCATAAGAGATATACATGCGCATGTGAGGTTGGTGTTCCATACATACGGAGGTAGACTCTAGGCCGCGAAAATAAGTGACAATCGTAAGGGTAACATTTACGAGGGTTTTAGGGTTAGGGTTCGGGTTAGATCTCAATTAGTTGTGTAAGTCTTTCCTTGTCAATACCCCCCAAACAATTTGAAAATTAGATAGCTTTATAATGGAAATACCTCGGTAAGACATCCATACAAGTTTGTTTGTTTGTTTGCGTTTTTGCCTGTTTATGTTTGTTTGTTGGTTTGTTTGCTTGCTGGTTTTATGCTTGTTTGTTTGTCTGACTGTTTGTTTGTTTGTCTGACTGTTTGTCTGTTCGTTTGTGTTTGTGTATGTGTGTTTTCGCTTGTGGTTGTTTGTGTGCGTGTGTACGTGTGTGCATGTGTAAGTCTTTCCTTGTCAATGCCCCCCAAACAATTAGAAAATTAGGGGTTTTAGGGACATTGAACTACATACCGAGGTATAACTCACAATTTTCATCATCTAAATGGCATACAAAGCGAGGTAGCTTTATAATGGAAATACCTCGGTAAGACATCCATGCAAGTTTGTTTGTTTGTTTGTTTCTTGCTGGTTTGTGCTTGTTTGTTTGTTTGTTTGTTTGTCTGACTGTTTGTCTGTTCGTTTGTTTGTGTTTGTGTATGTGTGTTTTCGCTTGTGATTGTTTGTGTGCGTGTGTACGTGTGTGCATGCGCGCGTGCGCTTGTGTTTAATACGTTTGCTGACTGCGGTCGTTTCAGTTTTTAAACTCTCGCAGTGCATGTATCATTTTAAACGGTAGTACGTGTGGGTCGGGATGCGCTCTGTCACTATGCACTGCGAATTAGGTACTGTACGTGCAAAAGTAGGACATAATTTCTTGAAATACACGAGAACAATCGGTAGACGGCGACTTTCACCTGAGTGTTGTAAGAATATAGTTTCTGAGTGGAGAAACTTTAGCCAAAATCTTGAGAAAAAACAAAAGTCTACAGCACCCGGTATTCCCAGGCGGTCACCCATCCAAGTACTAACCGTGCTCGACGTTGCTTAACTTCGGTGATCGGACGAGAACCGGTGTTTTCAACGTGATATGGCCGTAGACAACAATGGTGAAAAACGTCCCACCTATAAACCCACGATAGGCTACTCCAAAGCGGAAGTAGTAATTGGTGATGTCAAACTTAGTGCCACCAGAGATATACATGCGCATATGTGAGTTGGTGTTCCATACATACGGAGGTAGACTCTAGGCCGCGAAAATAAGTGACAATCGTAAGGGTAACATTTACGAGGGTTTTAGGGTTAGGGTTAGATCTCAATTAGTTGTGTAAGTCTTTCCTTGTCAATACCCCCCAAACAATTAGAAAATTAGGTAGCTTTATAATGGAAATACCTCGGTAAGACATCCATACAAGTTTGTTTGTTTGTTTGCGTTTTTGCCTGTTTATGTTTGTTTGTTGTTTTGTTTCTTGCTGGTTTATGCTTGTTTGTTTGTCTGACTGTTTGTTTGTTTGTCTGACTGTTTGTCTGTTCGTTTGTTTGTGTTTGTGTATGTGTGTTTTCGCTTGTGGTTGTTTGTGTGCGTGTGTACGTGTGTGCATGTGTAAGTCTTTCCTTGTCAATGCCCCCCCAAACAATTAGAAAATTAGGGGTTTTAGGGACATTGAACTACATACCGAGGTATAACTCACAATTTTCATCATCTAAATGGCATACAAAGCGAGGTAGCTTTATAATGGAAATACCTCGGTAAGACATCCATGCAAGTTTGTTTGTTTGTTTGTTTCTTGCTGGTTTGTGCTTGTTTGTTTGTTTGTTTGTCCGACTGTTTGTCTGTTCGTTTGTTTGTGTTTGTGTATGTGTGTTTTCGCTTGTGATTGTTTGTGTGCGTGTGTACGTGTGTGGATGCGCGCGTGCGCTTGTGTTTAATACGTTTGCTGACTGCGGTCGTTTCAGTTTTTAAACTCTCGCAGTGCATGTATCATTTTAAACGGTAGTACGTGTGGGTCGGGATGCGCTCTGTCACTATGCACTGCGAATTAGGTACTGTACGTGCAAAAGTAGGACATAATTCCTTGAAATACACGAGAACAATCGGTAGACGGCGACTTTCACCTGAGTGTTGTAAGAATATAGTTTCTGAGTGGAGAAACTTTAGCCAAAATCTTGAGAAAAAACAAAAGTCTACAGCACCCGGTATTCCCAGGCGGTCACCCATCCAAGTACTAACCGGGCTCGACGTTGCTTAACTTCGGTGATCGGACGAGAACCGGTGTTTTCAACGTGATATGGCCGTAGACAACAATGGTGAAAAACGTCCCACCTATAAACCCACGATAGGCTACTCCAAAGCGGAAGTAGTAATTCGTGATGTCAAACTTAGTGCCACCAGAGATATACATGCGCATATGTGAGTTGGTGTTCCATACATACGGAGGTAGACTCTAGGCCGCAAAAATAAGTGACAATCGTAAGGGTAACATTTACGAGGGTTTTAGGGTTAGGGTTAGGGTTAGATCTCAATTAGTTGTGTAAAATTAGAAAATTAGGTAGCTTTATAATGGAAATACCTCGGTAAGACATCCATACAAGTTTGTTTGTTTGTTTGCGTTTTTGCCTCTTTATGTTTGTTTGTTGGTTTGTTTCTTGCTGGTTTATGCTTGTTTGTTTGTCTGACTGTTTGTTTGTTTGTCTGACTGTTTGTCTGTTCGTTTGTTTGTGTTTGTGTATGTGTGTTTTCGCTTGTGGTTGTTTGTGTGCGTGTGTACGTGTGTGCATGTGTAAGTCTTTCCTTGTCAATGCCCCCAAACAATTAGAAAATTAGGGGTTTTAGGGACATTGAACTGCATACCGAGGTATAACTCACAATTTTCATCATCTAAATGGCATACAAAGCGAGGTAGCTTTATAATGGAAATACCTCGGTAAGACATCCATGCAAGTTTGTTTGTTTGTTTGTTTCTTGCTGGTTTGTGCTTGTTTGTTTGTTTGTTTGTCTGACTGTTTGTCTGTTCGTTTGTTTGTGTTTGTGTATGTGTGTTTTCGCTTGTGATTGTTTGTGTGCGTGTGTACGTGTGTGCATGCGCGCGTGCGCTTGTGTTTACTACGTTTGCTGACTGCGGTCGTTTCAGTTTTTAAACTCTCGCAGTGCATGTATCATTTTAAACGGTAGTACGTGTGGGTCGGGATGCGCTCTGTCACTATGCACTGCGAATTAGGTACTGTACGTGCAAAAGTAGGACATAATTTCTTGAAATACACGAGAACAATCGGTAGACGGCGACTTTCACCTGAGTGTTGTAAGAATATAGTTTCTGAGTGGAGAAACTTTAGCCAAAATCTTGAGAAAAAACAAAAAGTCTACAGCACCCGGTATTCCCAGGCGGTCACCCATCCAAGTACTAACCGGGCTCGACGTTGCTTAACTTCGGTGATCGGACGAGAACCGGTGTTTTCAACGTGATATGGCCGTAGACAACAATGCAGAAAAACGTCCCACCTATAAACCCACGATAGGCTACTCCAAAGCGGAAGTAGTAATTCGTGATGTCAAACTTAGTGCCACCAGAGATATACATGCGCATATGTGAGTTGGTGTTCCATACATACGGAGGTAGACTCTAGGCCGCGAAAATAAGTGACAATCGTAAGGGTAACATTTACGAGGGTTTTAGGGTTAGGGTTAGATCTCAATTAGTTGTGTAAGTCTTTCCTTGTCAATACCCCCCAAGCAATTAGAAAATTAGGGGTTTTAGGGACATTGAACTGCATACCGAGGTATAACTCACAATTTTCATCATCTAAATGGCATACAAAGCGAGGTAGCTTTATAATGGAAATACCTCGGTAAGACATCCATACAAGTTTGTTTGTTTGTTTGCGTTTTTGCCTGTTTATGTTTGTTTGTTGGTTTGTTTCTTGCTGGTTTATGCTTGTTTGTTTGTCTGACTGTTTGTTTGTTTGTCTGACTGTTTGTCTGTTCGTTTGTTTGTGTTTGTGTATGTGTGTTTTCGCTTGTGGTTGTTTGTGTGCGTGTGTACGTGTGTGCATGTGTAAGTCTTTCCTTGTCAATGCCCCCCAAACAATTAGAAAATTAGGGGTTTTATGGACATTGAACTGCATACCGAGGTATAACTCACAATTTTCATCATCTAAATGGCATACAAAGCGAGGTAGCTTTATAATGGAAATACCTCGGTAAGACATCCATGCAAGTTTGTTTGTTTGTTTGTTTCTTGCTGGTTTGTGCTTGTTTGTTTGTTTGTCTGACTGTTTGTCTGTTCGTTTGTTTGTGTTTGTGTATGTGTGTTTTCGCTTGTGATTGTTTGTGTGCGTGTGTACGTGTGTGCATGCGCGCGTGCGCTTGTGTTTAATACGTTTGCTGACTGCGGTCGTTTCAGTTTTTAAACTCTCGCAGTGCATGTATCATTTTAAACGGTAGTACATGTGGGTCGGGATGCGCTCTGTCACTATGCACTGCGAATTAGGTACTGTACGTGCAAAAGTAGGACATAATTTCTTGAAATACACGAGAACAATCGGTAGACGGCGACTTTCACCTGAGTGTTGTAAGAATATAGTTTCTGAGTGGAGAAACTTTAGCCAAAATCTTGAGAAAAAACAAAAAGTCTACAGCACCCGGTATTCCCAGGCGGTCACCCATCCAAGTACTAACCGGGCTCGACGTTGCTTAACTTCGGTGATCGGACGAGAACCGGTGTTTTCAACGTGATATGGCCGTAGACAACAATGGTGAAAAACGTCCCACCTATAAACCCACGATAGGCTACTCCAAAGCGGAAGTAGTAATTCGTGATGTCAAACTTAGTGCCACCAGAGATATACATGCGCATATGTGAGTTGGTGTTCCATACATACGGAGGTAGACTCTAGGCCGCGAAAATAAGTGACAATCGTAAGGGTAACATTTACGAGGGTTTTAGGGTTAGGGTTAGGGTTATCTCAATTAGTTGTGTAAGTCTTTCCTTGTCAATACCCCCCAAACAATTAGAAAATTAGGGGTTTTAGGGACATTAAACGACATACCGAGGTATAACTCACAATTTTCATCATCTAAATGGCATACAAAGCGAGGTAGCTTTATAATGGAAATACCTCGGTAAGACATCCATACAAGTTTGTTTGTTTGTTTGCGTTTTTGCTTGTTTACGTTTGTTTGTTTGTTTGTGTTTTTGTTTGTGTTGTGTTGTTCTTGGGCCCATGCAGATAGAAACGATGATATAGGAAAACGATGATACATCGCCTTCCAAAAATTGGTGTTCAATGGTACTAACATTGAGTTAGTAGCTTATCAGTGACTTAGTGGTAACTTGACCCGCTTTGAGATGTCGCCTTTTTACGTTTGACCTCTGACACACCATGTCACAGTGTGTAATCCGATACTGCCTGAATCAATCCGCTGCTGCCGTAATGAGTGGCTTACGAAATTCGACATTTAAACCATGAAGGTGAAGGAGCAGAAAATCTTAATTTACTCCATCGTAAAGGCTACACAATATGCTTTTAATCGGTATATAAATAATATATACGCTATTAAAAATAATTCACACGCTCTATCGACGGCGTACGCAATGAAAGTTTCGTTTGCATTCCGCTACTGCCTGACTGACTGTATTTCTCTTAGGTCCATATAATGTTTAGGTTACAAATTTTCTGCATTGATACCTGAATAGTTATGGAAAACCTTATGTTATTGTATGTCAGTTAATATGTCAATAGTTGCCTTTGATATTTGTAAAAAGTTAAAGTACTACTTTTTATGATGCACAATTTATCATAAAATATTTGCCCAGTAAAAAAATGTTGTATTTTACAGTTGAATTTTAAAATTGAAAGACATTTATTGTTTGCACATCATCAGAACTGACAACGTCTCGTATGATATCCTCTGAGATATAGACTGATGGATTTGCTAATTATGTTTTCAGACTTTCGTGATTAATTTCAATTCCAGGGAGAAGGCACCCGCACCACGAGCACAATCAGTATCAAAAAAGCAACTGGTTGAAGCCTCACAAACACTGCTGTCTCTGCAAGATGTTACCCAACATGAATTATCTGATATTACTGATGGGCTTCTTTCCCTCCAGAACCCAGACATTGGTTCATCAGATTTTTTACCCATAAATGTAATATATTTTATTCCTTTCAAAGTTTATGATTTAAATTTGTATGTTTGGTTTAGTTTCATACTCATTATTACATTGGATCTAATAATATTTCTAAGTATACAATTTTCATTTCTACTTTATATGCAGGAGGAGATAAACATTTATTGATTAGTGATTTAGATTGTGAAATAATTATTTTTATTTATTTAAAAGAAATGTTTGTTTTCTTTCAACCAATTTTATGTAATAATATTGTAATGTCTAGTCTTGTTGTTAATCGTGTAATGACGATTACTGTTGGTAATATTCACCTGTAATGATGTGAACTGCACCGTGCTGTTTCCAGGTTGTTGTTTTCAATTCAAAGGGGAATCAGCTCTGCACCCAGGGGAATAAGCTAAAGACGCTAATTCTAGATAACCTCCAATTTCTAAAAAAGAATGAAGAAGTTTCCTTGAGCGTCACAATTTTATTTGTTTTCAGTAAAACACATACAACTTTAAGTGCTTGGAACATAATAATATATATTACCTAATAATTAGAATTATAGACTATTGACAAATATTATAATGAACACAGCATGCACTAAGGATAATCAAATGTAGCAAATAAGATTTACAAAAAAATATAACACATAAGACTTAAGAACAATGAATGCAGTCATTTGTATCCCAAATAAGATTTACAAAAAAATATAACACATAAGACTTAAGAACAATGAATACAGTCATTTGTATCCCAAATAAGATTTACTGAGATTTTCCCATATAGAACATGTAATTTGCATGTACAATTAATTAACTAAACAGACGTAAAAAAGTTTGAACCTTAGTTTGAACAGCAAAAATATGTTATAAAACTTACCTAAAGAGAATGAAGACGTTTCCTTCAGCGTCATATTTTTATTTGTTTTCAGTAAAACACATACAACTATAAGTGACCCCATCAAGGAAACTCGAAAGTTTTTAACATTCACTGAAATAAAAATTTAACCAATAAAAAACGTGTTACAAAAATGCAAATCAACTAACTGACCAATGAAAAATTGAGACCATAATTAAGACTCAAGGTAGCTGGGGCTTGGGTTGACATATTCAAGTGCTAAAACGTCTATTGTACGATTATTATCACCTAATGTACAAATATGCACTAAGACTAATTAAGTGTTTCCGATCTGTCTATTTGAGACGACAAAAATGTTTTAAAACCCATAAAATTATTATAACCAAGTGGTGTTTGTATTTTGGATAAAAGATCAATAAAATATCTTAACAATGTCCAGCGTACCTAACCATGAATGACACGTAATATATTAAGGAAACTTAACATGAATACATGTGTGCATAAAATATATCAAAATAATCACTTTTCAAAAGTTATAACTATAAACAATTACCAAAATCATATTATACAACAAATCTAAAAAATTAAAGCATAACAATATGAACATTTTTGTTGTATTTTGTTCAACAAGTATTCATTTCTTCTATTGAAAATAAAACAACAACAAATGTGTGGCTCGCTCATACTACATGTTGTATACCGGGAAAAGGAATGAGACAATTTTGATTATGGATTTTGTCATATGGGGATTTATCGAAAGGAGTTATTGAATTTACGATTACTATTCAGGACTGTTGTAGTACAAAACAAAATGATATTTTTGAGAAAGAGAAATAAGAAAAAAAACTCGTGGATAAGACCATTAAAAGTCTAGGGGCCGTACTCTGTACTTTTGCGTTATTATGAACATGAAACGGAGTAAAGAAAATTCGTTCTAGTCTAGTCTAGTGTAGTGTAGTGGAAAGAAATCAACATGTCTAATGTCCGGGCATATGTTCCGGCGAACGAATATGTGTCAAATAAAACCAACCACAATCCTTTCCTCTTTTTTGTGTTATCCCTGGTATTGGTGTGCATTGCATGGTTTTCATTATTTGAATATGTATAATTATAAATTTTATCTATATAATAATATTATTTTTTCGACTGATGAATTTCGCAGTTGTTATTGTATTGTATTTATCTATCCATTCAATTTTGTTTTAAATTGCCATGTTGTGTATACTTGCCAAATAAATTATTATTATTATTATCATTATCATTATTGTTATTATTATTATCATTATTATTATTATCATTATTATTATTATTATTATTATTATTATTATAGTATAATCCTTGTTTATGACATCAAACCTTTCAACCTGGTTGTATATACTGTTGTCAATAAATAAAAGACGTTGAAAAAAGAGCTGTATTGAGTTTTCTTTCGTTTTGATTATTATTAGGACGATTTTGATGGTTATGTCTCTTGGCAGGGATCTTCTTCTCATAAACATTTTGATAGTGTTTTGCAATGGTTGTACGGCAACTGTCTAACGTAAAGAGCGACCTATTATAGATTAATCGCTTTGTTTACATATAAGTTTCCATATGTCCAAAGTTTCATTAGTCTTTCAAATGAACTGAAAAGTGCTGACGATAAAATCTTATGAAAATACAAACACGTCTATTATTTTTTTTATCAGATTCGACGGATATAATTTAATGCTCATTAAAAACAAACGTCTGTTTTCCGAACTATCATTAAATTTCGTTTGTGTACTATAATCACATGATCATGTCTTTGAAAGTTTATAAACCTTGCATGTGTATTTTATTAGTGAAAACCAGGTACACGCCAACGGATAATGTTTACTATTGCTCATTTATTGCAGCAATCGCATTATTAGTAAGATTGATTTTGTCTTTGTTGTGTGCGCGAATCTACCATCCATTGCCTACGAATTCTATATTGACATTATTTCAAACTTATCAATTTGCAACAATTTTGCGATTTAACGTCTTGTTATAAAACATAGATTATGGAGCTTGTTCGCTTACTCAAAGAAATCATAATGGTGTTACTTATTTGTAAGACTTCGTGGTCAACTTCTGTTGCACGAAACTACACAAAATTTATGTACGAAGAACAGTTGCTTGAGAAAATGGTGCGATTGGAAACGTTCGTGGAAAACATGGAAAATGATACCAACAAGTTCATTTCGGATTCTACGACTGTTTTGAAAGAAATACAAAATTTATCTAAAGGTGAACTTAAGACAGTAGTTGAGAGAATGGATCGTTTAGAATCAGAGATGAACAGTTTCCGCAAGAATACTTCTTCAACATTAGATAACTCCTTACAAATGAATAGTGAATGGAGAGGTAATAAAATCATATTTATTGATCACCATTTCAGTGTCAAATCGATCTTAAAATAAATTTATGGTGCGTTGTATAAAAATGCGATCATTCAATCATTTAATCATTTATTACCTTTTGAGCGGTTCAGCGGTAATTCACAATTAAAATACATTTTCTATGTTTTTTTTTAAGACAACCGGGAACGTACTTTTCCGTCTCTTCGCAATTTGATAATGTCATTTAAGATTTACCATTGAATTGTTTCTCTTTTGTCAAATCAGGAATTATACTACATTTAAAAAGCTAAATCTTCGTTGACAAGAGATTTTGGATGTTACTGTGGTAACTTAATTTCGAGAAGGTTTTCTCCATCTTTGATATTCATCTAATTTCAAGAGACAGGGGTGAAAACTCTAAGTTTCAAAGTCAAATTTTTGAATACATGGTGCATTTCTTCTTCGTCTGTGGGAATAGAATAAAGTTGACAGTACGGTCCGTTCTGTATTTCCCATGAAAATGAAATTCGTTATCACAATGTTCAGTAGATAATAAAATCTTGAAATATCACGTAGTATTAAGCATTGTGATGAAAAGATATACTTAAGACGTTATACATCATAAGGTGATATGCATTCAAAATTGCAAATTACTAGAAACTCATAAGTTTTTATTTACTGAAATCTGAAATCTCCGTTTTCAGTCTCATGAAAATCAAAATACTAACAACTTTTGAATTATTGGTTTTAGTTATGTAATCAGTTTTCCCTCTATCTAATGTTTTTTTTTCGAGATTTTATTTTTTCTAAAAAGATCTGAAAAAAATGATAAAACAAACTGGCTTAAGCATTGCTGTATGACCAAACAGAAACAACATGTGGCTGACATGTTTGTCCTAATTTAGCATGCACCTTATTTTGGATCAGTTGAAATAACATTATTAATTATATTTGTTGCAGCAAAAACAAGAACTACATTTGACGACAGGATGGCACAAGCTCATAAGCTTACTATGGGAATACTAAGAAATTTTCAAGCATTGAAATCTGATTTGATGGGTCTGTATGATAAAGATCATCGAGATATGATGTCATGGAGGAGTAAGTTATACGTTTTATTTTCTGTATAAGCAAAGAAATGGTTTCTACATTAATTTATATTAGTGTATTTTAATTCGATGATGATTTTATGGTACTTATTTTAGTTAAACATTTATTCTATTGCGCGTATTTATATATTGAAGTGGTTTTGTAATCCAACAAAAATATAGAATTGTATGCCTTGTTCAACTTGGCTTAAATAAAAAGTTTCAGGTTTCTACTTGCTTGACCGAACCTTATATTCTGCCTACACAAGATTCTTCGGTCTCGAACAATTACTTACAAGCCGATATTTACCGATAACTTATAAACATTTGAAAACAAAATTTTGACGACCTACAGACAACTTATTGTTGGGGTGTTAGTGAAAACATGGTATTCGTTTTTTTTTCGCTTTAACCCTAAAACTGTTAAGTAGATGTTAGCTTTAGCTTCATCGTTTCCAGATGCCACAGGTTCTCCTGAGGTCCCGAAAAGAATGGCTGAAGTGATATCAAGCTTAGAAAACGGTATAGTTTATAATGTTATTAAGGCTGCAGAAATGTCTTTTTTCTGAAATCTGTGGAGAAAATATTCTTACTGTCTAAACATTTATTTTTTCACAAACACTGTATGTTATGTACAAATGCAAAAATGAAGTCGGAAAGATTTACGAAAAAATGTCTTTCTGTTCTATTTACAATGTGCTTGCTACTTTCATTTCGAAAACTTTAAAATCAAGCCTTTTTTAACATATTAGCTGACATCATGAATAAACAATAAGAAATTTCTAATAAAATCACATACAAAAAGTCCCACCTTTCCCAAAATACTACCATCCCAAAAAAAACCACAAATCATTCACAGAGAGAGATACAAACATGGAGGATAAGACAAGTCTGCCTGAGGGGAGACATCTAGGAATAGTCTGCCGCTGGGCTAGAGGAAGTTTGAAGTAGTGAAGTACATATGTATTATATTATGTCACATGTATTTCAGTGGAATTATTTCACATGAGTGATTGTTCTGACATAAAGAAAGAATTACCAAATTCACCGAGTGGTGCATACTTCATCTCGTTGTGGAAAACAAAACAACAAGTTAAGGTTTTGTGTGATATGGAAACCGACGGCGGTGGTTGGACGGTAGTAGTTTAATTCTTACGTTAGACACAAAATATAACGCTTTACCGACCTATCGTCACTAAATACAGAGTTGACTCTCGATATGGCGAAGTCGGTCAAGGCGAATTTTCCGTTGTGTCGAAGTACTTTTAAATATCGATTTTTTCCTCCATAAAGTATATCAAATTTTGTCAGGACGAATTTTGCTTTCAAAGTTTTTCGTTATGTCGAACTAACTTTGAAGTCCGAATGAACAATTTCGCACCTGATTAATTAATTAATTAATGCACATGTCACAAATGTTTTTTCGTACTTCGCTGACCGTGAAACTTGTTGGATTCAATTTTTTATCAACAACAATAGGGAGATGGGATTTTTATTGTTTACACTTAAGTGCAAAAAAACCGTATCATTTTATGTAACTTAATAGCAGATAAACAAGAAATTCTTACAACGCACACCAATTATCATGAACTAGTGATTCTAAAGATGGCCAAAATGACTAATATAATATTCGTCCGACGTTTATGTTGAATTTTCGTTCAGACAAACTATTTTTTCGAGCCCGAAAACTTCTACATAACGAGAAATGACTGTTTTTAGGTGATTTTAGTGGAATCATGGTGTTTCATTATTATGACCGGAAGGGTGGCATGTAGCAATCGCACTGTCCGTCCGTCCCATTTTCGTGTCTCAGCTTTAACTTTATAATTTCTGCATAGATTTCGACATAACCTGGCACAAGTGTTCACCAACACAAGACGGTACGTTGCGTGCAAGACTCTGACCCCAAGCTGCAAGGTTAATGTCCAATTCAATATTATTCATTGTGTATGGAATTTTCGCGTCTCAGCAATAACCTTCTAATTTCTGAATGTATTTTGAAATTACTTGGTACTGATGTTCACCATCACTAGATGATGTGTCGCACGCAAGACCCTGGTCCGTAGTGCCAAGGTCAAGGTCATATTCAAAGTCCTTTAATATGTATAGAATTTTCGTGTCTCAGCCATAACTTTCAAATTTCTTAATGGATTTTGAAATTACTTGGTACTGATGTTCGCCATCAGAAGATAGTGTGCCACACACAAGACCCTGGCTCATACAGTCAAAGTCAATATTCATTCGATATATATATATATATATATATATATATATATATATATATATATGTATATATATATGGAATTTTCGTGTCTCAGCCGTAACTTTCCAATTTTGAATGGATTTTGAAATAACTCTGATGTTTACCATCTGTAGACGATGTCCCGCGCACAAGGCCACGGTCTGTAGCGCCAAGGTCAAGGTTATATTTAAAGTTATTCATTTTGTATGAATTCTGATGTAATAAATTTGTGCATTGGCTATAACGTCTTACATCATTGATAGGTTTTTAAATTATTTGTGTAAAACTCTTAAATCCGACTATTAACTTAAGCGCTAAGGTCAAGGTCATATTTAGGGTCATCCATTATGTATGGAATTTGGTTTGTAATTGATGTATACATTCTGTTCCAATAAATCGTTCGCAACCAATCTTGGTCATATTAATAACTTCTTAGTGGGTTATGAGAAAAGTGTCATGGAAATTAATGCTAAAATGTGTTGCATCTTCGGCACATGTCACATTCAGTGACAGATCTTGTTTAGTCATTTGCAGATTATCAATAAAATACTATGGCAGAACTTTATACATGTACATCAATATAATAACAACTGCATGACAATGACTTTTAAACGGTTTGAGTATTATTTGTACGACAAGAATTGACTACATCAAAGAATTTTAAAAGCAGTGACGAGTTCTTAAATAAATTCTTCTATTTGCAGATTTTCCAGAAAAGATTCAATGGTTCCTTGGATTTTTACAGGACTTTTAAGGAGTACGAAGATGGATTCGGACAAATAGACGGGGAGTTTTGGTTGGGTCTGTATCTAAACTTTTTTTTCATGTAATCAATCAGAGTATTGTGGAGTTAGATAAACACTTTTTACGCGGTGAAGAAAAGTTCATGGTTTCCCCTTATGCTTATCCTACCTGCTGCCCCTGTATATTTTCGGTTACGGACATTTTTTTCCTGCCGATAAAACTTTTCATTATATTTGGTCCTTCGAGGCTTATAACGAAAACACGAAGACGAAAATAATTTGTTATTCTTGGCTAATAATCCTTTAATAATTTGAAATGCTTAGGAAGTTCATTTTGTATGAATTATATCTCCGCATTAATAAAAATATTTGAAAACAAGTGACATATCCATCCTATAAGTTTTGCGGACGTAAGCGGCAAACAAGTATTTATTATTTTGGTTGAATGCAACTTCAGGTAAGGCTATCTTTTACATCGTGCACGAACGTAGATAGGCGTTGATTTATTCGAAGTTCCAATTAAAGGCATTACGTCCGAAATTATTATCTCAAAATGAAACCGACAATGTTTGGAAACGTTTATAATTTTTAAAGGTTGTCATGACAGAAAAAGATTTACCGTGAGATTTAAAAAAAAGATTATCCTTTAAGTTATGGTCCTTTAAAATCTGTTTTGTAATTAAAGTCTATGGGAGTCGCCGATTTTCCGCAGATTACCGATTAAGGAACGATTCATTTCAATGGAAACTCATGGGCAAATATATAAAAACAAAGTATCAATTCAATTCGATAAAGATAAATATAGGTCACCGTGCGATAACTACAGAAATTAATTTTTTTAATTAGGGCAACAACTCTTATAAATTTTCAAAGTGTGCCGTAAAATAAATTGAAATATACGGGGTAGCTTTCAAAGAAATAACGATAATTGGATATAATATAATACATGTATTTTAGCAATATTAACATGTTTGTGTAGCATTGAGCAGATACGTCAGGAATGTACAGTATTTTGGATGTTACACTTTAAAAGCCTTTCCTTCGCATCAATATTTGCTCTAGGCGGTTGACTTGCATGGTTTACCTCATGCATTAAGGCATGATTTTGCCAACCATCGCATTGTGTAACCTGCGAGTACTAATCTACCATCACCAGTTCTACGCCATCAACTGTTTGGCGTGCTTAGTACTTAACTGGTTCTAATACCGTGATAAGTCCATTGATGATATAATCATACTTTGACTCGTATGCTTTATTTTCCCATATTTTTTTATTAGGTTTAACAACTATTCAAGAGATATCAGAGAACGGAAGGTCCGAGTTACGGTTAGACTTGACGGCAGCAGACGGCAGCCATGCTTATGAAGTATTCCAAAATTTCAAACTGTCTGGTCCAAGATACACTCTTCAAATTGGCAGGGGGACAGGAACTGCAGGTATTAAATTGTAGAAACTGAAATGACCAGCAATGTCTATCATCTTAATAATTCAATACTACCAGGATAATTCAAGTCAAACATGGCAACAATGGTCGATAAAGCGTGGAATATCTGACTATTTGTGTAAAGTTTGCTTTTAATTTGATATTTATTTAGCCCGTTATATCTATGAGTGAGTATAGATGCGTGTGATCTTCGTTCACACGATGGCACCTACACATTTGTTTTTCACAGATTTGACTGTTTTTGGAAGGCGATGTATTACCGCTTTCCTATGTCATCGTTTCTATGGGCCTGGCCCAAGAACAACAAAATTCATACGCATCAATATAATAAGACAGCACTCAATTAAACCAGACCGTAAGATTCAAGTTTGTATAGGAATATAATTGAAACAAAAGAAACTGCAAAATTTTAACCAGAATAATCAATAATTCGAAACAATTTCATTGTTTTGACGTTTCAAAACAAACCCTGCGGACTAATCCATATTCCGACTAATATGTAAATTAACTTGTTCCCGTTGGCAATAGTATGTCATGGAACTAGTAACTCGTAATGCGCAACATTTCTGCACTTAAGGAAGACAATCAAACTATTCGCAAAGGAGTTACTTGTATAGTTTTCGGGTGAGCAACGTTACCGGAAAACATAAAACACAACAAAAACAATGTCTCAGGAATTTTGCCTAAGTGGAATTTTGTTAAAGGATACAGGGTAGCACGAGCCAAGAGATTACAAGCCGCATGAAAATCGCAACAACTGGGTGCTGGTGCCTCTAAAATGCCATTAGAAACGTATGCCGTGATTACCCCCACCCGCCGACTTGGAATTTCGGTAAGTAAAACAATATTAATTAAATACAATTATCGCTTTTCTGTTGTACCAGTGTCATTAATTTGGATTGTTTACGAATTTGCTAGAGTTATCATTGCATATACCAGTCTTTATTTTTCTGAATTAGTCCAGTTTAAATAAACAAAACGTCACTTGGCTGGGGTCCAGAAAGAACCCTAACCAAAGAGGCCCCTACCAGACAAGATCCTAAATAATATTTAAGTGAGTTATATGTAAGTATTTGTTTTAATTAATTTGGTTTTATGTGCGAAATGTAAATTAATTGTTTAATGTTTCCCAATAAAAAACGTCTGTATAAATGTCTGCATATGTGTAATCATTTTAATATATAAGAATTAACATCCACTGTAATTTGTGCTATTCCTACTTTAGTGGTAATTTGGTAGTGTACATACTTGCCCCTGCTTTTGTGTGGAAGTAATTGTCAAAGGAATGTATCTTATTACATATACATAAATAGTTAAACATATTAATTCAAGCAAATTATCACAACAAATTATCACATATAATTCATATATGCTTACCACTATAAATTTCAGTGTTATTAGTCAGCCTAGGTCTTTCTGGACCCTATTCTTTGACAGGATACATTTTTAAATGAAACTCGCTTTGATTCAATTGGTTACATGAGTATTATTACCTAATCAATTATTGTATCATTTATGATAGAGAAAATTATATTCAGATTATATTGTAAGGTCTTGGGCAAAATGTTTTTATTTTTCCACATACAAAAAGTCATACAGTTTGCATTTGATTTTTTTTTCAACCGATTCATTTTACATTGATTGTGGAGAAGGTAAATAGTCTATACCATGCTCAATGAATGAGTCTTGGGTTTTACTTCTCTTCTAACCAGTACTACCTTTGAGACCCAAAGATTTGGATCTTGCAGTTCAGGACATTTTGACTAACACTCTCTAACAAGAGATCCAGTGTTCTACTACTACACCACAATAGCATGACTAATATTATTTAAATTGAACAGAGATATTACTAATAAGCTGTTCCACATTCATTATTGTGGACTTTTAACATTTAATTAATTAAGCATATGTACATAAATATTAAAATATTTTACAGGCCCAGTCCACTGTGGAAACATGGAAACAGACTTGACTGATTGTTGAGCTGCACAATTTGCCAAGCTGATGTTTGTGACGACTGACAAAACCTTTTGCATTTCATGAACATAGCGAAAAGTGGATTTGATTCTGCACTGATGATTTAATAGTGAATGTGGTGTTAACAGTCATTTGACAACTGGCTAGACTCGTCGTGTTTGCAAGACTATTTCATATGACTGTAATAAGACTGTGACATAAACTTGTTTTCTCATGCAGCACATTATATTTTATATGTCCTGTGATCGAATCGATCGGCATGTTGTTTTCGTCCAGTCCGTCCGTCTGTCTGTCTCTCTGTCCATCTGAATTTGAGCTAACAATACCTCAATGACCCCTTGTTTCTTAAAGTGAAATTTGTGTGATAGACATTCTTCAAAACCGAAGTTTTGTTGGAATTAAACAGAGTTATATTATATTAACTTCATAAATACATTATAGAAATAAATTGAAAACTGCAAATACTTGTTGGCAACATAACTGAATTTCTGAGTTGAACCAAAAATTAGCTCAGTGACCCCATGTTTTTAGATCAGATCTGAAATGTGTTTTTAGACATTGTTCTTAGATGTGCATCAAAATTAGAAAGTTTTGTTGGAAGAATGTCAGAAAAAGTAGAATAAAATATGAAAACTAATATTTTTTGTCAATATTGCAACCCATTATTCCATACATGCAGTTGAAGATGAAGACTTATAGTATTACAGAATGACATCATTTATGTTATAAAATGTGTTAAATTAACACAATAGATGCCAAATGAATGCTTACAATATTCGAAGATGGGTCGTCTCAGGTCAAAAACTAGGTCACTAGGCCAAATCAATGGAAAACCTTAACACTATGTAGGTCACAGTTTTGATTGGATCTTCACCAAATATTGCCAGAATATTTGTCCTAATAATATCTTGGACAACATCGAACATGGGTCATCTGGGGTCAAAAACTAGGTCACCAGGTCAAATCACTGGAAAACCTTGTTAACACTTTAAAGGTCACAGTTTTGATCGGATCTTTATTAGACTTTGTCAGAATGTTTATTTTAATGATATTGTGAACAAGATCGAACATGATCATCTGGGGTCAAAAACTAGGTCACCAGGTCAAATTACTGGAAAACCCTGTTAATTCTCTATGAGTATATTAATACTCGTTTTGTTCTTTAGTCTTAAGGAATTTGTCTCTATGATCAGTTTATGTCCATACCGTAACTTTGTATGTTTAAGACACCGAGCTGGTTCTAGCGTTTCAATGTTATTCATGGTCGTGTTTCTCTTGCACATCGAAAAAAATTCACTCAGCTATTTTTTCTATTGTATTTCTAATGGAAACACTTTACATTATTTTCGTTCAATTCCTTACAGGCGATTCCGAAGGCTTGTCATATAATAATGGACATCATTTTTATACTCGAGATAACGACAATTCGTACAAGTGTGCAGATCTTGATCATGGCGGATGGTGGTACGATTATTGTGCTTATGCTAATTTGAATGGAGACTATGTAACTCCAGGAACAGAGTATACGAAACGACCAGAAAGAGGCGTTACATACAGAAATTTCAAAGGGACGGAGTCATTGAAAACCACCGTGATGATGGTGAGAAGAATAAAAAACTAGAAGATGCCGACTAGTTCATTTAAATTGTGAATTTCTGACCGTCGTATCGAGACGTATGAAGTATAACATTGAGAAATTATTATTTAAAGTTTTAGATGCATTGAATGCAACGCATTATTACATGTATTCAAATATAAAATCTATTCATATGTTACTTTCTCTTCCTTCCCTTCTTCTTTAATTTACTTTTCCTGTCTTCAGTTCCCTTGTTGTTCCTTCTTTTCTCTTCATTTTTCCTTTTGTCTTTCTTTCTTACTTCAATGACTTTTTAATTTAATTTGTTATTCATTTCGAGAATTTCGAATTCATATTCTGGTGTACATATGAAAATCTAAACGTGAACTACATGTAATTAGTGTGTTACTTTAAAGATAAAAATTCAGTTATAGGCGTTCACATGTGTTGTATTTATTAGCAGCCTTAAACGAAATCAATGTAGGCCTACTTGTTATATATTTAAATGCGGCAAACTAACTAATATTGGTGGAAATTTTCCCATGGTACTCCACGTGTCATAAATTAAATCGGCGGAATCAGACAATTATACTCACAACCTAAACAACTAGACTTATACTTAAAGTCAAAAGACAACGCACGCAATGTTTGGGAGCCATTAATAAGGAATCCGAATAAGGAGAACGAAAAAGAAAACAATCAAAATATTCGTGGAATAAAGATTTTATTTTATGTCCTATAACATTACCAACATGTCGTTGCTGCAGGGAATACTGAGCTTGCAGAGCCTTCTGATATTGTGTACTTAAAATATAAGTGTAAATTATACATTAAACTCACTGGTGAATCATGAGTGGTGACCATCATTCACGTGTGGCAGTCATTCACCGATTATCGTCATTCACTGTTGACTGTTAATCTGTTAGACGTGTTTCTAAAGAAATGAAGTTGTTTTTATAAACAAATTGCTACCAAATTTAATACTTTTACATTAAATAAAACTAGCGAGCTCTGGCATTGATGTTTAGCCGCTTAATACAGACTCAGATGTGATACACTCTAAAGAAATTTATTGAAATATACGATCTTCCTAATTGATATTTTGCTATCATAACAGCCCAACCAAAAAATTCCTTCGAATATGTGTACCGAATTAAATTCGGTGTATTCGTGAAAGGTTTGTTCAGTGAACGGTTTGTGTGTGACGCTTTTCATCCAAATTCGTCGATGTTCGCTACCCTCGCAATAAAATGAGCTTGCACAAAATTTTATCGACGAATGCTGCGATCATTATTTCCGGAATGGGTTCAGTTGAGGTTCGCTGAGGGATCGGTAGGCGTGCGTTTGACCTTCGTTCCTGTTGTGTTGGTATCGGTAATAAATCGCGATGAATCTTTGTTCGGACTATTCGTCGTGTTCATAACGAATAACTACCACTTTCATTCCGATGAGGGTGCTTTAACATAACGACTTTGCCGAAAAGGCCAGCGAAGCGCAAACGAATCGCACCAATCCAAAAAGGTGCTACTCCGAAAATGACAACTTGAGTACGATGACCGGACGTTTAAATCGACACCGTACCGTGTCTTCCGCGACTGCTGAGCGACATTACCTTTGCCCAACGTTTCAATGTGGTTTTCCCACTGTATGACTTGTGCGTTTCCCTACTGTATGACTTGTGCGTTTCCCTACTGTATGACTTGTGTGTTTCCCTACTGTATGACTTGTGTGTTTCCCTACTGTATGACTTATGCGTTTCGCTGATGCTGGGCTGTACAAAGCGATAGGTATCTACATAAACTTTGAAATTAAAATTTGTAATAACTTCAAGTTAATCAATGGATTTGTCAAACCTCCAAATTATACAGATCCAAATTGAAATGTTTGCAATGGCAGTAGCAGCTGTCGAGGTCATAATAGAAGAAGAACGGGCTAAAAAAGAAAAAGAAAATGCATGTACTGGATCCACCTATGGATAGAGAGAATAAACTAATCAACTTTGGACACTCACAAACTCCACCATCGACTCCTGTAGCTGTTGGGTCAATGTGAAGTTGACCTCGGTTTCTTAATTTTGGCTGCGGCCGCCGTCCGCTAGGATGTCACAGAGGCTGCAGAGGAGGGCTAGTCGGTTGGTGAAGGCGTTCCCTCCTTGCTGACAGACTTACTGGCACCCTGATTACAAACAGTGAATATGCAGATAATTCCGGGCCAAAGCTGACAATCTAGTTCGCTAAGCTATTTCATAATATTCGATTGCATGTCGCATGTGGTTCGTTTAAGGGTTCACTAAACGTTCGATTTATTCGAAAGGGGTACGCGGCGCATTCGTTATAGTCGCTACTCAAATGGCAGGGGTTCGTTGAGGTATCGGAATCAAATTTCGGAGAAACATCGCTGACAGTTCAACATAATCGGTGCAAGGTCGGTGCAAATTCAAATTTAAAACATCGAATAAAAAAAGGCTACGAACACTGCGAATTTCGTTCTGGATTTTCGGTATCAATTCACTATGAATTTCGATACGATGGGACAAGGCAGTAAGCCAATTTCATAATTCATTACTGTATTGACCAAATATTATGTAATTAACAAAGGAACAAGTAAACAGTGTTCATATAGATCATTCAATCAAACACGATGCATGGGGAGCTAGCTCGTTGATGAGATGACGTATTATGATGTATTACGGCCACAGGTACATAATTAAATATGATAAATGTCTTTTTGATCCATTATACAATGTCCATTGTGCCAGCTCCTATGATGCATGATGCCTTTGCAAATTCATTCTTTAGACAATTTAGCCATATGAAATCTAGCATGTCCTTTTTAGAAAAAGGAAAATGTGAACCTGGTTTATAGCATTGATATGCTAAGAGCTGGTATAAGTGTCGCTAATTTCGAAATCAGGCGATAATTATCGCCTTTAAAATGATAATTATCGTGGTACTTGCGAAATTTAATGTGGACGCTAAAGGATTTCGTAATATTCGTATTTTCTACGCATTGTGCACATTACATACTTCAGTGCTTACAGCACTTTGATATTCCTAAGCTCACTATTTTTACCTAAGATGAGGTGCATTTGTTCAAGATCCCTTGGAACTTACTATAAACCTGTCCAACTGTCTCTCCACACAATTCTATGAAAATTTGACAAAAATATCGATTTTCCTCCTCATGTGGAGAAGTTACCGGCTCCTTGCGGAAGGGTAGGTAAGTACTGGTTAGGAAACTGGTTAGGTGAACCAGTCGCCGTATATAACTGAAAAATTGTAGAAAAACGGCGTTAAACCCCGGTTACATAAGTCCTCCACACAACTCATCTCCACACAACTCATTGTGTCCATAGCGAATTCACGCAATTTAATAATTATAAGTACTCAATATCGTTCTGTTTAGTGGCTCTGTAAATGTTACGTTCCCGGTAAATGTTACACTCCCTGTAAATGTTACTCTCCCGGTAAATGTTACACTCCATGTAAATGTTACTCTCCCAGTAAATGTTACTCTCCCGGTAAATGTTACACTCCCTGTAAATCTTACACTCCCTGTACACGTTACACTCCCTGTAAATGTTACACTCCCTGTAAATGTTACTCTCCCGGTAAATGTTACACTCCCTGTACACGTTACACTCCCTGTACACGTTACACTCCCTGTAAATGTTACACTCCCTGTAAATGTTACTCTCCCTGTAAATGTTACTCTCCTGGTAAATGTTACACTTCCTGTAAATGTTACTCTCCCTGTAAATGTTACAATCCCTGTAAATGTTACTCTCCCTGTAAATGTTACAATCCCTGTAAATGTTACTCTTCCAATAAATGTTACCCTCCCTGTACACGTTACACTCCCTGTAAATGTTACACTCCCTGTAAATTTTACCCTCCCTGTACATGTTACACTCCCTGTAAATGTTACACTCCTTGTGAATGTTACGCACGACTTTCCTATGAAGTACGAAGAAATGTGTAAAAGTAAGAACAGTGTCAGAACATGTATATTTATGAATGGCCTTAAAATTGCCTTTCTTATATATACAGTAAATCATCGATATTAACGATTAAGACCTTAATACTCAGGTGGTGTCGATATGAAAATAAAGATTTAAAGACGTATTGTAAATTGGTCCAAAAGTTTGTGATCGTTATAATGATGTGTTCTTCATAATGATGTGTTCTTTATAATGATGTGTTCGTTATAATAATATGTTCTTTATAATGATATGTTCTTTATAAAGATATGGTCGTTATAATGATGTGGTCTTTATAATGATGTGTTCGTTATAAAGATGTGTTCTTTATAAAGATGTGGTCTTTATAAAGATATGGTCGTTATAATGATGTGTTTGTTATAATGATGTGTTCGTTATAAAGATGTGGTCTTTATAAAGATATGGTCGTTATAGTGATGTGTTCGTTATAAAGATGTGGTCGTTATAATGATGTGTTCGTTATAAAGATGTGGTTGTTATAATGATGTGTTCGAGGTGGTCGCTAAGTGAGGTTCATCTCTACTGGATTTATTATTCGTGAGGAACTACGGGCTCAGTTTGCTTATTTTAAGACATGCCATGATTTTTTTACACGCTGACATCAAACTTTCAACGAACGTATCCCCAACATTACAGCTGTCGGTTCACCATGGTAACCAGACCTCATTTTTGAAAACTAAAAACAGCTGCGCACAAGTTATGAGATAAGGTTGTTTATAAGAATAATTATTTTAGAAAGAAACCGGTTGTATCCTTCAGGATGTTTACGTTCCCACATTTAAGATATCACAATTCTGTTAACGATGTACGGCACGTATGTTCAAACCAAGTCATTTTGCGCATTTACTTCCGACATCTTGTTCGCACAAAATGGAGCTTGTTCGTTTATTCAAAGAAATCATGATGGTGTTACTTATTTGTAATACTTCGTGGTCAATTTCTGTGGAACCAAAATATACAAAATTTATGTACGAAGAACAGTTGCTTGAGAAAATGGTGAGATTGGAATTGTTCGTGGAAAACATGGAAAATAATATAAAAACATTCATTTCGGAGTCTACGACTGTTATGGAAGAAATGAAAACATCAGAAAAAAACGAAGTTAACAAGATGGCTGAAAGAATTGATCGATTGGAATCAGGGATGGACAGTTTTAAAACGAATGTTACTACCAGACTAGGAAAAACATCGAATACTGATTTGGAAGGTCAGAAAAAAACTTTCATTATTTTTCCATTTTAAATCATTGTCTGAATTGAATTAATCGAACAAAGTTCGCATTAAGAATTTCAACTCATGATATAGATAAAATTTATAATTGCGCAACTTTAATATTTATTAATTATAATTATATATCTTGCAGGTTCCGGAGCAATTATGTTCAATGCCTACAGCGTAGTTGCACAATCAAGTAATCCAGTAATCTTTGAAAAGATCAATTTGAATGAAGGTAATGGTTACGATAAATCAACAGGTGTTTTCACCGCTCCTGCAGATGGTGTCTATCAATTCAATGCTCAATTGTGTATCAACAAAGATTATGATCTAGAATACTCTATAGTGGCTGCATCAGTCAAAATTGTGAAAGGTGAATTCCGCGCGGCTTCTGACTCGGGTGATGAAAAGTGTACGTCATTTAGCGCAGCTTATATTGTCCGTAAAGGTGAAACAGTGTCTGTTTCTGGCGGATCGGCATCTCTTGATGCCAGCACGGATGACCCTCATTATTTTTCTGGAGCTTTACTTAAACGACTGTAAAATTGCATGACTACCATTCACCACGAAATGTAATCATTTTATAATCTAGGACTATGATGGACTTTTGTCAGTTAATATTGACACACATTCTCGTGGTGACATATCTGCCTTTTTTGATAGATCAATGACTGCTATTGTCGGTCATATGAGAATACTGTTTGAATTGCTGTATTCATTGGTCGTAGAAAACCGTCTTTGTTGGAAGAATAGTTAGATTATTGTAACTTGAGCAATGAGTCATGTAAAGTATGACTCGTGGAAACTTGATTCTAATTTAATGGGTGCTTTTTCTGGTGTCATTTAGGACATTTACGGTTTGTTACAACTCAAAAAAGCCGAACCATTGCATGCAGGATGTGTAGCCTTCCTTTAGTGAAATTCATTTGTAAGAGCAAGGAATGAACAACACAAAAATTACATGAATTTATTTATTTCAATCATAGAAATACCGGCTGACCAAATAAAAATTGGTGCATATCTATTGTATTTAGTAGAAGCATATTCATATTCATCGACTGTGTCTCATTATCAATCTAAGATGTCTGGATACCTTTTGTGACGCATCCACTCATTCGGAAAGTTTCCCTTCCCTCATCTAACTTCGGACGTACCTAGTATCTTGATATACAACAACGCCTTACATTAGTTGTGATACGGCTGCCGACTTACTGCAATGGAAATGTTACCACAAAGCAACTAAGTTCTTTATAATGGCTTCTGCCTAAGATTGTTTAGCATTTTTGTTGCATAATTGTCTTTCAAGCAGCCTAATATTTTGCTTTCTACATCAACGAAATACTTAGCTTCTCCAATGTTGACGTAATCTGTCGAAATTTGCCGAATGGGCTTGCACTGTCGTCTTACAAATAACATGTTTGATATGTACCAGTATGTAAAACAACAAACATGGTTGTACAGAATGTATAATTACCGTGACATCGTACTTCAAGTTAATATTGGTTGAACATTAAAATGAATGAACGTGGCTCAACTCCGGACAAAAAAAATGGGAACTTAATTATTGCATTTGTTCTCTCCGTGTTAAATGTTCAATATATTTCTATCTACATTTATATTATGACATAAGCATTTTATAGTGAATAAACTCATCATTAAAATACAGTCAGGTTTTGCTTTATTTGTATGTATAGGTATGTTGTTTTGAAATGTTCATATTCATAGTGGATGTAGACCACACTCGCTGATATAAGGGATACAGAACTTTACGTATACAGTAAAACCTCGTTATCTCGAGGAGTCATCAGAACAGACTAAATTCTCGAGATAAATGTGGTGCTCGTAATATTTGAGGTATAACAAGGCATTCGTTTGTAGCTTGAAAATTATACACAGTTAAGAACTAAAATTGATTGGACTTTAAGAACTCCTCGAGATAACTTGGGTACTCATGATATCGATGCTTGTAATAACGATGTTTTACTGTATTTGTATGGCTGAACACCAATTCACTGTCGAAACTTAACAATGCTATTAAAACCCAACATTATTTTCAGTAAAAACTTGACATGCAGATATGATTTGGGACACAACAGATGATTAAGTGTCAGCCAAATTTAAAACAAAAAAACAACGCTTTTGTCTTAAAAAAAAACGATTTGCTATTGGCTTGTTTCCCTTTAGCTAGTCATATCCATGTACAACAGACGATGTGAGTGCACTTATTTTTACGATTTCATTCGTGGAACTACATCTTTATTGACAGAATGCGTGATTTCAAAACATTTCAACAGTTATCTTTGTACTTATTGTGCTATCAAAGTAGCCTGTAAAGTTATTCCCTATCTCTGACGTTCGGCTTGACCTAGTAAACTTTACTAAGCAGAGTCAAGCCTTAAAAAACACCGCGTTCTAAGACGATAGTTTGTTCATTTTTCTTTTCTCAATGCCGACCGATTTTTGTGAATAATAAATTATTTAAGTTTATTTTTCATAAATGTGGCTGAAAAATATTTGTTTAATGCTAAATTGTGACGCAAACTTTTCTAAAAATAAAAACGTAAATTTGGCAACTGGTAAATTATAAAAATGATCATGTTGGTACTTCACAATAGTGTTTAGAATCGTGCAAATTGTTTATTTGCGTCCATCAAAACCCTTGCTTAAATTGCTTAAAGCCATGGAGAATAATTCAATTCATGAAATCCACGCACGGCTTATCACTACATCACGCCACTGCTATCACACGTCCGCATGTGACCTTAGTTGGATCACGTGAGTGTAAAATGGCCAATGCGCCAAAAAAGAAAACTGTTTTATTTTGTCTGAAGAAAAAGATATTACAATTCATGTTCAGGTGGAAATATAATGAGATAAGACATATTTTCTTACTAATAAAGATTTTCGGTATATTGTTGACTGTAACGAAAGTTTTTGTGGGAAGTTAATTTTTCTACATGTAAACCGGCGCGTCAGTGGCGTGTTCTTTTCTTTTATGTCATCAAACAATTCACGTATTTAAAATAGAACCATTCTGATAGCTGTACGTCAAAACAAATATAGAAATGATAAAAAATGACCAAAGTGTTGGCAGGTATTTCTGAGAGATATAACGGGAGATCACTGCGTGGGAGATGGGTTCATCCAATGTTTGTTTGTTTGTTTGTTTGTTTGTTTGTTTGTTTGTTTGTTTGTTCACTTGCTTGTTCACTTGCTTGTTCACTTGCTTGTTTGTTTGTTTCACTGGGGTTTAACGCCGTTTTCAACAATTTTTCAATTATATGCGGCGACCGGTTGACCTAACCAGTTTTCCTGTACTGTGTACTAACCAGTGCTAACTCACCATTCCACGAGGGAAAATGGACGTTTTTGTCAAATTTTCATAGAAGGGTATGACCTGCCGCGACAAGGATTTGAACCCGGTTCACCGTGTTACAAGCCCAGCGCACTAACCACTGGACTGGGAGAAATGTATCATAATAAAATACAAACAGCAGTTGCTGTATTGCAAAGCTAGCCAACAACCGGCCTCTTAGTCCTTTGATTATACTCGAGTGGTTTATTTCTTTAAGCCCGAACGAATCGGGCCTCCGCTTACCCAAGACGCTATTTTGCGCCGACCCAACAATTTCCAGTGGCGTTATTTTAATCACTATCAATTCAACCAAATTCATGAAAATGGAAACAAGAAGAAAATTCTTCTGAAAACAACTTTAAGTACAAATCATTGATTTCTAAATTGCAAAAATTAAATGAAGTAATACAGATTATTAACAAAACCAAAATAAACATTGGTGTAATTATCGAAGCTGTCGGTACAATGATGTTTCAAATTTGAAAAATACCCGGTGAGTACAAATAGTTTTATATTCAAAATACAGTTAAACCTGAAACGGGTTGATGCAGTTTTAGGAGGTTTTTGGGCCTTAGCAGCATGGTACAGATTCGGTATCCCAATAAAATGTTTTATCAGCTGCGTTATATCCCAATATGACATATGTGTGGTTATACTCAACGGTAGATTTATTCAGGTTGGGGGCGACCAAACGTCGATATAACTGTAGTTAAATTCCTACCTAGATAACACTTGTTGATAAATGCTGTCAGCTGGCTTTCAATATATCTCACAATTTTCAGGGGCATAGCTGGAGGTTTTGGAAACACGAATACGCAGTCGCCCTGCTGTGTTACTGTGTGTCCAACCTGCATTTAAGAATATAAAGAATTCATTTTAGTCTCATACAATTATGTATTTACATTTGTGCTTTTGTACCGTCCCCCGAAATGAATTCAAAACACTTTTTGGGGGCCTGTGTGGTCGAGTGGTTATGGTATCTAGCGAGTAATCACTAGCCCCTAACTGCTGTGAATTTGAATTCCATCCGGGGTCAGCAAAATTACCCATGTAATGAAGCAGCTAGCTAACGGTGGCTCTACCCAGCTGTACTCCTGGGTACTTATCCGGTTAGAGTTGTCATTCCTGCGAATGTAAGTCATTTAGGCTTGAACAATGAACGATAACTCGACGTCTCATGTTTTGGGAAAAACGTGTATGACGGTCAGATTTTAGAGCTGAAAACAATCGGTTCCGACCAGCTTCTCCAAAGAACAGCTAAAACAATCAGTTTCGACCAGCTTCTCCAAAGAACGGCTAACGACATACAATGTTCGTCAAAAATTTTGATGTTTATTTTTGGCTTTCATATACAACGATCTTGTAGATGTTTCGGAATTGCTCTCACAACTAACAAAGAACACCATGATACTGTCGCAGATCACGTGACAAATAACGCGTCATTCTGTTCAAGATGAAGCAAAGTTAGGACGAGGGGAGCTTCCGCAAGTTTGTTTTCATTTAGTCATTTTTCTGTTTATTTGATATGGCTACGTTCCAGGTTGTTCAATAAAGTTGATAATGTTTTTATGACCTCAATTCCATTTATAATCAGCAGTTTTCTATTGTGATGTATTTGCATACGATAAACTGATTTGAAATGTTTATAAATGAAGGGATGAGTGCCAGTAGGGTCTATATTCATATCGTCAAAAAAAGTAGATAGGTACCTTCTAGCACTGACTCATTCAATTGTTCGAAGCTCAAGCAGTAATAACGGACCTGTGATAGCAACAACTTCTGTTTAGAAAAAGATCAGTTTTACCCAAAATTATCATAAATGGAGAAATAGTCAAATATAAGTCTAAGTGTATGAAAATGAAAATACATGATATTAGTACATTAAATGACCACTCTGCAGCTACTCTAGAGCTATAACTTAAAATTCTAGATACCTTTCTGTTGACCTTTGACAGGAAAAACGATCCTGATATTGAGATGGTCTCAGTAACAAGTTAAAATAAAGAAGAAATATTGAAAAAACGACCTGAAAATAAGTGGCCCGCTATATTTAGGTGGTTGTAATACTGTGAAGGCCGCTATGCGAGGTTTAACTGTATTGCATAGAAGGAATACGATTTAACCTCGTGAATGCGAGTGCGTGGTCATTTGTAACTGACCAGTCGAACGGTAAATGTTGTTTTAAAATTGATTTATTTCACCCTTCTGTACTTTTTCATTTGTTGACAATTTCATTTTTTGTGGTCGTTTATTAAAGAAATCGTCAAATCGATAATTTACGATTATATGAACACAACACTGAGCTGATAATCTTTCTTTGATAATTCGACATAGAAAATAACATCGATTTTCAAACTTGGATATTTTACAATTTTTACTATCAACATTCATGTCACTTTGGCTCTCGATATATTCTCACTATGTGTCCGTCATATATCAAGACATATTAATGCAATAAACTTGGTCGCTTACCATAAAGCTATGATTTTTGAGTGTTTGCGTATTAAACATTTTAGATTCTTTCCCGTACCTTCAGTGTCATCAAATTCGTTCCTTTGTGGCTTTTGTTGTATAACCCTGTAGTTATCTCCAACGTGTAAAGTAATAATTCGGTCCTTTATTCTGTTATCTGTAAAGTTAATACGTGTATATTGAATTAATAATATTTATGACTTTTATTGACAACATCTCAGTTGAAAGTTTAAGTTTAAAATTTATTTTTTTTTTTAATTTCAAAAGGTGTGGTGCGGCCAATTAAAACAGCTAACGTTATAGAACAATATCAGCAGTTATACGTTTATAGGACATTTTAAAACAAGTTGATTTAAATGAATTAGGATAACATTGAAATCTCAAAACCTGAATATGTATATACATTTTTGTATATATGTTTGTGTGTGTTCCCCAATAAACCGGTTTCCCCTCTAAATTGGGCTGGTCCCGGGCTCGGTTGGTTTAGAGCGGTTCCACTGTATTCAGTAACGTAACTTTGATATAACAAACAAATGTTAATACATCCCTGTGAAGTACTATCTGTATGTCTTTTATGGCCAGTTTCCTAAACGTTTCTTTACCGACCTCGTTCACAGCTCTATCTTCACGCTTTCTGGTAAAATCTGTTTTACAATTTTAGTTGAATTGTGATATGGTGGGATATAGTCCATGATTTGGGTAATAGATAAAAAAATCAATATTTTTTCTTCCTTCAATATTTCTTGCTTATGGAAAGAAAAATCGATTTTCTGAACTGAGCACAAAGGTCAAATAAGGACACACACGTTTGGTTATATTTCTTTCAACATTCATTTAACTTATTTCAAGATACATAAAACAACAAAAAATTGTATTGATATCAATGACAGTTCAGGTGGAGTCTACTAAATTTAATATTTTATTCATGACAAATCTTAGATTAATATTTGGATATCTACCTTTAAACCGTTTTCATCACACTACATGCGCACTAATCTTATCTGCGTGTTTGCCTACATGTTCTTTTACCTGCGTATCACCATGATAACATGTAATATGTATTTTGATTGTACATTGTATATAATAACGCTAGAATTCAGGAGTGTTCAGAACAAGAGAGTTCCAAGTTAATCCCGGACTGCTATGAACCTATATAAATTATATATATATACACAAACATAATTGCTTTAAATACGCCAACACTAATCTTAAACTTGGCATTTTCTGGTGATATTAGTGGAATTATAACCACCGTTTATCTTTGATAACGGTCTTCTATCTTGACCGTTGTTAGCTTGTATTGGAGACAGCTTTTGTTCGGAGATAAATAACGAATGACCTACATTTAGTTCCCGTATATGTCAGCGTGTTATAGAGTAAACATTTTTTCTGAAGATAAAGTTATCATACTTCATTTTTAAATCATGCAGCACACTGGCTGGACGATTATAATGTGCAGCAATGTTATGTAGAAACATTAATAACATGTTTCGTAGGCGATTTGCCTTGTTCTTTTGTGTTTTAATCATTATGATTTTCGTGTCCTTTACTACATTCGTATACAAAGGAATTGCAGCTGGGAATACTGTACAGTTTCCTGAAGGTACATGTGAAATTTATTATACAATCATGTGCAGTCAATAATAAATTACTATGATATATAATCGGAGTCCATTAGATGCGGAAGAAGTATCAGCGAACTTCGGGAAAATTCGCTACCTTTCTTCGGGCATGTACAGAAGACCGGAATCAGCCAAGTTCTGGCGAGCGGTAGAGTCGACACCTCGTGTCTCGCATTTGTTTTTTTACATTGTTTTTCTATTATGCATGAGTCCAGAGATGAAATCTAAATATGCTGGGACGGATGGGTGTGATAACTGTATTGTCTTTGCCATGTTTTATATTTTAGATGTATAAAATTATTTGACATTTGTAAAAATACTATGACCAGATGGGTTCATTCTTCAGACACTCATTAACTCGTTCCGGGGTTCCACAAGCTGATGTGTTAAGCGAATGTTAAAATGTGGTATAATTATTTTATTTATTCTAAAAGGCTTATTTTTGCAGATACTGAATTATCGCCAGGCATTGAGCACTATTTGCGGAGTTTATCCGAAAATGATACAACCGAAGCAGGTATACTTTATAAGATAGACTAATTCATTTCATTCAAAAGTAAAAACGAACGTAGAAGTCTCCCTTATTTGCATAAATTTCTTAAATCCTTCAGTGCCGAGTGCACCAACCTTCTCCTAACTACATCATTAAGTTACTGATTACTAGCATAATTTATTGGCCTTTTTAGAAACATGATTTTTCCCGCCCTTGATAGCTCTTCAGTTGGAGATATGAAACGCGCACCTGCTACTTCTGGGTTGTACTGCGCTTCAAAAAAGTATCATGTTTAACACTTCAAAGATATCGTATCCTAATTAAATGCACATCAGACTAGTAACTAATGTCTAAATTAATGTATATACAATAATATGATTGTTTCCAATCCTAGTTGTGTCATAACAGAAAAAAAATCAAAACAACTTTAGAAAGCTATAATACCTATAAAAGTCTTATTTTAGCTATTAAAATAGACATGCTTGTAAGGTTGGGTATCGGTTGTCTAATATACAACAAGTAAAAAATATAGACACACGTGAAACATTCATTAAGATAGATTATTACTGTGTTGAACAAAAAAAATATTGTGTAAGAAGTTACACTATCAAAAATAGTGAATGTTCGGCCACATGGGAATATCCCAGAGCCGAAGGTTGTCAAACTGAATATTCAAATTGTTAGAATATTCTGATTTAACAGACAAAAATAGCTATGCCATATCACCAATGTTTTTGTTTTGTATGAAAGAAGAAAGTTTGTTATGAAACTATTGACAAAAAGATATTGATGCATGGATTTTCAGCTGATTTAAGAATAAGAAAGGTCTGGATTCGGCGATGTAAGAATAGTCAGCCCAACGTTGTCTTTACGAACAATGATCTAACCATGTTGTGTGGAGAACATGTTGTAGGACAGTTTGGACCTACACAGGGAACGCCCTCACAGACTGTTCCCTAGAGCAGATGAAATTGAAAAAGTCTACAAACTCGCGGCAAATTATTTGGATTTTTTATACTTACGTTTGACACTTAAGACATTATTTCATAAATGACACGGAGTGCGTAATTGTTATTTATCTGCGGTCTGTTCGACTGTGTTTTTTGTGCAATCATGAAAACTGATGTTGTATTTCAATTGATTGTCATAAAATAATGTACAAAATATTTCGTTTGAAATGTGACTGTGAAATTGATCCACTCTGCAATCTGAATACAAATTTCATAATTCGCTTATCTTTGCATTGCAATAGAAAACCAGTTATCACTGTGTAGTATACTATTTAAATGTTTTAAATTACTTTTAATGTGTGTTGAAAAAGGGTTTTATTTGAAAAAATAGATAAAAGATACAAATGTAAGGGTTAAGATGATTGTATTAGTTACTCAAATGCATTAATTTGTATTCATCTGTTTTCCCCTTCAAATACATCAAAAGAATATTTTTTACAAAAATGATGAAATATACAATAATAATTTATAAGCATGTATACACATTAACATACATTGTGGTAAAAAGACACACATCCGGTTAAGTGTTAAATTTCATTTTACCAAAAATGCAAATGCCTATGCTAAAGTTTACTTGTAGAAAAAAAATACATTGTTTGCATTTTAATCTAATAAAGGAAAAAATATCTTTATGATTTGTCCTAATGGCTGTTGCCACAAATTTGCAAAATCGGCCACTGTCTCATTATTGATATCTTAGTCTGGGTGGCATGATCCTTACTGATAGCAATTAATTAAACCGGAAGAAAGGTCTGCGGTCATATATATCTATACTGCTCATTGTTTATGGATGTTTTTACAGCTGTCTGATGTCATTAATGTTCTATATATAATCTGTCACACTTTTTATTATTTTTAGTTAAAGTGTGTTACGAAACGTAAACATAAAATAAAATAAAATGACAGGTTCGGTAAGCTTGAAACGAAATAGCTTTTAAAAATGGTCATCTTAAACTTCGATCCTTTGATAATTTATTAGAAATTTCAAAAGCTCTTCTATTTTTTAAGGTTTAATGGTCTTGTCATTTCTTTTTTAAAAATAATATCATCTGGGACCAATGCTTATTTTGGTCCCAGATGTGATATATGCATCGTTTATTAAATAAATTATTAAATGCTCCATTATATTTATTTCCTCAAATTTGTTGTGTATAAGTAAGAGTGTTATTATTTTAAACTATCAAATCTATTCTCAACTGCTTGGTGCAATGGATAGCCTATCATGAAGTTCTAATAGGAACGAAACGGAAATTACAATAAAGTATTAACCCCTCGAATATATAATGTTTGAATTTTTTGACAATGTCAAGTGTTCTATATAAACACATCAATGAACAAAGGTAGCCAATCGGCAATCCTCGGCTAACTCCGCTTCGCTCCATACTAACCTCGGATGTGATTGGTGGAGGAATATGCATCAAATCGATGCATTTCTCCGCCGGAACTGCCTTCTCACTCAATTGTTCTACGCGTAAAGATGGCCGATGACAGTGACTTCTTTGAAGCTTTGCAGTTTACTAAAGATTGTGTTCATGTTGACTTCGATTTAAAAGTTAAACAGATCCAGACATTGAAATCTTTGTACGACGGATTTGTACGACAACCATTTTAGCGCTATTTGGAAACGAGGTTGAAAGTAGTCCTAATGGATGCCATCGTATTACGTCCGAGGTCAATGTCGAGAGACATCCGAGTAGTTCCGAGTGCAAAGGTAGCAGGATTTTACTTCAATCAACAACCATTATTATTATTTTAACACTTCTTTTTAAAGTTGATTGATGTGTTTATCAATTATTTTCTATTAATGCCTATCTTGATACTTCACCACATAGTCAATGTCGTTATCGGTTTTGTTCAAAACGCCATTAAAATAATACTACCCAGTGTCGACAGATTTTTGCAAGGGAGATAACCTACTTTCTGAAAAGGCCAATAGCTGCTCGACGATGTCTCGGAGTTGGCAAGAGTTTTTTCTAAATTTGATGATTGAGTTTGGAGAGTGTGCCGAGTGCATTATGGAAATTGCCGGCACTATCATCAGAATTTATTAATTCAGGGTTGTGTAGTTAGTATTACATGATATATATTTCAAGTAATTGTATAATCTGTATAAATACTCGAATATTACTTTTGTAGGTTGTGGATTTATAGTTTTGTTTGTATCTTTTATTTAATATGTTAATCACCCAAGAGTAATGAACGATTTAAAGGCAATGGCTCCTTGCAAATTATGTTTTAGATTGGTTGAATCTTAAGTTGTTTTCTTATATGTTGTTGCAATTATGATAAGCTTAATTGAATACTAAAACACTTGCGAATTTCTTAAATCCCCAGGCAGAGAGCTTTATTCTAATGAATGTATTCTTTTGACCTTAGCCTTTTTAAAATTTTGTAATTATTGTTTATGTAATGTAGAATAAAAAGTTGAATATTCATGTTTTAATTAGTCACCTGACCATAATTCGGTATTTAACTCGCTGCACTGTGAAAGAGAATTTTTAGGGTATTTTTTTTGGGGGGGGGAGGGGGTCTAGTTTTCGTCTGAGTAGTATGGTTTAAGTAGTTTCTTTGGAAGCTTTCAATAAGCTTATAATAAATATAGAAAATAATTTGGCTGTTCAGCTTGTTCTTGACAATTTTGTCAATTAAGTTACAAATAAATCCCAATTAGAAGCTGGGTGCTATATAACTTGTAGCTATCTTTTTTTGCAACCTTGGACATTTTTTAAAGATTGTTATAAGTCTCGTGTCGTGTCTTGACACTATTCGTAGAGGAAATTAATAGTGGAGAGGCAACACAAAAAAATAAAAAAATCTATCTTACCGAAATATCTACTTTCTTGGCTTTATGAAGACCTTCCCATTAGCTCCACCGTCTGTTTTACTTATGTAATGTTCCTCTGTCTTTCCTGCCTGCCCGCCCGCCCGCCTGCCTGCCTGATATCAACAATAAGGTTTAATGCTACGGCTTCGTTTATTTATCCACGATATTGATTGTACATAGGCTCTTTGTTGTCTTTGCGTACGCTGCATACAAAAATGCAGAGAAATATTTGGGCCAATTGTTTGTACTTAAATGAAGTGCTTATTTAGTTTGTCTCATCACGTGATGAAGTTTTCATTGAAGAAGTGCATATTATACAATATTTGTATATTGTATATATTATATTGTATAATATTTTCTTTGTTTCCAAATTTGTAAGAAGATAAGAAATTCATGATGAGTTAGCATAGGTAAAACTTGGCGCGGTATTAGGTATACTACCGATAGCTTCCGTCATATGCTTGGATTATGGATAAGTAAAAAGATTTTATAGTTGACTTGGTTTTAAGTATGCATGGACCTATAATTTAGGCTTTGGTTTCGCTTGTGTATGGTAACTGTGAGCTTTGGTCCACAAGCTCACCCCTGTAGGTTTGCTACAGACCGTACCATGGCGGTACCCAACGGGAGATTGAGTTTTGTAGTCCCCTTTTTGTATGTGTTGGATGGGGTTTCGGTTTGGGGATTTTGGGGGAAGGTAGTATTTTAGGAAAGGTGGAATGTACTTTTTATAGGGCTCCTTTTCTCATCTAAATTTATACACGTTAAATATTTAAACACTGACTGACCATAATTTTTATTCATTTCTTCATCCAGTATTCTAAAACACATGCAATCTGAGACAGCCTGTGAAAAGTATAATTTCCAAGTCGAGGTAAATACAAAAAGTGCAACCTATTGATCTATACATGCATGCAACTGCTGCGGTTCGTTTTGAAGAATGATTTTTTCTGAATAAAAGAACACAACCCAAAAAGCGAAAAAAATACCACTACATCCAGGGACACTTTAATTTTCTTTTTTGGTAATGGTAAAACGTAATTGAACGATCCCGAGAAATACGTGAATACTACTCTATAAGTCTAACTAGGGCTAGCAGCACAAAACTTTTTAATATTTTATTTTCTTTCATTTGTAGTTCGGCTTCTTATATATTCATTTTCATTATTAGCACCAAAACACTCCCCTTCTTTTTTTTCTTCCGTTTTTCATCAGCAACAACAACAGCAGCAGCAGCAGCAGCAACATCAGCAACAGCAACATCTGATATAACAAAATTAGTAACCAACCCTGCAACAACTAGAGCAGCAGCATCATCATCAGCATCAACAACAAGTGTATCAAAATCACATGTAGGACCCTATCGTTAAAATTCCTTAAAATTCACTAAAATAAAGTAGATTTTCTTCTTTTTCAGAATACTTGAAGAACGATAATAGCATAAGGATATTGTGTCTTATTCTAACTGTAAACGACACGTTGCATACACGTGCGCGTGTTGTCAACGCAACGTGGTTAAAACGGTGCAATAAGCATTTTTTTGTTCTAAAAACTGACTCAGTTTCTTATGATATAATAAATACTCCATTTGAAGAGAAGCGCAATAATATAGTGCGAAAAGTACAATACGCATTAGGATATCTCTATGACAATCATATAGACGAATTTGATTGGGTACTGAAAGCGGATGATGACACTTACGTCATTGTAGAGAACTTAAGAAAACTTTTAGAATCTGAACATAGCACAACGCCTAGTTACCTAGGTTTTCATTTTGATAAATTTGTGTCAAACGGATACATGAGTGGTGGGGCTGGTTACGTTATCAGCCAACGCGCACTAAGACGATTTGTAGAGTTTGGGATGCAGCCTGGATTATGTCCGATCATTCCACAGGTTGATGATCCAGAAAATAGTGAAGACATTGAAATCGGGCGATGTTTAAATGTTTCTGGTGTTTCTGTGATAAATTCCCTGGACGAAAAAGGAAGAGAAACGTTCCATCCGTATCCAATTGAGAGACATGCTTTCGGGTGGATACCAGAGTTCGTATACGATTGGGCTAAAAATCAACAAAGCACGGTAGGTGAAATTAATTGTTTAGCATGAACGTTATTTTCTTGCCAATTCGCTTCACCTTTATATTCGATGATTCTTACCTAAAGTGATGGGAAATTTTTTATTAATGGTCATTTGACTGTCGACACAGAATATTTTAAGGAATGATGTACCAATAAGCATTTCTTGTGATTTGACTTTTTTAACTTGTTAGGCGCTTTTACAAAAATATTACTGTGAAAAGATGTATTTGTTAAATCTGTATTAACTACAACGAATGCTAAAACGGCATGCTTTCACTTTATTAAATTATTTAAAATCTATTTACTTCAAAACGTAAGTTTTTTCGTTCTGATCTATCTTCAAGCATTTCCAAGCGTAAAATTGGTACCTGTTTAAGACGAAAGGTGCAAATGCTACTCTTTTAGCAGAATAAATACAATATAAAACATCAGCAGTGACAACTTTAGCAGCAAAACAGCAAGATTAGCAACAATAGTAGTATACGGCGATACCGTGGTACCACGGTTTTTCATTTTTTTGACTTATGGTACCACATTTCCCTCACTATGGGCGGTACTCTGGTACCAAATTTTCGGAAAATGAGGTCAAAATGTGTTAAAAAAGGGGGTGAAATTGTGAAATATTAGGTTTTGAAATTGTTTTTTTATGGTACACATTTTTTGAATTAGGGGATTTTGTTATTTGTTTGGTGTGGACTTTGTTTTTTTTCAATTTGAATTTTGTTTTTTAGACACACAAAAAAGACATACAAAAAAGACAAAACACAAGAAAAAGACAATTTGACCCAAGTCAATTTCTCAAAAAACATGGTGGCCCTGAAAAGGGCCGTTGGTAGTTTGATCAGTTTGATCAGTGACTTATTTCTTCATGACTTTACCATAAATACCCCGACCATGGTCAGTTTTCTTTTTCTCTGGTTTCTTTGGTTCCGTGGTCTCATGTTTACGTTTTTTAGAGTCTTTTTTCTCCTCTGTTTTTTGGGGTTCTTGGCTATCCCATTTGTCAGTCACAAAGTGTACAGGCACAATCAGTTTGTCTGTTTTTAACTCGATTTCACGACGGAGTTGCATGACTTGCTTTAGCTGTCTTATTTCTCCCCTGATTCCTTTGAGTTCTTGTAGCATAGCCATCTCTGTAGTCGGTGGATTAGACTGCCCATGAGTCTGTCCATTCACCACGGACTGTACTGGCTGCACATTCCCCTGTAGATTCGGCTGGCTGTACTGTGGCTGATTGTATTGGAGTTGACTGTACTGTGGTTGACTGTACTGTGGCTGGTTAGTGCCATACACTGGTCCAACAGCATTTTGACCTATCAACTCAGACGATTCTAACGCTTCTTTCAGAATGTCATATGGCATGTTGTATGTCTCCATGTTAAATAATAAATAATGGCTCTGCGCCTGACAATTTATACGGCAAGCGCGAACCTTTGTGAGAACATGTTAAATGACGTCACGTCATTTTTTGTTCGCTAGTGTTTGTGTTAGTTTTTGTGTTTGTTTTGTGTTTCTTTAATCCTAATAACAACAAAATAAAAACCCAAGGATCATAGTAAGCCTACAGAATAAACGCAATCATAGCCAACCTACAAAAATATACAGTCACAGTAGAAATTGTGAGTCAAAAAATAACATAATCACAGCAAAACGCACAAAAAGATACACGATCACAGCCAAAAAATGCTGGTAAAACAAAAACACACGATCACAGCCAGCCTACAGAATACATACAATCACAGCCAAATAATGCTAGTAAAAATAACATAATCATAGCAAAAAACTTACAGAAAATACACGATCACAGCCAAAAATGCTGATATACAAAAACACACGATCACAGCCAGCTTACAGAATACATATGATCACAGCAAAAACGTACAAAAAATACACGATCACAGCCAAAATGCTGGAGCCCAAAAAACACACGATCACAGCCAGCTTACAGAATAAAACATAATCATAACCAACCTACAAAAACTATACAGACAAAAAATGCAGTGTGACTTTTTTTTATATTTTGTTTTTTCAATTTTCAATTTTGTTATTTGTTTGTGTGTGGGGGATTTTTATTTTTAGAAACAAAGACAATTTGACACAAGTCAATTTCGCAAAAATATGGTGGCCCTGAAAAGGGCCATTTTTTGGGTAGAGTGACCTAATGATGTTGGCCACATCTACCCATACAAGCGGGACACCACTTGTCCCACTTGCGGAAGTCTCTCTCTGTGGCGGTGGAGGCCAACCTGAAAGGAGGCTCATCATCCTCCTCCCAGTTCTCAGCTGGGGTGGATTCCTGAGGGTGATCCCCCCAGTCCTCTTCCCCAGAGCTGGCCACCACCACCTCCTCCGCAAAACCCTTCTTCTTCTCCTCCCGCAACGTCTTCACTTCAAGACGCAGCTCCTCTAACTGCATCTCCAGTTGCTCTATGTAGAGCCCTAAGGAGGCGTACTTTTCTTTAATGATATTAAGGGTTCGCTTAGACATGCTGAGCGGATGAAATGACGAGACGCAAATGCATTGACTTTTTATACGGCAAGCGCGAACCTGTGTGAGAACATGTTAAATGACGTCACGTCATTTCTTTTGTGTTTCTTCAATCCTAATATCAAGAAAAAAAATCGGATTGACCTACTTTTTTATAAATTTACCGGATTGACCTACTCTTTGTGTATATAAACGTATGTGTCTGTGTGTTCTACATTCAATCCAAAAACATGGGAAATTGTTTGCGCGCCCCTAAAGAAATCTTTGTGGAGGAAGATAGTGTCAAGATGGGGAATTTATATCCGGATCTCTCCATCTATTATGATGATGAGTTACGCGCCAATTATTGGCGCTATTTGTATTTAGCTGAAGCTAAATATTGAATACATTTCAACGGCCCTTTTTAGGGCCACCATATGTTTAAGATAAGTTTTACTCTCTCTATAACAAAAACTATTTGTTTTTTCATTGTTTTTATTTTTACAACAAAATCACTTACAATCAGCAAAAAACAAAATAACATACAATAATACAAAAAAAACACAAAGTAACTTACAAATACTGTCACAATTTAAGAACTATTCAAGAACACTGTCCAACACATCAAATGTTCCAACACATCAAATGTTCATATCGTCCATTTTCTTTTTGTCTTCTCTCTTTTTGTATTTTCGTTTCTTTTGCGGTGGATCCATTTGGTTGGCTGAGTCAACAATGAATTGATCACTCATTCCTTGTGGTGGTACTTGAGGATTCTTTTGTGGACAGTTCGCTGCGAAATGTCCGTTTTCATGACAATGAAAACATTCATCTTTACCTATTTTTTCTGAACACGTAGTCGCATAATGTCCTTTCTTTCCACAACGATAACATTGTATATGATCCCATGTGACATGTTTCTGCTCACAAAGTTGATCCACTATATTGTTTAACTCTTTTATTTTTTTCTTCAATGAATACATCAAAGAAGATTGTTGATAAATGCTATTATTATCGTCAGCTTTTTCCATTCTTGGATCGTTGTAGCTCATATTGTGAGTGACTAGAATGACTAGAATGGTGTGGCGCAGTCCCTTTTATAAGATGTGAGTGACCTTGAATGCGACCTTGAAGGTAACCTTGAAACCATATTATGAATACGACCTTGAATGTAACCTTATAGATCTCTTGACCTTGAACATCATATCTAAAAGAGGAGTGTGAAGGACTATAGGATTCATAATCATGTCAGACACCGACAGTGACAGCCATGAGCCTCCAGCCAAACGAACAATGTTGGAGCATGTACGAGAGTATTATCAAATACAGTCTCGTATGGAAAGAAAATCAAGGAAATTCAAGATGCAGTCTAGAGTGTATGATGTGACATTTCAACCGTACGATCGGTCGTTTGAATTTACAAACCGGCTGTTTCATGATATGATGAATCAACTTTATAGGACATGTCAAGTAAGATCCAATGATAGAGTCCGTGTATCCATACAGCATCCTCATTTGGAATTTGGAATTCATATTCCATTTGATGTGGCATCTCGTATCAATGGAGATGTAGTATTGGATGAAATTGAACGAGTGGCCCAGAGCAACCGTGAGTTTAAAATTCATGACGGAGAAGCACAGATGGAAATTACACATATTGCTATGCCACAAGGCTCGGGAAAAAAGACATTCAAGTCGGCAAACGTACTCAACATGGTGAAATCAAAGACAAGTGTGGTGTGTATTGACAATAGTAAGGACTCGATGTGTTTAGCTAGATCTATTGTGGTTGGTATGTGTAAAGCGAATCAAAATCAAACCTCGGAATGGAAAAAACGATGGAATCTCATACGTCAGTCTAAGAAAAATCTACAACAACATGAAGCTGAAGCCTTATTAAATCAAGTGGATATTTCATCGGATCGTGCTTGCGGTATAGAAGAATACAACAAGTTACAAGATTACCTCTATCCTAACTATGTCATTAAAATTCATTCACAACATTATGGAAATGAATTATTATTCAAACCACCAGCGATGACTGAAAAAAGTCGGGTGATTCATATTTTTCATCATGACAATCATTGTGATAGTATAGTATCGATCACAGGATTTCTTGGACGGAGTTATTATTGTGAATGGTGTGATGTGGGTTATGATCAGCGTGAAGCCCATCAATGTCGAAACATTTGCCAGTGTTATGCCCACACCCTATGCCGCGTGGAACAATCCATTCGATGTCCTGATTGTTATCGAGTATTTCGAAGTCAAACCTGTTTTGATCGTCACAAAACAAAAAGTGGAAAACAACGTAAAACCATCTGTGAGTCTGTATGGAATTGTAGAAAATGTGGACAAAAAGTTGTAGGAACAAAACGAAGTCATATTTGCCCAGGGCAAAAGAAATGCAAGTATTGTGAAAAAATAGTAGGACCAGATCATGAGTGTTACATTCCAACGTATGTACCACCTGATAGAAAAGGCAGACAACCCGAAGTCCCCTTCATCTTTTTTGACTTTGAGTGTCGCTTTGATTCTGGAGAACATATACCTAACTTTTGTGTAGCTCAACGCGCCTGTGGTGAATGTATGTGTAAGTCAGTGCAAGATTCATGTGAGTATTGTGAAGAAGTGAATGAAGCAAGACAAATGGTATTCCGTGGAGAAAACACGTTGGAACAATTCTGCACGTGGCTATTCAATCCCACCCATCGAGGATCTACAGTGATTGCTCACAATGCTCAAGGTTACGATGCCCAGTTTATTCTTAGATATGTCGTTACCCACGGGACAGCTAAACCACAACTGATTATGAATGGAAGTAAAATCATTCTGCTACGAGTGCATGGAATACGATTAATTGACTCACTCAGTTTCCTAAGTATGCCACTCTCAGCTTTTCCTAAGACATTTGGATTGACTGAGTTAGCTAAAGGATGGTTTCCATTTTATGCCAATACCTTATCCTATCAGGATTATGTGGGACCTTACTTACCGCTACATTTTTACAAACCTGACAGTATGAAGCCAGAGCAACGTCAACAATTTCTAACTTGGTACCATGAGAAAAAAGGTGATGAATTTGATTTTCAAAAAGAAATGGAAAAATACTGTAAATCAGATGTGGATATTTTAAGACGTGGTTGTGGTGAATTTCGTCAACAATTGTTAGCCAGTGATCAAATTGACCCCTTTACGGAAGCGACCACGTTAGCCCAAGTGTGTAATAAAGCCTGGCGGAAAAATTCCATGCCACCTCATAGTTTAGCCGTGATTTCTGATGCAGGATATCCTAATAAAACTCGGTATTCCATGAAAAGCATACGTTGGTTACAAATGACTGCTGTAACTGAAGGGATTCATATTCGTCATGCCTTGAATCACAAAGGCGGAGAAGTTAAAATTGGACCGTATTATGTGGATGGGTATTGTGAAGAGACAGACACCGTGTATGAATTCATGGGATGTTGGTTTCATGGCTGTCCCACCTGCTTTCCCAACCGGGGTACCATCAATCCATATACGTTGAAAAGCATGCATCATGCCTATGAAGACACACAAAAAAGACTCGAGAATTTGAAAGAACAAGGATATCCATTAGTGGTCATGTGGGAATGTGAATTTGATCAACGTTGTCAAAAAGACCCTGAGTATAAAACCAGAGTAGAACGATTTTATGTGGGTCAAGACCCTATTCAACCCAGGGAAGCTTTGTTTGGAGGCCGTACCAATGCCGTCCGACTGTATCATGAAGTAGAAAAAGACCAAGAGATCAAATACGTGGACATTTGTTCCCTCTATCCTTATGTCAACAAGTACAGAGAGTATCCATTAGGCCATCCCGTGATTTTGAGTCAAGAGCAAATTGATCCACACCGTCTTGAGACATACAAAGGATTGATTAAATGCCGTGTTCTTGCACCGCAAGATTTATGGATGCCTGTCTTACCTATGCACTGTAATAACAAAATGGTATTTGCTCTCTGTCGTACCTGTGCGGAAGAGGAGTTAGATTATTGTACACATGCACTGTATGAACGGGCATTGTATGGAACGTGGACTCATGTAGAATTGGCGAAAGCCATTTCTTTAGGGTATAAAGTATTGAAAGTATATCATGTATGGCATTGGGATGAATGGAGTACGGACGTGTACCGTCAATACATTGACAAATACTTAAAAATGAAGCAAGAAGCCAGCGGGTATCCTCCCGGCGTGGACACAGAGGAAGATAAATTGAAATTTAAACAAGATTATTTGGAAGCAGAGGGAATTCGCTTGGAACACGTGAAAAAAAATCCAGGAAAAAGAGCTTTTGCCAAAACCATGTTGAATTGTTTATGGGGTAAAAATGCTCAAACCAACCTGTTACCGAAAACGGAGTATGTCCATAAATTGAATCGTTTCTATGAGATTCTGAATGATCCTAAAAAGTCGGTGAAATATGCCGAGTGTTTTGATCATGATGAATTCGTACTGATGAATTTCACGGATGAATCGGATCGAGCTGATCCCCATTCTTCTTCTAATCCTGTCGTGGCTTCTTTTGTGACGGCTTATGCTCGATTAGAATTGTACAAAGTGCTTGAACCTCTGGGAAAAAGGGTACTCTATTTTGATACGGACAGTTGTATGTACATTTATGACCCTCAAGAATACAATGTACCGATTGTCTCCAGTCGTTTGGGAAAATGGACAGATGAAGTGCCTCATGGACGTATTGTAAAATATGTTGCTTTAGGTCCAAAAAACTATGGCTATGAATACATTGAAAATGGAGAACGACATCAGGCGTGTAAAGTGAAAGGCATTACATTAGACTATAATGCAACTCAACAAGTGAATTTCAATAGTATGGTGGACTGTGTGAAAGACAGAGAACATTATTCTACCGTAGTTGAATATGCGTCCAGGATTAAACGCCATAGAGATAGAACAGTGACCAGTGAGAAACAAATCAAAACATTTCGTTCTGTGTATACCAAACGTATCATCGTCGATGAATACATGACTGTTCCTTATGGATATCTGCATGACTGACCTTGACCTTGTTGTTTTTTGGTCATATAATAATCATAAAAAAAACCTTGACCTTGTTGTTTCTTATATATAAATGATGTAGTCGTTGTCGTCGTAGTAGTGGTCGAATACAAACAGAAACACAAAACAAAAATACAAAACAGAAAACAGAAAGAAACAAAAGTATGGATTGGATACCGTTACTTCCTATAGAGTTAAGACTTAAAATCTATCGTTATGTGATAGAGGCTAACACTAAACCATGGAAGATGGAGTTAGTACATGCATGGGCGACCCATGGTGCTATTCATAGTTTACAACGTATGGACCCTGGACGGGTAGATAGACTATTAGAGGATGTCAGTGAACGTCAGGATTTGACTGTCAGTCAGAAATTACCTATGCTACGAAAGTTTAATCTAATTCAACAAAAATTGGATCGCATGATATCGACTGGATGGGTGTTTTGTATCCACGATGCTACTTTGAATGATATATCTGCATTAACGAATGCATTTAAACCTACGGACAATGTCATATGGTTTAGCATGGCTGAAGAAGACAATGGGATATCTCAACCTGGATGGCGAGTGTATTCCCAATACAAACTACGCGGTATCCTGTTATTTAAGGAACCGATCCCTTTCACTGAGGTCAGATCGATTCTATCCTACCGTGCTGTGTTCTTTAAACAAAAACATCATTTACGTGTAGTGACACAAACTATTGATGCTCTTCATGCGGATGTACCTAGACTTATTATGAATGCGGGGAATATTCCATTATGGACAGACCATCGAGACGACCCCGATATGTGAGTTTATTTTACATTTTGGATTTTGAGTTATACAGAGAAACTTTATTCAGTATTGTACTAGATGACCTTGACACGGTCAAGGACATTCACGCCTGGATTCTGAATCCGCATACGTTTGAACTATTTAAACGGATGATTCATCAGGCGATGATCAATGCACATTTAGACTTGAAAGCTATCCATCGAGACGATTGGAATACATACGTGGTGAATAACAAGAAAGTGATTCAAACCATTCAAGAATGGAACAGTTTGATATTATGAAGCATACCATGTTAAGAAAAGCATTGATTTTTGCTTTTCGCATGAAAATACCTGAAGGTCATCATAGTGTAGAATGGATTCGACAACGTTTGAGTACACCAGAACTGTTTGAAGAATTTAGACATGGACTTCATGTGATGAATTCATTTTATAAACAGACAGTGCCACTAGACTTTAGTGAAACGGATTGGATGAACCATGTAGTGAACAAGGACGAAGTCATCACTTTTCTGAGTGAATATGGACATTCAGAATGTGTGTTTGAATTTTCGGAGAAAATACTTCCACCACTTCATGACTTTTGTTGTCAGTGCTGTAACTGTGTGTCAGTGTAACTATTGTATGTTTAGTGATCACAAAAAAAAGTTGACATGTAATAATATAGAATTATTGTTAGTGTAACTAAAACAAAAAAAAACAAACAATGTTGTATATTTAGTGATCACAAAAAAAAGTTGACATGTCATCATGTAAAAATTATTGTTAATGTCACTGTTGTATATTTTAGTGATCATAAAAAGTTGTTGTTGGTGTTGTATGTAAAAAAAGTCAATAAAATACTTTTGTTTCATTCACTTGATGTTAGTTGTGATTGTCACGTCATGGAGTCCAGTTTATTGTTTAAGCATCCTTGTAATATGTTTATCTCAGGTCCGAGTGGATCTGGTAAAACACAATTTGTCAAAAAGATGTTGACTTACAAATCGGATCTGTTTCAAGTGGTACCTGAGCGTATCGTATGGTGTTACAAAGAATGGCAAACAGCCTATGCTCAGTTACAAGAACAGGAACCCCACATTCAATTCTTACAGGGTATTCCTGAGGATGAGGAGGAGTTGGTGGAGAATACCTCCATTCCCCATTTAATTGTATTTGATGATATGCTTGGGGATAAAGATGAAGAGAAAATTAAATTATGGTTTACACGAAAAGGTCATCATCGTAATGCCAGTGTCATTTACATTACACAAAACATGTTTCAACAATCGAAAGCCAGTCGTACATTAAGTTTAAATGCACATTACATGATCTTATTTCAAAACACAAGAGATAAAGGACAAATCAAAGTATTGGCGAATCAAATTCAATTGCCACACTTGTTACCCGCGTATCAAGATGCGATCTCTACACCCCATGGATATTTAGTGATTGATTTTCACCCTCAAACACCAGACACGTATCGGTTGAGAACCGATATTTTTCATCATTGGATCACAGGAGAGGAACGTGGTCCGACGGTGTATATATAAAGGAGATAGAACTTAGAGAGTCATCATAGTCATCATGGCAGACAGAATGAACACCATAGCTCAGTCGCTAGAACATTTGAGTCAGGAACGTGATCCTGCTCAACGGGAGCAATTGTTACGATCAGGATTAAAAGAAATGGTCAAATGGTTTACGTTAGCTGCTAAAGTGATTTTGCAAAAGAAATTGCTGTTACCTAAACAAACACAAAACTTTATGCAAAAACATCAGCATGAACTAGAGCAGTTAGGTGATGATCAAGTGGATGTGGACACCAAACGTCAACTCATATTAAAACCAGGAGGGAGTGGATTTCTTGGAGGGGTCATGATACGAAGTTTACTTCGATGGAATGGTCAAAAGACCATTCGTAAATTTGGCCCTAAGAAAACGCCTGCAAAAAGAACGCCTAAAAAGAGAGCTCCTAGAAAGAAACGTTCTCCTAAAAAGAAAGCTCCTGCAAAGAAAGCTCCTGCAAAGAAAAGAGCTCCAGCAAAAAGAGCTCCTGCAAAAAGAGCTCCTGCAAAGAAGAGAGCTCCAGCAAAGAAACGTTCTCCTAAAAAGAAAACACCAGCATTTACAGTTTCACCCACAATCGATGAACGTTTTATCACCCTTCGACGAGGTTCCCGTGGATCTTCTTTATCTAGAAATGGGTTGTCACCCATTGGATCTTCTTTATCTAGAAATGGGAGTTTATCTAGAAATGGGAGTTTATCTAGAAATGGGTTGTCACCCATTGGATCTTCTTTAAGTGGATCACCTCCCAATGGGTTGTCACCTCTTTTATCTAGAAATGGATCACCCCAGAGTCCAACTCAATCACTATCCAACTCTCCTATTTACACGGCAACACGATGGTCACCTCCTGCCACCAGTACTCCATTGACAACTCCAATGAAAACTCCTATGAAAACTCCTATGAGAACGCCAATGAGAACTCCTCCCAGGACGCTAAGAAGCCGTTTGAGTTCGTCTTCTTCTTCAAACAGTACATGTTCGACCTGTGGATCAAGCAGTTTAAGTTCGTCTTCTTCCACTAGTGGGTCGAGCAGTACATGTTCGACCTGTGGATCAAGCAGTTTAAGTTCTTCTTTGAGCAGCGGATCCAAAAAAAGCAGATCTAGAAGCAGATCTAGAAGCAGATCCAAAAGTGGGTCAAACAGTTTAAGTTCTTCTTCTTTGAGCAGAAGCGGATCCAAAAAAAGCAGATCCAGAAGCAGTAAAAGTTCTACTTCGTACATCAGTTCTTCATCACCAGATACCCCTGTGACTCGATTTTCACCCTTGAAATTATCGCAATTATCAAGACAGATGGTATTGAAACCTATCTTACAAGGACGTGTGAACTTAATGAGAACCCTACCGATGAGTTCAGCTTCTAAACAAGCCTTAGATGCTTTATATAAACAGTGATGTATGAAACAACAGCATCAGTTGATATCATGGCTCCAAAGCGTCCACTCCTACACAAGTACGGTCATCTGGTGTTGGGTTTAACTCAAGCCCCAGAGGGAATGAGAAGAAAGATGATACAAAAAGCACCTAAAGAAGTGATTCAATGCGTCTCCGAGTGTTGTCACAATGTTTTAAAAGGCAATGTTGCCTTATCCCCCACTCAAAAGCAAAGGTTGAAGTCCAAGCGTCAACATCTCCGTACCTTAGCAGATAAAAAAGTATCGATTCAAAAAAAGAAACGGGTGTTAAATCAAAAAGGAGGATTATTTCCATTATTGGCGCTCGCTCCAGTCATTGCTAAAGCTGTAGCGGCAGGGGCACTCAGTGGTGGAGTGGCTCAACTCGTGAAAAAAATATGAAGAAAATGGCTATTGTCCCGTTTAAAATGCTAGAAGAGATGAATCGATGGAAATCAGAACAGCGACCACGTTTACCTCCTCCCCCACAAGTCACACAGACCTCTGATTTACAGAAACAAATGGGGGAAGTACTACAAAATGAATCCTTGTCCGAATCAGAAAAGGCACAACACTATGGACAAGTCTTACAAAAGTTTCAATTGTCACATCAAAAAGCGCGTGAACCCACCATGCCACCTCCAGCAGTTCCAGCACCAGCAGCAGCTCAAGCCACCAGCAGCTCCAGCAGCAGCTACCGATAGACTAACCCTAGCCGATAGGATTCTTGAAAGTGTTCCCCAAACCATGCGTCGAAAAACTCAACTCTTATTACACTTTCTTCAAAATCATCCTCATATGTCATGGAATGAACAAGGTGTTTTGGAATATGATGGAAAACCCATACAAGGATCCAACATTATAGATTTAGTCAATGATGTGATTCGTCAAAGAAAAGGGTCTAGCCCTAAAGGATGGGAACAGTTTTCTCGTGGATTAAGAGAAGTCAATGTACCCCAAGAAGTGGTAGGAAATAAACGGAGATGGTCCTGGATACAACAACCCGAGTCAGACTCTGAGGAAGATGAATTTTACGATAGTTTTGTCGATCCTTCTGCGTCTTTTACTTCTTCTCCTAGGAAGAAACCAGCGACTTTTACTTCTTCTCCTAGGAAGAAACCTATAAAACAAGAAAAAATCAAACCAGAGCCTCAGTGGGAACCTTACTAGACTCTTACTACTACTACTCTATGGATCCTAAAGTAGATACCGTGTTACAGAAGATCTATTATGATCCCTTACATCCTGCTGCTTTTGGAGGGATACGCCGTCTCTATAAGACAGTGCGAGCTCATGGCATTACTTTGAATCAAGTGCGATCCTGGCTAAAAGGACAAAAGACGTATACCTTGCATAAACCTATCCGTCGGAAATTTTCAAGACGGAAAACCAAAGTGGGTGGTATCGATCATCAGTGGCAGGCGGATTTGGCGGATATGCAATCCTTAGTCAAACACAACACACCGTATCGATATCTGTTGTGTGTCATTGATGTATTTTCAAAATATGCTTGGGTCGTTCCACTCAAGGATAAAACGGGACTCACTTTGATTGAAGCGTTTCGCTCTATTCTGAAAACAAGACAACCTAAAGCGCTGCAGACGGACAAAGGCACTGAATTCAAGAATCAAAGATTTCAAGCGTTTTTAGAGAAAGAAGGTATTCACTATTTCACGACTGAAAATCCAGAAACCAAAGCCAGTGTAGTAGAACGTTTTCAACGTACTTTGAAATCCTACATGTGGAGATATTTTACCCATCATCACACACGACGATATATTGATGTATTACCAGATCTGGTGCAAGCCTATAATCATCGATTTCATCGAAGTATTCAAATGGCACCTGTATCCGTAAATGAACACAATGAATCTGAGGTGACCTTGACCTTGTATGGAAAAAAAGAAAAAAAGAAACCACAACCACATCAACAAGAGATTCATGTGGGAGAGATTGTGCGCATCAATAAAACCAAACGTACCTTTGATAAAGGCTATCTACCAAACTGGACGACTGAAGTGTTTAGAGTGACCCATGTCAAAAGAACTTCACCTCCGACCGTCCAATTGACAGATTTAGATGGAGAACCTATTCTGGGTTCGTTTTATCTCTCTGAAATACAATCTATAAAAGACGATGGTATCTATGAAATTGAATCAGTGTTGGCTCGTCGTAAGAGAAAAGTAGACGGAAAAATAAGACAAGAAATTAAAAGTACACTGGAAAGGATACCCTTCGAAATTTGACAGTTGGATTCCTGAATCTCATCTCGTTTAAATACAGTATGTCTCAGTCTGACACAGCCAGTGTGGCAGTGAGTACCTCAGTGAGTACCTCAGAGAGTACCTCAGAGCAAGTCAGACCCATTGAGCCGAAGAACAAGGTCGCCTTTTTTGCCCAAATTGCGGTGGTGTTTATCATTATTAGCGTGTCACTCTTTAATTTGTGTTTTGAACGACCCGATCGTGAATTGTGGCTCCTGCTTTTAAGTAGTTCTCTGGGTTATATTCTACCGAATCCCTCTTTGAAATTCAATAAACCCAAACCAGCATGAGTTCGTTTTACATTACCCTGATGAGTGACAGTTCAATGGATCTGTTCCCAGACAATACCCAATGTTGTTTTCGTACCAAACTACTCAAACCCATCCATCTCAATAAACAAGACTGGGAAATTGGTTTAGTAGAAATGATTGTACCTAGTCAAGTCATTAATATCACGGAGGAAGAGCGACATTTTTCCATTGTCACACGGGATCCTATCCTGGCCAAAACGTTTGAGGCTTTTCCCCATTACTGTCTTTTCCCCAATGATGAAAAAGGAATACGTCTTTGTATTCCGGTAGGAACTTATGTTACACCACAACATCTGATAGAGACCCTGGACAAAGTCATTAAAGATTATCTAGGTCAACTGTTTAGAGAGAAAAACCTCCGTTTTACTGTAGGTTTCTCAGGAACAAGTAAACGTATTAAGATGGATAGTTCAAAGAACTTAGGCATTCAGTTTCATCCTAGTATGTTTATGAAATTGGGTGGGTCTCCTCATAGTGCTCCTACCATTTATTTAACTGAGAATCCAGATCCATTTCCTCACGGGGTAGACTTGAACATGGGTCATAATCATTTGTTTGTCTATTCTGACCTGGCGGCTTATACCTATTTGGGAAACATTGAAGCTCCCATTTTACGTGTGGCTCCTTTTGACCCAAGAACCAAAGCAGGGACTAATCCACATATTCATTTCGAGTTCTTGAATGTACACTACGTGCCACTGGCTAAAGCCCACTTTGACACCATCGCCATCCATATAAGGGGTGACACAGGGCAACCCATTCAGTTTATTCATGGGAAGTCTATGGTGAAGCTACATCTACGCCAACGACAATGATGCCTATATACCAAGGTCAACCTCGTCAGTATGGACAGGGGCTTAGGATCTATGTTTAAGAAAGCCATGAAACGTATCATGCCTTTACTGAATCCTTTGGTTCGATCTGGAGTTCGAACCTTGAAAAAAGAAGGACTCCAGCAAGGAAAAGCGGCCATGCAAGAGATCATGTCAGGATCCAACCCTAAAAAAGCGATACGAAAAAGAGGAGCTAACGTATTGAAAAATGTAACCGCATCCTTGTTACGTGAAGTCACCAAAAACCTAAGAAAAGTATAAAGGCCAAACCCATCAAGAAAAAACCTCATTCGAAACTTCATCGTCGTCGAGTGAAGCAGGCCAGACCACTTGATATTTTCGACTAAAAGAAAAGAGAAAAGAGAAAAAACAATCATGATGCAACACGGTTCTTGTGAATGTAGTAAGACAGAATTGGACGTGTCTGTCGTTCCCCCTACGATGACTGCCATGCAGGAGGGACAATGGACTGAGCATTATCCCATTTCTGCCCTGGATAATAATGCTCCTATTGAATTCGTGATTCCTGCACAAGTAGAAAAATGGACAGATCTGAATCAGTCTTATCTGTATATGAAAATCAAAATTATACAGGCGGATAATTCAGACTTGGCGAATGACAGTGAAATTGCGACCGTCAATAACTTTTTTCACAGCATGTTCAGTAGCATCGATGTGTATCTGAATAATAAACTGATCACCAGCAATGCGGACACGTATGCCTATCGTGCTTACCTAGGAAATTTACTCTCCTTCAATCCAAGTTGTAAAAGCACTCAGCTTCAAGCATTAGAATTATGGGCCGCAGATACCCCTGGTCAGATGAATACCAAAGTCCATGATGGAGATAACAAGGGTTATGTGGAAAGGCGAAATCGTGTCCATCAAAGTCGTGTAGTGGAACTATGTGGTCGACTTCATTTGGATCTGGTGATGCAAGATAAATATTTACCTAATGGGATAGAAATACGTCTAAGACTGAACAAAGCATCACCCAATTTCTGTCTCATGGCTGCTGCACCTGCAAAAATCAAGTTTATGGAAGCAGGTTTCAATGTGAGAACCGTGGATTTACTCCCTGTGGTGGCCAATCAACTCAATCAACACATTGCTCAACACAACATGAAAATTCCCATCCGACGGACTGAGGTGAAAACCTTTACTATTCCTAACGGTCAACGTTCCAAGATTGAAGATCATTTATTTCAAGGTCAATTACCAAAACGACTGATCATTGGTATGGTGAGAAATGGAGATATGAATGGGGATATAGGGACCAATCCTTTTGATTTCCGTCATTTTGATCTCAATCATCTGGAGGTCAGTATTGATGGAAAAAGTATTCATAACAAACCGTTTCAACCCAATTTCGAAACGGGAGAATGTCTACGGTCCTACATGTCACTCTATCAAGCCACAGGAGCACTTGGACTCAATCGTTCCTTTGGATTGAGTTTGAATGATTATCAACACGGTTACACACTCTGGGGACTGGATTTGACAGCCGATCAAGGTTGCGAGGAAGGTCAACTCCATCCTATAAAAACGGGGAATCTGAGATTGGAATTTCACTTTGCCAGAGCGCTAGGACAAGCTATTAACGTGATTGTGTATGCGGAATACGATAATCAGATTGAAATCAACCAGTTTAGAGAAGTACTTTTAGATTATTGATCAATGGAAAAAATGGAACACAAACAAAACTTTAAAATGCAATGGTTGAATCTAGAAAAAATGGACATAGATAACATGGAACCAGGACAAGACTTTGAAATGCAATTATTGGCGTATCCTTGTGATACAAGTGAACGAACGGAATCCTTGCGAGAGGGATTGAACCACCATGTGACAGAAGCACTTCAAACGTTGATTTATGATCAAGTGCATAAAGACTGTTACGGTTGTCAAGTGGATCATCCTAGTCAAGTACAACATGTCCTGTGCTTATACACGAACACATCAGAGTGGACAGAACTGTACATTCAAAAAGCGATTCAAGATTTGGATGTGTTCAAGGTCATGGAAAAGTGGTATCCTGAACTCGTGACCTTGACCGATAGTGAAAAAGGAGATGCCTGTCGATTATGGATTCAGTTTAAAAACGAACTCTATCAGAATCAGTCAGAACTGAACGATTCCTGGATAAGTGTATGGGCAGAACGTGTGAATAGACATTGGCATTATGGAGACGAATGAACTTCAATACATCTTAGATCATTCACCGATGTTATCGACATTGCATGCTCGTGTTTGTGCAAAAGATCAGTTACCTTCGGAGAATCCTCATCATATAAAGGCGTATATTGTGAATACACACAATGCGAATCAACCAGGAGAACACTGGGTGGCTATTTACATCAAAGACCATACCATCGTGTACTTTGATTCTTATGGACTACCACCCTTTGAGGAGATTCTCTCTTTTGTGAAAAAACATTCAAAAACGTATCAGTGGAATGCATTGTGTATACAAGGGAATGTTTTACCTGTGTGTGGTGTGTATTGTATATTCGTTCTGGACTTTATTTCTCGTGGATGTGACCTGAACCAGATCCTTCTGACTCGATTCAAAGTGCTAGAGGATAGGCCAGGAGATAACGATACGTATGTGACCCGTTGGTTTGAACAATATTATGGCACTTATTATAGACAAGCTCAGTATGTGAACAAATGTGGACAAAAGTGTTTTGGACGACACAATGATAGAATAGGAGGTGAAAGACATTTGCAATATAGAATCATGAATACAAACATGATGTATTATTCACTTTAATTTGTGTGATTAGTTTCTATCTTGTTCTGTTTAAAAATATGTACAAAAAAAATGTTCTGTTTAAAAAATAGGTACAAAACATGTTGTTCTACCAAAAAAATGTACAAAAAAATGTTGTTTTGTTTAAAAATGGTTGATTTACAAAAACATATGGTTCACTATTGTTCTATGTTTAAAACATGTGGTTCGTGTTGAATAAAAATATAAAAAAATAATACCACCTGTTTGTTTTACTTTGTTGTTATTAGGAGTTAAGAAACACAAAACAAACACAAAAACACACCAAAAACTAGCGACTAAAAATATGGACGTGACGTCATTTAACATGTTCTCACACAGGTTCGCGCTTGCGGTATAAAAATCCAATGCATTGCGTTACGTCATTTCATTTCCTTCTAAGCGCTCAAGATGAATGCATTGTTGAATCAGCTAGAAACGGCTAGACAATTGACGGCACGACAGGCTAGGGTATGGCGGAACATCCGTCAACTGGCGGCTAATGTGGTTAACAAGAGAGAACAAGAAGAACGGGCTATTGGTGAGTCCATGAATTGTATTGAAGTAGATCGCTATCATCAACGTGATGAAATGATTCGAATGAGACAACATTTTCTGAATCTTGAGAAACGAAACCAGAGACCCGCCAGGACAGCTAGTCCTCGGCGGCAGCGGCGGCGTGAGCAACAGGCTGCTAGAGATCGGGCTCTGAATAGACTCAGAGAGCGAGAAAGTAGACAACAGGCTATGGATGATATCGAGGCGAAGGAGCAGGCCGATAGGGAACGGGCGTTTGCCGAGTACGAGTCAGAACAGAGGCAGAAAGAACAAGCTGTCTGGGAACAAGCAGCTAGGGAGCAGGCTGAACTTCAGTCTGAGATCAGACAGCAAAGACAAGGGCTGGAAGCGTATTATCAGCAGAAAGAAGAAGAAGAAGACCATTGGCAATTGATTACCACTGCCGAGAGAGAGTACTTTCAACCCTCTGTTCCAGAACAAGAATGGTACTGCGGGGACCCGACCTGCCGAGACTGTTATCCTCAACAAGATTGGTACTGTGGGGACCCGACCTGCCGAGACTGTTACTCTGACAAGCGTAAGGTCTACGTCAAACAGGAGCCTGCTACCAACTAAATGGTCTGGTGACCAAAACCAACGGCCCTTTTCAGGGCCACCATGTTTTTTGAGAAATTGACTTGGGTCAAATTGTCTTTTTCTTGTGTTTTGTCTTTTTTGTATGTCTTTTTTGTGTGTCTAAAAAACAAAATTCAAATTGAAAAAAAACAAAGTCCACACCAAACAAATAACAAAATCCCCTAATTCAAAAAATGTGTACCATAAAAAAACAATTTCAAAACCTAATATTTCACAATTTCACCCCCTTTTTTAACACATTTTGACCTCATTTTCCGAAAATTTGGTACCAGAGTACCGCCCATAGTGAGGGAAATGTGGTACCATAAGTCAAAAAAATGAAAAACCGTGGTACCACGGTATCGCCGTATACTACTAACAATAAATGAAATGCCATTGATACGTCGTTTGTACGCAAATTTTCAAAACAGCGGTATGCTACTAATGTTTCTAGATCTGATGAAACTTCCTGTTGTAAACTTTATTTTTCTACAGAAATCTTCCACCATGATCTTTTACGGATTTAGTTGATGTTTAGTTAATAAAGAATAGTTTACAAATTATAAGATATCGACATGTGATGACTGAATTTATAATAATGGTAATTTTTTAATGGTAAATTGTTATTCTTGCTAGTAGCTTTAGCGTTGTTATAAACTATCCAAAATGAATTTCATTTCTCAATTTCTCATCCGAGTGCAACGTGTATTTCTTTAAAGGACTAGACATTCTGGAGTACGTTCTATCAACAATGTGTGTATCAGGTAAAGTTGAATGACTAAAACGTGTTTTCCATTCATTTTTACTTATTATTTTTGAGTAAAATGTTCCACTCAATGTGTCCGAAAAATGTGTAAATGGCGAATACACAACTTTATTACAAACATATGCAAATAAAATAACGTCAATATCGAAATTTAGTGCTTAAGTATGTTAATAGAAAGAGCCATTGTGTTTTTGGTAGATCGAATTTCTCAAACTGGCAGTTGGTTTTGTCATTCAGAATTGGATTTCGAAGGAAATAACAAACTTATTTAAAAACACAAACACAAAAAATCAGGTTGTGTCTTGACTGGTAATAATCACGAATTTCCCTTAATAGAGTTTATCTTTACCTGACAGGTACATATACTACAAATCACGGTTTTATCAAAGCTTGCATTTTTTATTGTCAAAATTTTACACTGATGTAATCATTCATGTTTGCGCAAACATGCCACACAAGACGACTTCAAGTATCATTTTTTCAACGTCTTACCTGCTTACATACAGTCAAACCTGGATACAACAACCACCTTTGTGACCAGAAGATGACATCATTATTAAGGATAGAGTGATAGAGCAAATGCAGAAAACCGGTCCTGAGATTTAGTGTTCGTTATAATGAGGTGGTCTTATAACTGAAATGTTTGTTAAGTGATGTGTTACTGTATATATCGCGAAGTGACGTATAATCAACAAGGCATGCAATGTATATACTTTCTAGCTGATGAGCTAGAGTGGTCTCCCTGTCCGCCGCTGGGTATCGACTGTCATCGTATTTGTATTTGTACTTTCGTATTTGACGTCACAGTATTTGTATGGTCATCATGTTTCAAAACACGATTTTTCACCGCAAGTCAAGACCGCTTTATGACACTGGGACACTTGAGTGAATATCAAAACACGAAGCAAAGGACGAAGTGAAGTTTTGTTGATTTATTGTGACTACATAAATTGAAATTAAATTCCCTATGACAAATTATAAACAGATTCACGCTAGTTTGTACCTGAATATCTATCTGCATGTATATTTATTAGCTTGTGTGTTAAAACTGTAAACGAAAATAGGTTATGAAAAAAATGTCATATAACCCCGAGTTTAAAAGCACCATTTGGACCAAACGTTTTATTATGATCCTAATTTTCGAAAGAAATTAAATCGAATCGCAAATAAAACATTCAAAAACATACGGTTAACTTTTTTGTCAGAAAATTTTGTACAAGGATATAATTCTAACATACACAAGTTGTATGCAGGCCTATAATCTGTAATGGATGAATGCATAACGTCATCATTGTCCGGCATCAATAATGGTCTCCTATGAAACTACAGGTCAGATTTAGTTCAAATTTGCTGTGCAGATATCTTACTGTAATCTATAATTATGCCAGTTGACCCCTTTTAGGGGGGTACCAGAGCTAAACATAGAATAATCTTTAAGCGTCTCCTTCTCATGAACCAATGGATGGATGGATCACAAACTTGGTCTGTAGCATCCTTAAATAGTCTTCTATCAGATTTGCTAAAGTAAAAATGATTGGCACCTTTTAAGGGCCACTAGACCTAAAAATAGAAACACTTTTAAACATCTTCTTCTCATGGTACAATGGATGGATTTTCGCTAAACATTAGCATCCTTGATTGTCTTGTATCAAATTTGTCAAAATGAATTTGGCTAGCTCTTATAAGTGACTAGATCTGAAAATAGAAATAACTTTAAAAGAACTCGTTTTCTTAAACCAATGGATAGATCATCACCAAAATTGGTCCTCACCAATATTCCATTGTAGTATCCTTTGATGGTCCTTTACCAAGTTTATTGCTCCCCTTTATTGAACCCAGAGGTTTACCTTAATACCCTTTTAGTAACAAGTTAATTTACATTTATTCTGTTGATGCAGGGTCACAATGGATCTCCTGTCTTCTGCTTGTACGTGATGCTCGTAGAATTTGCCGATGAGACCATCCCTAAAAATTTGCTGACTTTCTGCTACGCGACTGACTCCTTAAAAAATCCCCCGACACCCCACTCCAAAAATATTTTGGCATTTTTTTTATCCTTATTTCAGCTTTACGTTTTTCAGCACAAGTATAAAATGTTACTAAAATTGTCTACCTATCCATTGTAGCATGTTTTATGGATGGCCTAATTATTAGTGTTACAATTAAGTTGTTATGGCTAAGTCGACACTAAAGACCAGTTCTTTTTCCGTCTATTCCCGGGTGGTGTCATATACTTTGAAAACACATCACTCGCATCAAGCTGATTTTCCCGGGAAAGAAAAAAAATACATTACTTTAATTTGTATGGCATTGAGTATTTTCATATTGTCACCCCCCCCCCAAGAAAAAATGAATTCGGATTAAAATTGAGTATGAAGTTGTATTGTTAAGACTTAGCCCCGTTTTATTTCATGCTTTATTTGTTATTTTCTACTTTCTAGGGACCTGACTGTTGCGGCAAATATTCTATAAGTTTTCACTACGTTAATCCACAGTCAATGTTGCTCTTGGATCATCTCCTGTACAGAACAGCAGTGTACGGAATAAGTACGGACACACGAGGCGATAATACCAACCAAACCAACATTACACTGAGTGCGTAAAGAATATTGGAATACTTCAGCTTTGAAACAATTCTTCAAGATGTAGTTTGAAATGCGCGGCTAAAGAATATTCCACTCATCATGTGGACATGAGAAAAATCTTCACTCGAAGTCAAAATCATTCACAGACTCCATTTTACTATAATCTACGAATTACGTATCTTGTATGTATAACTTTACCCAACTACTTATGATGCAAACAAAATACATGTAACTTAATTGGACGGCTATGAAATGTGTTCATAGTTACAGGGAGGCTACTCGATGTAGCATAAATTTTGATGATAGTGCCTGTATGAGTAATGCGACTTGAAATACTGTAATTCATGAAAACTGAAAAATAATTTAATTTGATTATATAAAATTCTTGTACATTGGCTTTCATGTCTAAAGATAGCCTTAATAAGATTTTCAGCAAATTTTAACTCAAAGTGCAATACTCGCTTTCACGTTAATATTTTATTTAAATAACACTCATGTTTGTTAAAGTGTAAGGTTTGGCCCATCATATCTGTTAAAATCCTTTACAGCTTCGCTGTAGACCATTCCAAGGCACCAACCTGTAGGAATATTTTGCTTTGTCCCCTTATTTGTTTTTTTTTCATGTTTGTTGGGTTGGGATCTGTTTGCGTGTTGGGAGGGGGGGGGTAGGATATTACGGTTGTTCCCATGAATCCTTTCTTGTGCATGAATTTATTTAGGACTGCCAACTATTTTGTTTCGTATCATGAAATTCTGTTGAACTATAGGGATTTAATAAAGATTAATAAATACATTAAATGGAATTCTTAAGCATTAAAGATATCAAAAAATAGTTTGTTGGCTTTAATGTGTGTATCTACTTTGTGCTTTCTGTAACATTCTTGGATTGGCTTTCATTATTTTGGAAACTTCATTTTCGTTTCCTACATTTTGAAAATAAGAGTGTTAATGATTTCGTAATAATTCATTTCATTTTCGTCAATTATTGAGTTCGGGACTTCTATTCGGAATAAATAGCGTGACTTTGACAAACAGTTTGTAAATTAACCACTATGTCCATAAATCTTATTTGTTTTCTATTTTAATCGTTTCTAGTGTTTAACATTTTTGTGGAGTTAATACATGTGGCGTTCCATGATTGTATCAGACATTCACAAGGCATGCTTGTCCACTAAATTCTTCACGGTCGTACTAAAAACAACGAACAGAACAACAAGAGCGACAGTGACATTAACAACAATATTTCCCACTTTGTTATATACATTTATTCTTGTTTCTACTCCTATTGCATAGAATGAGATTCATTTTTACACTTAAACTGGAACGCCTTTTCACCTTTCTATATCAAATAAAAACATATTTGAATCATTTTAGGGCCATACAACAGTCTTTTTTCCTAACAATTAACGCGTTATTCAATTTCGAAAAGCTCTAGTTTCATTAACATTTTTTGTTCGATCCTCGGTGAATTTAATATCTGCATGGTTTAAATTCATAACTGGCTTAAAGTCATTTAGCGCCATAATAGCATACCGGATATGTTTTTAAGTCAACATTTCATGGATAACGCTTTTAATAAAAAAAAATTGTTAAAAAAACAGGATATAGATAAAACACTGATATACTTTTATAAAATCGACTCATATGACATGGTTTTCAAAATATAACAGACATTGAAATCACCAACCCTAAGTCCAAGGGTTTAAAACTTTTGATCGATCTCAAACATGTAAAATGTAATACGAGTATGTAACATATTGTTTCTTTTAATTGGATGCATTTTCCTGAAATGTGTTAATGATTTAAATATTATGTATATGACATCAAAGATTACTCTAAATCCATACAGGCGATTGTTTGTCTGTTATATTAATAAATGTGTACTGAAAAGTTACTCTTGTTCATATATGTAATCTGTTCATCTCGATATAAACCCTCATTTTCTGAAATCTTCTAAATTCATTAAGCACACAAATAAGGTTCAGTATACTACATAGCTGCGTACACAACCAGAAAACTCTTGTTTTCTTCTAAACCTTATAATTATGCTGTTATTCTCCATAGGAGAATAATTGCTACTTCGTGATAAAGAGCAATTGTTCTTACACCGACCCTTATCACGAAAAATATAATATACAAAGCAATACAGTAAAACATCAATTAGCGACCACTTCAATATTAATACTAACCTATTATTACGACCACGTGTTCGGACCGGTTTACAATATATCCTAAATATATTTCAACTTGTTCATGAGACCATCCTCATATTTATATAAAGTTTTCTTTTGTTTCCAAAGGTGGTCTTAATACCGAGGTATCACTGCATAATTATTAGTGCTTTTCTTAAAAAAGTGAAATCGAGTGTTTTGAAAAAAAATATCAATTGGCGCTCAATATTTCCGGACATAGAACAATTAATTACATTTAAGCAAGTGCTCGTACTAATGATATCCGATTGTAACCCCGTCGAAGCCAGAGAATAGTGTTAACCGGAAGGTCATTGTGTTGCATTATAATTCACTTTTTTAAAAAAATAGATAAAAATGTTTGGTTTTCAATTTGAAGGGATAGAGTTTACATTTTTATGTTTCGGTTCAATTATTTTATTGACTCGAATTTTATTCGAATAATAATGATCGCTGAAGAAGTAGTTGAATTCTATGACAAACTTTGTCACGTGACCTGAATGAAGAGAAAATGGCGTTAGCTATCAGTACTAATCTCCAATTTTGTCCAAATACTCCGGTAAGTACTACGAGAAAGGATCACACAATAAGATATTCTGTTGATTAAGTATAAAAATGTCATATTTCCGTTACCCGACGGACCCAATTTTTTGGCGCCGAGTCTAAATTTTCTAGCGGTAAAATCCAAAATATGAAAATATTTTGGTACGAATCGTACATCCGAAGTATAAATTGCATGTTTAGAAAAAGAAATTAGAGAAGAAAAGTTTCCTATCAACCTTCCCTTTGTTGAGGTCACATAACTGTAAATTGTTTTCTGGTCTTATACATTTGTATATCAAAGCGTGTTGATATATTCTCTCATTGGTAAGGTTAGAACAAACATGAAATGAAAAAAGACGATACTTTTCCTAAATAAAAGTCAAAATCCTACTTTGTAAATAAAAACTGGACAAATATATCACATTTTGAATTCTGAACAAGGCCACTACTTCACACTAATAACTTCTCAAATAGAAAGTTTCCGATTGCATTATCTAACATGACATTAAACGGACACATATCTATGATTTTGTTAAATATAAATTAAACAGCGCAATGCCTCCAGATAAGAGGAATTTCCGCCTTTAGATTCTATTTTAGTAGGTGTAAATTGTTGTGAGAATCTAAGCTTTTATAAATGAACGATTATCGGAAACATTGCAGAAAAATGAAAAATACTTTCAAGGTCAGCACCGATGTAAGCGTAAGGAATTGATCTACCTGATCAGATAATATCATTGTGAATGTTGCTTATTAATACATAAAACACACTGAACGTTACAATCAATATCATTTAGTTAAAAAATCCAGGCAGACCGTCAATTCTGATTATTCTTTCAACACTCTGTTCATTTCCACATCATACATCATTATTTATTTATTTCTCGTTTCGATACTAAAAAGTATGGCATTTTTCTTTCGTTTTATCTATTTACAGTAAAACCTCACACCGCGACCGCCTTAATATTACGACCACCTAGTTACAACGACTATTTATTTTCGGACCGGCTTTCTAGAACTCCCCATAATTCAACTTGATAATGAGACCACCTCGTTGTTATGACCGATTTCTCGGGTCCCGAAGGTAGCCTAAATATCGAAATTTTACCGTATATTTCTCCTCAATTTGACCATAGGGGGCTAGCACTCAGAAAGGATTGTGTATAATGGTGTATAAGGCTTAAAATGGCCACATATGATATGTATGTGTTTTGGTCCGTTTGGCCATTTTAGGCCTAATACACCATTATACACCATCCCTTCAACGTGCTAGCACCCTATGAATTTGACTGGTGGAAATCGTCCGTCAGCCCCTGCTAACTTAATGACTAACTTTCTTTGTCTATTTTGTGGCATGTTTATAAAATTTGTAACATTTCTGGCATACTGTTCATCTTATAATTATTCACCGCCGTGATTGTGCTTATAATTTTAGACTATTTTGGGGAGAGCCATAAGTTTTAGAACTTGTGGGTCGACCCTCTAACATTATTTTGTAAATATTTACACTATTTTATATTATGTGAAATCGAAAGCAATTGATTATGTTTAATGTAATTGATTACGCATATTAAAACTGGAAAATGGCGGACTATAAAGTAAGACAATATCTATCGCCCACACGGTCACGTATGTTGAATAACTGCGATATTAAGATTACCTTAAGAACCAAAACATAATCTTAATATTGAAGTGGACTCATCAACAAGTTGACAGGGGGATAAAACGGTCTAAAAATAAGAGGTCGTTATAAAGAGTTGGTTTGTATATGGAAGCGGTTACTGTGTGACGTTTTACTCTACATGTTTGTGCACCGTGGACGGTTGAAAATTGATGCCAAATTCTCCAAGATAATTCTCTTACGCTAAAGCTATTCACGGTAATCATCTTTCTGAGTAAATGTTTAGTAACAATTAATTTGTATAACTTTGTTTATAATTGAGAAACTTTCATTAATTTTCTGATGAAATCTGATAAATATCATTTAGATGAATCCAAAGGGATGTTAAACAGCTACACATGATAACCAGTTTTAACATGTCACAAAATCAAAATATCACTCATAATCCAGGATTTCTTCCAAAGTCTTGCTTTGAAAGGGACTGAAAAACACCGAATTATCACACTCCAAATGAACATACTTTGAAGTTCAACAGTAACAGCGGAAAAATACAAATGTAATGAATTCATGTTAAATTGTTAGATCTAAAATACATAACAAACTGTTAATGTGTTGTGTAGGACATTTCAACTTTACAACAATTTACATTTATTTTACATGAAACTCGAGACAGTTATCATTCTGAATAACCTGTTTATGCTATACTGATGGATTAGACACTTATTACACAGATTGAAATAGTGTTATATATACATATAGCAAATGGACTGATACCCACAATTATTCACTTCATTAATAAACAAACCAGAAGCCATTGGTTGACCAGGCACCCTAGTTATATCTCACAATGAACAAAAGTGCAGCACAGAAAAAGATTCCTACGAGTTTGGTTTCAGAACACATTGAGTCCAGATTGGAATATATTCACAAATCGTCACAGTAAATATTTGTGTGTGTTTTTTTACTTTTTCGTTAAAATTCAAGTGTTCGAAACGGTCTTCTGATCTCACAACCAAACATAATTTTATAACGGTCTTCTGATCTCACAACCAAACATAATTTTATAACGGTCTTCTCTGATCTCACAACCAAACATAATTTTATAACGGTCTTCTGATCTCAGTACCAAACATAATTTTATGACGGTCTTCTGATCTCAGTACCAAACATAATTTTATGACGGTCTTCTGATCTCACAACCAAACATAATTTTATAACGGTTTTCTCTGATCTCACAACCAAACATAATTTTATAACGGTCTTCTGATCTCAGTACCAAACATAATTTTATGACGGTCTTCTGATCTCACAACCAAACATAATTTTATAACGGTCTTCTGATCTCACAACCAAACATAATTTTATAACGGTCTTCTGATCACACAACCAAACATAATTTTATGACGGTCAGGCAAATCAATTCTAATTAAGTGTGGATGTTTTAAAAACATACTTAATACTAACAAAGGTACACAGAACTTCATTTAAGATTCCAAAAGGAACTCACGTTTCAAAGTATATTGTTTAAGAGTCCATATTGTAGAACATAAAAAGTCATTATTTGTGTAAAAGAATCAAACAAAATTCATTATCATTATACATACTTAATTTCTGCACATATCTGTCTGTGCAGTATTCATCCATACTGAATCATTGGGACGTCGCAAACCATACAATATTACATTCCTCAGGAGACATTCAGTAATGTCATGCCAACACAACGTGTGTTGTTAACTGGTTGTAGAGCCTTCATCTGACTAGGTTTTATTATCTTTTTGGTGAATATTTTTTGGATGTCTTTACTGTTACTAGTCAAGTATTCCTTAACATCATTACCAGTTAAAACAACAAAGAGCTTCCTGAGGAATTTACCAATAAATTCTCTTAAAGAGAAATTCACATAGCAACAGAACTAATTAATTTGTATATCAATTAATTTGTATATCATTATAAACATCTTTAAGATATTGTTTTAAGATGAAAATCAGAAAACAATGCTATATTACAACATATGCAAACGATGTCATTGTGAACATAGTAGATGTGCTGAGCCATTAATATATACGGCATTTCTAATATTAGTAAATATGTATGTAATTCACAAATTTGCTGTTAACGAATAAAGATAATAATATAAAGTATACGGTCATTTACGTGGGTCTGGATTTTGTTCAATCCCAGCCACAAATTGTAGTATTCTCACAAAGTTAACAGACCCTAATAATTTGATTAACAGGCTGAAACCAATGCAAAATGGCATCGTTGTCATACCAGCACCACGTTCTTGAATGAACATACCAACCCTGCAACGGTATAAAATATTGTCCACACACATTTTCACATCTGAAAAGAAATACATATGTATGTTATTACTTCATTTTTGCAGGCTAACAAATATTCTACGTATCACATTATGAAGTATTAAACATAAGACACCCGTTAAACGGATTTCATTGAAATACACAGGAGATTTATACGCATGTAACACTATTTTATGAAATACAACAATTAATCACATCATCCTAGACTTTAAAAAATATATAAAATTACATTATAATACAAGGGCAAAGTTTGTACAGCAGCTACATATCGTACTAATTTAATTTTCTGTAAGAATTGACCCTAGTCAAAGTCACAAAATATCTGAACAATTTTTGCTTACAAGATGACAGTTTCGAATCATTAGTTACATGCTTTGAACAATTTGTTAATATCAAAATCGTACGTAGCTGCCACACGGAAAAATTATGAGATGGATTGTTTAACGCAATCATATAGAACAAAACGTGAACATGAAAACACACCAACCTTCGCTGAGCAATCATTGCATAAAATTTTATATTGTTAATACAGCGCAACCCCTCCAGGGCGGCCATTTCTTGAGCTACAACCTCCCGTCAACAGCATGATTTTCCCACTCTATGATTTAATCATTAATTTAACTTCTCTAGAGCAACAACCTCTCCACAACATCATAGTTTTGCTAATCCTAGAGGGCGTTGCTTTGGAGAGGTTGCACTGTATATTTGCATATTCACCAATTCTGAAACATATAATTATGTGATACCGTAAAAATAAATCTGTACATTACATTGATGAGGAATTAATATAAGCTTTCAATAAAAAAAACTGAAACAAAAAAGGACAGAGAACTTGACGGGTCCAAGTTTTTACCGAAGTACATTCAAGCGCACGAAACAATTATGAAGATACCCATCCTCTGGTAGTATTTATTTTGTCTATTCCCCAAACTAACAAAACTAAATCATCCTTATTTGATCAATAAGTTTCATTCATTCATCAATCGATGTGAGCGTAGTATGCGCATGCGCGTAGGAACTGGAACTAGTCTGGTATCCAGAATTGATTCACAAGAACAACTCAAATAGTGGCCATGATTGTTAAAATCATATGGCTTTTATTCGCGAAAATTGTGATCTTTCCATGTATAGGGGTAGCAGGTAAATACTTTTACTTTAATGGGTAGAAGAAAGAGGGACTGTTCTCTGATAACAGAATTATTTTAAAAATATAAAAACTACAACTATTTGACTTTAAACATTAACAACAAAATAAAAACATCCGTTGTATTTTAAAGGAATTTAAAAGCAGTCCTTGTTTTATTGCATGTATAATTTCGGTCTTTGGTTTTGAAGAATTATTTCTGTAACGTTTTCTAAAGTTTAATATAATCTCATAGTAAAGAAAAAACAAATTTTAGGCGCAACATATTAAACGCCGAAAGTTATATTATTTATGTCCACTAATAAAAATCGCAAAGAGTTGTACTAAACTAATAACTATCAAATAACGTTCAAGTCTGTAAAACATACAGCAGTGACAATAATCATCAATTTTCAACAACACGATTTTAGAAAATTTCTAGATGTGTTTATGTATTAGTCGCCACATACAAGAATATTCTGATCTATTAACCATGAATGGCGCTAAGTTTTCTCCCCATCGACCAAACACTCGGTGCACTGTCCCGGAACCCCCTCTTCAACGATTTGTCTGTACAGTAAAACCACTGCCGGAAACCAGACCCTTTTTGGCTGGGCCAAAAGTCCGATTTTCAGAGAATTCTGGTTTTCCTAGAGTCCGATTTTCAGAGGTTACACTGTTATTTGAAAATCTTATTATTCGTTTTATTTCAGCGATTTCCGGCGAAAAAACATGGGTTAAAGAGTCCAGTTTAAGCGGACTGAAGCCATACATAGGGATTTTCATCGATGTCCGAAGCCAAATTGACTGCGGTCAAATGTGTTCAAAGAAAAGTCTATGCGTTTCTTATTTCTTCACGCCAGACATTTTAAATGGATGTCAATTGTTGGATTTTATCATTCCGTCAGCGGATGGTTTACAAATTTCATCAACTTCTGGTTATTATGTGCCAAGAGGTATGTATATATATATATCATATTTATCGTATCTTTTTCTTATGAACTTAAAATACTGAGCGTATATTTCGAGCTGAAGGACGATGTCATTTTATCTTTGTTTTTGTAAATGCATGAAATGTGATTTATTTTTATTTAGGACAAAGCCGTGGAAAACGAAGGCTTAATGTTTTTTTTCCGTCTTCGGAATATTTTGAAAGAATATGAACGAAAGAAGATGAACGCATTTAAATGATACAATCAATCGACGAAGCACTCCTTTATAATAAAATGTCACACATTAGGATGTAAACCTAAGTTTATCAGCAAAACATTGTTATAGTGAATTCTAGGGACCCGAATGATAGCTTCGTTTTACAAGTATCAATAATTCATTATGTCCAAAGCAATCTGCGGGTCCAGGGAAAATAAATATTGTACGACATCCGGTTCTTTAACAAAGCCATGTTTCACGATAAGATCATGATTTACTGTTTAGTATACAGTGGGAACCCTCTAAACCGGTTCCTCTATAAAACGGCTTCCCCTCCTAATCGGCCAAATGTACTGGTCCCGACTTCATTTCTATACAATTAAAAAAATCTCCTCTATACTGACATCCCCTCTTAACCGGCCAAATGACTCGGTCCCGGGTTCGGTCGGTTTAGAGGGGTTCCACTGAAAAAATAACGCTACGTACGGTCAAATATGAATACAGCTGAATCTGTGTGTTACGGCCATCTACTTGAGAGAGGAAATGTAGTAGTTACGGTCTAGTACCATTATATTAATCACAGTGAGCCAAAGATTGACTGCTTTATCTTCTTCTGTTATCATAATATGACTGTTGGGTGATTTAATACTTGATAAACAAACTGTTTTACTTCTTAAGATAAAGATATTTCAGAAGGCGAAATTTATTTCTGTGTAATGTTAATTCTCGTCTTAACATTAAGTAAACTCCCTATTTACAGAAACTTTTATTGACCCCTACGAAGCGAAGGTGTTATCCGATGGCACGTATATACGATTGCGGTAAGACATGAAATAATTAATGCATTATATGCCATGTTTCATTTTATTAGATATATTCTCGGTTACGGACATTGCCGAGGCTTTCCCGAATATTGTCGACTGTGATCGAGCAGCACCGAACTTTATCAAATATAAATGAATATTATGGAGCGAACAGTTTTATTCCGCTCTGATACATTTCTTATCGAATAGAAAGCCAGCCAATGTAATTATAATTATTTCAGTTGTTCAGGTTAAGAAAATAAGTATATAATTGTAACAAAGTAAATAATTATATTCTACTGTATATTCTATTGTTGCAAATCTTACTTCCTAGAATCGGGTTAACTCCATTGACTAACCAAGAAGCTGAGATAAACTGCTCTACTGATGGCGGCCATCTTGTTCAAATTAATTCAGCTCCAAAAATGGACATACTTCGACAGGTGCTTCAGGAATACAACAGTAAATGTTTTTTTGTGTGTTTAGATTCAGCAAGTCATTTTTAGTGACTTAAAATGTTAAATTTCATCCACAAATGGTCCCATTGTAAATATTTGTCGATACAATACAGAAATTTAAATACATTGCAATATTTTACAGCGTGACGAACAAGTTAACAAGTTTTTTGAAAATATCTCTCTTCCATTAATCATAAAGACACGAGGTAAATGGAAATACAGTTAAAATGGATGAACATGGCTTCCAAACCAAAATGTACTTGTTGACTGCTTCAGATATTCTTTAGAAATGTTCTATTCTCATTTTTTATGTTTTTAAAACCTGGACACGTGTCTAAGTTCATATAGATTTCGTTAAAACACGTGTTCAAAGTAATTTAGATTTCATTACAACACGTGACACTCGTTCATATCACTTCTCGTTCTTATTTACTCTGAAACTGGTGGAAGATCAAGATTGCAAAAAAAACATGATCTGAAGTATAGTTTATAATTACATTAACAATTGCAATAATAATTACCAAAAAATACCGATCAGAAACTCAGGATAGACATTATTTTCGTATTACATAATATTTTTAGGGTTTTTTTGCTATTTATAGCATGATGTCTATTTATAGCATTAAGATCTATTTATAGCATTAAATTCTGTCTATAGCATTATCATCTACATATAGCCGTATGTTCTATTTAAAGCGCAGAAACAATGTTTGAATTTCCCGAGCGCAGAATACACTGGTACTGTAGACGTCACTGTGGATGGAGAAGCATGTCATAGATGGGATGCATACAATGATTACACAGATACTGACTTTCCTGACGGTAGTAAGACAAATGCCCAGAACTATTGTCGTGATCCTGACGCATCGAACAGTTTATGGTGTATGACCTCCAACGGATGGGGATATTGCTACATTCTTTCATGTAGCTACGGTAAATATTCTCAATACAATACAACATGCGCTTAAGACCACTTGGCTGATATTTTCGGTCGTATTGTTTCCATCATAAGACTACACACTTTATGTAGTTTATATCAAAATTTGAGCAAAGAACATTTCCATTACAGTCCTAATCTTGACTCTCCCAAAAGTTTCAATGTATTAATATTTACATTTGAATTTGAAAATTATTTTTAAAAAAAATGAATATGGCAATATATTGTGTTAAAGGCATACAACTCGTCAACTTGCCATCTTTGTACGATTTGTGTTAAAATCTATGATTGATTGCGTATAAATACAACATAGGAGAGAAATCTTTTAGATAAAATAAATTGAAACATTTCATACGCTGTTTAAATCATGACGTCATGAGATATGAACTGAACTGAAACATTTAAATAATTCCGTATGATCGTGCAGTTCCGGCATATCGACCGAATATGCGGGTACTTGGAACAAAACGAGAAACGGAAATACGTGTCAGAGATGGGATGTCAATTCCCCGCATTTGCACTCGTACCACTCCGATTCAATGTTTCCCGATGGATCTGAAGAGCTTGCGGAAAATTATTGTCGAGACCCAAGCGGGGAAGGTTATACATGGTGTTATACGACAGATCCGAATATCGAGAGGGAAGCCTGTCACACACTGAACTGTGTAGGAGGTAAAATGTCCCCAGACACATCTTTTCTGTACGAGTGTTTTGTTAGAATTAATTCCTGATTTTTTTATGAATATAAAAATGTAGTTTTTTGTGGAATTTAAAGCTGCTGTCGAAAAGAAGCGTTTAACCAAATAAAGACTATATTCAAATGCATGTATCTTTTTAAAACTCGCGGATATACTGCGCACATATATCTTTTTTATCAACATGTTTAGTAGTGAATGTACTTTAGAAACATCAAAATCTATCATGCAATTAGATTTTCCTTTTTATTTCCTGCAAAATGATAGATGTCTGTCTAGTGGCATTAATATAATCGATGAAATCCAAAGTTGATAAAAATTGTAAAAAATGCGATATTGACAAATAACTTGACCTTGACCTTGGAGCAAAGCGGTCACATGTATATCTGTCAATCATATTTGTTTGTTTTATGTGACTTATTGTCACTGGGGTTTAATGCCATTTTTCAACAATTTTTCAGTTATGTACGGCGACCGGTTCACCTAACTGGTTTTTCTGGACTATATACCAATCAGTACTAACTTACCCTTCCACAAGGAGCCGACAACTTCTCCACATGTGGAGGAAAATCAACATTTTTGTCAATTTTCATGGAAGGGTGTAACCTGCCGCGGCCGAGATTCGAACCAGGATCTCCCGGTTCCAAGTCCAGCGCACTAACCACTGGACCACGGGCGCGGCTCTTTCAATTATAGGTCAATAAATCATGTCGATTGAAAAGTGTGTTTATTTATTGTTTTATTACTTAAATACAGAACAAATAAACTGTAAATAAACATAACAATGTTTTTCATTAGAGTAGTTTTCAGCGTCAAGTTCAGTCTTTTGAAATAGAATCTAGAAATAAATATTAATGTATGTAAACTAGAAAACCGTGCAAAAGCTACAGTAATCATTAGTGATTTGACTTCATTTCCGACAAAACTACAAACAATGCTCTTATGTTTTTGTTCTTTTCTGCCGTAGTACAATTTCATCGATAAGAGTACAAGTTTACAATTACATAATATTGTATTCATAGATAACTGGTCGATTAAAACCTTATTGGTCATACTCTGGCCTACCAGTAATGCGCCAAGCTCATTACCAAACGCCTACACTGGGAAGTGTTCCGATAAATGTTTACTTTAAAGTATTGATCTGTAATTGTAATTCCGGCAGAATTGATGTACAATATATGAACTGTCTTATAGATTATCCAGAGAGAAAATGCTTCGACACTGAAACCTCAAGGGAATATGTCGGAACATGGAACCTCACGTCATCCGGCATCGTTTGTAGGCAGTGGACTTTACAGGATGAGTATGACCAATCGTATTTTCCAGACTCCACACTAGAAGAAGCTCAAAATTATTGTCGAGACCCAGATAACAGCGGATATCTGTGGTGCTATACGGTTGACGATTCTGTATCATGGGAGTTCTGTGACCTTTCCAAATGTAAGTAAAACCACGTTCCCAGGGATTGAACTGTCTGCAAAGGCCAGCTTCGGAAGAATCAAGATTTTTTCTGAGTTGAAATTACCGGAAAATGTTTGCCTTGTCTTCAGTTAGACGATCTTTTTGTATTGGTGGTGTTAGATAAATGTAAGCACTTAGGATGTCAGTACATTTCTGTGTTATAAGTGTACGCGTTGTTTGAAGAATTGTCTCATAGATCATTGGAAATGTCTCACTGTGGTTCGGGGGATCCGCATCTCACTGGACGTATTCTTCACCGTAACGAAAAATTAATGGCGTAACAACATAGTTTTAAATTAGTCATTGTATTCATTTCTTACGTAATGCTTAGATGTTGCACTTCAGAAATAATGTTCAAAACAGAATCGTATTTTGACTCGACTTCCGGTTTCTATGGGTCGATATCCGGAGCAATAAACATCAAAGGGCTGTAAGCGCGCAAGGTCTTAGATGCGTAACATAGATAAAAAGCATTCGATTTATCTTTCTCCTTTCACGCTCATATTCATGAAATACGCGCATATTTATCATGCCAAATGCATGTTTGTTACTGACACATGATTGAATTTGTCATAGCCCATGAGAAAGCCGCGTGATCTTAGCATGTTTTATGTAGTATGTTATCTTGTTTACGGTGTAGTTTAGAAATGATCATTGTAAGCGCTAACTTACATAAAGCCGCTGCTGAAGTATAATATCCATATGACCAGAAATATCTCCATAATGTGAGACTATTCATAACAACTGATCCGATTATAAACGATGTCTATCTTTAAAAATAATTAAAAAAATAATGAATAAAATTAAGAACTTCTTACTGCGTTGATGACTTAAAATAAAGAAAAACTCGCCTGGATACAGTAGTCTCCTTTTTTAATAATATTACACGACTTCACCGGTATCTTTATGATACAAATGAAATGCACTAACATATAATAAATAACCCACATATTAAACACAAAAATAATATTTCAAATGCTTTAAATGTATTAAACCCCCACATCTTATTAAATTTGAAACTTAAAGTAAACAATGAAAGCAAAATATCACATAGATCACCCTCTTGCCGTGTTACAATTTTGTACCATTGCTTTATCACTATCTTTGTTACTATTTTTGATGCCATCGATTTTTTACTGTTTTATTTACTATTGTTTCAGTATGATTTTTATTACTATTGTTTTTACTATTGTATTTTTGCTATTGTTTTATCACTAACGATTGTATTATATGTATTGTTGCATTTCATTTTTATTGCTTTTGAATGCTCAGGTGATGGAAGTGAAGGGTTTCATGTTCAAGCTGACAACTCGGCAGATATTAACACATGGATAGACAATGACGACAATGTTGTTCATTCGAGCGCCTGGGCACTTGGAAAGCCGGATTATCCACACCAAGAACATTGCGCGCGCATGGACCGGAAGTACGACTGGTATCTCAATGACGGAAGTTGTTCATGGAAATCGTGGTTTATCTGTGAAAAGTGACCTAAAATTAATATACATCTGAAGAATAAAAAAATCTGAATTGAGTATTTATACACAATTAGATAAAATTATGTTGTTAGTTATAGTTACTATAGTTTCAACACCGGTAAAAATCGGAATATTTCGGACAACGCCGTCAAAATCACAGGTTATTTGAAATACGCGGAGTTTGTATAACAGAAACAGAACATAGGGAAGGAAATTGCTGACTTCTTAAAACGAACTGACCGCTCCTTGTGCAACGGTCATTAAGAAATGTTGTACTGAGGTCAGATGTCCTTGTTAACATTATTAATAGCATGTTGTTCAACATGTTCAATCAATTCTAGTACATTCTGTCCGAGCGCTCCCATTCATAAACCCAACCAACATCAAATTTCAATTACATTCGGTCAGACATATTTAATGGGTCATGTGACAGTCTGTCATGTGACTTGCGTTGTCCAATCAGTGCGTCCGGCGGATAAAGTGGTTTATGCGGTTTCTGTGAACAGAAATGCTGAATGAACGAGGTACTGGTCAGATTTCAGATAGTACATATGTTGTTAACTTCAAATATACACGTATAAATAATACACGTCAATGAAACCTTAATATATTCAAACTTAATGCGGGTATCAATACCACATATAAAATAACGTGTCTCTTTGATGTACTATAAACTAGGTGTCTGTAACGATGTGTAAACTGGAGGTCGTAAATACATGACAAAGACAAGAATGCAAAAGGAGGCCTCTGAGCTCCAATGATTATGGTTACTTACAAGTAATCACTAGACCCTCGATGATGTAAGTTTAAATCCCTCCCAAGACCAGAAAATTTCACATCTAAGGGAGAATTCCATCTAGCTTAGGGGAGATCGGTGGTTAAACCCAAATGTACGTTTGGGGTCTCCCTCCACCGTTAACGTTGGGAAAGATTCCAAATGATCCCAGTTTTCATCATGAAACGCTTCGTGGAATAGTGAATGTTTTCCGGGTTCCGGGACTGACTGTCGCTTTTCATTCATTTATATTCTGACAGAAGACATGAAATTTACTTTAAACATGTTTGTCCGAATCCCTGAAAACTGAGCGATACGAATGCGTACCCCCTTTTGACTCCGCCATGATATATCGGCATATTGAAACAGCCTTTGTAAATATCAGATATGTTACAGGTATGTAATTTCCAATAGAAATTATTTTGAATCCTTCATATTGTGAGAATCGGTATGTTCCTAACATTTAATTTCTTTTAATGATTTGGCAATTTAAACAATGTAATAATGGATAACGGTGATCGACATTGATGAAGATATTTTGGCATAAATACATTCTCAATATTTATTTTGCATATTATTAATCAGTTACATAAATACTCAGTTATAATGAATATTTAACTTCACAAATTGAGCAGCCACAGTCCTTTTGTTTAAGTACATTTCACTCAGCGTTGGTACAATTCAATATTCATTTCGCAAAAAAGGTGTCTAAAAGCGATATTTTGTACATTGAAATCTGATTTCGCGGCCACCTATCTTTGAAGACCACCATGTGAATAACGGCCACTCTTCAGCTAATATTTATTTATAAAAATTTACTGGACCATCAGATTTTTTTAGATGGACTTTACATAAGACCAGAAAAAAGTAATCGTGTTAATGATTAACCGACCCACCCTACTTTATGCCCGACTTTGTAAAGTTTCAACGGCAACATCTAAAGTAGGAACATATATGAGGACAAACGGTATCTCGTGTTCTTGCAAAAGGCGGTTAGAAAAAGTAGAAAGGATCGGTTTTTCGACCTACTCACCACTAAATTGTTTTCGTTAAGTAATCCTAAACATTTTGTAGCCCGTTAGCCATGGTCCACGGCCATAAAACTAGAACGATCAAAGCTTTTTGATGACTATAAATTAATTATGATAAACTATGATACCATTAATTATGCATTAATCAGTCGGGACAATTAATACTAAAATGTATGCATTTGTATAGATATTGAACAGCGATATGTTTCAACCAAAATACTACGAGAATGAAATTTGGATTTGAGCTCAGAGACTGTCCTTGAATTTAATAACCTCTGATCCAGCTTCTATTTGTGGCTGTCCATTACAGACTTCGGTGTAAAATGACTGTTAGGAAGTCCTGCCTTTTGAACCTGTCTTAAATTGTATTAAGAGTGCTGGCATTTGATACAATAAAAAGACAGAAAAAAGATCTGATTCAACATTTAATTCTTATGTCCGACAGTCATACAATTATTTTCACATGGCTTAACGTCGGATTTTTTAAAACAAAGTCAGTAATATACGACCCGGTTACACCAACTAACCAGTTTTCATGGACTATATAAAATTATTAACCAGTACTAAGTTACCCTTCCACAAGGAGCCAGCAACTTCTCTATGTATGAAGAAAACTCATATGATTAAACACATGAAAATGTGATTATTGACAATTTTAATTTTCAATATTTATGATGTGAGTAAACGTGCAAATAGTTCACACCCTTCACAAGTACATGTATAAGCACAAAATTGATGAATCAATTACTTAGTATTATAAAATGTCTGATCAATGTTCTTCGATTCAAAAGCAATTTCTGCTATGTTGTGTACAGAAGTAACATGTCTTGGAACTCTGAGGGAGAGAAATTCATTCTATGATTGTCATTATTAATTTTCCTTTTTATTCATCCATTAATTAATCAATCTTTTCATGTTCTTTTCTTTCGTTTAATTGATAATGAATTAGTCCTTATTAACCCAGCTTCAACAAATCGACATGTTACTAATTACATGTCAAAAACATGACACTTAAAACAGATAATGTAAAACATTGTGACACATTATTTGTTTTTGATCAATTGTACAAATTTACACGAAAAATTCATTAATATTTTTTTATCAAATGTAATAATTATATAATTACGCGTAGTTGTGAAGTGTCTACCCCCGCGCAAAGTTCACAAACAAATGGAATAATACAATATAGAGAAAAACATACAAAAAACGACAAAATAAAAGAAAAAAACACTTTGGTCATACTGAAATCGTACGTAAATGAAATGAACAATTAACCACCCTTATCAATAAGTTTTAATGATAAAACACTGCGTGCTATAGAATTACCTGTCCAGATCTACATGCTGCGGATAAAGAAGTATTTTTAGTTACCATACTTTAGGCAGGAATACATATTTCATACTTTCGTCATCTGAAACAAAGAAGAAATTAAAGAGATTTTTTCAGTTAATAAAACAATGAACTTATCACCCTACACGTCTACATAAAAAATCAACTCCTGTTCTGATATACACAGTACCAGAAGAGGTGTCCATTAGTCAGGTAAGTAAGTACAAGAGCAAAAATTGACCATTCCCGTGACCTGAACAACTTTGGGGCAAAAAAATGAGATGATTATCAAATTAATTACAGAGAAAGTATAGAAAATAACGATACCGGAAATTTATGATAGTGAAGTGGTCGTCCTATTGAGGTTGTTGCTAAGTGAAGTTAAACTATTTTTTGCACCCAATTTACGGTCAGGGGCATTTAAAATACGGTCAATTTCTGATATATTGACCCACTTAGCCGATCCTCAAAGTGTCACACGGATTGTTGTACACGGTAAATCGAACATTGACATCGTGTTCGGCTGATAATTATGTTAGAACAAAAATGCTTGTTTTTTTCTTGCCGAAATTCATGTAAATGGGGCCCGTTTAGGATTCCGCCAGTTATTTAGTACATTTTAGTTATTAAAAAGTTAGGTTCATTCACCTCTTTGTGTACATAAGTCTGTTGCTCACATACCGAGACGGAAGCTGTTTCTATGGCAACTTAAGTTCTGCGGGCACCATTAAATTACGATTTCATTTCCACTCAAATTAAGGTATACGTGTAATATTTACATTAACAAAAATCAACACAGAAATAACAAATTAACGAACTTGTATATACGATGATATATCTTATTTAATAGGCACACAGTAAAATTTCACCGAGCGACCAGTTCAGTATAAAAGCCATCTGATTTTAGCAACCACACATTTTCTTAATATTGAGGTCTAACCCCATACATTTGCATCAGAACTGTACGAATGGACAATGATTGGACTAACCATATAGAAGACATATACATGTATAATAAATCACAATTATAACAAATCATATGGCCTCGAAATATTGGTTTATCATACAGTACAACTCGGTTAAAGTGAATTCCAGAACGGACCAAAATTATTACTTCATTACATCCATTTATCACTACATCCAAAATAATAAAATAAAGAGGGGTTTGGTTGTTGTATAAAAAACTTTACTTTATCAGATTTTCACTGTATCCGTGTTCACTATAGCTGTGTTGTACTGTATTTGTAGCTGTACAAAGAACGGGCCTCTCACATAACAAAATACCTTACGTAACGTCCTCCGTTTACGCTATATATACCGATTGAACGCCATTGTTTCGGTACACCTCAAACAATCACGTTCAGAGTTAGAACATTTCTTGTTGCCATGGAGAACTTCAAATCAACCCCGGTGATTATTCTTGCAATAGTTTTTGCTCAAGTTTTGTTTTCAACGATCCAAGAATCGAAGGGTAAGTTTAAACTTTTTGAAAAGAAATTTTGTCATTTTTTTCGATTAATTTATATTCATTATTGTGAAATAATACAAACAAATGATTGATATTTTCACAATTTTTCAGCTATTTTTTATACGTTTTGCCCAGTATGTCCTGAATTGCATCTACTAGATTCTATTTCGCATTAAAATATATGAAAAAAATAATTTAACGCGTCAACATAATTTTTTTACGTTCAGTAAAACTGATACACGATGTCCGCTAAATGTTGAGATAAAACTTGTTTTTTTATAAATTATTAAAAGTGTATTTGATCAATTATATCAAATAACACTATTAATGAGCGACCGTTGTTGACAAGTCGCTTTCATGGACAGGTGGTCGTTACATTAGGTTTGACTGTTTTTCAGTATTTTTTGTAAATATAGATTCTTGAAGTAAGGAATACAGTAAAGCATCACGTAGCGGCCACTTGAATATTACGATGACTTCATTGTAACGACCACATATTTTTCGATTGGATTCCCATATTACCTCTCTATTTCAACTTGATAACGAGACCACCTCAACAGTAGGGCCCTTTATATGGCCCCTAAGGTGGTATTGATATTAAAATTTTCCCATAATAATGGGGATAACGTAAACATGTATGACTGGTCTCCTAAATTTACATGTGTTACTGGTCTACTAAATTTTATTTGTGTTTAAAGCCCTGTAGTCTATCCATGTAACGTAAACATGTGTGACTGATCTCCTAAATTTACATGTGTGACTGATCTCCTAAATTTACATGTGTGACTGATCTCCTAAATTTACATGTGTGACTGATCTCCTAAATTTACATGTGTGACTGGTCTCCTAAATTTTATTTGAGTTTAAAGCCGTGGAGTCTACCCATACAACAGCAATGAACTCACTCTTTTAAGAAAACCAATCACCAAAAAATGAAAATAATGTTCACTGGCATGACTCAATACTTCTATCGGTCTTGCACATTTTTTATTTATTCTGTATTTTCTTTTCTTGAGAAGAGAGCAGAACTTTTTCGGTTTGACGACCTTCTCGATTAACTGTTTTTATTTCTGAAAAAAAAAGCCAAATACTTTACAGGAAAATTGGATTCGTTTATTTTTATATGTATTAATAATTATTAAATTTCAACGTTCGACAGCTTTGAAAATGTGGACGGCGAACTTTTTATTTGTTTTAATAATGAACTGATTTTACATGAGAAATAATAGAATCAAAGGGAGGTAATTATTTCCTATTTTAGAAAACACGAGCCAGATTTTTCTCCCTTGGCATTGCCTCAGCTTGACACGATGATAGACTAAACCAAAAATAACTCCTTAAAATATGCAGCTCCTTATTTATATTTTACATCACTATTTGGTAAACTGGAAAAAATCCAGTCTTTATTCGTCGGGAATAATCCGGATTCGATAGGTTTCTTTTATTAGAAAAACAGTAAGTTTACGCAAAATATGAATTACAAACGTACAAACCAAGTACAGATAAAGGTGAATTACGAATGAGGGAGGATCGTGATTTTGGGGGATCAGATTAAAGAGGTAAAGAGGATAAAGGTGAATTCTGGATAAGGTGGTTCGGATTAGAGAGGTTTCACAGTACTGCTAGGTTTAATTCGAGAAATAATTATCTAACATGTTTGAGAATTTTTAATTTCAGGACAAGGTTTATCGATGGAGGAAAATCCCAGTTACCATCGAGTCAATTTCCGTATGAGACCGGATGGGAGACCGGACATGAGCCATGGGAACGAACTCGATCAATTTTTCGGCGGATCGGGTTCAAGTCGAAATCGAGCAGGGATGAACGGTGCCGGGGGAATGTTCCGTCCAAGGATATTTAGGGCATGGAGACCACGTGCCTACTGGAGAACATTTCGATTTTAGATAAAAAAAGCTGGTCGCCAGACATTTCTATTTATTTGGATCATTCATTTGCCATAACTCATTGATTTGTAATAGAGAATAAAAAATGCACATAATGTAATTCACAAGTTCTTTTTGTAAATAAAGGCCTCTGCTCAAAATTCCTGGCAATAACACGGACATATATACATATACATTAATACAGAGTTATGCGATATACATATATTTAATTTTGTAAATAGAAATACGACGTTTTACTCAAATTCTAAGCATCAAATGATATATGAATATTGAAATTTTTTTAGACGACAATAATGAATAGAAATCATGAAGGTCACTTCCAGATTTATACCATGTGAATAAAAATTCATTTCTTATATCTGTATATTTTAAACAATGAAAGAAAACATGAAATTTACAGTCCAGCTGAATAGAACCATTAATTGTTAAACAATGATCACAAATGTGTTCATCTCTTGTTATATCATTGTGCCTGCCAGTTTCAATCTTAAGTTTATGATTTGACAATCTAAATTTTGACAAGGCAAATTTAAAATTGAAGGTATATCCAATAAAAGATATTTTTCAACATCAAATAATGATTTAAAATGACAATAATGTTAACATCTATAAGACATATTTATAGAGGAACGCCAGTCTTGAATACTACAGTCTGTAACTCTTTGTTTGATCATTCTCCTTTCTGATAGGCTTAGAGCAGGTGGTGTACGGGAAGAAATTGTCAAATCTGGTTAATTGAACGGCGACACTCATAACCAAGCTATTAAAGATAATGCACCGATTAATCTGTCGCAAACAAAACAATGATAAGACATTTCGTTGTGTTTTCAAATAATTATTCAATTTTTCGGTTTTACTCCTATTTTCAATAGCATTCAACCAGACTTCATTAAATCTGTAGCTATTCCAACCTTGTTCTACGCAAGTTACTGTCAACGTGTCGTCATACGAAGCTCTCAAAATATATGTGGGCCATAACATCCAAATATGGGCCATAAAGTACCTAGGCCATAATTATAGTCTTGGGCCATATATTCCTGTTACCCTCAAATTGATGACTAATGACCATAGGTATAAGGTCTTTAAATACATCGTCAGCGAGCACATATGCCGCGCAAAGGATTCGAATTCAAAATTCTGCTGTCCGTAGCCTGATACGGACCTATTTAACTCAGTCGGTGGGTAAACTGAAGAATTGAAAATATTGTCGCTTGTTTACTTTGATCCCACGATTATGAAGCTAAAGAAGGGAGGAAACTCCATCACTCACAAATAATACATGTGTATAATTTTGCAGCGAGTGGATATTTTTAGATGTACTTTTAAAGTACATATCTTAAGTTATTTTACTATTAGATCAATAACACGTGACGTTGTCATAAGGTGATGTTTTATTACACGTTAAAAATATGTACTTTTAATGAACGACCTACAGTCCAAATATCGTATGATCAAATATACTAAAGTTTTCACATCCATAATGTCCAAAATTAGTACAAATTTAGTACCTCAAATAGGAGCGGATAGATTTTAGGAACCTTTTTTACAGGTTTACTTGATAGAAAATGATGACAATAACAATACTTTAACTTCTTATCCCTTTAGATTTTAATTCAAGTCCATTTTTCGAAGGTTAAAGAAAAAGGAACAAAACAGTACCAGTCTAATTTAATAGAAAAAAAGATGGGTCCTATTTTTTCTATTTTTTAACAAGGGTAGTAACTCCTACAAAAATGTGCCGACAAATTAATTGAAGTATCTAGGGTAACCGTAAAAGAAATTGCGACAATTGGAGAAAACTATTTTATAATACTGCCATTCTAGAGTAGCATTGAACAGATACGAAATATAAATACAGTATCATGGATATAATGCATCAAAACTGTACTCTTTAAGTCCGTGTTTCAAGTTTGTACAGAGAATTTCATTTAGCGAAAACTTTGATATATCTAATAGATACACATTTATGACACATGGCGCAATATGCAATTAAAAAGCGCAGTATGGCGCGTTGTTAATGAGGCATGGCGCGTCGCCATCCTAAAAAGGCCTGCAGGAAACACTAGAATTAGTGACTGTTATACACCATACTATAACAGTTACTAATTCTAGTTTTAAATATTTCCGCGGTAACTCTAATCTCATCAATATCAAACATACTTAATTGGTCCCTAAGGTGGTTGTTATAATGAGGAAGTTGTAATAAAGAAGTGGTCGTTTTATTGAAAATATCGCTATGTGAGGTTTTGATGTATATTCGCACTGCAATTTATTAAAAGAACATATATTGTGCTCCACAGAAATGACAATTTGACATTATCAAAGTTTGTTTTTTTAACATGACACAGAAAACCATTTAAAGAGGAGCTTCCGTAGTCAATGGTTACGGTCTCTGACTAGTAATCACTAATCCTCCATCGCTGTGAGTTCTGAGCTCGAGCGGGAACAAATTGCACACGTGAGAGAAATGTCCAGCAACCCTTGTGTATGGCTGGGGTCTTCCTCCGCCATTAAAGCTGGAAAGGTGGTCAAAAAGCTCTGGCTGCTGTTGAAAGATTAAATCCCAGTTAAAAAAGAATTATAATACAACAATGTGACACTTGAAAAAACCCGGATTCCATGTTGCAAATTGAGAGATTTATGTCGCCAAAGTAGGTATAGTGTTACCGCGAAACGATCCATTACATTCCTTTTATACCTCTAAAAATTTGTTTTGTACGAAGTTTTTCATGTTTGAGAGACCGGTTTAATTTATGACTTGTTTCTAAAACCGTATATTGGTTGTTTCGAGATCATACTCAATTTTTGACTATCGTGATTTTCGTTAATCATTAAATTTTCACTATTGTTTTTTTATTCCCAACTATAGCAAAAATTAGTGTACGCGAAAAAAAGCCCGATGTAAGCATATTGATACATTTATTTTGTATTTTAAATGTTTCCATATACAAATGTAAAGATGATAATTGTTTTGTTGTCTTTTACGCCTGTTTAATTATCGGGTAAACGTGATGCTTAACATGCTAACCTCTTACCGCTTAATATTTACCCATTGAAATGTTGCAAGTAGTGACACTATCATGCACTGCTTTCAGTTAAGATGTTTATTTGGATTAAAATATTAACAAGTTACTTAACACGTTAATAACATAATTAACATGATAAATAAGTGGTTAACAAGTTACTTAACACGTTAATAACATAATTAACATGATAAATAAGTGGTTAACTAGTTACGTAACACGTTAATCACATAACTAATGCGATGAATAAGTGGTTTACTAGTTAAGTAACACGTTAACCACATAACTAATGCGATAAATAAGCGTTTATCTAGTGGCAAAAGTACGCCACAATAGTTTCCTATGAACAATTTTCACTTTTATATTCACCAGTTTTACTGTATGTTATACCAGTGCTTACCGAGTTTACCGGGTTATTTTTGAAGGGATTCATTATCACATTGTAAAACGGAAAATAAGTTGAAAATCGACCCGTTAAAATGATGTGGTCATTATCATGAGATGGTCGTATTACTAGTACGGTTACAACGTATAGTTTGACTGTGCAGTAAATTATTGTATACAAAGCCATTATATTTCTGTCACATTGTTGGTACACAGGCTGAATGCGCAGGTAACAGAGAAATTGAGATTTGTGGAAATGCTCCATCTCAAATTGTTTGGTGTAACCATCGATGTTATACGGAGAATATACAAAAATATACGGTACAGTATTTGAGACATGTCCTTAAAGTTCGTAGACAATACTTTCTATAAGAAAGCGCATATAGTATGTGTTTATCTGCCTCTTTCAGGCTCTGGGGCGTGACCTTCTTAGAACACTGAGACGCAAGCGACTCGAACCTGAGTTGTTATTCTGCATTAGGACAACGCACCTCAACATAATGTCCATTCAACCCTGTGAGACATGACTCTTCTCGGATTCGAACTATATGAGAAATGGATAAGTAGACATCAAAAGTGCATCAATGAAAAGCGGCAGTTTTTTTTAAATGGAAACCTGCTAAATACACAACATTTATGTAGTATCTGACCACGTGAGCCTAACGTCAGGCTCATAACGTCGTGGAGATGGTCGGAACCTGCCCCGGGTAATGATGGGTATATGTGAGAAAAGGCCGTGAAAAATAGTTATTTTATAACAGCAAAGGGCAAACCCCTTCCTCAAGGAGTCGGCATCTTCTCCACATATGGAGGAAAATCGACATTTTTGTGAAATTTTCATAGAAGGGTATGTCCTGCCGCGACCAGGATTCGAACCTGGATCTCCGGGTTACAAGTCCAGCGCACTAACCCCTGGACCACGGCCGCGGCCTAGATATTTGGATATTTGTTAATTATAACCGTACTACACTATTTCATCGTACTGAAACGCGACTTATTAGCGGCAAAAATATTTATCTCACATCACCTGAGATCACATAATTTTATTGTACAGAATCATCTGCTGCTACAGGTGAAACATTAGTCTCTTCCTTTGTCTTTAACCCGAGGTGGTTTTAGCAAAAAGTCAGCGTTCTACAAATTAGGTAAAAAGATTACAGTGAATTGTGAACAAGATGTGGTTAGTAATATGTTAGATACCTCCTCTCCCGCACTTAAAAAAAAAAAATTTGTAGTCCTGATCCTTTAAATTTTTTTTTGTAGTCCTGATCCTTTAATTTTTTTTTTGTAGTCCTGATCCTTTGAATTTTTTTTTGTAGTCCTGATCCTTTGAATTTTTTTTGTAGTCCTGATCCTTTGAATTTTTTTTTTGTAGTCCTGATCCTTTGAATTTTTTTTTTGTAGTCCTGATCCTTTGAATTTTTTTTGTAGTCCTGATCCTTTGAATTTTTTTTGTAGTCCTGATCCTTTGAATTTTTTTTGTAGTCCTGATCCTTTTGTATATCCGTCCCTCGTCATTTATAAAAAGATTTTTTTGTAGTAGTATGATATTTGAGCGAGTCTAGGCCACTTTAACATTAAAACGTAGTCCAATTTTGGCTACCGGGCAAAAATAGGACTACAAAAAAGTAGTATGGGGAAATGTAGGCCACAGGGGGGTTTGGCAGGGGGGTTTCGACATCCAAACCCCCCTGGGAGTGTCTAGGCCAGGGGGGTTTGAAAACTGCATTTTTGACGGTTTAAAAAATATAATCAAATGTATATTTTAGAAATGGACTCTGTTTATATTGAAGAATTGATACGTGAAAGTGGGTTTAATATTGATACTTATTTTAAAAAAATAAAAAAAGATGTAAAGAGATTATCTTTTAAATTTTCTAGTGCAAAAATAAAAATATTGGTAAAAACAGTTTATTTGTTGCCATTGGAAAATTACAAACCCATAAAAAGAACATTTGAAAGTGGATTTACCAAACGCGGAACATGTATTGAATTTGATGATTTATATGATTCGTTTGTAGATGAATATAAAGCGTGGGTAGAGGAAAATCAAGGACGTGAATCGGGTGTTATATTTAATGAAATAGAAAGTACAAAAGTCACAGTCGCTAAAATTAAAACTATTGTTGGTTCTTCGTATTTTGATTTGGGAATAAAGTTTGGCAGTTTGTTGAATATACAAAATAATGATAATAAATGTTTCGTTTATAGTGAAATTGCTGGAATAGTGTATAGAATAAAAGAACAAGCTGAATGTGGCGATGAAAATGCTCGAAAATATATTGATGAAAATTTGCAGACTTTTTCAAGAATGAAAAAAGATCCTAGAAGAGTATCAATTTATAAACTTTTTTTGGAAAAAATTAATATGGATAATATTTCATTTCCCATGGACACTAATTGTTTGGAATTATTTAAAAACAAAATACAGAAATATCTATAAATGTTTTTGGTGTTGAAAATAAACTTTTAGATCATATGTCGGATATATATATATAAAAAAATCAAGAAAAGAATTTACGTGATATATATCCCTTGTATAGGAGTAAGTTTACGGATAGGAAATATGTAATAGATTTGTTGTATGTTTCTCGTGATGATAAAAAACATTATTGTTTGATAAAAAATATGAATACTTATCTCAATCACAATCACACCAAAAGGTATTTTTGTAGAAATTGTATTAGTGTTTCGTATACAACAAAAAATGCATTGGACGATCATATGAAAGATTGTTCAAAACAATTTACAGTTAAATACAAAATGCCAACCGAAGATAATATTTGTAAATTTAAAAATTATCATTTCAAATACAAACTTCCATTTGTTGGTTATGCGGATATTGAATCAATTAATGTAAAATTAAGTTATATGGATGTTGATCTTCGAAAACAAATAAATAAATTAAAAGTAAAAAGTAAATCACATTATATCAATTCAAAAATAAAGAATATGGTTGTTGGTAAAATAATGGAAGAGACTTCCTTTGGACGGAAAGCATCCAAAAGAATTTATCACAATTGTATTGCGGATGAAAGATTGTACAAAATTAAAGAAATGTGTTGTGAAAAATATTTCAACAAAGAAATAGATAAAATTTTTAATAAATGGATCGAAGATGGTAAACATATAGAAATTTCCGAAAATGAAGTTGAAAAAATAAATAAAATATATAGTAGAGATTTTAAAATTGATGAAATAGGCAACAAATTAAGGAATGAAATAAAAAGAGAAAATATTGAATTAAATTTTAAAAATAATACCGTTGATTTACAACAACAAAAAGTGGTTTCTTTTGGTTTTCAATTTGTTTCCGAATATCCGGATATTATTCCAAATAAAAATATTAATTACGCACCAAGCGAAAATGCAGAAAAAGATTTTGTTGATTTATGTTTGAAATATAGAAATAAAATAAAGAGTATTTATTGTAATGAGAAAAAAAGTTTTAAATTTTTTGATAGTGAACGGGAAGAATTGTATAATTCTACCAATTGTTGTTATCTATGCGAAAAGAAATTGGATGAAAAAAATTTATCTTTTGATTACTTGGAGAAAAAATTTAAAGGAATTTCATGTTCCGAGTGTTATAAAAAAGAGAATCAAGATTGGAATCAATTCCCAATTTTCTTTCACAATGGAAGTGGACACGATTTTCATTTTATAATAGAAGAATTGTTAAAACATGAAAAGAATTACGATGAAGTTAAAGTTTTGCCGAAGGATACTGAAAATTATATATCAATAGCATTTGGTGATCAATATTTTAAGTTGGTTTTCAAGGATAGCATGCGTTTTTTACCGAGTAGTTTGGACAATTTATCAAAAACTTTAAAAGATGAGCACTATAAAATACTTGAAAGGGAATTAAATTCAAGTGAACTTTTTAATGATTTAAAATTTAGGGGAAGTTTCAAAGGAATATTTCCGTACGATTATTTTGATTCGTTTGTTAAATTGAAAGTAAAAGAAATTCCGGATAAAAAAGAATTTTATTCTGTACTTTATCAAAAAGATATTTCAGATGACGAATACGAACATGAGAAAAAGTTATTTGGGAAATATTGTGAAACGTTTGAAGATTATTTGATGTTATATAAAAAATTAGACGTGTTAATATTAACGGATGTATTTGAAAATTTTAGAGATCTATGTTTAAAATCATACGAAATAGATCCCACGTATTGTTATTCTGCACCGGGACTAACTTGGAATGCAGGATTAAAATTTACTGGTGTTGAATTGGAATTGTTAACAGATATTGATATGAAATTGATGTTTGAAATGGGAATTCGTGGTGGATTTTCCGGTGTATTGGGAAAACGTTATGTAAGAGCAAATAATAAATATACTATTCGCGACTGCAAGGAGCTCCCAGATGGAAGATCAAATTTTCTCTGGTATACGGATGCAAACAATTTGTATGGATGTGGAATGTCTGAAAAACTTCCATATAAAAATTTTAAATGGCAAACAATTACAACACAAGATGTAAATAATTATTTAGATATGTGTTCGGAAGAAGTTGGTATGGTTTTTAAAGTTGATTTGTCATATGATGATTCGACAAGATTTAAATTAAGAAAGTTTCCACCAATGCCAATTTCGAGAAAAATAAATGAATATGAAATTTCGAATTATACAAGAGATTTTTTTGAAAAAAACAATACCAAATTAGGCAATGAAAAAAAAATTAATATTGGATCTCCATGATAAAAAAGAATACGTTTTGCATTATGATATTTTAAAATACTACATTTCTCTTGGAATAAAAGTAACAAAAATTCATAGTATAATATCTTTTAACCACAAGGCATGGTTAAAACCATATATAGATTTTAATACAAATATGAGGGCGAAAGCAACTAATGATTTTGAGAAAGATTTTTGGAAGTTGATGAATAATTCATTTTACGGAAAAACTTTAGAAAATATTTCTAATCGTTGTATGGTGGAATTGACAGATAATCCCAAAAAACTAAAACAATTAGCTTCAAGGGATACTTTAAAAGATATTATAGATTTTAACGATAATTTTAAAGCGGTGTTGTTGAATTATAAATCAATGTATTTTAATAAACCAATATATTTGGGAATGTGTATTTTAGATTATTCAAAATTAGTAATGTATAAATTTTATTATGATGTTATTGAAAAATATTTTCCAAATAATGAAGTTTTATATTCAGATACCGATTCTATGGTGTTAGATATATATACCGAAGATTTATATGATGATCTAAGTCAAATACAAGATCATTTGGATACTTCCAATTATCCAAAAGATCATCCTTTGTTTTCGAATACAAATAAAAAAGTACTTGGAAAGTTTAAAGATGAACTAGGTGGAAATATAATGTCCGAATTTATAGGAATAAGAAGTAAAATGTATGCTTTTGAATATTATTCCAGAATGTTTAGAGAATTTAAATGTACTGCAAAGGGTGTTAACAAAACAGTTAAAAAAGAATTTCACCTAGGATCGTACAAAGAATGTTTATTCGAAAAGAAAGTAACAAATAAAATAATGTTCAATTTAGCACATAGGGGCCATAAAATGTTTTTAACTGAAATGGTTAAAATAGGATTATCACCCAATGATACAAAAATATTTATTCACGACAATGGATTGGACATTCAACTTTTTTCACCTTTAAAATGCCAGTAGATAAATTTTATACAAACCGTAATCTTTAAAAAATGGAAGTAAAAAATTACTACGATTACCCGGAAGAAAACCAAAGAACCAACAATAAACTTTTACCCGATGATATTCGTGGAATAATTACAGGAAAATCAGGTGGAGGTAAAACCGTGTTAATTTTAAACCTTTTGTTGGAACCGGATTGGTTGGATTATGAAAAAATGATGTTTTTTGGTATGTCCTTGCACCAACGCAAATATCGTATTGTTGAAGAAGGATTCAAAAGAGGATTATCCAAAAGAGAAGTAAGTGAAATTTTTAAAAATAAAGAACTTATAGAAAAAAATGGTATTTCTGTTTTTGATGTAATAAATAAAATGAGTTCCCAGGGACACATTGAATGTAGTTTTTACGAAGATGCAGATAAAAATCCAGATCCCAGAGAGTTGAATAAACAAACAAAAAATTTAATAATATTTGATGATCTTATGACAGAAAAACAAAACACTTGCGTAAAATATTATACTCGCGGAAGACATAACAATGTCAATTGTTTTTATCTTGCACAAGATTATTATGAATTACCAAAACGAACCATAAGGAGAAATGCAAATTTTATTATATTTTTCGAAACAGAAGGACGAAGCATGAATATTTTTTATAACGACCACGTATCAAGTGATATGCCAAAAGAAGAATTTTAAAAAAAATGTAAAAAAGCATGGGAACTACCATTCGGATTTATTGTAATTGACAAAACATCTGAAAGAAATAATGGAAGATATAGAATTGGATTTGATAAATTTTATTTTCCTGCATAAAAAGTATCTTTGAACAATTTTATATATGGAATAATTTTCTCTTGTTTAAATTGTTTATTTTCATCATAATAATCCGAAATTAAATTTTTCAATTTACTAATATTTGGTTTTTCACCCATTTGTATCAAATAATAATTCAAATAAAATTTTAACAAATGGGGTGTAACATTTATATCTGCTTTTGATTCCAAAAATTTAACAATTTCACTTTTTTCCAAATCTGAAAAATCTTCTTTATTTAAATATTTTTTTATATCAAAGTCACTTCTCAAAAATGCTTTATTTTCATTTGAATCGTAGATAATATGTTGATTTTTATCGTATACGATAAAAGTATTTTTACACAAATTGTATTTTATAATTCCATAATCAATATTTGAAAATCTTGATAAATCTTCTATCATAAATCTATCCTTTATATCAATAATTTTTTTTTTACTATTCCCCGTTGTAATATATATCTCCTTTATATTATGTCTCCCCTTTGGATTTACATCGGTTGTTATGTGTGCAAGAAAAATAAGTTGAATGTTAAAATGTCAACCCTTTGAAATAAGATTCGCTACTTGTTTTTCCAATTTCATACTTCCTTGATCATCCAAATTAACTGTACTGTTTTTTAAGCTTTCCATATCATTCAAATGATCAATATTCCAAATTATATGCTCTTTATCCCATTCATCATAATCCAAACAAAACACTTTATAATTTTCTATATTGTTTTTTTTCAAATACTCTTTTATAAAATACGTTTTTCCTGTATCGGAACCTCCAAATAATAGAATATGTGAATTTCTATTTCTATTTATTACTTGTGTTTGTGATTTTTCTATCACAGGTACCGGTTTTTCAAATGTTATAAAATTTAATGCATCTTCAATTTCTTGATTTAACTTTTTATTTCCCATACGCTTGAAAATATTAAAATAATCAACAACAAAAATTAACAAAAATATTATAACCGTTAACATCACCAATTTAATAATATTACCATAAAATAAATCACATAAAAGTGAAGCATCGGTTATCATTTTTTAAACATAAAAACCTGGTGCACTTTTTATTTTTTCGTACAACTTTTTATCATACTTAAAATAATCGGATAAAAATTCTTTCAAAAATAAATGGAATAATACACTTGCCAACAAAATCACAATTGCACACACCAACCAAAAGAAAAATTTTACCAACATTTTATGAATAAATAAAAATGGAAAAATGTAAAAATTGTAAAAATGAAAAAAGTGAAATGAAAAATAAAAAACTATGTTTTGATTGTTACAATTCAAAATTAAAACATTGTACAATATGCAATAAAAAAGTTATTGGTTACGAAGATCATATGAAACTACACAACACAACCAAAAACCCCATTAAACCCAATTCGTTGTTAGTTGCTTTTGAAAATTTATTTTCTTCCAACGAAATATATTGTAAATATTGTGATCAAAATGTTTCAAAATCCAATTATTATTTTTCAATAAAAAAATGTAAGGATTGTCATAAAAAATACAAAAAAGAAAAAGTTAAATGTGATATATGTTCCAAACTATTAAATCGTGCAAAATTCTACAAACATAAATGTTCATGAAATTTTATTGTAATATTTTGCTCCAAGAAAAAATATAACATTTCTACATCTTCTATATCGTTTAATAAGTAAAATTCTTCTTCGGTTTCAAGTACGTTTCGAACCCGCGTTAAAACGTCAAAAATGCAGTTTTCAAACCCCCCTGGCCTAGACACTCTCAGGGGGGTTTGGATGTCGAAACCCCCTGCCAAACCCCCCTGTGGCCTACATTTCCCCATACTACTTTTTTGTAGTCCTATTTTTGCCCGGTAGCCAAAATTGGACTACGTTTTAATGTTAAAGTGGCCTAGACTCGCTCAAATATCATACTACTACAAAATTTTTTTTTATAAATGACGAGGGACGGATATACAAAAGGATCAGGACTACAAAAAAAAAATTCAAAGGATCAGGACTACAAAAAAAAATTAAAGGATCAGGACTACAAAAAAAATTCAAAGGATCAGGACTACAAAAAAAATTTAAAGGATCAGGACTACAAAAAAAAAATTAAAGGATCAGGACTACAAAAAAAAATTAAAGGATCAGGACTACAAAAAAAAATTAAAGGATCAGGACTACAAAAAAAAAATTAAAGGATCAGGACTACAAAAAAAATTAAAGGATCAGGACTACAAAAAAAAAATTTAAAGGATCAGGACTACAAAAAAAAATTTTAAAAAAAGTGCGGGAGAGGAGGTATCTAACATATTACTGTGGTTACAGGTTTCGAATGACCGACAAACTACACTAAATTGAATTCCTTGTTTCTTAACGGACTTAAGCCACGGGGAACAGAATGGCGACGGTGTTCCTGAAAGATACGATATGGAAAACACTGAAATCGTTTGACGGCATGGAAAACCGGATTATTCTTAGGTGGACCGGAAGTTCCTGACTGAACGTTCCAAGATCCACAAGAAAGGGTCACTTGAATTTTTTGTATCAAACTCAGTGAAAACCTGGGAGATGGAGAGGGGCCATAAACTGAGAGAGGAGGTATGTATTTCAGATGAATTCTCTAGCACATTGGTTTTTTCCTTGTATAATTTGTATTGTGTAATTAGCTCCTGCTGTTTGTTGAGATATATCACGATCATTTAACAACATTTACATAGTGAATTTCAATTTCAAAAATATTTGCGTAAAGTTGAACCGCAGTTCGAAGTTGGCGATTCGAATTGCGAACTGCATTCTGGAGCACAGTTCGCAATTCAAATTGCAGTTCGCAATTAGAACCGCGAAATGCGAACTGCGGTCCAACTTTTTGCGACCTTCAGAAATGTATTTTGTATTTAATATTAATTTTCGTATTTCGAACTTATAATTGTCGCAAATAATTATACCGTAATCACTCGTTAAATATCATTACAAAACATATTCGTTAATGAACTTGATAAATAATAATGCACAATTAATTAAAGTTAAAGTTGTAAACAAATTCGCACAAAATTTGTGCTGTTAGTATACATAACAAAATGTTACTGCTATTATTCATGCATACAAATACTCTTTTAAATTTAGAAATATTGTTTCATACATATTGAATTACAGAAAATTATTCTATCGACTGAAGGGGCGAGTTAAGAGGGTTTTTATAAAAGAACTGTCTGACCTTATTCAACAATAAGTGTCTATGACAACCACAGGATATACAGAATATCATTTAAGTGCTATTGTAAGCGTACAGTTGTATTGCAAATGCTCGTTATCTGATCAGGGTAATACTAAAACATGTATGAAATCTGATACGTAAATGTAGCAAATTTTGAAATATAAGTCGCCAATATCCACACATAGGATGAATGTGTTTTATAATTGAGTATGAAAGTCATCTTTTAAATCAAATATAACCATAAAAAATGTCAGAAATCACCAAATATAGATCTAATCATAATAAATGTCATAATTCACCAAATATAATCATAATAAATGTCATAATTCACCAAATATAATCATAATAAATGTCAGAATTCACCAAATATAATCATAATATATGTCAGAATTCACCAAATATAATCATAATAAATGTCAGAATTCACCAAATATAATCATGATAAATCTCATAGACATTTTATTGGATGACAAACAGATTTCCATGTTTCACAGTAAATTATTTTCAACCCTGATCTTCTCAGTGCGTATTAACACAATCTGTGGAAAGAATTCTTACGGAGACGATTTCCAAAATATCTTAAGCTGGATCATAGATCTAATCAAATAATCAAATAAGTAAATATTGTTGTTATTATTATCTTGATTAATTATCCTTATTTGTGTCTTTTATTGATGAATGATGCATAAACTACATTAAACTGAAAGCTACATTAATATGGAGATAAGTACATGTAGTTAAATCAATGTACACAAGATTATCAGCAGTAAGGATATGATCAACTGTTGAGGCAAATTGAATGCATCTGTACTATAAGTTTATGTTTAATTCAAACAACAAAATGTTTTACCAAACTTTTATCTTAACAACGACTAAGAAAGAACTTAAAACTTGTTGTTAAAATTCATCCATAATAAATAATGTCAAGGTTGATCAAAATATTTTTTGCAGTACGTACAGACAAATCTGAAAAAGAAACAAGTACACGTGTGTATCACGTGGTTATACAAAATAAAGAATACTGACATAACAGTGTAAAAAAAGAAATATTAAAAAAGGAAGGAGAAAAGGAGACTATATTTAAAGATCAAAATCCTTTGATGGGAGGTATCAAATTAGGAGTTAGTAAAGAGAAATCAAACCATATTAATAAAAGTACACCATATAACAGATACAGAGTTACCCGTTCGATGTACTGATTAGTCTGTATATAAGTTACACAATGGCGCCCAAGTATCTTAAAATTTATTTAAACTGATTTTTTACACCCATATTTTTTTGTTATTCGTCCTGTTTGCTTTTATGGCACATTCCATTTTTTATTTATGTTCTCCCTTTATTTCCTAATTTCATCTTTCTTTAAGATAATACAAGTAGTTATGATACAGGTATATAGTTCCTCAGTGTAAAGATCGTTATTTCAAATATCACAATTTCTATTTCTTAAGGAACACACATTGCCTGTATGAAGTTTGTATTCATTACTAACAAGGGTTAGAACTAACATAATTATAGCAATCAGTTATAATGATTATGAATTATTTAGTCACATATATACCAGTAAAACTAGCTGTGAATGTTTTTCACCAACACTATCCTTTGATGGGACATTTAGAGTTGCTTCCTTTTGTTAGCTTCATCAATGTTGGATTGGGATCAAAGTAAACATCAATGGATAAAATTTTCAATTCTTCAGTAACCCTGGCAACGCAGCTTCCAAACATCTCAATGGATTCTCCAGTAGCTTTCATGTCTTTATAATCTCCGTCAAAAGTGCCCCAATGTCGCCATGTGAACGATACCACAGGTGGTCCTGAAAGCCAAAGATAACAATAATGAATACAATATATATATATGTGTGTGTGTCCTTCATTTTGGTTAGTTTATTTGGGGGGGGCTATAAGTTAGGAAGAACGAAGACAATGTACTTGTTATATATATCTGTTTGCGGTTGATTGCGTTGACTTTCATTGTTGTATTTATTCAATATATTATTCAATTTTTGGTGCCAAATGTAGTCCTACGATCGAACTAACTTGGTGTCAGAAGCCATTGTGTCATCAGCAGATCTATAAATTCCCTAGATCCTCCTTAAAAATAATTTTGTCTATCTACTCTGATTTCGAGTCTAAGTCCAACGTGCACTGAACATCGACATCAAATAAAATTACCTGAAAATACTTCCAGTACTTCCCACGGATATCCACTTTTGAAAACTCCTTTGAATAACTGATGTGAGGAATCAAATGTATGTGTATTTGCATCATATAAAGGACATTCGGCCAGAAACATGTTGTAATTACCACGAGTAATATTATCTTCAATAGACCACTTTTTCCCTCCATTGGCGCAAATATAGAAAGAATCTCTATCCACAGTTTTCCAGTCCTGTAAATATTTACGCTAGATCAGAAATAGTGCTAATAGGTAGTTGACATAGTGACAGCTGACACACTTAGAAGAAAGTATAGTAAAACCCATGAAAACCGTATTCCCTGAATATGAGAACCGTCTGAAAATCGGAAGATTTTTTAAGCCCCGTATTTTCTCTCATACTTACTTTGATCGATCTGTCATAAATTGCTCGATCAAGCAAACAAGACACGAAAAACAATATTGACCAAAAACAATATAAAATCCGTGGTGAGTTAGAAATGTGAACGTAGGGTAGCGTCAGGGTTAATCTATTTAAAAAATCCTTTTCTTAACTTGATATGTAAAGTGCTTCGTCACTACAACCAACAATATTATATAACAAAGGCTAGAAAACAGTCAAAGACCATTCGACAAGTCCAGAGCAAGGGATGATATAAAAACATGAGGAGTTAAAAGATACAATATTAATTAACTTTGTTCCTGGATACTGGCTTAACATTCATTGATTCCAGGGATGACATTTGACCGTGTGCAAAAATATACAACTCTCTTTTTTTAAACTCGGTTATTGTCGTAATAAAATCGTAAAAAAGCTTTAACATAAACTGGTTGATAAAATCAGTCGCAAAATATTTTTTCACTGTGTTTAACGTCGCACCAGTGTCAGGGTTAATCTATTTTAAAAAAGCAAATCCTATTCTTAATTTGATATGTAAAGTGCTACGTCACACCAAAAGTCAGGGACGTTTGAGGAAGACCCCAGGCGTACACCTGAGTAGAACCATAGGTACTCGATTTCCGTTATTTATATACCCGAACCGACCTAATGTTTTTAATCTAAACTCATCAAACAACGCAAACAGCCAAGAAAAAAACGTCATTTCACTACTCTGCGTATCATAAAACTAAAAGTAAGTCACTCGCCATTTTTTCGATTGACGGAAGTGACGGTATCCAGCCTGGGTCCCGGAATTCCTTCTGAAATGCGCGTGCTTTTCGGGAACCTCGCTGTTCGGATATATAAATCACGGAAATCGAGTGCCTATGAGTAGAACCACCGACCATTCGTAAGACTGCTTCTTTAGTTCGCGGGACTATTTCTTTAGATGTGAAGTTTGTCTGGTTCTGGTTGGGATTCACAGTGGTGTGGAGCTAGTGATTATTAGTCAGAGACCATAACCACTCGACCATGGAGTCAGTCGCTATTGTGTATGTTGCTGTTCGATTTCCAACCTGTTGGGTCGAATTGTACACCTACTCCTTTCAGCATATTCATGCGCCACAATTATTTTTCTTTCCAAAATCTTCATCTTTTTTGAAAATATTCACCTTCTTGTTGTCGTTATGACCCAAGAAAGAACGTAATATTCAAGGGGAAATTAAATGACGTCACTAACGTCATAAATGAGCAGAGAAATCAACACTGTTTCACTTCTATCTGTTCGCCTCACGGCTTTTATTTTTGTACATGATAGAGAATAAGATAGTTTTCATAGATAACTACACTAAAATTTGTGATGACAATGTTCTTCATTTAACAATGCGCACTTGATGACTCATTTATTTTTCTCATTGTATATGATACATGTATAGCAGAACGAACAAGTATAATTACAAGTCATAATCAGTGTGAGAATCTTAATAGCGTATAGAACTATTGCAAACAATATCTCTATTATCTGTAATAAAAATGAGATTTTGAATAAAGCTTTGAAATGAAAAGTTGATTCGGTAAAATTATATTGTCACATGCACATTGTTGTTGGTTAAATCTGAATAAAGAAAAATAATGATCATTTTTTGACATCATATTATTATTAAGTAAATGAATAATATATTTGGGAGTTAATATGATCACAATTCTTTATACAAGAACAGTTTATGTATTTAATGGGTATCAATTAACCTTCTTTAAATAATTTGAGATGATTTAAAATAGCATAAACAACAAACAATGTACCGGACAATTGGAGAACCAAACCATGATCCATCAGATAAAGGAGGGCAAGTTACGTCCTGATACTGTTGTCTAGCATGTTGTGTACATGTTACAGATACAACTGACGTTCAGCAGATAAGCCTGCCGCTTGGATTGGTTCAGGCCGTTCTATTTTATGGCAGTCAAATGTGATGTCTACATCTTTCAGCATCATAAAAGTGACAGCTTCTCCATTGGATGTATGTTTTGCGGTAACTTGTCTGGATGATACTGAGAAAATTCAAACATAAGAAATTTGGACTTGCCCGTCAGTGGTTTGAAAAACCTGGTTATAAACGTTTTTCCGGTTTCTGCATTCCCAATTTACGACACTATTATCATCATCCTTAAATTACATAAATTGGTCTAAAAAGCTTAACTTAATTACTTGACAATGACAGTGTATGATTAACAAAAGCTTCAAGCTTTACTTAATAAGTTTACAGCACTTGAGAACCCAGTGGAGTGTTACATGTAGATATACTTGGTCTTTTTGCTGTTTATAAATTCATATACAGTAAAACCACGTTATCTCAAGGAGTCATCGGAACAGACTAAATGCTAGCGATAAACTGGGTGTTCGTAATAACGAGGTATTTGTCTAATAGTTGAACAAGTTTGGTCTAGTGTGTCTGACCGAGTGTACATAATATTAAGAAATGCTAACGTAAAAAGTGCTCTATGACGTCAGAGAGAAGTATACATGTTTTTTGATTTTTAAACAAAACAATCGATAAAAAATTCTATTCATGAATATGTTCGTGTTTTCAACATTTCAAGATGACGTCCGAAAATTGTGTAAATAAAAAGTTTTACACAACATGAAAGTAACTTTGTCATTTGCTAAGTACGCGAGAAAAGTGCTTGATAATAGAAACGACTGCTAACTTGCAACAAAAGATTTCTATTTCATTGTCATGACGTGTGAAAAACAAGTAATGATTAAAATTTCATTTTTGTATTTTGCAAACAGTGAAAAAATAGTAAAATAAATGTATTAGGAGTGAACATGATGCAACATGACACTTTTCGAGATAATCAAGGTAATTAGTATTTACAGTTAAATCATGGGACCATTATTTGTTCTCTACACTACTAATTTACTGCATGTATATTCAAAACTGATACAGTTGTTAGCTTGCATATGTTAAATGATGACTTTTTATGGGAGAGCGTCTATGCGAGAGCCAAGTTCGTGTATTCACCGAGGAGTTACAAAGTATAGTGGACCCACCTGTCTACCATGGTGAGAATCTGTAACTGGGCAAATTAAATGTATATGGACCTTGCTGCAGCGTTCAGTCTGCGTTTCTTGGACCCAGATGCGATAAAGTAAACATTCTGCTTGTGCAGTGCAGATGCGGTTATTTAAAGCTTCACATGACATAAGCTTTTCACATTTAGCCCTTCAATCCAAGATGGACTTGCGCTTGACCTCATATGTAGAGTAAACATCATCACGTGGTGACACAATCTTGATTTGCTTGCAGCCTGGTATCTAGATTTCCCTGAATGTACTGTATTTAACACTTTTAACACCCGATGCTCCATACAAAAAAGATACATACTCAGCATTTAGAGCCAGTTTCGATGAAGAAGCTGGTAAATACTGGTAAATAAATTTGCGGCACTACATATGATCCACTGGGGCGGCAGGCGTTGGTAATCCAATTACATCACCCGTATTTCTGATGAAATTCACTACTTTCATAATGTCATCATACGAAAGAACATTATGGGGTCTCTTACCCTTATTGTCATGATCCCGTCTAACAAGACCATGCTGAATAAGCTGTTTAAGAGCTCTGAAGGTGAAATTTTCAATATCAAACAGAAGACGAAATGCATCATTGCATGTCTGGTCACCATACTTGTATTCTAAGCGTTTTGTTTTCTCAGATGACCAGGACTATACACAAAACCAAGGCGATGAATGGCATTTATGATTTCAAAGTCTTTCTCCTGTTTATCACGTTCTCTAAAATTGAACAAATGGGCTTCAATCTCATCAATATTAAATCGTCCTAAACAATTCTTATTACAGTTACATAATATGCTGGAGATGACAATCTCATTTGCCTCAGTTTCTCTGTTTTCACACAGTACACCATTGTTGGTTTCTGGAAACACCTCAATTATAGCTTTAATCAGTTTACCATCTGGCATAACTTCACCGTCTTCAATTCCTTCTGGTGTTTCTTCTGTAGGAGGTTGTATGTCAACCAAACCAGTGTTCCTCATAGAGTTGTTGAACTCGCTGAAACATAAAAAAGAGGATTTCGTGTACGACACGTTCATAGAAGACAAGGACATAAACCACAAACACTGAACTAATAGTGTTCTGAAACCAACCCATGTTTTGCTCTATGTTATATGTTATGCTGAATGCAATCCACGCTTTGTTCTATGTTATATGTTATACTGAATACAACCCATGCTTTGTTCTATTTTATATGTTATACTGAATACAACCCACGCTTTGTTCTATTTTATATGTTATGCTGAATACAACCCATGCTTTGTTCTATGTTATATGTTATACTGAATACAACCCATGCTTTGTTCTATGTTATATGTTATACTGAATACAACCCATGCTTTGTTCTATTTTATATGTTATACTGAAGTCAACCTATGCTTTGTTCTGTGTTATATATTAAGCTGAATGCAACCCACGCTTTGTTCTATGTTATATGTTATGCTGATACAACCCACGCTTTGTTCTATTTTATATGTTATGCTGAATACAACCCATGCTTTGTTCTATGTTATATGTTATACTGAATACAGCACATGCTTTGTTCTATGTTATATATTATGCTGAATACAACCCATGCTTTGTTCTATGTTATATAGTATGCTGAATACAACCCATGCTTTGTTCTATGTTATATATTATGCTGAATACAATCACAATTGGAAAATCGACATTTTTGTTAATTTTCATGGAAGGGCATGACCTGCCGCGACCAGGATTCAAACCCAGATCTTCGGGCTGCAAGTCCAGCGCACTAACCACTAGACCACAGCTGCGGCCTGACATGCACATAAACCACGTACACTGAACTAAAAGATTTAGATACAAGCCATACTTTGTGCTATGTTATGTATAGTTTTCAATATCCATTTTGGGTTTATACATGATTATATTAGGGGAACAAGTTTTTTAGAACTTATTTTACAAACATTTAAGTTTAATGAAAGTTTATGTTCTATTTTTAACAATAAAACGAATGACTTCTGACGTTTATTTAAATAAACATACAGAACAATTAAAATAAAATTAAATTGTATCCCCTTAACGATGATTTGGGATAATCGTGAACACCATGCATTTTCACTTTAATGTCCTTTATACGAGTATTACATTATGCTGAATACAATCACAATAAACATAGCAGACATTTTATGCCGGATGTATTTTTAGGTAATTCGAAAGAAATCATCTGATTAATTTCTTTTATTCATAACATACAGTTGTTATTTGATCAAAATATCTACTTTTTAAAATATATCTGTGCCCTGGTCGGAGCATATGCATTTTACTATAGACTTCGCATATATGACAATAACAAAGTAAAGTGTGGATTTTCACGACAACACAATGCACTAATACACATTTAGACAGAAATACATTGTAGATACTTACATCAAGTGTCCATTTTTCTTCTATTAACGTGAAAATACCAATGTAGAATCAGAACGTTTCGGGCACTGGCGGACAGATCAGTTAAGTAAACAGCGTACGTCTGATGAGATGATACGACGTTAAAATTATTTAAATCGGTTTTCCTGGAATGGCGTTATTTTTAGAAGAGGTTGAAAATCGTACAGCGGCACTCAACCGTATTAACATTGATAATGATTTGACAGAAAAAAGTATTTTGCGATAGAAAAAGAAAATGCAACGTCGTACATTGTTGATTTAAATGGCCATATGACTTACAGCGGAAAGATACAAGGTCATCATTAAAAACATTGGTTTGCGGTTTTTTTTTTTTGTTAACGTAATATGCATACACTGAAAACAAAAAAGTGGATATGGAGATTTAGAATGAGTTGTTCACTGCAAACTAACATATTTTTAGGATGGCCTATTATGTATAACTTTTTAAGGAAACCTTAATGACCTTCAAATGTAAGTTACCGAGTTTATCTTAAAAAGTGTTTCACCTATCACCTAAATGATTTACCGGTATTGTCTTTGTTTTGTTTCGAACGAGGCATTATTTGGACGATATCATACATGAAAAATGTTTTCTTAAAAATGAATTATCATAACTGATATACACTCTTTTTTCTATGAAAATGATATGATATTTCATGATATTTCGTGTATTGTATGACACTATCATGCAGTGATAGAAGTTAATTTAATAATGAATTCACAGTTAAAGGCATCTTGTGTCAATGTAAAATGTTTTAAGCAAATAAATTGGTGTGTGGCTTTGATACCATCTTGTCACATTCATGGTACATAACAGCACATAATTAATCGTAGCATCTGTGGTTAGGCCGAACATCACGACTCAAAACGGAAGATGCATATTTTTTACAAAAACCGAGTAGAAAAAAAAATTAAAGTAATTTCATAGTGTCACATGAATTTATGCCCATAATTCTGTTTCAGAAATTACACAATTGGCATCCGGGTTATGCCTAAAATAAAAATAGTAACAAACTAGGCGACTGATATATAAAACTACAAACAATAACAATTAGCGAATTAAATTACTTTCCCGAACGTGTTGTCGAAACCACAGTCTTGATAAACCAACCTGATTTATTATTTTGAAGACAGAGTAATACAAATGACAACTATGTGTCAAGACACGGTGTGAGCGGGATGATATACGGCGTTCAAACTGTTTTCTTAACAATGTTGTAAACAACAATTTTATACGGCCGAGAAAAGATCGAACCGGCCCCGCAGTGACAAGCAATTACAAATCAAACTGCGATAACAATTAAATAATTAAATTTCGGAAACAAATCCCAGTCCTGTACAAATGGTTACCGGAATAACTGTATCATTTTATATGCATGAAGATGAAAAACACAGTCATAATAATAACAATAATAATAACGTCAATAATATTAATAATAATAATAACAACAGCAACAACAATAATGATAGTAATATTAATAATAATAATAGTAGTTATAATAATAACAATATTAATAATAATAACAACAACAACAACAACAACAATGATAGTAATATTAATAATAATAATAGTAGTAATAATAATAATAATATTAATAGTAATAATAATAACAACAACAACAACAATGATAGTAATATTAATAATAATAATAGTAGTAGTAATAATAATAATAATAATAATAATAATAATAATAATAACAACAACAACAACAATGATAGTAATATTAATAATAATAATAATAACAATAGGAATAATAATAATAATAACAACAACAATAATGATAATAAAAATAATAATAATAATAATAGTAATAATGATAATAATAACAACAACAATAATGATAGTAATAATAATAATAATAATAGGAATAATGATAATAATAACAACAGCAATAATGATAGTAATAATAATAATAATAATAATAATAGTAGTAGTAATAATAATAATGATAATAATGATAATAACAGCAACAAAAATAATGATAATAATAGCGACAACAATACTTATACGACTACTACTACTAATAATAATAACAATAATAATAACAACAATAATGATAGTAATAATGATAATAATAGTAGTAATAGTAGTAGTAGTAGTAATAATAATAATAACAACAACAACAACAACAATAACGATAGTAATATTAATAACAATAATAATTGTTGTAGTAGTAGTAATAATAATGGTAATAATAACAGCAACAACCGCAATAATAATGATAATAATAATAACACTAACATCAATAATAGTAGTAACAATAATGATAATAATGGCAATAATAATAATAATAGCGACAACAATACTACTACTACTAATGATAATAATAATAACAATAATAATAACAACAACAGCAATAATAATAATAATAATAACAATAACAACAACAACAATACGAATAATAAGAATAAGAATAATATTAATTATAATATTAATAACAACAATACTATTAATAATAATGATTTACTTCAGCTCTCATTTTGTGACCGCCTTCCATTTCCCAGGATTTCACTAAATTTTCCACAATACTTTCGAGAGATCCCTTTTTGTGTACCCTCGAACGCTCCGCCATATACTTCCGGTCTACGACGGAATAATCCGGTTTTCCATGTCGCCAAACAATTCCCGGATCCTCCATGAACGATCTCTCAGGAGCACTGTCCGACATGGCTATAATTTTTGTAGTAACTGTTATTATGAACCCAAACCGTCTTATTCCAAACTACATTTAGTTTCGTTTATGCGCAGTATTTATGGCACATACCGCTTTTAAACAAATTTAACGCATGAGAAGTTGGTCTGAAATCTACATAAACCTCAAGTAAGAAAAGTGGCGCGATTCAAAATCAACATAATACTTGTATGAAAATCAGAAAAAAATAATTTGACACAAGAGTCACTTTAATGCTTTTGTATCCTTCGTAAAATCTAATTTGTTGGCATTTATCACAGTAACAATAAACAAATGAATTTAAAGTCGATAGTATTATGTTTCAACAGTATGGCTAAGGCATACAGCATTTCTGTCTTGTCATGTGTATAAATTAACTAGGCGTATAAATCATAGAGCAACAATGATTAAACTTCATTTTAAAATTGTTGTGGGGCAAATGTCGAACCAACAGATAGATTCATTCGCTCCTTTTGGCGATTTTTCAAACTGTTATCGGTGAAGTAAGACCTCGGATGTATACTGGGGTAAAACCACAGACATTCAGTAAGTTGTCAGGACTGTTCTTCATTTTTTTCTGGTCTCAGGAGGGATTTAACACACAGCTTTAAGGGGCTAGTAGTTGCTAGTCCGGGACTTTAACCACTCAACCCAAGAGGCGGGGGCTTAATTTTAATAATGTCCTTTAATAATTAAGTAAGAAATATGTGTGGCCTAAGTATTAAAAAATGTTTGGAATTAATGCCGCTTCAGTCAAACCTGGAAACGAAAGTCACCCTTAGGAAAGACAAAATGTGACCTTGGTTATCAGATACCCTTTATTTGGAGGTCAGTTTGTTCTAAACAATCAATGGCGGTTTTTGAAGGAATGACCTTTATTAATCGGGTAGCCTTGATTAGGAGGTGGTTGCAAACACAGGCTTGACTGTACATCATAACAGAGATAAAGCATATTACCAGGTGAACCCTTGATGTTAACATGTAACCTTCAAATAATTGCGATTGTTATTGTTTTCGCAGGTGATTAAAAATTAAAAAAGAAAAGCAATACACTCTATTTGGTTGCTTTTGTGCTCAAAAATTATTAAGATTTTGAAATACAGAACTTTGCACTATATAATTTACTTCATCACAAAATTTAAAGTACTAAGCTTTGTTCGTCAGTGTAATTTGTTATCTGTCGTGAGACTCATTGATAGTGAAATCAACCATTGAGGTAAAGAAAACTCGCTCACTCAGCAAAGCGGTTAATAGAAATACTTTATAATCTGATAGATAATAGTGCATTACAACTTACCTTAAAAGATACTAGTCCTCAAACTGGCGATTGATTGTTATGTAAAAAAGCTCAAATTATTTGAAAGCAGTTTCAAAAAAGCAATAAGTTATACGTGAATGATGGATTTACACGCTGTGTTGACTCACTTACCTGGATCTTAAAATATGCAGGAAAAATGTATCTTGAACGTTAGTTACGCTACAACACCATATTATGACATAGTTATACTCTATTTTCACAATAATAATAAAATGAAGTTACATTCAATGTCATTTTGTAACCCATAACAGACTCACACGCTCAGTCGCATGGTGTATCAATGTACAGTAAAACCTCGATAACGAGACCATCTTCCCGAAAAATCGGTCGTAATAACGAGGTGGTCTCATTATCAAGTTTAATTATAACTTAATTATTGGAAGTCGGTCGAAAAATAAGTGGTTATCATTGAAAAGTGATCGATATATTGAGGTGGTCGCAATGTGAGGTTTCACTCTATATCGCTACACATGCATCATTTTGATAAGTTAACATTTCTTTTGAAACTTAAAGTATTTGTCAAAGTGAACATATCTATCATTCACTTTAATAGCTGATACTTTGAACTTTTTGTAAGATTTATTATAGGATACGTCATCCAACTATTTACATATTAAACATATATGTAATAAAACGTGTCTTATATCAGTTTAAAGCACTTCAATGAATTATAACATTTAATAAACTTATAAGATGTTGATCTATAGATACACGGGATGATGGTATTAAGTACAAGAGTACTTAGTTGTTTGCGCCGAGTACCACATGTTACTTTAAGAAATAACAGCATATCACTATCATGCTGAAAATCTTTACATTAAGTCCATCTTGGGACCCGGTAAAACTTTGACAGTAGACTATTAGACTCATTAGCACCGTTCAAGCGGTCTTTAAAAAATGCGGTGATCTCATCATAATGTTTAAATATAAAAGAAAAGTTGAAATCCTGTCCATATGGTCGTTATAATGCGGTGGTTGTATTACTGAGGTTGTCGTGTATTATTGAGGTTGTCGCAAAGTGAGCATTTTACTGCACTGTACTATCAATGTGACTTCACATTAATTATAAAACTTGTAATTAAAGACTCATATTATAAACAATCGTACGGAGTGTATTTTAATTGCTAAGATTTCATGTATACAGTTCTTTGTTCATTCAATCGGGAGACTATGCCCATTTAGAATAAATTTTCTCATTAAATATAAGTGCATCGGAAATAATTGATATTGTCAAGCATGAATTACGAAAAAATACGTTAATAAATTTGTTTATTGACTTACATCCCTTAGACTTGTCAGGGACCTTTGTAGTGGAGTGCTTACGGTCTAGTGATCACTGTGTGAGTTCGAATCTCATCCTAGACCCGTCTTCACCCACCGTCAAAGCTGGAAGTTGCCAAAAGACCCTGGCTGTTGGTGCGACGTTAAATCATACTAAATATAAATACACTAGCCTCCCCGCTTAGCTCAGAAGAAGAGCGTTTGGTGTGTAGGCTTTGGGTTTGAAGTACGGACTCTACGTGTATCTGTGTGACTGTTCAGTTGAAGACATTTTGTTCAAGGCTGTTTTTCTTCCACCTCCGATTCAAGTGATTCGTTTGAAGAAGTCTGCAGTATCTTGAGTAGAACAAAGTATGTACTGATAGTGAACCAAGAAACAATTGCCCTCGTTAGTATTTAAATTGATAGATATATTCTTACAAAAATAAACACTACGACCAATTGCCTAATGTGCTGGTAAAGTTTTACAAACACCCAACAAGCCGTTTTGGAAAAGAAGCGGACTCAAGATTTTGTCAATAGACAAATAAAAAAGGGTCATAACTCCGTGAAAATAAATCCGATTTTTTTTTATAATATGCGTAAGTAGACCTTATGCCTAATGTGTTGGTCAAGTTTTATGAAAATCCAACCAGCCAACTACTGACAGATGAACGGACAGACGGACGGACAACTGAAACTAGTATACCCCCTACAACTTTGTTGTCATATTGAAGGCAAAAAGTATTTTAGTGATGAAGACCTTCGCACGTCTGTTTGGTAACCATCTCAGCTCTGAGCTATTCAAGTATCAGACACTACAACATTGCTAAAACGTATTTGAAATTACGAAATGTTACGATTCATCGAAGCTTTAACCTGTTAGTTACGACTTGTTCTCAATGTTCATCATTCGACAAATGTCATCCAATATGGAATATAAAAGATTCCATTTATAGCAATGATTTCTACAACTGCTCCTTCCACTAGCCCAGCTGGAAGAGGAAGAGGCCAAGCAACTGATACGGTAGTGATCGCTTTTGTAGCTTTTATACCTTTCTCTAAATCGTAAAGTATACGAGTCAAATCGTAAAGTACACGTGTCTAATCGTAAAGTACACGTGTCTAATCGTAAAGTACAATGTACTCGTAACTACACATAGAATGCTCGTAATACTTGCAACAATCCGTAAAGCCACCGTAACACGACCTTAGAGAAATCGTAAACAACACTTAAGCACTTCACAATCCGTGTACAGTCGTGAGAATGTTTTTGACATGTCAAAAATATTGCCGCTTCTTTCACTGGTTCTTACGAGAATCTGCGAGTTGTGACGAGTTATTTACGGAAACCAGTGAGTTATTCACGAAAACCAACGAGTTATTTACGGAGATCAGCGTGTTATTTACGGAAAACAACGAGTTATTTACTGAAACCAGCTATTTACGGTAGCTTGCGATTACCTACGAGTTGGCGATGCGTAAGGACCCATAAGATAATCCGTGTATGTGAAGGGGGTGTGACTGGTTACTCGTCACAGACATTAAGATCTACACGTTGTGGTTGGAGGATAATTGTGACTTTAGGTCTAAAATGACCACACATTGTGCTTTTACATAGCAGTACATTACATTCTTAGCACTAGTAAATCATAATAATTTTGTGTCGCAATATCCTAATTTTGTATAATGGCACGAACTTTTGTTCTAATCCGCTCATTCTTTCAAAAGTTATTGAAAGTCGAAGTAGGTGCACTCATACATACTAGCTATGTTAAAGTACATACAATGAAAACCGAGTCAAGGCTTAAATCAAGGGCCTATATTAAAGATCGGGTTAGTCTGAAGATTTTACCTTCACAGATATTTAATGAATTGTCAGATACATGGGAATTCCGCGGAGTCCAAAAGGTTGGTTTTCATGTCGCACAAATTTTTTGGAGATGATAAAACTGACTTAAAAGATGGCCCCGTCCCTGGCCAGCCCAAACTGCGGCTGCCAAAGCTAATGTCGCTGCTGTGGCAGATCTGACCAAACAAGATGCCAGACTTACTGTGAGAGAAATAGCTGACAGTGTTGGAATACCACCGGGGTCAGTTCATAAGATTTAGACTCAGAATTTAAAACTTAGAAAGGTTTGTGCTCGATGGGCCCCACAGCTATTGACAGAAGAACAAACGGGTACTCGTGTGAAAAAGGCCGAATTTCTTAAAAAAAAGTACAAAAAATGTTACAAACGTCAAATATCAGAACTGCTCACGGGTGATAAAACCTGGATATATTGTTTTTGAGCCCCAGAGACGTGACAATAATAAGCAATGACCGCACAAAGACCAAGTTAGACCGGTCATCACAAAAAGAATAAAAAGCGCGAGAAAAGTTTTATATGCCATATTTTTAAATTCTGATGGACCAGTTGCTCAAATTCTTGTACCAAGCGGCCGAACCGTTACATGTAAGTTTTATAAGAACGATGTGCTCTAAAAAGGTGAAGAGGCATTATGAAAAACCTGCAACCGGACTTAAAGGCTTGTGTCTTATTCACGACAATTCAGCTGCTCACAAGTGTGCGCTGGTTCAGAATTTCTTCGAAACCGAAAAGGTGGCTTTCCTACTCACCATTTTCCTTAGACCTTATCTCATGTGACTTTTTCCTGCTTCCTTCATTGAAGGCGTCTCTAGGCGTCGATATGACTCTCGAAGTGCCCTCGGCACTGCCATTTTCAGTGTCTGCAGTGTATTCCCAGAAAAGCCTACTTTTCTGCCCTCACAGATTGGATTTCAAATCTAGAATAATGTATTTCTTCTGTCAGGGGAGAATACTTCGAACGGTTGAAATGAACGAAATATAGGTGAATATCCTAATGCCCCTTAAAGAATCACAATGACGCCGTGTTTCAGCAATTTAGCAATACAAATCATTATGTAAATATATGACAATATGCTTCATAAGAATACATTCGTAATAGATCACAAGCGTCACAGGCATGGTCACAAATGCAGCTGAAATCAAGCACATATGTAACATATTTTGTGACGACTGGGATTGATGCCGTTTTTTTATATTACTCGTTACGAAAGTGGTCTTTCAGTTTACATTGAAATCGTAATATCGTTCATGCGTAATAAAATTGCGTACACTATTCCGTATCAATAAACAAGTGTAGATACGGATACAGAAAAAGAAAGTAGAGCTACAAACATATTTAATGATTGTACAGTAATTGAGCCACCTTTTGGGCCCGTAAAATAACTCCAAACAATGAAGTGGTCTCATTATCAAGTTAAATTTATAGGGGGCATTGGGGGGAATTGCCTGAAAATAAGTGGTCGTTATAACAAGGTGGTCGTAATACTGAGGTGGTCGCTAACAACTTTTGAATACCTGATATGCATTCATTATAACGAATCAAATGAAAAGGGCATATTAAATTTCGAAAAGCAGGCCTTTAACCTTTAACCGCGTTGCAAAGGGAAACGATATAAATGAACTTTTACAGTAAATAAATATTTCTGAAATCTCTATTACCCAGCTCCAAGCAGGTCAACCTAAGTGTTATTGAGTCTTACACGAAGTGACCTTCGTCTGAGTCGTCATCTGCATCACTCGCTAGAATTACGGCTGTAACGGCACACGAGAAAACTTCTCATTATACTCCTGAACCTTGAATACAACGACTACCTAAATGTACGGACTGGGCGTTAAACAATCAGTGAGTTCATGTATCACTCCAATATGGGAAAGACTGGACTTGTGCTTGATACCTGTATTTAATTAGAAAATAATACCCTTTAGTTGGTAGTGAGAAAAAGCTATTAATATCTGACTAGGTTCAAGTCTGGCGTTTCATATGTTCTAATGCGGCAGTTCGCCTGCAGAATAGTTTGACAATGCCAAAACTCTGTAATACAATACGAGGACTCGGTTACGGTACCAGATCGCGGAACTCGCAAAATACTGACAAGGATAGATAATTATTTGTACTAAATTACACTATGTGGAAGGTAATGATTTTATCTACAATGTGATATGTGAACCAGTTGTAGATTTGATTATGAGTGTTGAATGATTCCCCTGTATAATCTATGTAGAGTCAACTTGGTCATTGTTGTCTGATTGTGGTTTATCGAGTCATTTCAGAGAGACAATAGCATCTATTAAGATTGCTATCGATTCAAAATTGTTGAATATAAACAGCTCAAAGACAGGTTTGAAGTAATTAAAAAAACGCAATAATTCATTTAGTTATCTTTTATTAACAATATACTTGCATTAGTTATTCCGTTCTTAAACGTAATGTTATATATAACACCTATGCTTAGAGAATGTATTATTCAGTCCGCCATGTTTATTTCTTGTGTCCGTAAAAGGTACCATTAGACATTTTTTTGAATAGCATGTACAAACTGAATGAAATATGAACACGCTGTTTAAATGTGTTATGTCAAAAAAGAGATATTGTTCAGGCCAACAGTGTACGTTATATAATACACCAATGCTGTTTCAGGTTTCATATCCTAACTTCGTTTTACAAAACACTGTCCTACTTTAGGATTACGATTTACATGGCGGGTATTATCATGATTACAAAGTCTAGTCAAGACTGATATGATCACCACTATAAAGACTACAATATCCGCCTAAACTTTGATGTATTCTCATTATCAAGCTGAATTGCGTTGTAATTATTGAAAACAGGACCAAATACATGGGTCGTTAAAATTAGCCGTCATAACAAATGTTGCTATTAAGTGAGGTTTACCTGTACATAATTTTATTAAATAATCCTTGTTTACAAAACTCCAGGTAAAAATGGACTTCGTTTTCATTCAATACTCTGCTGATATTTCAGCCCAAGGGGAAATACTCAAGATAACAGCTAGGGTACATCATAGTGAATTACATTAACTTATTATAAAAGACAAAATACTTTGTCTGGGAAGAGTCGTTTTCAATACATCCTTCTTGTTTCCAAGTTGCTTTTTTATAAAGTGAATGAAAGTGATGAATGTATTAAAATGTGGGCTGAAGATCCCAGTGGAAATCGTGTTTCTGAATGCATAGTTAGATATTTGTTTATATATAGTTGTTTATGAAACTGACGACATTATTTACATGGGCGGATCCTGCGGGGGCGGCCCGGCGTTCGCCCCCCCCCCCCAAAATTGCCCAAACAAAGGTTTTTTTCTATTATGAAATATGATATTTACATGAAAATATATATAAATGTTAAAAATATTTCCACGCTACGCGTGCAATAAGTTGTGAGTACGGTAACACAATGACATAACGTACAATTTGCCATAGACCTGGACCCCAGCATACTTTTTCAGTTTCCGCTAGAAATCCTGGATCCGCCTTTCATTTACCAGCCCCATTTAGCAGGCAAGTAACAAACGAGCTTCATAAATATTTTAGAGCACTTACAGAAATAGAAAAAATAATGTTTTTTTGAGAAGTACTGAAATTTTAGAAGAATAACTTAATTTTATTTTCATGAATCAATGATAATCAAACCGTTGTCAAACTGTATGAATGAAGAGAGAGAGAGAGATAGAGAGAGATAGAGATAGGAGGGGGGGGGTAAAAGTGACCCCAGCCGGATTATTTCTGTATTTATGAGCTAATGAGGTCCTGTGAGTTAGAAGTTATGTGGGTTGAGTATGTGCGCTGATGCCTACTCGGGTGTTGCTTGAGAAACCGGGCTTGATTCATATGCATTTGTATAACATGCAACCGATTTTCATTCAAAATCCAGGGATTAATTGTACCTAGACACCTGCATGAACGTTTAGGACCTCATAACAGTGACTGCTTTTTGGTTAAAGTAAACAGAATAATCCATTCAGTCTTAACTTTTTTAAGATTTTTGATCGTGTCATCATTGACTTGTCTTATTTTCATTTTATGCCCCCCCCCGCTGTTTTATTACATAAAATGGAATTTAAATCTAAGTATATACCATGTCAATGAAGAAACAGATGTCTTTCCCTGTGTACACTTTTAAACAATTTTATACCCAATTCAAAAATATAAACCTACATTCAACTTGCATGAACATATATCAGATTACATATTTGAAATGTTTCACATCGCATATCCTCTACAATTTATCAGTATTCAAATTCAAGATTGTAAATAATGGTTATCAACTGTACACTGTGGATATTAGACTCAACAATGAAATGTTTAACTTCTTTTCATTTCTTTCGGTAGATTTGTTACAATTTTACATGTGTGGGTCGATTTATCAAATTATATTGTAAATATATATATACAGTGGATTGCTATCAGAAGGTTGTCTGTTGAAAATGAGTTTGGGTGATTGTTTTAACATTGAATATACCTACTCCGATATACTATACAATGACTTTTACCCAAGAAAACTTGAATAAAACTAATGACTCAGATGAACGTGCATTATCTAAAGATTTTGACTTGAGTATCATTTAAAAAGGAAAAATATACTAGACTCTTTGACTTCGTAGATTGTCCATTTCCGGATAGTAATATTCCTCGCCTTTCAACTTGTGATGCGTACAGTTCTCAATTCATTCGCCTTGCTTTTCTTTTTTTTCACTTGTGGTTGACGCCTTTTTTTCAACAATTTTTCAGTTATATACGGCGACCAGTTCACCTAACCAGTTTACTGGACTGTATACTAACCAATACTAACTTACCCTTCCACAAGGAGCCGGTAACTTCTTCGCCTATGGAGGAAAATCGACATTTTTGTCAAATTTTCATAGAGAGCTGGCCTGCCGCGACCGGGTTACAAGTCCAGCGCACTAACCCCCAGACCACGGCCGCGGATTTATTTACATTAACGACAGGATGCACTTGTAATTAATGCATATTCCATATTTGAACATTTCCTGTGTAACCGTAGATATATATATATATATATTATCTGTATCTACGGTTACACACATTTCCTGTACTCTGACCAAGGTTGCCCGTGTAAACCCCTTGTCCATAAAACCAGTCTGTTTACCACAGGGGAGGATATTGAACACTTAGCGATTCATTTAAAAATGATAAGTATATCATAGTGACCGACATGTTATGATGGTCATTCTCACAATTTCACACACGTGATTGATCAAATGGCTATAAGGCAAGACCTTCCACAAAATTGCTGCATGGCAACATGCACAAAGTCTGGCTAGCTTGCAGCTTGGTAATAGATATTCAAGAATAACACATAAAATACAAACAGCAAATATACACATGGACCTGTGTAAACTCTCTCATTACATATCGTGCTTGACAGTCTTAAAGATAGGACAATCGTCTGAAAACTTGTTATGTTATATTATTATAAAGCGCCGTGATTTACTTTTTATGTGCATATTCAAGCTATAATTTCGCAAAGAGCATTCAATTTATATAAAGCGTTCAAGAACATCTCTCGTTAATAGCAACTATTGTTGCTATTTTATAACAGAAACTAATAAACGAGAAGTTGGTTTAATTGATCGAATAGTTTCAGTCTTCGACCAAAAGGAAACGTCCAGTTTGATTCTCCCACTAGATTTGTCGGAGACCTGTACATCCTCATTTCCATTTTCCTAATCCTTCATCGTTCACTGAGCTGAAGTACTGGACAATGTTTTGTAAAACAATATACGTATCTTCATTATGATCTATAAAGGCATGTCTGGCTTCATCAAAATAATATGATATAATCAATGTTTTGAATTATTCAATGTAACGCTCAGCAATAATTACCGGTAAATTTATTTTCGATTATGAACAAACAAGAGCAAAAAAAACGTGAAATGTCGCAACGCCGTGAAATGTCGCGCCTATCGTTAAATGTCGCAACCGCTGATAAATGTCGCAAAATCTTCAGCTGTTATTTTAATGATAAATGTCGCGCAATATTTTCTGCCACTAAATGTCGCAATCATACCGTTAAATGTCTCAATGGGTGTTATCTGGGAAAACTCAAACCTTCCAGTAGGATACTACATTCTCAAAAGATGGGTAAATACTGATGAATATTTTGTCACTGAATGAGATCATATCTTGAATAATTTGGGCTTACTAGTGACGGAATATGATTTTACTTTAAATTTTGACCTCTTTCGTCTGAGTTATCTTGATTGAAACCTAAAAATTTAGAACTTTCTAGCACTGACAATCATTTTCAGTATCACAAATATTCTCTTTTTTAAGTAGTTTCCTGTCCACAAAAGCTACAAAACCAACATGTTGGGGAGGGGGAGGTCTTAAGTTAATCGAATTTTCGGAATAGATTGCAAATTTTGTGCAGGCCGTGACAACAAAGATAGCTTCCAAAATGGCGGCCACTTTGACTTCTAGGCAGATTAACGAATATAGAGGCAAAATATCTAAGTGTATATAGGAAACACGTGCAAAATAAATGCATGCAAGTTTTAAAACTAAACTTGTGCAAAACTGTTACGTATTAGGGGTCCGCAGAGGGACACACGCAAGGCCAAATGTTAAATTCTCGTTAGTGGCAATTAAACAAGGGTACATTACAAAGTGTTTGCATTCTTTTGCGCTTTGTATAATATTCAGCCGTGTAGACTATGTATAATACAATACAATGTATAATATTCAGTCGTGTAGACTATGTATAAAACAATACAATGTGTAAAAGAATGCAAACACTTTGTAATATACCATTGTTTAATTGTTTAATGTATACTGTGAGAAAAAAGTTGAACACTTTTTACGCCTTTGGTTTTCATATATAAATCAATGTCGCTAAAACGTTTCCGTATTGAACATTGTGCTCATTCATTGACAGCATGATTTCACTTGTTTTTGTACACTTGACCATTATGTAATTGTGAAACGTCACTTTCAGGAAAATCACGTGTAGTATGTGCACAGCAAATCGGATGATCCTCCGCGGGTCAAAAAGTACACAGTTCGAGAGCTTTCTTGTCGTAAGCACATAAACTAGAAAATAATCTTTGAAAATCAATAATGGGACGTCGACCTGGAATGACGTTTGAGCAACGTGAGAGAACAATCGGCATGCTTACCGCTGGCATGTCGGCAAGAGATGTTGCTCGACATTTCCATCGCCACGAATAGACAATAAGTCGACTGCTGAACAGATTTCAGCAAATTGGGAACGTCGCACTGCTCAAAGGTACTGTGATGAAATCTTCGTGCCTGTTGTTGTACCGTATTTGCAACAACGTAATGTTGGGATTTTCCAACATGATAATACCCGTTCACACACTGCGAGGCATACCCAGAACATTTTACGCATCCATAACGTCAATGTGTTGCTGTGGCCTGCAAGATCACCGGATCTCTCTCCCATTGAGCACTTACGGGATCACTTAGGTCGAAAAGTGAGAGAGCGCCATGACGTCAACAACGATCTTGAACGTGCCCTGCACGCTGAATGGATCAGGATCCAATTGCAGGTCATTAGAAAACTGATTTGCTGCATGCGACGTCGTTGTCTGGCAGTCTTTGCTGCGAATGGTGGGCACACTAGGTATTGAGCCATGTCCGAACTTTTACGCCTGACCCCCTAGTTCATTTCACGTACGCCGGAGACTAAACGCCTCAAAATCATGGAATAACATTGATGCGAATCATTTGTGATAAGAATCAAATATATAAAAATATATTTGGTTTTATGATTTCGTACCTACAGTTTTCCAGGAGTCAATCCTTTCTGAACTTGCTAAACTTTTTCCATCAGTATAATATATATTATGTTCAGATTACAAATCTATTCATTCTGAACAAATTCCGATTCATGTTTGCAATAATACTAGTATACAAATGAACGTTATGCTAGAAAACGTGTTTACATTAGCTATGATATAATTTCTTATACTTCGCAACGAAGGTTTCGAGTTACTTTCTATGTAAACTTCAATTGATAATAACCCTGCATTCAAGTGAAATATGACGTCCGTCCATTAAAAAACAACCAATTATACCAAATGTTCGTTAATTGTTTAATTTTTATCTATATAACCGTCTCTTCGTGCTGGTGTTTTATGCAGTATTTAATTTTTTCGTTTGATTAAATCGTAACAAAACCGTGTCTGAATGTTTGTCTTAATTATAGCTTGGACATGTTTGGGTCATCTGGGGTCAAAAACTAGGTCACCAGGTCGAATCATTAAAAAACATTGTTAACCCCCGAGAGGTCATTTTTGATTGAATCTTCACTAAACCTTGTCAATATGCTTGTCTTAATAATACCTTGGATAAGTTCGGACATGGGTCACCTTGTGCCGAAAAATAGATCACTAGGCCAAATCATTGGAAAACCTTGCTAGCTCTCTAGGGGTCACTGTTTTTAATGAATCTTCTCTAAACCTTGTCAGAATGTTTGTATTAACGATAACTTGGATAGTGCCGAACATGGGACATCTGAGGTCACAGACTAGGTAATCAGGTAAAAGCACTGGAAAACCATTAGCACTCTTTTAAGTGACAATTTTGATAGGATCTTCACCAAACCTTGTCTTAATGTTTGTCTGAATGATCTTGAATAACTTCGAACATGGGTCATCTGGGGTCACAAACTAGGTCACCAGGTCAAATACTTGGAAAACCTTGTTAACACTGTAGAGGTCACAGTTTCAATTGGATCTTCGTTAAACTGTGTCAAAATGTTGGTTTTAATGACGTCTTGGACTGGTCCAAATATGGGTCAAATCGCTTGAAAACCTTAACACTCTAGAAGTCACAGTTTTGACTGGATCTTCCCCAAGCTTTGTCAGAACGTTTGCATTAATGATATCTTGAAATTGTGTGCGTATGTGTCATCTCTAGGTCACCAGATCAACGCACCAAAAATCCTGTTAACACTCTAGAGGTCACGAATCAAAACTGTCTCATGTGAAAAGAGATAAAAAGAATAGCGTATTTAAGTGACGCAAATATAGCAAACAGTATAACATGAGATAAATAATATACCCTAGACTGGCTTAAAAATCTAAGGTTTAACACGTAGAAAGCTTTGCCACAGCAACTATTTCTTGTAGATTTGATACGTTTATATCTTCAATACATGAAATACATCTACTAGTATAAGAAAACGATTTCTGGAAAACAACACATATAAAAAATCGCACTTCCTAAAAAATTCCTTCTCCATTTTCACAGTCAGTAACATAAAATGAACAACACCTCGAAACAAAGACTACATTCGTGACCAACATATTTGCCTAGACCCACTAGAGAACAATCAGATTGACCCACCTGACTATCACAACAATCATATAGACCCACTAGACTATCAAAACAATCATATAAACCCACTAGACAATCACAACAATCATATAGACCCACTAGACAATCACAACAATCAAATAGACACACTAGACTATCACAACAATCAAATAGACACACTAGACTATCACAACAATCATATTGACCCACTAGACTATCACAACAATCAGATAGACACACTAGACTATCACAACAATCCTATTGACCCACTAGACTATCACAACAATCAGATAGACACACTAGACTATGGCAACAATCATATTGACCCACTAGACTATCACAACAATCAAATAGACACACTAGACTATCACAACAATCCTATTGACCCACTAGACTATCACAACAATCAGATAGACACACTAGACTATCACAACAATCATACAGACCCACTAGACTATCACAACAATCAGATAGACCAAATAGACTAACATAGCGATCAGATAGACCCACTAGACCCAATTCTCTAAATACACACGGGCTGTGTCGGGTAGATATACAAACAACCTTATTATTTACAACGTCGTATTTACAACTTGCAAACACAAATAAACTGGCGTTTTGTATGTCCGTTCTTTGTTGGTATTAATTTACTCGGGAGTAAAACATAGACAGAGACACTGCGGTCCTTTTAGCACCTACACTCAGGCACATAATATGCAATGAGGATTGATTGTCCGGATTGTCAGCTGGATGTGATTGTCACGTGCTCTGACCAGAGTAGCCCCGAGTAGATCCATAGAATTTTAAACCAGTCCGCATTGGGAGATGAAGTTGGTTTTGATGACAATGAATTAATATTACAAAATAAACTTCGAGATATATATATGATATGCGCTTAGCATATATCTGGGAATCTCAGAACATGTTAAAACCTAAACGATTTAATAAAATTGAAACATAAAATCACTGTTAATTTCCTTTTTATTTGTATCTTGTTTTAATCAAGTAAGCTAGATTGAAATGTTTTTCAAATGTCAGAATGAAAAAAAATGTACTGGTTCATACTTAAAGCAGGACCCAGAAACAATAAATTAAATAAATAAGAGGACGAATAATATGACTTTATCAAACCAGACAAAACTATTAAATCACCTACGTTGATAAGTTATGGCAGTTTTTGTACAAAGGTAATCCTGATAAGAAATTGGCCTACATTATGTGATATACATTATTTAGGTAATAGATTTGTTATCATTCACTTACACACATGTAATTTGAATTTAGCTTGCAATTTGTTCATAGTCCATATAAGCTACGAGATTGTATAATAAATTAGTAGTAGTGAAGAATTATTGAAATAAATATGGCGGACTTCATAACATATTCGTTAGCGACCATAGGCGTCCTTTTGTTTATTTTCTTTCTGAAAAACAGTATCAAACGTGAGAGAAAAAACTATCCGAAAGGACCTGTTGGGTTAACAATTGTTGGACATTTACCTTTCTATGGAAGTTATCCTCCGAAAACATTTTTCAGATGGTGGCAGCAGTACGGTGATGTGTTTAGCATAAAACTCGGTAGCTGGAACGCTGTTGTAGTCAATGGCTTTTCTGCCATCAAAGAAGTGACGCATCATTCTAAAGATGCATTCAGTGGACGACCGAATTTCGTTTCTATGGAAATTTTAACGGAACGAATTGGCGAAGAGACGTTTGCATTTGGAAATTTCACGCCCGCTTACGTCAAGCAGCAAAAGATGGCCGCAAAAGCTTTGAGATTGTTCACATCTGGCAGACCTGAGACAGTAGAAGAGATAGTTTCATCGGAAGCGAGTACTTTTGTGGACCAGATCCTCAAACAATGCGGAATCACCCCCGGGTGTGTAGAATTTAATGTACAAACATTGACACTGCGGTTTACCTACCAGTTATTATACGGACGAGGGGAGGATGCTGACATTGACCGACACGTTAAGGCGATGGCTGAATGTCTTCGTGAATTCGACGAATTTACTGGCAGTGGAAGTGCAATTGACGTGATGCCGTGGCTGAAATATGTCATGCCGTGGAAGATAACAGCATTGCGTCACCTATTAACGAAAATGTATGGAATTCAAGAAGAACAGGTATAAAACCATTTTTGGTGTGTAGTTGTTTCATGTATTGACAGTAATATGAGACATCCGGTAGCCAGATGACCTAATCAATGCTTTTGCTTTCTTTCGTATGCCTAGTTATTTTCACTTATTTTCGCACATGATTAGTCAATGAACTATGCGACCGAAACGCCAACAAATTGACTACATGGCAAAATGTTCAAAACCCGGGCATGTCTGCTGACATCTGGTTCATATGTTTTGCTTACAGCTATACCTGTGAGACATTACATTATCTGGTAGCAAATTCACCCTTGTGTATTATCTTACATACTTATTTGCCCTTAACCTTGGATATTATAGCTACATATATTTTTCCTATTTTCCTATTCCCGTTGCGTTTTGACGTCGCTTGTATTAATTGAGTTTTTTGTAATATTAAAGGTTCATGAGCACTATAAAACATTTTCTCGTGATGTCATCAGAGATGTGGCAGACGCCATTCTAGCAAGTGATGCAGACGACGAATACGACAAAGAACGCTTCGTGTTATCTCGAGCGAGACTCAATAACACTTTGGTTGACCTGCTCGGTGCTGGGTAATATACTTTTCCCCTCTTCCTTCGCGCTCCTCCTTATCTGTCTTAAAGTTGGAATGTTCTACTGTTGAACTTGTTATTATATCCTAACTGTAAAGGGACATGATTTACGTATTATGTGAATGTTTGAGTATTTTCGGAATTAAAGCGGGGTCAAAGATGTCAGTGCTTGAATTGTTCCAGTCTTTTCCCAAGAGGATCATCTCCTTATGATGGTCTCAGTGGATTTGCTAGATTATCACAATTTTTATATTCTTAATTCTCTATCGTAACAGTGATCACAGTTTTTTAAACATTTTGTTACGCATGCGCGATGTTTTAAATTTAATACATTATGAGTTTCTGGGGTGTGACGAAGCGGCAATAATTAAGAAATGGCATCCAACGTACTCATGATTGATTTATGGATGATACAAGATATACCAGATCCTGATTTCATCGAACAAATACGACCTAACCAATATTTGAACCATTAAATTTAACAATTATCAACTTCATAATAAACAAACAACAAAAACGCCTCCTTTAAACATGACCAAATTGATAGAGCATATTACGCACTGTTAATCATTCAAAGGCACGAATGAACTTTCTAGGTGAAACTATCTTGCATATTAAGTTATAATAACATAACATGCTTGTTATAAACATTGTATATCAGTCAGGTAGACCACTTGACATTCCAATTCAACAATGCAGGGGAAGGCATTAAGTGGGTTTTAGCATATAGCATATAGTTATATATATATATGTACAGAGTGGAGACATAGGGGATGTTGTGTTTTGTCCCCATTTTCAATGTTTCTGTTACTTGGGGTTTGGAGGAGGGTATCGTTTTGAGAATGTGGGATTTTTAGCTCACCTAAACGCGAAGGGCGATCAGAACTGGCGCCGCCCCGGGGGTCACTTGTTTTACATAGACTGTATAGAAAAAAATTTACATACTTTATTTTGGCCAAACCCAGATATCTGGGGTGAAGCAGTGTCTTCTGGTCCTTTACTAAGATTTTCATATGCTACCCCAAGGGTTGAAGGGGTTCTGAGGGGTCGGTTGTTTTAGATAGATTATACAGGGAAAAACTTTGAAAGTCTGTTTGACCAAAGCAATATGGCCCACAGCTTAGTTACTTAGTGTGTTGCATTGTCTTCCGGGCTCTACCGAGTATGTTCAAGTTATTCCCCTGTGATCAATATTGACCCCTACGTTCTCTACTAATATTGATACTAATTAAGCACTTGTGTCAAAATTGTTTCTGCCGCCGTAATTTGTTTACCAAGTTGTAAATTCAACAGGTTGTTCATATTACCTTCTTGTTTGTATGTATGTGTTTTATCCGTATCTAAAGAACACATTTGTTAAAAGAATTGCACTTGCTATTCATATTAACGTCTTGTGTAATTACTAAAGTTTGTAAGAATATCGGAGGTTAATTCTCTTTGAAAAAAAGAAGCTTCGATTTTAAAAAAAGTCTTCAGCAGTATTTCAGTCATATACCCATGCATCTTTTTCAAAATGTTTACTTCATATGCTGTTTTAGAAAACTTGTTTTGACATCATATCGTCCAGTTAATATAGCAAAGATTGTTCTTTATAAAAAGTAAAAAAAAACTCAATTAAATCCGTTTTAGGTTTGACACAACGCACAAGACAATAACTTGGATGTTGCTATACATGACGGCTTATCCAGACGTCCAAAAATGCGTTCATGAAGAAATCGATGAATTGCTTAAAGGTCAGAAAGTATCACTCAAGGATAAAAAGAACCTACCATATGTCGATGCCGTCTTTCTGGAAGTTAATCGTATAGTCACACAACTACCACTCTCTTTACCACACAGTGCTATAATGGATGCCAAGATGGGAGACTTTGACATCGACGAAGGAACCGTTATCATATTGAATCTACACTCCGTACATCACGATAAGAAATTTTGGGGAGATCCGGAATGTTTCCGTCCTGATCGTTTCCTTAAAAGTGACCACACGCTTGACCCGGAGAGATGTTCGCGTGTAATACCGTTTGGAATAGGGCGACGGCGCTGTGTTGGTGAAGCCCTCGCAAAGTTGAATGTGTTTCTGTCATTTGCGACCATCATGCAAAGATGTGATTTTATCAAACCGCCAGGAGAAGAGTTAGACCTAACTCCAATTCCAGGCCTAGTTTATCGTCCTAACGACTTCCGAGTTCTAGTTAAGGAAAGAGTGTAAGTGTTGAAGTACAGCACATTATAATATTGTTATGATGGTTGCACGTTGTATTATACGTTTTCTTGAAGTCCACGTACAACTGTTCATGTATTTCTACATTATGGTAGTCGGGTGTACTTTACACATGTTTTGTCCATGTATCATTAGTAACAAATTTGTCCAAGTGAAATGACTTATATGATTAATTACGTATATTTTATAAATAAATGCCAATCAATATTTGTGTTATTTGGGCATTGATTTTGATATCAAAACAACACCATACACAATGGAATTAACATTTCGAAGTTGGAACATTTTTACCTCCATGACGTATAATTTGATTTAAAATGTTTATATATAAAAAAGGTCCGTAAATATTTCAAGAAGACATCAATTGTTTAATTTTTACAAAGATAACAAACATGATGATACAAGTACGAGGTAAAGGCATATACATGTATCTTAAATATTTACTATTTTGGACTGGTTTCAAGCTCTGTGGATATGCACCCTGGCTATACAAACAGTAAAACAGTGATAAAGAAGATATACACATAAAGATGTATTTAAAGGAATGAGAAGTTTAAAATTGATTTTTGTGGGAATGCACCAAGGTCGAACCCACATCGGTGTGGCAATAGAGCTTTATGACTACAGCTCTAATAACTTTACAAGTTACCACATCACAACCTTTTACGTACTTACAAAAACACAGATATATTGCTTTTCACTGTAAAACACGTAATTGATTGGTATTTGATAACATCACTGAATGAAACAATGACGGTGGGCGAACGGACAGAATTAGAACATCGGCTTGAAAAAATCGAAAGTGCCAAAAACGCATCCATATGACAAAGCCATTTTTCATAATTAATTGAATGTTTTCTTAACGATTCGTCACCCCACGTTCTAATTTTAACCCCTCGCTTTTTGCGGACAAACATAACAATACAACGAGCTAAATACATAAATACACAAATTCAAATAGAGAGAGTATTAATCGAAAACTTTCGATATCAAGATCAAACTTGTTTATGTCTTATGTGTAATTGTACTTAAGTTCGTTTGTGTTTATGTTCCAAATGAAGTAATCATAAATTCCGTACAAAAAGGATATGGCATGACAGATCTCATTCGCAAATCGTGTGAAAGGAATGCTAAAATTAATGGATAAGCGAAACAACCAGTCCGATATACTAGTATTCACCGCATTCGTGTTAACTCATTAATTGTAATTAATGTTGTAACTTGTTAGATAGTATTGAACACTACAATGAAGGTTGACATGCTTTAGGTAAAATGATATAAAGCCTTATGTTGATTATTTAGTACACCAGAATAATTCTAAATAATGTGATGTGAAGTGTCTTAATTGCGGACAATACGTTGAAAATATTTTCAAATAGTGATAACAGTAAATTGATCAACCGTAACATAATATCACGAAGTTTCTTTGAAGAACGACTATGCTGTAGAATGATATCAACATTCTTAATAGCAAATAAAAAAGGACAGTTGTACATTTGTTAACAATCGAGTGTTTGTTAGGGTCGTGTTGGTTGATATATAGCTCTATGTTAGGTAAACGGTTAGACCTTTTTGTGTTTCTATTAAACTTTTTTATACGCCGGAAGTTATGTTATGGCGCTGCTGGTCCGTCCGACTGTCTGCCCGTCTGTCCGTCCGTTTTCCTTATAATATTTTTACGGCAAATTCCTGTGCAGACAGCCCCTTCTTCGTTATTGGACCTATTTTCTTCAAACTCTCACAGATGATAGCTATTGATGTCTAGTTGTGCATGAAGGGATAGAGATAAATCACATTGCTGTTTTTACTGAGTTATTTACCCTTATTATATTTTACAGGAAATTCTTGTGCGGACAATTCTTCTTTCATTACCTGACCTATTCTCTTCAAACTCTCATCGATGATAGCTATTAATGTCCAATTGTGCATAAAGTGAAAATAATTCACATTGCTTTTTTACTGAGTGTCTGGCCCTTTTTATATTTTTAAAGCAAATTCTTGTGTAGACAATTATCCTGTCGTATTTCAATTATATGGTGTTTATCTTAAACTTCCACAAAAATCCAGAAGTGTATCATTTTTGCAAGAGGGAGCATAATTTATCATCATAACATGTTATGGTGGTACTCATGCTAACACAGACTTCGGGCGTAATTTGCCCCGCTGTGCGGAGCTCGTGTTCTTCTTGTTTCTCTGTACCGTAAGCTCAAACTTTCCCAATACCACTATGTCCCCATAAACTCAATCCCAGAAATCAGAGCACGGGCAGCAGCAAAGGTATCCGAGTTTGGACCTAAAACCTAAACTGGACATGTAGCTAGATAATACCTCACTTGAAACCAGTAAGAAATATAGTTAGCTGTAGAAAATCGTGTCCTTCATCGCCATTGTAGACTGACTGTGTAAATAATCGGGAAATGAAGATTTTTCTACATCCAGCTTGGTACAAGATCATAACTTGTAACGCTACAAATTATTTGATAATTGGTCGTAGTACAAATCAAACAAATCACTCGTGTTACAACAAATAACTATTAGGTTCAGTTCATAGAAATGTGATGATGATGCATTAGGCTTATGACAACTGACTATAACTATCTTTATTGTTTAATAATAATAATAAACGACCTTAGCATCACACTGTCTAGGAAATCGTGATTAATAACAGCCTATCTGACATTTAATGTCACCATATTTTTTGTGTGATATCCAATAATACCCTACAGACTCAGCAAATTAATTGTTTATCACCCACTTGTCCTTTTCGGAGACCACAGTGAGCGAGGTCCCTGTCGGGACATTTGATCAGATTGTTACATCGTAATCAAGTTGTGCTGTCAGATCTGTCTGGCTTTGTAATATAATTATCATTTGTTTATTTACAAAAGCATCAGAAATCAGACATTAACAGGACAAAAATGATTGTTTTTGTGCTAAATACAACATGAAGTGAATATTTTGTGTACAATATTGCTTAATGAAGTTAGATGTCCGCCGTTTCGCTCAACATGGTGAGCAAATGGCACACATGTCATAGATTCACGATGTATGATCCTTGTGACGATTTGGTAGAAGATGGTAATGATATCATCCAGAAAGGTTACATCAGTACTTACTTAAAAAGACTTAAAACATTTGCAAAAACATGAAATTTCGAGTGCAGACAGGTGGGGACATATGAAAATAACAATAAATATATCCTGTGCAGGTTTCTATTGTTATAAACATAACAAAACAAACCTTGAAAAGTTTAGTCGGGCATTTAACTGCATCGAAGTATCTCCCTTAAAATTTCCTCATGAAGAGTGGTGTGAATTTACGTTTATTTGTCATAATGAGGCCAATGTAAAATATTTGGGCGAGTCTAGTAGACAAAATATTCAGGGGAAGTACTAGAATATCTTTGCAACGTTCTTATATAATTTCTGTTCTTTTAAAATGATAATGATTATGAAAAAATGATCTTAGTGAAGAGAGCATGGTGGAAAATGATCGTAACAAGACCACCAGTTTGACTGAAACAGAAGAGGCAGAATATGAAAAGCCGAATAAATGAGGAGAGATCAGAAGTAGGGAAATGAGAAATTAATTTGTGACACAATTGTACGGAATAATGTTTACTAGAGATGCAGTAGTATGGTTTGCCCTACAAAAAGGTACTGAAGTTAATACCGCATTTTCCAAGCAACAAATGAACGAAATAATTGGACAAGAAGTTACGGTTGTACATTACAGTTCTTTTAGTATTTAATGCAGACAACTCAGTGTCGGGCGTGTGTGATATTGAAAGATGAAACAAATATCAGTACGACATTAAGAGATTCTAGCTATTAACTTGTGGCGTTATTTGGCCAAGTATGACAGAAGACTAATTGAAATCGACTTAGGTATATATAGTGCATTGTCATAAGTCCATTGGTCGTTTATGGATCGAACTGAGATTTATCTACGCTGTACAATTACAGCTGATCATGTATGTTTGTTTTACTAATACTTAATTAGTGTTATTATGCCATGAATACAATATGTCTAGACGGTCATTTTGGTATTGAGAGCACATTTTGATAAAATAGTTTGTACCAAGCTGTTTCGTCAAACATCAAACTCACCGGTGTCAAAGACCACATTCTGTAAACGTTTACATAAAAAGCTTTTCCACATTGCCCTTCGGCATTATCTTTTGAACACGAATATTTTTATCACATGTCTCATTTATCACATTAAGATAAGTTTGAAGCGAATGTCCTTCATTTTGCGAATACGAGGGATGTTCGGAATGAATTGCTTATTGTCCTCTATCTCGATATCCACGTGAGGCACGATAAAAACCAGTACATACCAGTGTACGGTTATTCAATATCTACATAATGGTGTATAAATGTACATGTAAGACTAAGTGTAAGACATAAAATTTGCCTTTTGAATACACGCAGTCATTGGCCATTGTAGTTAAAATGGTCGGTAGAAGCGTAGACAAGAAAGATGAAATACGGTCTTACATCAAAGCTCGCTCAAAACTTGGTTGTTCTTTGAAGCAGCTGATGACTGAACTTTCTACTGCTTATGGATCTTCTTGTGTGTCGTATGACACAGTTAGGCCGTGGAAATGGAATTTGAGTCAGGCATAGAGTCCATCAAAAATGCGCCGAAATCAGGTAGGCCAAAATCTGCATCTCGTAAAGAAATCGTTTCCAAAGTAAAGGAAATCATTAAAGGAGATGCCAGATTTACAGTTCGTGATATTGTACGAAAGATAGGCATATCACTATCAATGGTTCACTTTATTTTGAAGAAGCATTTGAAAGTAAGAAAGATTTCTGCTAGATGAGTGCCACATTAGTTGACTGATGAGCAAAAAAGGAAACGGGTTAAAGCGGCCAAAAAGCTGCTTCAAATGTTTCCAAAATATGACAAAAAGCAGTTTGCCAATGTCGTAACAGGTGATGAAACTTGGGTCCATTATTTTGAGCCCGTCAGAAATGTTAGCAATAAGATCTGGACCACTAAACACAGCAAACGCCCAATAATTGCTAAACGGTCTTTGAGCGTAAAAAAAGGTTTTGTATACAATTTTCTTCTCTGGTTTAGGAGTCGCAATAAAAGTGCCTGTGAAAAAGGGCAAAAACATCACCGGAAAGTACTGCAGAGACATAATATTGACGAAACTGAAAAAGTATTATCAGAAACGACGCCCTGCCACTGGTTTTAAACATATCCGTCTGCTACATGACAATACCTCCGCGATAGGTACGGCGTTTTTTTGAAGAAAGAAAAAGTAACTGTTTTGCCTCACCCCCCCCCCCCTTATTCCCCAGACCTTGCCCCATGTAATTTCTTTTTGTTTCCGAAATTTAAATCATTTCTTGCTGGGCGGAAATACAAGTCCCGACAGGCACTTGGAACTGCCATTCATCAGTACCTTATTACTGTGCCCAAATCAGCGTACAGTGACGTATTCAGGAAGTGAATACATCGGCTGAAACTTTGCATTTCTAGCCACGGGGAGTACTTGGAGGGCATGAAATGAGCACCTTTGGGCTTACTTCACATTTAAAGTCTCCAGATAGAAATAAGCAATTCGTTTCGAACATCCCTCGTAAATTGAAATTTGATATCGGTAGAAACCGAACATACTCAAATAGGTAGGCAAATGATTATAACACTGTTGGCTTATAACACGTCATTAAAATAATCTGAATATTTTCAATGGCTAAATTTGTATTAAATAACCAGCAATGAACAACAAAAACATGATGTCCCATCCATTCTACTTGTTTTCTAAGCTGAAAGATGTTTATGCAATGTGTTCATTATGCCTCAAGTAGTTTCTCATTTGTGTGGCTGAGGTCAGCATGTGGCTGCTCAGTCACTATAATTACCAATTTATGACTATGCAATGTGTAATTAACAACCTCATTAAGTAATCAAGCATTTTAGGTCGACATATGACCACTTAAAAACCATACCCGTTACCCTAGGTGATTATTTGACATCACATTGCACGCTTTAGATATTATGTATATATATATGCTATAATTCTGTTTATTTGCCATTTGTATTTAGTCTTTTATTGGGTGGTGTGTGTATTGTCTAGGATAAATCCCCTCATAAGTTTCTCCTTCGCCAATACTATGGCCTTTTTATACAACACCTTCTTTATGTAAATATTAATTTATGTTAAAGTGTTTATGTCCTGGCTGGGATAATGGCACCCTTCTCATCAAAATTATAAGATTGTTTCAGTAAATTGATGAAGTGCAATTACCCCAGCCATAATAATTTTAGGCTTTTTGTATTGATTTTTGATATATGTTTTTCCGTCATTTATTGTGTACTAAATAAATGACATTTTCATTTGTGTTTTTTATGTTCTGAGTAAATTTCAAATTACATAAAGAACTAACAAAGGAAAACAAAACAAAACTGAATCATGAATAGTTGTGGAAATAAAAAAATTATGTCCCATCCGTTTTATTTGTTTTTAAATTTTTCTAAGCTGAAAGGTATAGGTTTGTTTCGATAATGTTTCATAATAAATTGAACACCTCTTATACATTTTAAACCAATTCAACGACTCCATTTTTCGAGTAATTTTCTTCTCGAATAATGTGCCACTTTACACCTAGACGGTTGTTCGTTTATGATTGATGCGAACCGTAGGCTCGCTAAAGTTACTTATTTGTCAAGAATTAAATAAAGAAATCTGTTCATTCATTTACCTGTAGGAGGAAATTATTTAATCCATAAACTAAAATCACAATACCACAGACAAATTGCTGAAGGCATATTAATCGCTTATTGCTATATTAAATCAAATATTCTCTCTTCGCAACAAATTTATATTGTCTTAGCTGGTGTAAGAATCACACCCGTGAAAAACATTATTGCATCTGTTTTATTCTTAATAACATTCTAGTATTTAATTATGTGAAACAAATTTTCGAAGTTACTGAAATCTGATACATGATCAAGTGCAGTCTGTGGTATTGTCAGTCGATCAAATGATATATTAAATTCATTGTGTATAATATCCGATTTTTTTGAACATTTTAATGTTATTTCTTTTTCTCCATAATTGCACTACTGTAATATTGATGCTTTTGGATACGGCAATTTTTGTGAATTAGTATTTTTCTGCCTATATTTCAATCTACTACTAATGCAACCAATTGAAATTATCTACAATTGAATATTAATTACACATATTGCAAATACACAGTCACGATAAATAATTTCACTCAGGAAATCAGGCGATTAAACAAAATACTTTTATGTTATCACACACTCTGGTTATAACTTCAACGAGATGATGGTTTAAAGACGAATATTTAACGACTGTTTTTTGTCCTCCGTTTTGTTATGTCCAGTGTTAGGTGAGTTTTTGGTTTTTAGGTCGGGGGATTGGGGGGTAGTACTTTGGGAAGGTGGGGTGATTTGTCTGAATTTTTTCAGGATTTTTTTTTCTTTTCTATGTCATTGATTCTACGTAAGAATGACAAAATAACAACTGACTAACACTTTAATATTAAGTTCTTTAATATATGTAGTTTGTGCAATATATCTGGTATCCAACCTTTCTGCTACATAAATCCAGTTGCCGATGATCCTTATAGGGTGTGATTCTACAGAAAAACACTGATAATTGTACCCAGAAAGATACGTTACTACACTACTTCCTGATGTTTTACATACATTTGGACAGAATAAAAGCCATATACATGACATAAAAGCATGTTTTTCATATTGACATACTATTTCCTATGTTTACACATGATAAATTTATCTTTCCTTCAACTGAAAATATTTTTAGTCGTTTTTGTTTTGTGGTATTATTATAAAATAACAAGGCATAACTCGATTTAATTTTATTACTAATTTATCAATTCGGTAAAAACTTAGTTTCTAACATACAGTGAGCCAGAAACAATGTTATTTGGTGATAATAAACAGAGTAGATTTAACTTTTTGATGCTTGTAATAGAACTCTCTATACATTTGAACAAAATTTAAGTCTAAACCGGATACATAAAAATATAACGTATCATGTTTTTTTCTACCTTTGAAAAAAGAAGTCAAACACTTATAATCTTAAATTTCTAGTAACACACAAAGGAAACGTCAGCTGTGTGTATCTTTTTTCTTGGACAGAGATTCTGTAAACTGATAGGCAACGTAGCTTGCAGTTACCTTATCAATAATACAAAATGTTTTTTGTCAAGGCAGAATGACTTCTCCAATCGTCAACGACAACATCGCCTATCAGTGCGAAGTAAGAACGCAACAGCTATCAAAATTTATATAAAAATGATGATCTGTTGTTTATGCAAGAGTATAGCAAGCGGATACAAACACTCGTCTGTGTTGCAAATTTCAATTCTGTCAATATGCAAGCTAGAGTTATGTCCGTTGCTCAGAATATAGGTATTTTAGTTGTAATCAAGTGTGTGAAATTTTTAAATGCTATATTTAAAAATTCCAAATTTATGAACCATGTTTAAATGTTTGGGTCCCAGCCAGGAGAGCTCATTTGGTAGCGTGTCTGACTCGCGATTTGGATCTCAATGATTCGAATCTCGGTCGGAACATTTTTCCACCAAAATTACATTCGTTTCTTACCTCTGATGCAAGTGAGAAAACAGTCAGTGGTTTGTAAATCATGGTGTGTGGGTACTGGTATGAATAAGCCAGGTAAATATAGAAAGGTGCACTGACACACTTAACTCCAAACCAAAAAAAAAAAAATTAATGTTTTGCGCAACGACGACAACGTCACAACAGTTATGACGATAGCTCGATTTTTTTCCTCGAAAAACTGATGAGCTAATACTCAGTTGCCGAGTAGTGGTGATAATAAGTTTGGGATTTCTTCGCTTTCTTCCTTTTTCAAGGAGAGAACCACATTCTGCCTTTTTTGTCGTGATAACCCCTCTGGATCTCTGGCCTGGACTTGGTCATGCTGAAAGGCATAATAATAATAGTAATAATAATAACAACAACAACAATAATAATAATAATAATAATAACAACAACAATAATAACAATAATAATAACAACAACAACAATAATAACAATAATAACAACAACAACAACAATAATAATAATAACAACACCAACAATAATAATGATAATAACAACAATAATAACAATAATAATAACAACAACAACAACAATAATAATAATAACAACACCAACAACAACAATAATAATAATGATAATAACAACAACAACAACAATAATAATAATAACAACAATAATAATAAAAATGATAATAACAATAATAATAATCAGTTCGTTCGGGTTGAGGTTTTACGCATTCAACAGCACAATTCTGGGCTATTTCGATGGAGGGCAGTTTTTCATTTTTCCTGGGCAGACTTGAGAGACCTAAGCGGTTAACTAGTACGCAGCTCACCTACCTCCACAAGAAACTGCGAACTTTCTCACATGAAGGACCGTATTCAAAACAGCAAGATACGTTACAATCCTAGCAAGAAACGTTACTGCAGTATGTAAGTCCATATTACACATTTCATTTCATTCTTCTATGAAATTTTAGTGTGTATTACTCATACAATGTTAAATAATCATGATCCAATAGTATTTAATAAAAAGTTCATATAAATGACAGTCTAAAATATATAAATTACTTACCCCCTACTCCAGATAATGCAGGACGATAAATCCGACACGGAACACTGGTAAAATGATTTCTAAAAAATACGAGGTAATGCCACTTTCAATTACGTGGCTCTATAGACATAATCGTTGTGATGGCGTCTTGGCTGCATTGATTTCTTCTTGGTTCTTTACAACCAGTATCGTACCTTGCAGTAACGTATATGGCGGGCATAAAACTGATTTCATTTTACAAAGAGAATTAATTTCATATACGCTTAAAGTTTTGTCTATGAGGAATTAAGTGGACAACGAGTCAGCAAACCCTTTTAATATAGAGCATTCTAAATAATTCTGTGTATTATTGTTGCTTTCATAAGTAACGTATCTTGCCTTGGTTAAAGTAACATCGCCGATTTCAAATTTTGACCAGATTTCCGGAACACAAATTTTATTGATTATTCTGGTTGATATTAATTTTGGACTCCATAATGACTCTTTAGTTCGGAAAGTACTTTAGGAGACACAAGACAGCTTTTTCACTAGTTGTTTGTACTTTGATTTCTACGTGACGTATCTTGCTCGCATTTTGGCGACAACGCATTGTACGACTTAATTACACACATTATTTGTTTTCGAACATTATTTCTAGTTTTCATTTCTAATGCGCATGGTTAAATGCAAAAAATCATTAATATCGTCGGTGATAAAGTTCATCTGTTATTTAGTACGGGTCAAAAGAGGTAATATGAAGTGGCGACATAAAAATATTATGATTTAGTTATGGTAAATGGGTTGTCTCGACTAATAGTGGCTTTTAAATTTCAAAGTAACTTCTTGTTTACTTAGACATACCAGTATTTTACAAACGAGAACAAACAATATCAAACAAGAATAACAGGAAAATTACATTCTTGCGTAGAATCAGTGATGTAAAAAAGGACGATATATTGGAATGGAATCGGAATGAATTTTGTTTACGAATATAACAAATCATAAACAGTGTAAAAGGTTTAAGACCAATGTCGTGAGAACTTATTTACAACTTAATAAAAGAGGCTTCCAAATTTCAGAAATATGTAATAAACTAAGAGCCAAGTCGCTTAAACATTTATGATCCCATATGAATCCTATCAACGACCAATTAAATAGAAAATGTTGAGAAAGTATAAAGCAAAACAATTTCACTCACTCACCTTTGATGAAAAAAAATACTGTCAGAAGTAAATCCTTTGATGCAGAATTTATTTCTTGCGTTCATGGGAACTGTGGTATTATCTACATTATTGTGATGGTAAATAAATCGACGGAGGACATAGGACAATAATGCCAGACATCATTTTCGAAGTTGTTCGTATTTTGTGATTGGATTTTGGTCAACGCTTTTGAATCACGCTGGTTGTTTACAAAACTTGTGTCCTTGAATTGTTGATTAGATCTTTAGTTAGTACGTGTGTAATGGTATTCTCTTTGTTTGGAATTAACCCATAAACCCAATCGAGAATTGGTTAATCCAATGTTATTTTCAGCTTTTCGTATATTCCATTACGTGTAAATAGATTTGTGAGACCTTTATCTCCACTGTTGTATGTACCCGCTACATCACGCAGCTCTAGTATTGTTTACTTCGTTTGTTTTAATTTAACACAGCGGACGTGACTCGGAAGGTGCATTTACGGACAACCAACCAATTTTAGCCTGTTTTACACACGCCTGTCTAATGCTATATACTAGTATGATATATGTATGAGAGGTTGGATTTTTCCGTGTTAATTACTATTCCACTATACTTAATGATAAAAAATTGACAAATGAAGAAATCCTGGTGAAACTTTCGAGCTAATTATGCGCTTTGAAGTATTTTCCAAAAGTAGAATATCCGACATATAGCTGCTCAAAAATATTTTTACGTGAGTATTTATTATTATTCCGGTGACTTAAATGTCGTCACACATTATACGACACTGTTGTTACAATATTTAATCGTATGGTAAAATCTGTCCAGGATTTGAGCCAATTATCATTTCTACGGCTTCCAGACAATATAAATAATGACAGTTATAATTTTTTGATGCATTGTCGTCTCTATTTGCTAATTCAAGTGCTAGTATATTCTATAGATAGAAGAAATTCATCATTGATTTTATCATTGTTAATCGACAAGTTATACATATGGAGGATATGTCTTTGACAGAGCTCATTGAAAACGATATACATGTACAATATAACTCCTCAAAACCGGACTCCCTGTAAACCGGAATTCTCTTAAAATTGGATGATTTTTCAAGTGCCATTTTTTTCGCTTCAATAAAAATTTTACTCTGAAAACCGGAATTCTCAGAAAACTGAACTTTTTGCCCAATCCGGAAGGGATCCGGTTTTCAAAGGTCATACAGTTTTTTCCGCTTTGGATTAGCCCGTCGTCAAAGTATACAATGTGTGAAATTCCGTAGACAAAAACATTTATGCGATAAGACATTGCTCTTTGTTTGTTTTATTCGTAGTCTGTGATTCCCCCCCTGTGGTGAACCCCAATTATATATACCGCAATACTCTAATATAACAAATATTGCAAGGAACAAAACTCAGAAACCAGTACTGTCTTATGATATTTAGAATAAAACAAAAAAATATGTTTCTTTTTTAATGATATTGACATTTAATGTTTATGAATAGAAAGCATTTCACAATTATGGCTTAGTTATTTAAAGTCGGGCCGGAAATAAGTGGTCGTTATAACAAAAGTGATCGTAACATTTAGCTGGTCGTCATTTGAGGTTTTATTGTATTTTAATTGACGTAAATGTTTGGATATACCACATATGTTGAAGCTATTTTGTAATAATAACCATAGTTTATCTGTAGTCTGAAAGTCTATAAACAGATACTGATATGATTAGGTTACATCAAATAAATTGTATTTTTAGGCTGACGTTTTCCATTTATATCCTAGTTCAGTTGATGTAAGTATGTTTTGTATGATTCCATAATTGTTTGAATTGACTTACTATGTTGTTGGAAATCTAATATAAAAAAGAGCCCACTATAGACCAGTTGACATTTAAGATAAGAGGTAAATGGAGAAACAGGTCCAACAACGTGATTGTTGAAATGGTGTGATAATAATGTTCAGGTGATCATTGGTGGTGTTTTACTGTATTTCTGTTTTTGGAGTGCTAGATGTTTTTGTATCTGCTACTTAAATTTGGTGGTGCATTATCTATGTAATAAGGGAGGCAATTTGGATGGCAATTTAGTGATTTATATCCTGTAATTCGATTAATGTTTTAGAACTGTTACGAATTTTTATCTAATCGAGTATCACTTCCGTTGAATCATACTTGAAAAGATCACTAAAGTAATCAAATATATCGAATTGGCAAAATTGTGGCTTATTCATCAATTTTTGAATTTCAAAAATCTTGACAACACTAGAGGTTGCCTTTCTTTTCAGCCCGTTGTGGGTGTCATATGTGAAATTAGACCACAATCCGCCGCCATCTTACGGATAGTGGCATAAAAACATAACATGCCAGACTATATTATCTCACTACTTTGTTAACTCTGACCTGAAATTATTGTGCTTTGATAGAACATATTTGTTATGCTGTTTTATTGGATAGTCGGTCACACTATGTTTTTTTTTTAAAAAAAATCGAATCTTCGATTTTTCCAGGACAGTGATATCCTGGAAGTTTCTTTGAAATTAATTGTCTAGTCAAGATATTTTGAAAAAGCATGGTACGTGTGTCTGAAATATCTCCTTTTTGGGATAAAGGTAACTTTCCTTTCTTCCAAATATCATAACAACGCGCGGAATTGTTTAGACTTCATTTCATTGCGTAAGAATTATCTTTAAAAGGGCAAATTGTGTATGATTTCCACCGGAATACAATGCGGATGTTTTTTATGCATTAAACAAAGCGAGTACGAAAATTTCTCAGAAATTCACATCATTTCTGTATTCGTCTGATAAATTTTCCTGTCTAACAATTTATCTTTTTAAATTTTAATGTTTTATCCGGAATTTTCTTAACACAAACAATTGTTTTGTCTAAATGAGGAAATACATCAGTCATCAATTTTATCATCATATGAGCATCACATGTAGTTTTTACCGTTTTTACATTCCTATTTAAGTAAAGACATTCAATTCCATTGCGAGCTTTGAAAGTAATTACTCGTGAGAAATTCTACAACTGTAATAATAATTATTTACCTTTATTACAAATTGCAATCATGTTTTGTAGTTTGCTTCTAAATTTCAGCAAAAATGTCTTACGGTATGATTTACATTTTTTTATTAGCAATATGCTAAATGTCAATGAAGATGCAGCCAAGAGTGTCACACTATTCATTGATTATTTACTGGAAATCATGATTTCGAAAAAAAAATATAACTACGAACGAATCTCCTTCGATCTGAAAGGTTACAGACAAAAATTGTAGCGATTGTATTTTAATATCTCAATAACTATTTTTTATCATATGATAATGTTCAGTTCTGTCTATTACGCATTTAGTGTACAATTCAAATATTCAAATATTTATACCCACCGTTTAATCAAATCAGTTCCTGCAATGTTTTATATTTAAACTGTCATTTGTTGATTATGATGAATACTAAGATGTAACTGTTTCATGTGTCAATACGTTAAAACATATAAACTTCACCATATATATATATATAAATCTGTCACTACTGTTTAATATATATGTCACATTGTTGTGAACAATATTAACTAAATTTCTTTCCTGTATTAACATACTTTCACATTCATTTATTTGACAAAGTTTCACTACATTATTCATGATAAATTTCGTTTAATTGGTCCCCTGCCGAATCAATAGGAAATACCTCATACTTGTTTAATTACATGTGTGTACATTCTTCTACTATTGAAACATTTCTACAGTTACCTTGATATTCAATCATTGTTTGAATATTATTGTTTTTCACTTTCATACTGGATACTATTCACAGCCAATCGTTTTTTCTTGTATTATTTACGGGAACATGTATGAATGTAAAAACATGTATGAATGTAAATAATTTTCATGTTTATTTTATTTATTATTATTATTATTGTCCACCTTCTCCGCTTATACTTCATCTGGTAATTAACACTAAGGTAAGATTGTATCATTTCTCAGCCAACTTGTTACGTTTGTATATTTTTATGTATCTGTGTATATATTTATATAAATGTGCTGTTCTCATGGGCCTTAGTGCCTATTAAATCAAATAATAAACTATAAACCTGTACCTCGATGGTAACACATGGTGTGATCCGTAACTGTAATTGTTCATTCTCTGTGTGTGTTGTCCCAGCGGAGACATTCCGTCAAGTCGCAACATCTTTATCACGTTAATGTTAGTGTCTGTTGACACCGGTAGATAATTAGTACATGTTTATTGACTGATATTTTGCAGAAGCGCCTGTGGGAGACACCTTCGACTTGCTTGTCTCCGTGTTAGTTTCTTTCAGAAAATCGATGACAAGACAATTAAAAAACAATTTACAATTAAATTCAGTGAAGTTTCGCTATTAGGATCATCAGGTGATTATTACGAGCTTCATAAACAGGTTTCACAACTTCAAAACAAAATTGACCAGATTGAATCAGTCAAGAAGGAAAAATCTACGCTTCAGTGAAATCGCAGGGCAAGTTAATGATAGATAACACAGTATGAGGCCTCAGTACAGTAAAATAACCTTGATAACCTTTTCATTATTTTTATATTGATAATATGTTCTTTACTTTGATCCATTAGCTGACATAAACTTCACATAAATATAACGAGCATAATGTCGAATACATGTTTGGTAATTCAAAATTTATTTTGTTTTATTTTTTTTGTAGTTTTTCCAGTTTACAGACTGTTTCTTCAATCGATTACATTAATATGTAAATGCTATGCTATGCAAAGATACAACGACAACAAAATTTCCTGTACGAGCAATGAAAGAAGAAGTGCGAAACAGTCATAATTTTAGTTCTTTGAAAATATAGTCGTGATATCCAGTTTGTCGTATTTACATTTATATATTTATTATCAATGTATTTGTGTAATTTTTATCGCTCTTTTTGTCAAACTACATACATCGCAACTTAACGTTTAGAATTTTTTATGTTTTGTTTACTATGTAAATTGACAATGTATACTTCAATGTGATATCTCTACTCTATGTACTATCTGTGTCAGTTTTATAATGTAAATGATACCGGATTAGTTGTAACATTATTTGATACTATGAGATATTTTTTTAACATGGATAGAACAATAAATAGCCCTTTATGTAAGAAATGCGAACATCATTTGCGGGCGGGAGAATTGTTAAGACCAAATTAATACTATTGCAGTATAACCAACATATGTCTAGACGGACACTCATAAACATTTCTTTTTGCTCTCACGTGTACGAACCTCGTTAGTATTTGAGGCTAAATTCTAATACAGCTTGTAGATACATTCAGTTTGGTGCTAACATAAAGATATATAATTATGGAAAATGTAATATAAAGTTTATATTAGTGCCATCCATATGTACTCAGAAAACTGTACCAGAATCTCAGGGACATAAAAATGAAATTTTAACAAGCACATAATATGCAAAAACTGACATGATCTCTAACAATACCAATCCATGATTAACAGATAGAAAAAAACTGATCTCTTTGAAAATTTACCGTGTTTAGAAGATCGCCTGATTCTCAAGCGAACCAATATGGAAAATGTACAATAAAACCTTGATCACATTAAATATATACCATTCATAGAAAAAAACGCGTTTCGAAACAAAACAATATAAGAAATATACAATAAAACCTGGATATAAAGGCATTTAGAGACCAGAATAAATGGTGTTTTACCTAGATATGGTCTCATTATTAAGTTGAACTGTGGAGGAAATATTTTAAATCCGCCTGAAGAATATGTGATGTGGTATTAATATCGGAGTGGTCACAGCGAGAATTCTAACAAATTCTGCTGTAGTAAGAATGATTGACAGTACATTATCAGACCATACCCTGTATGACATAACATTAAAATCCGGTTCGTAATGAACGAAACGATATGGTCTTGACATAATGGTTGGTGTTCGTAATGTTTCAATAACTCTTCACGGGATACGGATTTGGTCATAATAAATATTTCTAATGACATAATATCAATGTTCGAGATATCTTGACAAAGTATAAATATCATTTACGTCATTGTATGCACTTCTAAGCGGCGCTATTTCTGTTGTAAAGGGATTGCTCGTGATTATTAATACGTGCTCGACAGTCCGATGACATTTGCCTCGATGTACAGAAGGACCTGGTTATGGTGAACTCGGATATAGTGACATATTAAAGTGCTTATAGATGTAGTAAAATGTGGATATAATTAAGGTATCATTCGGATCCTTAGTAATTCACTATGGCCGTGTTCTTCAATTAATTGTAATATTGCTCAGTTCGCCAAGAATTCTGTATTCTGTATTTCATTACATTAATGCTCGTAAGATAACCACGGTAGCGTTTAGAAATTCATTTTTGAATATTTTGAATAAAAATTCCGAACGTGACCAAGAAAGTCTCACATGTTGGCGAATGTCTAGTTAATTTCCTGGGAGTCTTCTATTGTTAACTTCAGTCAATAAACGATACTATCTATGTTTTGTTATATAAACGCATGATTTAAGCAGAACGTTGTCTAGACATGATGCGAACTTAATTAGAAACGACAAAATGTATCTGATGTGCACCCAAGACGCTGTTTGAAAAGTATATTGAGTCAATTCTTACTTATTTATACTCATATTTTCATTTCGCTCCCAAAAAATACAGAAATATACAAAATACAGTAATTGGAAAAATGAAATCGGTATAAACTCACTTAGCGGCCACCTCAACATTTGAATCACCTCATTAAAACGACCGCTCGGAGCGGTTTTCCCTTTTCCTTAATTCAACTCGATAATGAGGCCGGTATTTTTTGGTTCTATAGATGGTCTTAGTATCGAGGCTTTACCGTTTTATCTGTAATATGTAGAAGTGATTCGAAGAGCTAAACGGCTGACAATATATAAAAATACATGATTCTTTTACGCATTGAAATAAAACATTCATTTTTGAGGGATGAGCGGTAAAAATATCAATACAGACAAAACCAGCTGCGGTGAACTTGAATGTAGTAAAATAGTGAAGTATCGAATAAAGTGAAGTATCTATTTCGCATTATCTTACCTTTCTTAATTTCATTGTTAGTGCAAAATTTAATATATAACTTATTATGCACGCAAAAGTACAAAGCGTTATCTAATTGAGAGCTTGACAAGACATGTTGTATGATTTGATGCTTTCTAGTGTCTGAATAGAGACATGTGCGAGATTGCAAACATAATTCGTCAGGTAAATATTTACTAAGATAATTATGTATCGTGATAACGTATCCCTGTATTTGTTTTGTCTGTTAGCTGTTGAGAGCCTAGTTCGCTGTTCTGCTTATTTGGAGGTGTGAGGGGGGGGAAGCAGACCAATCAGCCGTGTATGTGATGAGAGTTTGCCATGAAAGTTCATTAGAAAGCTGTTGTTAATTTTTGCATCGGGACCTTTCCAGGTGATCTGTTTATATTTTCTATGCTGAGCATAACCCATCTGTAACCTAAATTACCACAAGTAGGCGTTTCCCCTTCGTAACATGGAACAGTTAGCATATGTAATGCTTCCTAGAGTTCACAATCCGTAAACCCTGAAAATTTATAAAAATGTGTTATATCACACAGACTGGCGCACTCTGGGTTGGAGGTTATAAAACTTGAGATCGGTTTCTTATCTCAAATCTCATGGTTCGTCTTTTAATGTCTCAGATTTAATTATGATTTATAAAATAATGATAGTATTGATACGTTATTGTGACAGCATAGTGGACCTAAATAAGTATTTAAACATTAATCAGCTATATCTTTTAACTATGATACTTTGAGAATGGAATTGAGATTTGAGCTCGGAGATTGTTCCCAAGTTTTATAACCTCGCGACTTGATTTAGGATAACAAAATTGTCATTATATATCATAAAAAGTCGTGATGCCATCTCAGAACTCTCCAAAAGTTCAACACTAGAAATATTTATTGCACATCTGTTCATTTGTAGAGTCAATGTTAATACGGTCCCCGCTGAGGCATCATGTCAGATTGTGACACTGTAATCAAGTTACAGCTGTCAGTATTGGAACATAACACGTTGATTTACACCAGTAACACACAAAAAACATAACAAAAATATCATGGGTGTCGTTGTGATTTTTTGTCAATGATTTACTGAGAAAATGTACTTTAGTATTTGTTAAAATTAAATCCTGTATTAAAATAACTCATCTATGGATTGACATCAGAAAATCGTTAAAATATGAACAAGCAAAAAAAAAACTTTTAGGGATCAGCGTCGTACGAAAGTAATGCTTCTGTAGGTGTTAAGTAAACATGAATGTAGCGACCACCTCAATGTGAAATCCACATCATTATAAGGAGACTTATCCACATCATAAGGAGACTTATCCACATCATAAGGAGACTTATTCACATCATTATAAGGAGACTTATCCACATCATAAGGAGACTTATCCACATCATAAGGAGACTTATTCACATCATAAGGAGACTTATCCACATCATAAGGAGACTTATCCACATCATAAGGAGACTTATCCACATCATAAGGAGACTTATTCACATCATAAGGAGACTTATCCACATCATAAGGAGACTTATCCACATCATAAGGAGACTTATCCACATCATAAGGAGACTTATTCACATCATTATAAGGAGACTTATCCACATCATAAGGAGACTTATCCACATCATAAGGAGACTTATCCACATCATAAGGAGACTTATTCACATCATAAGGAGACTAGTTCATCATGATGTTCTATTTGTTTGGTTTTCATATCGAGGTTTTACTGTGCTCTGCATTGTTCTTTTTTTGCAAGAATTGAAATTATCAAAGCATTTATATTTTTACATTATCATAATTACGTTTTTGCGCTCAAATGAAAGGATTATTAGATTTAGATGAATTATTATTATGGAGTGAAATTTCATGTGAAAACAATTCTAGTAATGTCACATTTATTTCACATGGTATGTAATGATGGAGAAAATGTATCATAAATGTGCAAAATTTTGTCTTCATTATAAATAAGCAAAGAATTAAGGAGACAAAGGTCATTTAGGTACACACGTACATATATCGAAAGCACAATGTAATAACATCTTATAGGAGGAAAATGTCTACCGATATGGTATAAAATATATAAATTTATTTTTTTCATCGTCAGCATTGAAACTGCTAATATTACTACCATGTACCATACCGTGTCTCTGATCATTTCATTTTGTTTGCAACCTGAAGCGACTTTGACACTCGATTAATTTCGCCTACGTTGTTTTAATTCTGAAACTATTGAGAGCTGCATCGACTTGTCAGGATTTGTGATTGTAGCTTTTCGTTTGAGGCTTTCTGACACTTGAACCACTTTGCAAGAGTGAAAACATAATGGCCGTATTAATGTGTTCAAAGACAATGCGCATTTCTAACGAGCGTTGTACTTTTTGAAATTCATCTTGGGTTAAATATGTAGTTGGCAAAATAAATCCTTAACCAGGGATGTCAATCCCGCGGAGGTGTTGAATCCATGACACGTACTGTCAGTTGGAGAGAGGGCAGTCATAAATAACATATTTTGAACATTGATTATTCGAAAATTACATCAGCCTTGTGGAACTATATTTTTCTTCGCGTAAGTATATTTAGCGCAAAGCGGCAAGATATTAGGCGTAGTCCAACGTAGTGACGTCATGCTTAGAACATAAAACGCCAGACAGCATTCTTACTGTGTCCCGATGGTATGAAATAAAACTGACAATCAACAGGAGTGCAATGATATCCGTTTAAGCGAACCATAAGAGAAAATGTTACGACAAAGTCATAAAACAAGACTTCACCATAACATCACCTGGGAATGACTAATTATGTATTAATTATAGTGTAAGAAAACAGCGAAGTATTTGAGGCGGAGGTGGTATTAGAAATATCTTCAGTCGAGGAAATTAGGAAAAACAGTTCGGAGGCGAGGGGGAGGTAAATTACAAGGTGTTGGATAATAATTCTTCATGGTATGGAAAGAAGGAAGATTCAATTATATTAGCAATCAGAGAGGTAGGTGGATGGCATATGATTTAAAGGTTAGTTTTCCTGAGAATAACATGAGATGTTATCAGTTGTCACCAGCGTAAAAGACTACTTCTTGTGTACATTTAAAAGTAGCAGCGTATAGAGTATAAACTCACCACGAACCACCTTAATATCAATATCACCTCGTTATAACGATCTCGTGTTTTAATACTTTCTCAAAAATTCACATTGAGAATGAGACCGCTACAATATTAAGATCCATTTTCGTCCCAAATCGGTCTTTTATCGAGGTTTTACCGTATTAATCTACGAATGACATTCCTAACGTGGAGGTGTTCGTGGTTTCATGGCTCTAGACATGAAGAATAATGTCTATGATTGAATTTGATGTTTACAATTCTTGAACTGCGATATAATGTACTGTGGGCGGCTTCGGGAACATATGTCTGCATTCGTGACAATAACAGAAACCTAAGACAAATCAATGCATTTTCGTTAAATGAGTACAATCATCATAGAACAACAGCAGTTACTTGTTCAAAGTATACGTCACAATAATCTTTTCTTGTGTGTTATATATAATTATGTGTTGCAATGTTAGAACATAAATAAGAAAACAATCTCCAGAAACAACAACATACAAACCCCCTATTTCCCCTTATACCACCAGGCCCAAAACCCACAAATACACAGAAATACAAACAATAAAGGGAATAGAAACAATCTTACTAAGGGATAACGCGTTAAAACTGTCTGCCGCAAGGGGTAAACTAATTCAAAGGGACCTACCACACTATATTTTACGTGTTGATTCATTGGCCAAAGGTTTATAATCTATACTATGTTGTAGTATCAGTAAGGTAAAAACGGGTTTGTCTAGTATATTAGATCGACGGGAAATTGCATGTGGTTAACGATAAACAAGATGCTCTTTATATGAAAATGATATCCGGGCAAACATAAAAAATCCGAGTGAAACCTGTAAAAGCAGGAAAAAGGAAAATACCTGTTGGGTTTGTATTTATTTTATTAAAAAAGCAAAACTTGATTTGTATCTCAATGACCCAAACTGCACTAAACCATCTTTAATGATAACATCCAGTGCAAATGGTTAAAATGGCCGAACTGAAAGTAGCACACATAATTTTGATTGTCGAACGGAAATAAAAATCCGAATAATTTGACTAAAACTCTGACTTTAACTATTATTCTAAAAGATAAGATGTCGAACTCTGCAAAATAGAATTTCGATAATAAGTTCATGCGCAGCAAAAAAAGAAAAAGAAAACCGGAGCTCGCTTAGCGAGTCCGCTGCCTCCATCACAACAGTCCTGCACTTTACCTACTGCACGGACAAAGGCAAGTATCGGCTCTATCTATGTAGGCAACTTGTATGCGCCGTGCGCCTTGAATCGTTAAATAAATCGTTGGCGTTCACTAATAGATGAGATGATTCAATTGCCTTTTTTGTCTTTCTGTCACATATCAATGTTTGTTACAATCAAATCATAGATACTACATGTATTTTGAAGTTGGTGTTCGGAGAATACACGTGTAACAATAAGGGTGGTAGTTTCAGAAGACATAAACTAAACCATCTTTGGATGTTGCAGAATAAAGTATTAGAATAAAATCCATATGTTATCATTGTCAACATTAGACAAATCATAGACCTGTCCGAACATGTGCGGTCGATATAATGCGATCTTAAATTAAAGTTGTCGCTGTGTATATGTATAAGTATGTTTTATGGAATTTCTAAGTTAAAGGTTAAATTCCCTCTGATTAGCAGTCATCACTACTACATTGTTACAAAAGGGTATAAACCCTGACTAATCTAAAGAGACATTCACACTAAAGCACCAGCATGACATGTCTTACAGCTATCTCTTTAACACGTTATGCTTAGTAATATTGTTTTTGATAATTACAGTGGAAAATATTTTCTGAATGGGATTTTGCAATTAGTGCCCACAGACACAAGCGTGACTTCAGAAGAAATACGTTCTTGTTATTCGCAGTTTAAACAATCCTCATCGCATGCAAATAGAACATCAACAGTCCATTAGGCAATACGCTGTGGCCTCATTTTTGTCAACTTCCGAATCATTTAGTGCAATCGATGCAGATAAAATGTTTGAAGTCTTTAAAAAAGAGAATCTTGAAAAACGTCCTTTGCACATTAGTTGTCATATTTAACGGTCATTACAAATGGAATTATGTTTGAGTCCAAGATCTTATCAGGAAATAAGTGGTGCAACTTTGTCCTCTTCAACGTTTGGCATAACTGAAAATCACTCGTTTCAACTGAATACCCCAACGTCTAAATTAGGGAACGAATGATAATGAAAACGTTCCATAAAATAGTCATAATCCGAATATTTTGTACCGAATATTTTGTATTGAGTACACAACTTCTTTCCAGATACAGTAAAACCTCCTCAGACACCATTCAGTAGTCAGCCCGCGTTACTATAACAAACACTGGTAGTAGATGTATAATGACAGTTCTGAGACATTCACCGTGCACGCCGCGCACACCGATGTGCATTACCCTCCGCAGCAATACTCTGAAGCGCACACCTATGCGCGCATCAGTGCGCTCAACCTCCACAACTATGCAAAGACTCAGGAAAGCTGAAGCGGTTCTGACTCATTTTACCATATCCGTGGTTAAAGTGCCAATACAGCCTATTTAACACGCAGCGCACTATGACTCATCAAACTGGGTTTTTCCTTATCCGCGGTCTCTCAAATCCGTCGCGCGCGACTACCTTTCATTATCCAAAAAAGCAAAAACGCCACCAGCACACATTATTTTTAACCCCAACACCGGCTAGATCCTTTTTGTGCACGCCTAATGTTGGGGTGAACTTCAGTCTCTTCTCGCTCATCACACATAGACTTATTTGACAGCCTTTCTTAATCTCTTCACAATCTGTCGACCCGCTAGCACTGTTAACCCTCCTAAGTAACCTTCAACCCCATTGCATAGCTCCCGAAACGAAAAAGAGCCACGAACATGTCTAGGCAAGTTGTTACATGATTGATTATCAACTGCATGGCAAAGACCTTTTTATGTGAACAACCCATAGAGCCATAATCAATCATATTTGAAGGTATTATCCAGCGGCTACATTAAGCCATATTAGACAGATCGGGGATAGATGTCCTTAAACGGATGAAAGCGAGATATATAAGACTTCAGTCCATAACATGTGCTGGCTACGGTCGAATAATACAATTTTCTCTGACTGTATATATATATACCTTCATTCACCACAAGTAAGCGGGATTTTAAATATGCATAGAATTTATATTAGTATGTGATTCAAATTATATTAATTAATGATATAAAATTTAATGAAATATTACGCTAGAGTAGTTAATGTATTTATGTTATTATATGCTCGTTAATCAATTAAATAAGAAATAATAACCCTATCATATATTCAATCATGTCAATAAAGGGCAGTAATATATACTAGTTCTATTATAACAGCCGGGGTTTTCCCATTTTACCACACGATATGTTTATTGATTTTTCCTATAGTGTATGTAAAGTATCGTTATCGACCCAGCTATTGAATGAGGCGGGATAACCGTATTATTTCGCTAATGATTTGTTACCTTTACGGCGTATTATTTTCTCAATCCTAAATATTTCTTGGCTAATTTTTTGTAATTCTTTTTCGTAAAACGTGCTCTGTATTTCCTCCCCCTTAAAGTCCGTTATCTTATACGTAACTGGTGTAGTTTTTTGTACGGCCGATATAGTGAAGATTTCTTATATACCCCTTTTCAAGCGTTTTCCTTTTTCTTCGCGATCCTCACTTTGTCCCCCACAGAAAATTGCGCGTTATAAGTCTTTATTTCGTAATGGTCCGGGTAAAGATTTTGCCAAACCTCAATTTCGTTTTTCTTTTTACTCACTTCAACATCAATATACACCCTCGTGGACTTGGATGAAAATATTTCCACATATTTTCTTTCATCGTTCTTTTTCATCTTTCTACTACGCTAGACTTTTCCTCATTTTCGGTGGGTTATAACTCGACTAAACCCTGCACCTCTTTATTATAAAATTCTGTAAATTCATCAACCCATTATTTTCGGTTTTCTTTCCACGAATATCTTTTTAAACGCGGCTGCGACCGATTTTCCAGTCTTATCTTTTTTATGGGACCAACCAACCATATTTTGAAAAAATATCAATAACAGCCAAGAGATACTTAACACCGCGGTTAAATTATGAAAAGCCTGCATATCTACCGAATCTGCGGCCCATATTTCGTCTATAGCATTTACGCGCACGCGTCTTTTAGGATTTTTTTAAACAACGGGCCTGTGCAATTCTTGGGCTAAATTGTCAGTCCATTTTAACTTTTTTTTGATTCCCATTCCGAATCTCATCTTTTCACCGATAATCTTATTAACGACCGATCTGTCCATTTTTTCCCTTAGAGTCGGATTATAAATATTATTCATCTCCTCTAGCATATTTTCATCACATTTTATTCCTCGTAGCGATGGCCTTGTTTTTCAGATAACACACATCGTGATGATACGCCGCTTTATCAATCCTGTTTATAAGTTTGCTCCAACTTTTTGGAGTGAGATCGGGGTTTAGTCTCTTTTTTAGTTTAGTGCCTGGTCCCGTGAAATTATGGCCCGGTAGATGCATTTCAAAAGGTAGGTTGTTTATGGCTTTATTTAATATTAAGTCGCCCTTCATTTTAACAAATTGAGTTTTTGTCGACCCACATACTACATACTTTCCTCGTTTCATGGGTTTATTGTTTTTTGTAAAAATATCTTCGATATTGAGAGTCTTAGTAGCTTTTTTTACATTTGATGCAATACAACATTTTTATCTATGCAGTATTAAAATTTAAATAAGAAGTAAAAAATGGTAATCAAGGATCTATCTTGGAATATAACGACCAAACGAAACAATTTTCCCTTAAAAGTATCCAAAAGTATTAGAGGAGTGATCGTTGGGATATCTGGTTGCGGTAAAACTACCCTATTGCTCAACCTCTTACTTCAGCCAGGATGGTTAGACTATGATAAACTAAAGGTTTTCGGAAAGAGTTTGTTTCAACCCGAGTATCTTATTTTAAATAAAGCTTTTAATACGAACTTAACTAAATTAACGCGAGTCTTACTATATTCGCGGTAGGCATAGCAACGTTAATTGTTTTTATCTTTTGCAAAATTATTTCAAACTACCCCGTCAGACGATACGGGAAAACGCGAATTTTATTTATTTCCTCAATACCTCAAAAACATTAACCATATTTATAACGACCACGTAAGTCAAGATATGATAAAGGAAGAATTCAGACGACTGTGTAAAACTGCCTGGGAAAAGCCATATAGTTTTGTCGTAATCGATCTATCTTCCAAAAAAAATTATGGTAAATATAGTGTCGGGTTTGACGTATTTTTACTCCATAAAAAATTCGTGTATATATAAGAAAATGGAACAAGAACTGTTGGAAACGATCGCCAAAAATACTGACCCTAAAAGTTCGTTTCAAATTGTAGTCTCTAATAATAAGACTCTGTTTAAAACGAGGTTTAATCCGCCGATACAACTCGATAAAGCTAAAAAGTACGAAATAGCGCTCGTTAATCTGTACATGTATTATTCTGTCCCGAATATTACGGACAAGAACAATCATTTTAGGAATTCTAACGATAATGGCCAAAACTGGGTGCTATTTACGATACCCGAGGGAAGTTATGACATAATCGATATCAATAGACTTATACAGGAACGCATGAAGCAGGCCGGCCTTTTTGATGAAGTAACCGAAGATTACTACGTGACTATTTCGGCAAATCCCAATACTCTCAGATCCAAAGTGGAGATAAGAGACAATTTCATTGTCGATTTTAGACACCCAAATTCCATAGGTAAAGTATTAGGGTTTCATTCCAACAGATATTCATCCGGGATTCGAGAATCTGAAAACGTAGTCGATATCCTCAGTATCAACACCATGCTTGTTGATAACAAGGTCACCGACGATGAGTTTCAGCTTATACTATCAGAATTGGACAAATACCGCGCGATGAAAGAAGAAATAAGACAATTAGCGATGAAGCCCGCACGGTGAGCGATGAGAAAACTAAGTTGACGGTGCCTCCTTCAGATCCTACGAACTTAAAAAATTGTGATGAAAATCGTGTTAAAAACTGAGATAAAAACTATCTTATCATTACAAAAAGATGTCGTTTCTACGGATTACGGATCCCAAGAAAAGGGATTTAATAGTGAAAGAATACCTCGCACTGAAACAAAGAATGAAAGACAGGTTTCTTGAGGAAAAAAATGGGTGAACAAGGTTTACAAGAAAATCTCGGAAAAATTTTTAAACCGATTGCGGAAGCACAAGCGGCAGCACAAAAGACTGCCGAAGAAATAAGGGAAACTTTCACAAATTTACAACAGATCCCCGCTATTGGAGGCCCTGGAGCCATGGGACCCGGAGCTTTAGAAGGGCCCGGTATACAGGTTATTGGTCCAATCGCGTCCGAATATCTAAAAAAAATTGCTAGTAAATCCGCGACTGATAAAACGTTTGAGCTGTACCCCAAGGGTAGTAATCTTTATTTAGGTGATAAACCCGTTACCATTAAAGACGATAATATAATTGTGGACGGTGAAGAATATTCAGGAACGCCGGGATTATAAGAGCTCCTCATGACTAAGAACCCGGGTAAAAACGTATACACCGGTGAGGATCGTGGTAATTACGGCGAGCTGTTGTTAAAAACGAATGCCATTTTTCGAGATCATAATCCCGATACTGAACGTCCAAAGGCTAGCAAGGGGGGGATGGAAAAATATTGTTAGTTCAATTTGGAGAACTAAACATTTTATCTAATGGCGAGTAAAGAGGCGGCAACACGGGTGTTAGAAATAAGCTGGTTTCCATCTGCGACGAACTCGTGAGGCAAAATGTGTTAAATGCGGAACAACATAAAAAATTAGTATCTATTATATAAAAAAAGATTTAAGTTCCGAAGAACCTCGGCTTTACGAGACGATACAGATACGATAGAAGCGGTATATTTGACATCATCACCAACTTGTTTACCAGAAATATTGCAAAGGCGGCGGCGAAGACGGTGGCGAAGACGGCTTTAGACACGGGAAAATCAGCCACAGAGCGCGCCGTTAAAGAAGCCGGAAAGAAAACTCTAGATGCCGCTGGGAAGAAGCTCGTTAATAAGCTTCTTACACAAAAATCTCAATCAATTCTACAAATTCCGCTTCCTCAACCCGATCCGATGTCAATCAATTCGTTGATTGACGGAAACGCCATCGCCATTCAAAATTTAGTCCGGAAATTTAATCGTTGAGTCTAACAAAAAAATCTTCGATTAATAAAAACATGGAGAATATCTTAAAAATTACCGAAGTTTGGAAGTTGGACGAGAGTATCGAAACTTACGAATATCACGAATACGAACCTATTACGGGTACTAATCTAAATAACCCCGGTGAAATTCGAATCAATATCAAAACCCAGGATTTATTTACCCACCCGGGCGAAAGTTATTTGTTGTTTGAAGGAAGGTTGACAAAGGGCGATGGAACGGCTTATGTGGGTGACGACGCCGTTGCGCTAACGAATAATGGTTTCATGTATATTTTCAATAACATCAAGTATCGACTTTCGGGTCAAGAGATCGAATCTGTCTTTTATCCGGGTCAATCTAGTACGCTGTTGGGATTCTTAAATACCCAGATGATTTCTCCAAATCTCAAGGTTTGAATCAAGATATATATGTATAAGACACAACCGCTGCCGCTAGTATCGCTAACAATATCGGATTCAACGTTCGTCAATCATATTTAATTAAGAATCCGGACCCCAATGGCACATTTAGTTTCAGAGTTCCGTTAAAACACATTTTCGGATTTTGCGAAGATTATGATAAGATTCTGTACGGTATGAAAGAAACCCTCACCCTGACGCAGAAACCGGACGACGACGCGATCTTTAGAGTTAATGCGGTGGGTGCCGGTAAACTTAACCTTACAAAGGTATCTTGCTTTTATACCGCACATACTCCCCGCGGATGCAGAAAAGTTTCAACTGTACAAGATGATAGAAGAAAAAGTCAACCTCCCCGTAGGTTATAGAATGAGACAATGTGACGCCATAAGGGTGTATCAATCAACTAATTTCACGTGGCGGCTTTCTGTTAAGTCGAACCCCGAAAAACCTCATTGGATTATTATTATTAGTTTTCAAACTACTCAGGTCAAAATTTTATCATATGGACGAATTACAAGGCTCTTTTTCCGCTGTTTGTGGTTGATGTAAGCAAACACAGAGAAAATTAATTATGCGGTCACCGATATCCCGATTAAAGCACTGTTTAACGCTAAAGTGCCCGCCGGTACGGAAGTTTTCGCCGTTGACAAGCTGCTCAATTTTAAATCCAACGGAAACAAGATGAGCGTGGTTTACGGTTAGTTTAAAAAATATTTTTTATATTAAAAAATGTCCGATAAACAACCCGATTGCAAAATTCAGGAAAAACCCTGCGACGCGAGAATAGCATAAGGAGGATGGTTGACCGACGGCGAGACTCGTACGCCGTACGCTGGTGTTAAACATCCACAAAATCCCGAATTTTCGCAGCCCGCCAAAAATGATTTCGAACAGCGAAAGATAATTTTAAATAAATAATTTCTATAAAAATGTCTTTACTGAAACTACGACAATAGTAGTAGACAAGGAAAATAAAATCCGCGGTTATTCATTAATGAATATAAACTAATTAATAGAAGAGAAATATATAATCCCGAGACCGGAAGAAAAGAAAATAACGATAGATCCGAATCCGAGATTTCATTATTTTATATCATTTTCATTATATTATCAATGAGGAATAACCCACGACGAGTTACTTTTAAAGACATAGAAACTGGGGAAGAGATAGATTTCCCATCTTTGAGCGGGGCTCAACGAGATTTTGTGCCAAAGAAAGGTGTATACCCGTTCGACCATATGGATTCGTTTAAAAGGTTGGATGAAACGAAACTTCTGTCGAAAGAAGCGTTCTACTAGAAACTTAATGATGAGGGTATTAGCGATGAATAATAAGCACATGCGCATAACGTATGGAAAACTTCCGATATGAATAGGTGAAGAGATTACCACTAATTGTATAATAAAACGGACGTCTTGTTATTGGCTGATGTCTTTGAAAATTTTAGAGACGTGTGCCACAAAAACTATGGTTAGGATCCAGCGTGGTATTATACGTCTCCCGGGTTATTGTACGACGCGATGTTGAAGAAAACGGATATAAAACTAGAATTATTAACGGATCCTAACATGTTACTAATGATTGAGAAAAGAATTAGAGGGTGGGGTCTCGATGATTCTGACTAGACACGGGAAAGCGAATAACCCGTACATGAACGATAAATTTACAAAATATAACTTATTTGGATGCGAATAATTTATACGGGAATGAGTAAACCATTACCAACGGGCAGATTTAAATGGATGGATGAAATTGAATTGGAAAATTGGCGAAATATACGGTGTATTTTAGAGGTTGGTTTGGAATATCCGAAAGAACTCTAAGATTTCACAACGATTATCCTTTGGCGCCAGAATAACGTACTATGAATAAAGTTCCCAAATTAATTCCGACTCTAGACGGGAAGAAGAAATATGTGGTTCATTACGAAAACTTAAAATTGTACTAAAAGTTGGGGTTAAAAACTATGACGATCCACAGAGGAATAAGATTTAAGGAAAGCGCGTGCCTTGAAAAATATATCGATTTGAATACGAATCTCAGGGCAAAGGCGACGAACGAATTTGAGAAGGACATTTTTAAACTCATAAGTAACAGCGTTTTCGGCAAGACGATGGAAAATATCCGAAATAGAACGGACGTGAAGTTGGTTAGTGATAGAAAAAAAGCTGAGAGATTGACCGCAAAAACAAACTATAACGGGACGACAATCTTTGACGAGAATCAAATAGCAATACATATGAAAAAGACTCATTTACAATTTGAGAAGCAGGTTTTATTCGGTATGTGTATCCTAGATTTGAGTTAACCGCTAGTGTACGATTTTCAGTACAATTATATCGGACCGAAATACGGAGATAAAGCTAAATTATTATTTATCAATACCGATAGTTTGATGTACGAAATTGAAACGGAAGATTTTTACAAGGTTATTTCCGACGACGCGAAAGATAAATTGGACACGAGCAATTTTCCGAAGGATCATCCGTCTGGAATTGAATCAGAACTGAATAAAAAAGTAATTGGCATGATGAAAGACGAAGCGGGAGGAGAAATTGTCGAAGAGTTTGTCGGACTTTGTCAAATTATACGCATTCAAAATGCTCGAAAGAAAATAAGAGAAAAAGTGTAAGGGATTGAAGAAACCCGTAAAAAAATCTATAAATTTTGAGGATTATAAGACGGGCTTGTTTACGGGTAGAGAGCAAATGAGAACAATGAATATCATCAGAAGCCACGGTCATGAAGTGTATACGGAGGAAGTAAACAAGGTCGCAATAAACCGTGACGATGACTAAAGGATCATTTTACAGGATGGAGTTTACACGCTAGCTGTAGGTCATAAAAATAGTTTAAATATATAAAAAAGAATATGAATATCTCGGTCGGGAAAGTGATTTTACCGAATAAACCGCTTTACAATTTTAAATTGACGGACGCGGTTAAGAAATAAAAAAAACAACTTGAGAGGCGTATTCATACGTGATCAACTACCAAAACGACCGTTAAAAAATGAATGCGGAATATTAAATCTGGGTGATGATGAAATAAGGTCTTCCAACGCCGGAGGTACGCATTGGGTTTGTTGGTATAAAAAGGGAAAAGAAAAATATTATTTAGATGGTTACGGAATACAACCTCCCTCGGAATTAAAAAACTATCTAACGCTGACCATTTTTTATAGCAAGAAACGAGTACAACCGAGTTGAATGGTAATGTGCGGTTATTTATGTTTGTACGTTTTAAAAGAATTAAAATAAATTCGCGTGTATATAAAAATGCCCGTTGATAGATTTGGACGGATGTCGAAAACTCACGTTTCAGATTCAGGCGTATCTTTATCTTATACAAATAACAACTTTCTGAAACGAGGGGAAATCAATATGTTTGGGAACAAGATTACGAATCTTGGCGCTCCTATGGATAGAGGTGATGCGGCGAGCAAAGCGTTTGTGATAAAGCGAGGAAACAGGCTGGTGCGGGAGTATGGTCTGGAAGAGCTGAAAGATATTGAAGAGAAATTAAAGAGTGATATCTAAAAGGGGTAGGAAAATCTTAAAAAGAGTTGAAAACGTACGAGAGTAAGCTGGAACGGGCAAAGACAGAAATTGATAGAACCATCGTTGCAGAAGTAAAAGAACATTTGTGGGAACGAACAAACAATGGATGATATACTGAATAAACTTCTAAAGGAATGGGGGCTGAGTGATAAAATCAGTGATATAATTAAAGAAAAATTAAGAGGTATTGTTGAAGAGAGGATAGAAAAACTTGAGTTTGAAACGTACGTAGATGAGAAAGAGCTGAATCCAATTATCGAAAAGATACAGACGGAAGTTAGAACAATCGCCGTAATTATACAACAAGAATTGATTATGAAATTTTTTAGACAATTTAATACTCTCTTGTTTTCACTCGACATAAAAAGACACTATTTTTGACATGCGGTGGGGTGTGGATAGGAGTTCGGATGGGAGGGTTAATTATTTCACGAAGGCCTTTGATAAAATGATGAATATATATACTGATTATAAGGATGTGGTTGTGTACCCTCAACAAACAGGTTACCTCACAATTGTGTCCAGGCGTGACCACACCGAGACCATTAGCCCTGTTCCCCTGAAACACTGGCTACTTAAAAAGCCGGGTGTTTACACTCTCGACATTCATTTGATGTTTATGGATAAAATTAAATCTACACAAAAAGAAAGATTATTTTATGTGTCCTTTTGGAAGAGGGATACCAAAACATTTTGGGGTTGCGGTGAAGAAAAATCACAAATAAGATGGGTTAAAAAGGACAGACATAAGGCATTCGTGGTGAAACGGGGAAACAAGATGGCGCGAGATTGCGGTCTGAATAAAAAAACGAGAATTGGGAGCGATAAAAGAGTCATGAAGAGTCAATGACATCGAAGATCAAATTGAAGGGAAATTAAAGGATGATATCGAAAAGGGGGTGGAAAATCTTAACAAGGAGTTGGAAAAGTACGTAGATGAGAATGAGCTGGAACGGGCAAAGACAGAAATTGTTAAAACCATCGTTACAACGGCAAAAGAACATTTAGGGGAATATATCGACGAACAAAAAATGGAAGCTGAACTGAATAAACTAAAGAAGGAATGGGCGTTGGATGGTGAAACCATCGAAGATAGAATTGAACAGAAATTACAGGGAGATGTCGAAAGGGGGTGCAAGATCTTGAAAAAGAATTAGAAACGTACGTAGATGAGAAAGAGCTAAATCCAATTATCGAAAAGATAAAGATGGACGTTGGTAAAGCCGTCGTATTTTATGTGTCCTTTTGGAAGAGGGATACCAAAACATTTTGGGGTTGCGGTGAATTCTATTGTCTGCTTTTAATAATTTGCATATCCGATTCTAGTTGTAAAATTTTAGAAAATAATACCAAAATTTTACAACTAGAATCGGATATGCAAATTATTAAAAGCAGACAATAGAATATTCTCTTGTTTCTCTCGACGTTAATGCAGATACCATAATTAATGTGAAGCAAATAGTGGATAATCGAGTTGTTATCACCAATAATAAAAATAAACGATAAACTTTTTCACATCAGCCTTTGTTAAAACATCGAGCATAAATACTAATTATAATGATATGGCAGAGTACCCTCTTATTGTAGGTGCTGAACATCTGTACGGCACAGATTACTGGCTCCTTAAAAGCCGGGTGTTTACACGCTCGACATTAATTTGTCGTACACGAATAAAATTTGATCTACGCAAAAACAACAAATATTTCATGTGGACCTTGGTAGGGGAGGACAAAAATATTTTGGGACCACCACCTCGAAGAAGGAAAAGCACAAAAAAAGGATTAATAAAATATGAGCATTTGATATTAATTACCTAGACACTAAGATATCATTCTACCCTTTAACGTATGATGAATTTAAGTTTACTGCCAAAGGACACATAAGATTGTATTATAAACCGTTCTAGTTGGGCCGATAACGATACTTTACGAGCGTTATAACTTGGCGGAAAAAAAAACTGGCACGTATATTACGAAATGTTGGGAAACCGTGGATACGGGGAAAATCCCAGTTGATGAGTCATCGTGCGCATTGAATAGGCTGTATTGGTACTTTTACCACGAATATGGTAAACTGTCCCAGAACCGCGTCAGCTTTCCTGAGTCTTTGCATAGTTGTGAAGGTAGAGCGCACTGATGCGCGCATAGGTGTGCGCTTCAGCTTTCCTGAGTCCTAATGCTCATCGGTGTGCGCGGCCTGCACGGTGAATGTCTCAGAACTGTCATTATACATCTACTACCTGTGTTTGTTATAGTAACTTGGGCTGATTACTGAATGGTGTCTGCGGGAGGGTTTTCCGTATCTTGAAAGAAGTTGTGTACTCCGGTACAAAATATTCGGATTATGGCTATTTTATGGAACGTTTTCATTATCATTCGTTGTCTAATTTAGACGTTGGGGTATTCACTTGAAACGAGTGATTTTCAGTTATGCCAAACGTTGAAGAGAACAAAGTTGCACCACTTACTTCCTGATAAGATCTTGGACTCAAACATAATTCGTCAACGTCGAATACATATTAATCTTACCTTGTTGAATGTTTTAAGGATTTTCTGAAAAGTAATTCCGGAACAAATTTCAAGACATTAGACTTAATCATTGATAGATGATTAAGTACTGAATATGTTCAATTGGTCTTAATATTAAGGCCGTATTTATATCAGTTGAAATATTTGGGAAATATAGAGAATCGGTTCGACAGTTTGTGGTCGTTATATCAAGGTGGTTTTAACAAGGATAATTGTTTCAGACATAAAGCAGTTGTACCATTAAAATGGAAGTTAAAAATATCACAACCTTGTTAGTTGTGTATTCAAATTCAGTCATTTTGCGCATTCACAATCATTGTATAACAAAACGATTGGTTACAAAATGCGGAACTGAGTTTCAAAGAAATAATAACGGCCTTACTTATTTTTAAGAGTTGCAATAAAATATGCAAAATTGATGTACGAGGGACAGTTGCTTGAGAAAATGGTGAGGTTAGAATTGTTCGTGTATTTTCTGTTATGTTCAAACAATGATTTGGTGCTCTAACAAGGATCAGTCGCAACAAAAATAATTAAGAAATATAGCTTAATTACCATTGGATGAAATAAAAAAAAGCGTTCACAATATCATAGTTTACAATAATTGTATTTTACTGTAATCGTTTGTCAATGAGCTTGAAATGTGACATGTCTTAATAAGCTCTTTTCATGTTGGTCGTAACACACTTTCTCATTTGACTAGGCGTGCTGCTTGTCTGAAAAAATGATGAGCAAGGTATTTATGTTTGTTCAGTCAGTTTGTCACGTTGCTTATCTAGTGATTTGCCTTAGAGAATATTAGTTTTGACTTAAAGAAAGCAATAACTTATGAAAATATAATAATCTTTGTAATCTTTTAACATGCTTTAAATGCAGTCTTGAATTACCAAATAATACAAATTACTCGCGCACCATTGTGTCATGAAAAAATATTGAACAATGTTGTTGTATATCTTTAAAAAGATATATATTAATTTATCAGGGATATTAGTTGTCACGTCATTTACTTCTTTTGAAACAAACAAACGTGATCATGTTTAAATGTACTGTGAACTGATGAAAACCTCAAAAGCAGAATTGATGTTACCTTTGATGAGTCTAAATGCCTAGCCCTGGTGTCGCAGTGATGCGTCACAATCGTTATATTCATACACAGCATTAACTACGTTCAGAAGGAGCTATTGATTTTCTTTTCTGTTCTATATATTATATCTACGCGTTATAGACATATACCAGCAAACATTTAACAGAAAGTAACAACGGATTCCACGGAAACGTCCTATTTAAAATAAGAAACAATTATAAACAACACAAAGCCACGCATAAAACATGAATCAGCCAACATGGCTTACCTCCACGCTTCTCAAAGCCCCAAACAACGCACCTCAATCAGCATGGTACCCTCAAACAGTTGCACAAAAAAACGCATGGAAACTGATCACCACAAAAATACAATATACCGGGTACACTATTCGGAATGGCCTTTAACCAAACACTTCAGGGGAGGTCGAGTTTAACGGGACTCTTCTTTTCAAAAACATTGCCTACATGGAATAAAGTGATGTCTCCATTGCACCTAACTTTCAGTCAGTTCATTTCACTGATAACTGAGTAAATATGATGGTTAGCAACCAAATGATAATGCAAAAGTGAACACAAAACAGTAATTCAAGTCTTGAATCCAAATTTATACGTCTTCTAACATCGCTTAAAAACCTTGGTGATTTAGAGACCGTTTCTATTCCCAATGAATTTATTGTCCTTCTTTTCATGTTTGATAACATTTTATTGTTATAAAATCTGGTAGCAATATGACTTGATGAAAACAGAAAAGAATTGGCTGACATTTGGTCACTTATCAGTGTCGGCTTGTAACTATCTTTAGATGCATTTATGATTGCGAACAACAATCGTCCTGCAACGAAGCAATTACTTCAAAGGAAAATAATTTCTGGGTAGTTTTTCGAAATGGATGCATAGCGATCGTAGAAAAGCCCATGTGACTTCACAATAACATACTTGCACCGCTGACGCAGTGTCAAGCAATCCTGTTTATAGGCTAGGCGTACATTTGTAGTCCATTAGCCCAAATTATGCGGCCTTATTTATGTCATTTTTAGACTCGTTTAGACATGTTGATGTTGGGTGAAGTGTTTAAAGTTCTTTCATCATGTTGTTTGCCGTGTGTCACGTTTGATTTGATACTTTAATGGTCATGAGAACTATAAATACAAGCCTCATCCTTAAAATTATCTTAGAAACACTCAAAAAATGATGCGCTCGTAAACAAGTAAGTACAAATTTGTGACGTAGGATGAAGTTTGACAGAAAGAATTTGAACTGTATGCACTAAGAGGTGCATGCATGGATCAAAAATGTTTTCTCCGTTTTTCTTTTATTAGGATTGATATAGGTTACATTGGTTTGTTTATGTTTATGATAATCTGTGTGGAAATATTAAATTTGTTGTATTTTGTATTCCCTGGAAATCTTATTTCATGTTCATGTCTGAAGTAATGTTTCTCAGTAGAATTGGAAAGTCTACTTTTTTACGTGTATGTGCCTTTCACAGATGTCCTTTTCTAGATACGATATGGAAGAGCGAACCTTAGAATCGTATCTTCGAAGACTTCGATTTTTCAGTTGTTTAGGTGTGAGAATCTTTTAGTATTTTTCTAAAATTAATATGTGTACATTAACAAAACCGACAAGTTGGTATTAGTGGCATTTAATAGATTTAAATGTGTTTTAGTTAGAGTATAGGATTATATACAAGGGATTGTTTAGTATTCTGTACTAGGAATTTATTGTTAGTAATTAGTGTACACATGACTTATATTGAAATCTTGACTTGTCATGAATTTGATGAATTACTGAATTGTTTCAACGGTCGTTTGAATTGTATTAGACTAAATTAAAGAAAATATTAAGCATTAAACATATGGTTTAATTCATTTATACTTTGTTTCTTTTGATTATTTTTATCTATTTTGTTGTTGTTGTTGTTGTTGTTGTTTAATTCTTTACCCAGAGTGAAAATATTTTTATTTTTATTCGACGTTCACACATAATACATCATAACATACATCATACATACAGAAGATCGACACGCTACAAATGTCACAACACTGAGAGGGTTCCAGTGTCGACGTTAAATATTAATAAGAAAGTCCTGTGATATGGTGATTCTCAAGTTTTCACAAAGGGAAGTTTTCATTGTCTGAATTACAGTAACTTAAACGACACTATAAAATGACATGACTGAAGTCATGTTAGAATCGTCTAAGACTACAATGGCTTTTTGATATAATTACAGATATTTTCTCATGTAACTACCTACTTGTTGAATCAATGGCAGATATTGTCAGTAACATGTGAATATTATTTAATTTGTTGTTTCATACGATGATGATTGTGTTGACCATCTTTTTACTGGAAGAAAATATAGGCCTAGATTGCCGTTCTCTTTTACTATTGGTTATCAAGTAAGGTTGGGCTGTTGTAAACTTGATTATACTTCAATGAGTGCATTTTTGTGGTGTCATTCAGGATATTAACAGATTGTAATAACTTAGGAAAGCCGAACGATTGCAGGCAAAGACCTCGGCTCTCCTCTTTCTCACATTTTGGCAACATCAAAACAAAAATAATATGAATCAAGTGACTTTAATCATGAAAGTTTCGACTGACTCAACAGAAATGAATGTCCTTCTTGTGCATTTCGTCAGAGCAAATTGCTATTCAACGACTCTGTCTCTTTATCCATCTAAGGTTCCTGGATACCCTGGCATAGAAAGCGTAACGTTTTGCGCAACTCACTGAGCCCCACGACACAACCCCGATTTGATACGCTTTTTCTTCATCATCGTAACAAACAAGCGGACTACCACTGTCGCCCTACAGAAAACATACATAATATGTAATAATGTGTACAATAACAAACATGGGTGTACAGAATGTTAACATACCGCCTACAGAAAACATACATAATATGTACTAGTGTGTACAATAACATACATGGGTGTACAGAATGTTATCATACTGCCTACAGAAAATATACATAATATGTACTAGTGTGTACAATAACAAACATGGGTGTACAGAATGTTATCATACTGCCTACAGAAAACATACATACAGTCAAACCTCCCCAGAGCGGCCCTCTCTTAAGCGACAACCTCCTTTGAACAACAGCATGCACAAAATTCTCTTAATATAGAAATAAACAAATGACACGAGCGATAAAAGTAGAACATAGGATCAGAGATATATAAGAGATAAAAGTAGAATATAGGATCAGAGAGACATAAGAGATAAAAGTAGAATATAGGATCAGAGATACATAAGAGATAAAAGTAGAACATAGGATCAGAGATACATAAGAGATAAAAGTAGAACATAGGATCAGAGATATATAAGAGATAAAAGTAGAATATAGGATCAGAGATATATAAGAGATAAAAGTAGAATATAGGATCAGAGATACATAAGAGATAAAAGTAGAATATAGGATCAGAGATATATAAGAGATAAAAGTAGAATATAGGATCAGAGATACATAAGAGATAAAAGTAGAACATAGGATCAGAGATACATAAGAGATAAAAGTAGAATATAGGATCAGAGATACATAAGAGATAAAAGTAGAACATAGGATCAGAGATACATAAGAGATAAAAGTAGAATATAGGATCAGAGATATATAAGAGATAAAAGTAGAATATAGGATCAGAGATACATAAGAGATAAAAGTAGAACATAGGATCAGAGATACATAAGAGATAAAAGTAGAATATAGGATCAGAGATACATAAGAGATAAAAGTAGAATATAGGGTCAGAGATATACGAGAGATAAAAGTAGAATATAGGATCAGAGATATACGAGAGATAAAAGTAGAACATAGGATCAGAGATACATAAGAGATAAAAGTAGAATATAGGATCAGAGATACACGAGAGATAAAAGTAGAATATAGGATCAGAGATACACGAGAGATAAAAGTAGAATATAGGATCAGAGAGACATAAGAGATAAATGTAGAATATAGGATCAGAGATATACGAGAGATAAATCTCTCCATCACAATGAAAAAAGAAGAGCGTATTCGGGGAAACATATTTTACTATATCCGATCCAGCAATTTGTCCAAGTTCGCTCTCATCGCCTTTTGCTGTATATCAATTTGTTCATTATAGGTGTACTGTGATGTTTTGAATCTTAATTACAAATTAACCATCATAGGTTAATTAAAAACTATGCGTAAAAAGATCAAGTAATGAATTTTCGGAGTTTATTTATGAAAACCAAAATAAAATTATTTGTGTTAAAAATAGCCTAGGCCGCGGCCGTTGTCCAGTTGTTAGTGCGCTGGACTTGTAACCCGGAGATCCGGGTTCGAATCCCGGTCGCGGCAGGTCATACCCTTCTATGAAAATTTGACAAAACATGTCGATTTTCCTCCATATATGGCGAAATTGCTGGCTCATTGTGGAAGGGTAAGTTAGTACTGGTAAGCATACAGTCCAGGAAAACTGGTTAGGTGAGCCGGTCGCCGTATATGACTGAAAAATTGTTGAAAAACGGCGTTAAACCCCAGTGACAATAAGTCACATAAAACAAAACATGAAAATTGCCTGGAGATATTTAAAGAAAAACCAATATTGACTGTAATCGACAGTGTACAACAGAACAAGGGTGTAATTACTTATATTTATTATACATTACAATCATTATTATTATACAGACAAAAAACTCACATAGTTACCATCTTGATATTAAAATACTATAATGACCAGTTTTCATTTTTTCCGCTATATTTCAGTTTTCATGAGGTAGTATTAACACCGCTTTTTAGGAACTCAATGGTGGACACAATATCCGGATTTAATTATATATTCAGTTCTATCATGTATTAAACGAGAACAACGACAGACTTACTTGACAAGGCGAACCCTGTTCCTCCTCGTAAGTACATATTGAATATTTATTGAAGTAGTTTTCAGATATGACCAACTTTCGACAAAAGCCTTGGGTTTGTAGGGTTAAATCAATCTTTTGCAATGCCCTGGGATATTTTTTATCTGGTTCTGAAAAATAAATAACTCAAAAGAATCAGCATTCGGTTTAGCTGGCCGTCTATGCCATGTGTCATACGTATGTATGGATATGAAGCTATAGCGAAACCTTTCGGAAGCTTTTTAGCCTTCAAAATTCTTGGTTTGCAATTGCTCGACTGACTCATCTAAAATTCCTACAACCCAAAACAATGTTGACAAAATATCATGTTACTAAACAGGCTAAACAAACTACTGTTCAATGCTGCGGTCAGGTACTACAAACCAACATCTTTCAGGATGGCCTTACAAATAGGTTTATACGAAAAATTAATGTCGATGCCAAAACAAATAAAACTGAATTGATTGGAGGAGTCAGGATTGTGGGGTTCATTGTATATGACGCTTTTGATATTACATCACAGCAATTAATATTTCAGTATGGCCACTGATCCTTTATTTGTACCTAATTATGATTTTTGTTGTTGAAATTTCAATGACAAATTCAACGTTTCATTGCTCTGACAAATAAACCAAAATCCGAAATCTACTGACCACAAACTACAGTAAAACATAAATATCACTCTAGGGACAAAAGTTTCAATGACAAATTCAACGTTTCATTGCTCTGACAAATAAACCAAAATCCGAAATCTACTGACCACAAACTACATTAAAACATAAATATCACTCTAGGGACAAAAGTTTCAATGACAAATTCAACGTTTCGTTGCTATGACAAATAAACCAAAATCCGAAATCTACTGACCACAAACTACATTAAAACATAAATATCACTCTAGGGACAAAAGTATGCACATTGGAAATCTTGTTAACTTAAATTATTGAGTTAGACTATAGATGAAGTTTTATTGAGGTGCCCGCTGAGTGAGGTGAAAGTGGCCTCAATATCGAGGTTTACGGTTTATGATTATATAGAGATTCTTCATTTACATTGTAAAATACATAAAACCTACTTTCGGTTATGTAACCAAATCCAGAAAGTGAACAACGCCCTACTTTCCTCAGCAACCTTTCCTTGTTACGAGCTTGAAATAGAAAGAATTTACAGTTGGACACAAATAAAGCCGCATCCTGTCGTTAATGTAAATAAATCCGCAGCCGTGGTCCAGTGGTTAGTGCGCTGGACTTGTAACCAGGCGATCCGGGTTCGAATCTCGGTCGCGGCAGGTCATACCCGTCTATGAAAATTTGACGAAATTGTCGATTTTCCTCCATATTTGGAGAAGTTGCCGGCTCCTTGTGGAAGGGTAAGTTAGTACTGGTTAGTACACAGTCCAGGAAAACTGGTTAGGCGAACCGGTGAAACGGCGTTAAACCCCATTTACAATATGTCATATACAATTAGTAAAAGGACACGAATAAAGTGAACTCGGATACAGTGAAGTAATCATTTTACACTAAGTAAATTCAGTATAGAGATCAGAGGATAAAATTAACTGTCGTGTCCCCATTAATTCATTATAACTGTGCTCTCCTGTGTATAAATATTCAGCATTTATCGTTACTATTATGTTTGAAATCAATGTCACTTTAATTAGCATATTACATGAATACTACTTTTTACTGGTTTGCAATGATAGTTTATAAACAACGACCATAAAACATAATTGGATGGACTGGGATAACCAATAAATGGAGCTTAAAGCTCCTCAATTCCAATTAGGTCCCTTGCACCCTAATATGCGATGATAAAATGAAAAATTATGCGTTGATAATAATGATAAATAATAATCCTTTTTGAAAATTAACAAATCTATGCACATTGTAATATATTTATGTCGACTGGGAGATTCTGTAAATCATTCATTTACGACATCCACCCTAGTCTTGGGCAGAAAGTTCCCGTGAAACGAAAGAAAAAAGGTTCAGGGCCCAGTTTCAAGAGAACACTTAAGTTTGAGCACTCTATTTTCCAATTCAAATACCAGGTATTAAATATATCATAGGTTTACTTTTGGATCTTGGTGAGTACTATTGGTGCCAGTCTAAAAGATGAACAAGCATAACATTGATTTTCATGGAAAATAGTATCTAAAAGGAATAAAAGCCCTTGAGCAAAACTTGAGTCCGTTATAACGTGCTCAAGTAAAAATTAATTTAGCAAGATAATTCTATGTTTTAAAACACAAATTTTTTACTTAGAGTTATAATTTTGCAAGAAACAGACTGCTTTTCAAGGAAAATAAGGTACAAGTAATACAAATATAGCAATAAAATACTTTCAAAATAGTGTGCTCAAAGTTAAGTTTTTTCGTGAAACTGGACCAGGTGTTTATGTATAATACAAACTTGCGATTTCTATTGGTTGTGTATATTCATCGTACTTAATATCGTCTCTCAGTTTAATTATCGCGATATCCTTAGCAGCCCACGTTTCCCTTTTGTATTTATGATGCTACAAACAACAATAATTATAATAATCTTCATAAGATACATATAATATTAATGCAACATTTTTATTCTAATTTCAGTAAAAGAACAGCCGATTCCGACCCCTGGTCATAAAAATTTAACACATTTAGAAGAGGACAATTAAAGAATGCTTCGTACAAAATATTTAAGTTCTTGGCCATGAGATTTTTGCCACAATTTAAAAATTTTCCCCGATACAAATATAGGTAAAATAAGTGTAAGGATGGAGTTTAGTGTCGACCCAAGATGCATAATTGTCCCATAACAGCCCAAGTAAAGGGCGACTAGACGATCTTATACAGAATGTAAGTTCTCAGGCAGAACATATTTTTTTAAAAAGTCTATGTAGAACAAGTGATCTCAAAGGACCGGGCCATTTTTGACATGTAATTTAAATAATCTTGGCAGAGATTCTGACTATCGTACCTGTTAAGTTTGAATTTGAAATTTAGATAAGACGTCATTTGAAACAATTGTTGAAACACATGATGCACGCTATATTACTATAAATGTTTTAAAAGATCGAAGTTAATTTGCTTCTTTGTCAGCAGACTGAAAAACGGATCTGATAATTTTCTTTAAGCGTGTTAGAGAATTCCAGACTTATGTGACAATAAATAAAGGTAAATTATAACTGTACACTTCGAAGAAATATGCCTACCATAGTAACTTTCTTTACAGAATATCGTCGCTCGTAAGGATCCCTCTTTCTCATTTTAATATCTGCAGTTCGAACCTGAAGCAGCCTTTTCCTTTCATATAGAAATGCATAAATGAATTCTTAAACAAAGTAACATAAGCTCGTCGTGTTCATTATATCACGAAGTCACAAAACATGCAAACTGAACACACCGTTACGTTTCGCTACGCTACAGTTATCACTACAGCACACATCTTCACGTGACCATGGCTGGATCATGTGAGTGTTAAAATGGCGGAATCACCAATCAAGCAGGGAAAACTGTTTGGCTTGTAAGAAAGAGATATTGCGATTTAAGTTCTTGTAAAAAAATCAAGTTCCAAGATACGTTCCCTTACAACCAGAGACTAACGGGTATTCTGTATTGTTGATTGTACCAAAGTTGTGTATAAGAAGAGATCAATGCGTTGGGAGACTGATAATATTTTTATGTAAACCAGTGCATCAGCGACACTGTTGACCTTTTTTTCTTTTTTATCATTTTTAAGTCACTGATGACGTCATTTAGCGTCAGCTGGATTTCTTTTGTCCGACCAATATCAAATTTTAAAAATGCTTTAAACACTATGAAGATTAAAACGTGAAGGTACATAATAAGTAACGGCAGTAGATGCGCTTAAGGACGATTTCGGTAGTTCGTAACGCGCAACATTTCTGCACATAAGGGAGACAATACAGCTCTTCACGGAAGAAACACTTGCATAGTTTTCGGACAACTAACGTATCCGCGAGCGCGCTAAATACGCAACCTATAATGTGTGCTCTATTTTTTAATAGTGACTAATTTATGTGAAGCGCTACATGTACAGTTCAAAATTGAATTACTTCATATGACTGTAATGGAGGTTCATCATTTATTGCAAATATTTGTTGATGATGTAGCTGATATTAGGACTTTGAGCTAACATTACCTCAAAGACTCAAGTGTTCTTTTAAAGTGAAATATGTGGTACGAAATTGTTCTAAGATATATATCAAAACTAAAACGTTTTATTGGATGATAAACAGAAAACTACACTTTATTAACTTCATATACACATTACAAAATTTAACTGAAATTGGCAAATATTTGTTGACAATGCAACAGAATTTAGAAGTTGGAGGTAAAATTAGCTCAGTAACCCCATGTTTTTATCTCTGAAATGTGTTTATTAGACATTGTTCTACGATATATATATAAATTAGAAAGGAAAGTTTTATTGGAAAATAGGCAAAATCTTTATTAACTTGATATGCATATTTTTGATATTAATCATATTTGTCGACTATTTTTGACAATATAACTGAATTTCAGAGTTGAGACTGAAATTAGCTCGGTAACCTCATGTTTTCATTACTGAAATATGTTTATTAGACATTGTTCTAAGATATATATCAAAATTAGAATGTTTTGTTGGAAGAATATTGGAAAAGGGGGAATAAAAGATGAAAAATAATATTTTTTTTGTCAAAATTGCAACCCATTTTTTCATGCATGCAGTTGAAAATAAAGACATAGTATGACAGAATTAAATCATTTTTGGTATACATTGTGTTAAATTAACACAATATATGCCAAATGAATACTTACATGTAAAAACAGTGTGTTTGAGCATGATTTTATCATGGTATAACAGTAATAGTATGTGTTTAGCGATAAGCTCTTTGTACACAGCAAATCTTAAAAAACAGCTGCACACCTACACAAAGTATGAGCTGTTATCTCGAAAACGAGTTCGGTGACCCCTGTTTTTCTTTCCATTTTTGGATTTGTTATACTTTTTTCTATAAAATATGAAAAAATGATCACTTTTCCTTGAATAAAACAAAATGCAGAAATCGTCCTTAAAAACAACTTAGAAACAATAATACGTAAATTTATGGATTTGATTAATAATAAAAAAAATAAGAGCTATCGTTCTCTGAATTCCAGATACTAACCAAAATCAGGCTGTCAATTGCTTTTTATAAAGACGGTTAGGACGATAGCGGGAAATAGTGGGATTATTTTTATTGTGTTAAGTGTAAACAGCAGCGATTTTCCCTTTACATGTTTACGAGACGGTTAGGGGTTAATATAAAATAAGAGAAAAGAAAGATCCACTTTAGAACTTATAAAAAGATAAACAAGTTCATAATGCAGCATACTTACAGACGTTTGTAACCATTCACACAATGCGCGGCTGTAAGAACTGTGTTTTTGTTCAGTATAGAAGCACCACACCGGAACTTTCCTTTATAATACAACGAAACCATCCATGGAAATTCTCCAAGAGATGCTCTCTCCCCATCTACAATTCGAGGTGCCGAGTTTGCCGACTTCTTCTCTTCATTAACTAATTCCACGTTTTCTTTTGCATGATTTTGGTAAGGTTCCGTTGAACCAGCACACAACCTACCTACTTATATAATGACATATGATGTCATGTGAAATAAATGAATGTTTCAGGCGTTTTAAACTGTTTTCGTTAATAGTTATTGCTAGTTTGAATAAGCTTAACAAATATGATTCTACGTTTGTGGTATACATTATGTCCCACTAGTAACTACATGAATTATTCAAGTCAGTGGTGAAGGACAAGTTTTTGTATAGTCCTATGTGTTGGTTGGCTTTTGGGCTGGAGGATTGGGGATGGTCGTATTTTGAGGAATGAGGGATGTTTTGTATAAGTTTTCCTACAAATCCTATTTTAATTATATTTCCCTAGCACGAGGTAAGTATACATAACGCTTTAGCAGGCGTGTTCCTGGAATCTTTATGCAGCACAAAGAATGGAAATATTTTTTATTGATAAGAGATCGAAAACAGAGGAATTAAATATGATGGTGCGTATTGCGAATACTGAAGGATCTGTTTACTAATATTTGATGAAAACAACACCAAATAGCCATATACAGCTCAAAGTAAAATTATTTGATGCTACAAATTGTGTTAAATTCGTGCTTTCATCGGCTACTATACATATTGATTCTAAATTATATCAAATCAATATATTTATAATGTACTTACAGAAAACAAGACAGGTGAGGAATCCAAAGACGAACTTCATCGTTGATTAATAGAATTTAGAATGTACTGTCACTATTGTACATAGTTTTTGTTATCATACCTATTTTTTCAATTAATTCGATAACATCTTAACAATAATTGGAAATACTTGATTTCTAGTGTCATTCAGAGGTGAACGCTAATTAATTATATAATAGGTGTATACAAAAAAAATTCACGTTCCATTGACTGGTTAGGTGAACCGGTCGCCGTATATAACTGAAATATTGTTGAAGAACGTCGTTAAACCCCAGTACAACAACAACAACACAACAACCATTGACGTTTCTTTTTCACTTGACCCCTAAACACTGAGGGCAATCACGAGATTCCGGAACAAAAATGTTGGGAAAATCACTTCATTCAAACCCAAATCAATTCATCGGGTGAGATGCGTTCTCGTGATTCCCTGGCACTGCTAGATCTCATTAGATCGATTAATAATAATCCTTTAACTTGATTATTTGTTACTTTATCAAGGACTAGACACAGTAATAATGAGTTGAGAAAATAACAAATTTTGTTTAGCTTATGTTACAGTAGTCAATGATTGAAACTGTTTATTATGTCTGTATATGCGCGTACATATCGTATATCTACGTACAGCATAACGATATATGCGCGTACATATCGTATATCTTCGTACAATATAGCAACTGAAATGTCTGTATATATATAGGTTTCACAAAAACAATCAATTTTAATAATTCCTTTATTTTTGTAACACATATTTCAAGTGAATTCTTTAACGTAAATGTGAAAAACTATATATATGGGAGAGATAGAGGTCAGTTTATTTTTTTAGTTTTTCACATTTACGTTAAAGAAAAGGAATTAAAATAAGGGAATTATTAAAATTGATTGTTTTTATGATACCTAGAGATATCCAGTGTGGTAAAATAAAGTTTTCACTACAACTTCCAACAACTTCAGGAAGATGTTGGTTCGAATAGGACATATCATATGCCATATGGCTGAACAAAGAAAATGATAATTAAAAATAAGCAAAAAGTAATAATTAATGATGTCTTATTGAATTCAAATCTATATTTTATATCTTCTTACAGCGATTTAAAAACATCGTGTTTTGGCTATGTATTAGATGAAATCACATTATCAGCGTATTTACATTTTTGTACTTGTTCTGTATTTTCTGAACTGGTCAAAAACGGAAGCAAAACCTTTACTATCCATTTGTTCACATTTTGATCATGAATGACGGTGTTCGTTGACATGAAATTGGGAAGCAAAAGACAGAATAAAACAGATAAAAGAATCAGTGATGTAAAATTATTGGCTCGGATTTGTGCACTGAACTGTTTGTAACTGTCTTTAGATTAATTTTAATAGATTAACGACTGTCGGCACATGAAACGAAGCACTATCTTCAAATGAATATAATTTTGAGCAGTTTTTTCTCGTAATGTACCGCTAACGCTAACTCCGCTTACTTGGTAGACATTTGGAGTCCAGTAGCACAACTAAAGTTGCAAATTTTTGTCAATTTGAATCCTTTATATATGTTGGTATAGATAAATTGTTTGAAGTTTTTCCACTAATCCATAATAAATTTTAAAATACTTCAAGTTTGATTTCATATTCTTACTGTCGTTCAACCATAATGACATGTCTCACTCTTAAGATTGTCTGTGAAACAATGTAATGAATTGATCTACACCAAAAAGAATAGTAGGGATGAACGTAGGATGAAATTAGCGAAGACAGAATTTGAACCTTATGTGGTTAGGAGTGGATGAATGATCTAAAACGTTTTTCCCATAATTTCGTATGAGCGTATTGGTTGGTTCATGATAATTTGCGTGGAGAGGTCAAACTTGTTGCATTTTATTGAAGTTTGACCTACAATTAAATCGCTCATATTTTTATGCGGTATTGGGGTGAAATAAAACGAGAAAAAATAAGTATTTTCGATGTTTCTAATTCTAGTTTATGTCCTGTTGAGGTGTGATAAAATTATTGTCTTTTTCTTATTTAATCGTTTTGCATTAACAATACATATAAGTTTGTATTTGAATTGATAATACATGTATACACGTATTTATTATTATTTTTGACTGTGAATTTAATTTTGGTACTAAGTTACATACAACAAGGAAATTACTCGACACGTAACAATATTTAGAGGTGTCATCGTCAATATTAAATGTGATGTGACCTGTATGTGATGCAGTTTTAATTTGAAGTTATGCTAAGTGACGTTTCATTGTTTGTCTGAATTTCATGATTTAAGCGATTGTAAAATGACATGACTGAAGTCATGTTAGAACATTCTAAGACTACAATGTCTTTTTGTTATAATTACAGATATTTGCTCATGTAATCAACTACTGGTTGAATCAATGGCAGCTATTGTCAGTAACATGTGAACATTATTTAATTTGTTGTTTCATTTTTGTTACAGTGATTTTTCGTTTGTTACTTGGATGTTGACGGTGTTCAGCCCGCATAGAGCAAACTTTATTCAGCATAATGTTTAAATGTCTTATACTATTTATTAAACAGTCATATGTTTGGTAATTTTACGTTATTTGAATTATATTCGTATCTTAAAATTTAGTTATTCGTACCCGAGCAGTTCGAACCAGTATTTTTCTCTCCTCTGCCCAACGATTTATTATTAGGTTATTTATAGCTGGTTAGACATTGCATTCTAAATATGAATATAATGTTATTTATAAAGTTAAATGTAAACGTAACTTCTTAAAATATCCGTTTTTGTATTCATTTTAGCAATTCACCATACATACAACATACTACAATCATGATACAGTCAATAAAAGTGGTAACGAACTTCTTTTGTTTTTTATTTTGGTTCGCTATCTGTCTATAAATAGAATATAAATATAAAATAGACACTGTCTTAAACCATCTAAGGTTTCTGGATACCCTGGCATAGAAAGCGAAATGTTCTGCGCAACTCACTGAGCTCCACGAAAACAATCCCGATTTGATACGCTTTCCATTATCGTACAGTAGATGTACAAGAGTTGAAATTATAATTTTATTTATTTGTGTTATGAAATTGCCGCAGGATATAGAAAGGCAATGCTCAATATTAATTGTACGTTACATTCTTCAGTAGAGCAAGGCTATAGTTAATTGGTACGGACCCAATAATTACTTCGTTATATCCATATTTCACTCTAACCGTAACAATGAAATAAAGAGTTCACTATATTTGAGTTCAATATAACCGTATGCTGCTGTTCATTGTATTTCACGTTTGAAAGCATATTTCAATGGTCATTATAACTTAAAATGAATGTCCCGTCCTTAAAGTTATCTGTGAAACAATCAAATTGATTGATTTGCTCCGTAACAAGTAAGTTTCAAGTTTATGATATTAGGATACACGCTATCAGAAAATTCGAACTGCATGTACTTTATGTTGGAGGAATGCATGTCTACAATGCAATCTAAAATGATTTCCGTTTCTTTAGTGAAAATTGATATGGGCTAGTTTGTGTTCATAGTAATATGAATGGGAAAATCAGAAGTGTTGTATTTTGTATTTATTGGAAATCGTTCGTGTTTCACGTTCATTTCTGAAATAATACATCTAAAGGAAATTTGCCGGTCTACCTGTTTTCCATAAAGATATTTGGAGGAGTGTTTCAAAAGTGACCTTTGCTGGCTTTCTTAATTTTCTTTAATTTTTGGGAACTTTTTGTCGACAACGGTAACCACTTGGTGGGTTTTGCCTCGTCAATGTGATCAATGCGACCTCCTCTCCAAACATGACGATGCCTTTCCGGTTTTTTTGTTTGAACACTTCGACTATTCCACATAAGGAATAAACGTGACTTTTCATTTACATTCTTCTTCATGTTCAAAAATTATAACAGGAAATTATTCTACCACGATTTGGATGCCAGTTAAGTACGAAGTCGTTAATGATTCCGTCTATTACTTCATGTCAGCTTTAATAGCCATTGTACACTTATTGTAATTTTTATTAATCAATAAAATATAATAGGTCGGCAAGAATTCAAATTTCTCTGAAACTTTAGAAATGTAAAACACGTTTAAGACTTAGGCGCTCCATTGCCTCAAAGGATGTAAAATTGTTTTAATGTGTAAATGAAATAAAATCCTCGTTTCCCACGATTTAATACGAACAGGCCATTTTATTATAAGAATAACGAATAGAGTTGTATCGCGTCTGTTCATAGCTACGTAATTCGTCTACCATAAAAATATGTTGAATACAGCATGAACCGTCACCATCTTTTGTTGTTTACCATAATACGGATGTAAATCTTGACACGATTACATGAAATTAGCGTGTGTAATTAGTGCGTGCGTCCTTAGAGTGTAACATTACAGCGGACGTAAACTTTGTTTCAAGTATAATACTAATAAATGTATGTCATTCATTTGTCACGCATTAAATGCATTTGAGTTGGACTCATTTCGTTAGTACAAACTATCAATATCTGTTTTCTTGTAGTGTATACTTCAGGAACGTGATACACTACAATAACCCTAATCCAGATCTTAGAAGTTTTGCTGGAAGAATCGTTTACCCATAAACAGGGAAGGCGTTATTGCAAACTAAGTACAAATTAACCTAATAATGAATTTAATTAAACAATTTGCTCAAATATGATGTGTATGCATTCGTGATCGTGGGAAACATTGATTAAACTGTTTGATTACATAAAATTCATTGCGAAAAATGTTAGGGATCTTTCAGTCCTTTCAAATTTAAAATACTTTCTTAGGTGATTAGGGCTTTCGAAGCCCCTTTCTGACTTAAGAAGGAAGATTGTTTTATTTTTTTGTGTTTGCTTCGGAGCTGTTTATCAACAATAATTCAGTTAAGCAACCAATTTTCATACCAGTGTCCCTAGGTGAATATATGTAAGTCTATACAATAGCCCCTTCCCAGTCATTCCGTAGGCAGTTGCGAACATTCCCACCAGCTGTGCAGTTATGAAGCGTAGTCAGCCGCGAAACGTGTACCTCTCGATCAGCTTCATGCTACCGACTGAGCTTTTTGGTCAGGCTTAGTCACCGCAAAACATGACTTGAAAATGTTTATGCGGATTCTTTTTTTTTTGTCAACAACAAATCGCGGCAAAACGAATTAACTATGTCGTGATTGTTATGAAATGTGTTTAATTTCAAAATGTCTACAACGCGTAACTAATACGTATTGCCTTTGCAGACACATTCTGTAATGTAATCTAAATAGTTGTCAAGATTGCGCAATTTCTATTTGTAGTCGACATTTATCGCACGTACGGGAACCCAAGATTGCAGAACAGTAGACATTTCCTAGTTATATAGCAAAGGAAATTGCAAAGACATTACATATCTATATTTTGACATTTAAGAGCAAAAGGTTAATAAAATATCAATCACATTTGGCTAGACAATTGATCGCTGTTTAACTGCGACACAACAAAGGGAAAACTTGGTTCCTGTTTTTGTGAATATCACAGACACGTGATGCAATATTCTTGACTTGCACAGCAGTTATTCCATTCTGCGTCATAATGTACAGGCGGTAAGTTCTGTCAGGACTTTATTTCAGCTCCTCTTGTGGTTTCCTCTGATAGCACAGAAAATATTTTTATTAATAGTTAACGAGATAACAAACTAAAAAGTCTGTTTCATTTTATTATGTAAACTGTTGTTTTACAGTATGTTGTTTTACAATGGATGTTCACAGCGTGACTGAAGGATAAAAACAGCTTTTAAAGGCTTTAGGCGAAATTACAAACACGCGTGCATGCTATCATATGATTTATTTAATTAAAATACAATTGTTATTGTCAGTAAATTCTGTTCATAGTGCACATACATTTACGCATGATATTTTTTTCCGGAATATTTTATTGGGCAGCGTGATTATTTGATATGAAATGAAAATATTATTTACTCACGTGTTTTAGCAACGAAATGCTCCGAAAATGATGTATCGAATCTAAAGCATTTAAATAAAATGCACGAGCTCATTAAGTTATTTAGGTCATTTCAGCATTTGACGAAATTAGGCCACTCCTTTGGCGTGCCACTGCATCTTTGAAGGAATTACATACCAAGTTGAAGATGTTTTTATCACTATGTGTACATTACCTTTATTTTGTCTCGATAGGCATTTTCTTCATCGTATACCAATGAAATTTACTTTATTGTCCACTAAACGATGGACCTTACTGACAACAAGGATGAAGCTTGAAAGATGTAATTTCATTAGAAAGAATCTGTAGACAAGTAATATAAACCTTGATCAGTTCATTTAATTCTTTGTATTTTTCAAGCAAGACAAAGTGATTTATTAGTGTTTTTTTTTTTGAAAGTATCAAAGTATTAATACACATAGTGATCACAAGACGTTATCATTAAGAATTGAGAATTAGATACTGGTGGGCGCGGGGTAAACTTAACAACACATCTTGTTGAAATCCTACCAATTTTCATTCATTCCTTGCTGTAGTTATAATTTCCAAAATTTACTCTGAGTGAGAGCTTTCAACTTGGCATTGAGATTAATTAGTTTTTTTTTTCAAGAAAATTTGTTCTTTTTGTACATTAGGTAGACAAATCCTCCCTAGTATGATATAATGACACGTATTCCCTGGAAATCCAAAATGCATGAAATTCGAGCTGTCAAAACAGACCATTAAATGTATTTTATCTTGAAAATAAAATATTTAAAAAAGCTGAATCGGTTTCCAGGAGCATGCAGGATTCAACGCTTGTGATTATGTTTTATTGCTATTTTTCTTATGTAATATACTTACATGCACGCACAGCACATTATACACGGTATTACATATGGGATGGACAAAAGGATCTTTACAACAATAATTAGTACCCTCTCCTATTTGTAGTTAATGAATACTATGGAATTTTATTTGACTAAATGTATATATTTATCCTTGTGATTTATCTTGATTGTTGCGCAAACTCGGTGCATTCTAGTGTTATAAGATTTGTGTTGCCATGATGTTTTTACATTGCGATGACGCTGTTGCTAGGAGAAAAATATTGGAATGCCTCAGTAGTTACTGTTAACTTTAATGTTAAGGAATAAAAATCGAGCGTACAGTTATTTCTAATTTCCGATAAACTTCCCTGTAAGAACTTACACTGCTTGTATACAAAAGACGTCTTAATATACTGAAAATAAAACGGTATTGCCACGGACTACTTTTGTGCAAAAATGCATCGCATTTTACTTCGTCGGAAATGAAATGTTATCCAGTCTACGCACAAGCGCAGGAACTTACAACACACGTGACCCAAACAAAGTAAAACAAAAACAATGATAATTTATTAATATTATCAATATCTGTAATTATCTTGCAAAAATGTAGTATGTGGCCGTTGTCACCTGACAAGTCAGTTTATGCAAACTTTGTCTTATTTGTCTAGATATCAGTACATAGCTATCGCGTTATTGGCGCCGTTTGGGGCATTTTATGAAAATCCAACCCGCGGACACCTGACATTGTTAAGAGAAACGTTATTGATGGTGGTTCTCCCTACAACCAGATTTAGATAGATCGACATGAATCTCTACCACGGCATCTTGCTCTTTGGGAACTTCCTATTCTTCTTCATTAGAATTGCATACAATCTCAGAAATAACAACACGACAATCCTAGAAAACAATTCTTAATTGTAATGAGGGTTCCACAATGAAATCAAAAACTACAATTTTATTTTATTTTATTTTTTTTTTTTGGAAATGAGGGTCAACTTCCTTTCTGGATACATTATACATAGAATATTATATAACTGTCCACAATTTATTGCAATAAGTATTATTTTCGCACAGAAAAGCAAAGCTGGAATTGAATTGATGCACACGCATCGTCTTAATGGATCAATATTATATATATTTATATATGAAATTCATATGTAGTTTCACAGTGAAATAGCCCGCAGATATGTCAACTAGTGTCGCATATCAAACACGGGTAGGTATAACGGTCGGTGGCTGTTTGAAAAAAAATAATAAAAAAGCTTGTGTAAACAGTCATTCTCAATTGTACCTCCTTGATAAAATAACAGTTGAAAGTAATGTCACGATAATACGCACTGATCGTTCTAAATCAGAACATTTCTGCCTAAGCCGAGCTCTCTGCCGTGGTGAACATTTACTGTTACACCGTCTTATTTACGACACTCAACGGCATTAATTTTAGCATCTCGTGTTGTTTAGTTTTCTGGAGACTCATACATAATAATCTTGCCTAATATCTGTTGATAGTTACACAATATGAATTAAAGGATCAGCCAGTCCTCGCTATTTATGAGACTGTCCCTCTCAAAATAGCATTACCCATAATATTATCGAACGTCTGTCGCACAATTTCTCAGCGAGTTCACCACTATACTTAGAATGAACCTCTTTTCATACCACGAGTACATAATTATATACAGTAAAACCCCAATTTTTCGACAACGTATTATCCGAAAACCTGGTGTAATCCGAAAAGAAATTTCAGTCCCGGTTTTTCTCTATATATTTCATTCTAAAATTACCCCGATTATTCGAATCGTCTGATCCGAATACCATGGCTTATCCGAAGTGATAATCAGGTCCCCAAACTCATTTTAATGCGTATTTTCACATCTGTAATCCGAAATCAATTTGTATTTGATAAACTGACATATGATACGTTGTTCAGTTTATTATTACAAAAAAGACATCCACTTGAACCAAAAGAAATGGCCAAAATTTGTGACTGTCTCTTTATTAAGATGACATACAGAGAAAATATTGATAACCATTTCCAAAATAGATTGTTAAAATGAAAATATGAGATGGTCATACTGTTCAGTAGGTTACCGTCATAGATTAAGTGAACATATTGAAGATATGAAGAAACTCATTAATACAACGGAGGATGCACGTGAGGTTTAATTTTACTTTATGTGTTTTGAAATAAAGGAATGTCCAAGTATTCAAAGCAGCATGATAGAGGCGGAAGTAACTTAAATGGCTGTCGGTTCAGACACAAGTGTACAAAAACGCAAATCGTCGCAGAGAACATGTGTTCCGAACGAGGTACGGACACCAAAATTGTTAAGCAAGCTGACAAGCCGATAAAGACAAACTGAATGACAATCTACGTGAAGTACAATAAACCGAGTATTAGAAAGGTTACACAAGAAGTAAGCTTTATGGAGTTGTGAAGAACATTTCTTCTGTTATGCAACGTTTGTCATGTTGATATGTGTAACACGCAGTTGGTTATACTTATTCTGTTGTCTTACTTAACGAGTCCTGAATTACTAATACGAGGATAACGTAAACGAAGGAGCGGATTAGAAAAAAACTGAACATCAATTACAGTGCAACCTATCCAGAGCGACCCTTTCTTGAGCGAACAACAGCATGCTTTCCCCCCCCACTGTACGTTTTGACTGTACATTTAACCTCTCTATAGCGGCAACCTCTCGACAACGACATAATTTTGCGTCTCCCAAAGGGTGTTGCTTTAGAGAGGTTGCACTGTATCTGTTAATATTTTGGAAAAAACTGAACTAGACTCCGTTATGTAACATGTGATTTATCTATATAGCAGTGGAATCATAAACGTAAACAAATGTGATATTTCATAAAACAAGAGGGCCATGATGGCCCTGCATCGCTCACCAGAATAAATATAAACCAACTTGTTACTAAAAAGGTAATAAAGGTACAGTTGTGGGCAAATAATGGGGAACAATAATAAACTTGATAAAGGACCATCAAAGGATACTACAAAAGAATATTCGTGGTGACTGAAGGATGCCACAGACCAAATTTGGTGATGATCCAACCACTGGTTCATGAAAAGATGTCATTTCAAGGTATTTCTTTAGCTCTATTGGCCCCTAATTGAGGCCAACCATTTTTATTTCAGCGAATCTGACAGAATACTATCTACAGATGCTTAAAACCAAGTTTGGTAACAATCCATCGATAGAGTCATGACAAAAAGTCACTTTAAGGCATTTCTATTTTTAGCTCTAGTGGCCCCTAAAGGGGCCGACCAAATTTATTTGAGTAAACTTGAGAGAGGACCATCTAATGATGGTACAGACCAAGTTTGGTGATCATCCATCCATTGGTTAATGAGAAGAAGACGTTTTAATGTATTTCTACTTTTAGCTTTGGCGACCCCTAATAGGGGCCTACCATTTTTATTTGAGCAAATCTGATAAAAGTCCATATAAGGATGCTACATACCAGGTTTGGTGATGAGTCATCCATTGATTCATGAGAAGAAGATGATTATATTTTTTTTCAATTTTTAGCTCTAGTGACCCCTAAAAGGGGTCAACTGGTATAATATGAGCAAATTGCAGTTAGAACGTTAAAAGGCTTCTGCACAGCAAATTTGAAGTAAATCCGACTGGTAGTTTCTGAGGAGAAGACCATGGTTGACGCCAGACGCCAGACGACGGACGCCGGGGCATCCACCTACCCATCATAACAGCTCACCCTGAACCTTCGGTTCTGGTGAGCTAACAAAGTGTGCACCATATAGTCTGAAATGTATGCACTAAGTTCAAATGAATAGCATGTCTTAAAACACAATATGGCGACTAAATAACTCATAATGTACATGAATTCCATTTAAAAGTTTGCCCATATGTATCTGATATAAAAAGTCCTGTACTACATTCAAAGAGGACGATAAAACTAACGTCCGTTATCGTCGTAATTTCCAGACAAAACATCAATTAAGAAAGCCTGATAAAGCGATGATGGTTTATGTCATGTTTGAAAATACACTCCTTCGCCGTCACATTATTCTCTCACAACATTCGACTGTATGAAATATGTTTCTAATAACGCCTAGAAACATGTATGTTTGAATTTTGCTTTTAATTACTTAGGTTAAAATCTCTTGAAAATGGATTTTTCTGCTTTTTTCTGTTGCATTTATTGCAGTATCAATGTCTACATTCTTGATGTTTACTTGGAAATCTACTTTAAACTCATCATGAAGATAAGCGAACGAGTTGTGTTAATTAGGATTTTCTTTTAATTACTCAGACTTCCACTGATAATTGTAAATCAATATCCTCCAATTTCCTAACGGTACAGCGGAAAAAAATAAAGTTCAAACTAAAATACACATATCATATATTTCATCATAATTGTAAAAATATTGCTTTCAACTGCCATATGTAAAGCTATTGATAGCGGGGTTTTTATACAATTTCTTCGATATGAAGTGTTGTCGTTATTTAAATAAACCGACGTTTGGAGTTCTTGACTCTTTGTCACATGTCAAACTTTTTATACATTGATGTAATATTACACTTTTTGCTACAAAATCGTTGATTTTATATAGCAAAAAGTGTCCTTAATGGGTGGTATGTGTGTAAATATTCAATAAATATGAAAATTAACGCATTTCACATTTATTTCAATTTTAATTACAAGACAGTTCTAATGCATGATTGACCCTGTAGTTATTGTATATATCTGAAGAGCGTCGACGGTGTTGCAGTAAATGAAAACGGTATTAAAATCCCTGCAAAACCTTGATTTAACTTTTTATAACAATCACTATTAAATTAAAGGACTTTTCAGCTTCAGAAAAAACATCTAAAATCTATAGTCTAGTTGCTTTAAGGCCCGAAGTGAGCCGCGGCCGTATTCAAGTGGTTAGTGCACTGGATTTGTAACCCGGCGATCCGGGTTCAAATCCGGTCGCGGCAGGTCATACCCTTCCATGAAAATTTGACAAAATGTTGATTTTTCTCCACATGTGGAGAAGTTGTCGGCTCCTTGTGGAAGAGTAAGTTAGTACTTGTTAGTACACAGTCCAGGAAAACTGGTTAGGTGAACCGGTCGCCGTATATAACTGAAAAATTGGTGAAAAACGGCGTTAAACTCCGGTGACAATAAGTCACATAAAAACAAAACATAAGGCCCAAAGTGCGCTTTAATTTAATGTTTTATGGTAGATTCATTCATTGACATTATCTTAAGCTTATGTATTTTTTAGTTTTATGATAAGTATCTTCACATATGATACTCTCTACGTTATTATTTGTAATATCCTATATTTTATACAATGTGTAATGGACATTTAGCCATTAACAAGTAATAATACGTGTAATGCAATATTAATAACTTCTCCTATAACTGTTTCATCAAATACTTTTATGGCGTCGGATAAATTAAAAAAAGAAATGACGTTGTTTGAAGATGCTTGCAGTCACATCTTGTATTCATTTTACCGCAATAATGTATCAACGACGACTTGTTGGTATTACAAATAAAAAAACCAATAGACAGCAAACAAATAAGAAATGATAGTACAGAAATAATATAACAGTATATTAATTTAAAAAGCAATTGTGTTAAACTATGCAAGTAAATCGACACTCTTCGTTCCGAAAAGATAACGAAAGAGTAGAGGAAACACATACATATACAACGCATCCAGCCTTAGTCAAAAGACTACCCCTGCCCCAAATCCTCCGACCCCAATGCCACCGAACATAGTATCATACAAAAGTGGCGGACAAAATTCAGCCATCTGGTGGGTACCGCCTTAAAACAGTTTTGTTCACGTAATAAGAGAACAATTTGTAGACGTTGTACGTAGTGAGGTGGTCTGATCGTAATACTGAAGTGTACATCGCTTAATGAGAATTTGCTGAGTTATGAAAACAATTACGAATCAAACGTAAGCTTATACTCTTTAGAGGCATTAAATAAATGTTTATTTTCAATATGTTTTATAGTTTTCGTGGTATAATTGTCTAATATACGGATAATTATTCCATGCTTTAAAGATATTGGATCGGCATGAAAGGAAAATTAATCAACTACCGTTTGTACCGCGTTTTTGAATAAAAAAATTGGCACGTATGTAACGATTAATTTAAGTATAATAGAAATGGTATGTGAACTTTGTTAAAACATAATGAGGAGAAATTGATTGGTTACACGAGATGATAAATTAAAAACAAATGGTTTGTTACATTGGGAACTGACTAATACATCCGGCTAAAAATAAATGGCATGCATCAGTGATTTGGACAAAAGATTCCAGGGTTTAAAAATAAAGCGGGCGTACAACAACTTGGGCAAGTTGGAATGGATTTTGAAATACTTTGCGGTATGTGAGATATCAATGTTTTGCTAAGTTTGAGGTTGGGCCAAGTTTATACCCTCATTGGCATTGTTACACCCTTCTTAGAGGGCTGCTGTTTTGTCCCCCATTTTTGTAAGTTTCTGCGTGTTGTGTTTTCTGCGTGTTGTGTTTTCTGTGTTTTGTGTTTTCTGCGTTTTGTGTTTTCTGCGTGTTGTGTTTTCTGCGTGTTGTTTTTTCTGTGTTTTGTGTTTTCTGCGTGTTGTGTTTTCTGCGTGTTTTTTTTCTGCGTGTTGTGTTTTCTGCGTGTTGTGTTTTCTGGGTGTTGTGTTTTCGTTTTTTTTGTGTTTTCTGCGTGTTGTGTTTTCTGTGTTTTGTGTTTTCTGCGTGTTGTGTTTTCTGCGTGTTGTTTTTTCTGTGTTTTGTGTTTTCTGCGTGTTGTGTTTTCTGGGTGTTGTGTTTTCTGCGTGTTGTGTTTTCTGGGTGTTGTGTTTTCGTTTTTTTTTTGTGTTTTCTGCGTGTTGTGTTTTCTGCGTGTTGTGTTTTCGGCGTGTTGTATTTTCTGGGTGTTGTGTTTTCTGGGTGTTGTGTTTTCTGTTTTTTGTGTTTTCTGGGTGTTGTGTTTTCTGGGTGTTGTGTTTTCGGGGTGTTGTGTTTTCTGGGTGTTGTGTTTTCTGGGTGTTGTGTTTTCTGGGTGTTGTGTTTTCTGGGTGTTGTGTTTTCTGGGTGTTGTGTTTTCTGGGTGTTGTGTTTTCGGGGTGTTGTGTTTTCTGGGTGTTGTGTTTTCGGGGTGTTGTGTTTTCTGGGTGTTGTGTTTTCTGGGTGTTGTGTTTTCTGGGTGTTGTGTTTTCGGGTTATTGTGTTTTCTGGGTATTTTGTCTTCTGCGTGTTGAGCTTTCGGGATTTTTGTGTTTTCAGGGTTTTGTTTTTTCGGGGTTTTTGTGTTTTCGGGGTTTTGTGTTTTCGGGGTGTTGTGTTTTCCGCGTGTTGTGTTTTCTGGGTGTTTTGTTTTCTGCGTGTCGTGTCTTTGGGGCTGTTGTGCTTTGATTTTGGTGGTGTTTTTTTTGGAAGGTGGTATTATTTTGTATTTGTTTTTTCGGGGAATCCTATAAATATATAATATGCAAAAATTAAAGTTGGAAGGGTATTTAGCTGACTGATGGGATATCACGTTATTGTGTTTAAAATATAGGGAGAATCCTCAATATATATTGTTACACGTGGTTTCACAAAAACTTTTATGCGGAACTAGATATACACTTCAGAAATGGTAAATGACACGTATCTAACATCTCAAAGTAAACATTACTGACCTTGAACTGCGTCACAAATGGAACTAGTGTCTACCGATCTTTTATTTTCCAGAGCCTCCTCTTTCTTCATAAGTATTTGACAAATTCCGTTGAAAAAATATCGCTCCAAGTGTACAAAAATAACAGTAATGCCTATATTGACAATACGATGACATTGTCATATTGAATCTCATAAAAGATAGACAAAGCATATTTCTACAAAGTTTGAATAAGATAAATAAACACCATACAATCATTTAAATGTGTCTAATATTGTTTAGACATTCATTTTAAACGGTATTTAAACATTGAAAGTAACGCTTTTGCAATACGTAATTGACACGAAAACGTATCCCTTTTGTTTTGTAATGTTCATCATTTACAGTTTCTAGTAAATCAAACATTAGTAAATAAAAGTCGCCTTGCATCTGTAAGACTCGCTTCATCATATGCTTTTATGCGTTGTATGTAATACGGAATATTTATGAAATATCCACAATTATTCGGCTATTCAGACAATACAATATGACACTTAACACGGCAATTGTCTCTTTAGAACCGCTTCCAGACAAGGCTGTAAACACCTGTATCGTATTTACGCATTTGATATTAAATAATTCATTTCATGATGAATAAAAAATAACTAAAAAACTTATCTCGGGGCATTTACGTCACACGTAATATTCCAACCATTGTAAATAAAATACGTCAGATACAATTTGGGCCAAGTGAACAATTACTAATTATCAATTCGGATATTAAGACAGTACGTTAGCATCCAACGGCGGCCAACAATATTTTACGTTTTACAAGAATAACCCTTGATTGAACATGTTTTATTCACATACCTGAATATTGAAATAATGCCTGTGGTTCCTTTTAACGCCATATTAGATTCATAAACCATCAAACTCCTATAAAATAGAGATGAGAGGAATATAACTGGACATATTGCTGGTATGCAACAACACAAACAAGGCTTAGTACTAAAACATTCTGCTGCGGAAGAATTGAACAACTAACAATCAAAGTGAATGCAAAAATACAGTTTACAGCCACAATGACGGCTACATTAGTGATTGCATTGTAGTTCTAAAAATAATTATCAAAACACGAACAAAACTCATTTATAGACAACAACACACGTAGTTATAATTCATAATTTCCCCTGAAATCAAAATGCATCAAGAATCAGATAACACGTGTCTTTAAGAGTTAATTAGTTTCCTAGGGAGATACAGATTTTGTGCCGTAATAAAATATGGTAAATTATCAATAAACAACGTACCTGTTTAGCATGAACATTCTATCTATGTGAACAATTACTCAGAGCATCAGTTATTAAACTATCAAGCCTGCTATTCCCGTCTGGTTATCATTAAATATCATATCATAATCTTATATTACGATTACTTCATTTCTTATGTAACTTTCTGTAAAGGAAGGCAGAATTTATGTATGCGGCATTTCCAGGCAACTTTTTTAAAAAAATGTATTTAATACAAAATCTGCTTATTTTTTGAATAGGTCATATCTTCCAGAAAATGATAAGATAATGCACTAGACGTCATTTAAGTTACTCTATGATAAATCAAGCCAACTTTACTCTATCCATGAAGCGTTTGATCTAGACATTGGGTTTGGGTGTTGGAACCCTGCATGCGACATGTTTTCTCTGTGACAATGTGGCTGAAGATTTTGCGTTTGAAGACTTCGTTCTTTACCGCTTACAGTACAGAATCATAGAATCACAGTCAATGGTAATATGTCAGAGACCATTTATCCTGTCCCGTTAAATCCAGGGATAATGTTGAGAAGTTGGCTTCAACGATGTAACTGAATAACGTACTATAGAACTGGTCGGCATTGGTAAAATTCAATATCTCCCTTACCCGGTAGTTGCAGAGCAGTGGAAAATAACAATTGAATCATGAAATATAGTAAATAAAAAAAATAACAAAAGTAATGACAATGAAACATCTGGCGACCATCCTATTGTTTCAAGCAGTTGTTACAATCTTGTTGACTGTTGTGGAAATCTTCATAACATGATTTCAACCCAAAAATCAAACCATCTCCATCTGTTCTTAATTAACTTCCATACAGTTTTCGCGAAGAACGATGCAATATTAAAAGTGCAACATATCGGGGCCAATTTTAATATGTACGTGTGTGGTGTTGCGCTTTGTTTTGCCAATTCTAGGTCAGTCAATCCCGAGTTATCAAACGTCTATATGTGAAGTGTATCAAAGGTTGAAATTTTTCAGCAAATATTAATTGTTTTATAAACTATACAAACCCCTGATAAAAGTGTGCATAAGAACATCCCTAAAACTGTTGTTTTGCAGTTACGCGGTCACATTTAACAGTGTGTAAGTAAGCGAGCCTTTAATTGTTTGGTTAACGTTTTATGCGTGTAATGAAAACGAAAGGCTAGAATAAAAATCAACAATGTTTTGTCGCAATCACAAACCAATATTCTGAATCGAGATTTTTACTTGGTCACGCACGTAACAGGAAACCAACATTGTTTTTAAAGATGACCCTTAGATCATAATTTCCTCTTTGGTTGCCTGTGCATAATGTTTAAAGATTTTTTGTCAACTAAGCACAGGTACAGCTAGGGGCTAAACATTCACTAATAAATTGTATATGAATTGAACAGTGTCAATAGCTGAAAAATGGCAGCAAGGGAGAATTTTGAGTTGCTTAAGCTATTGGATTTATGTAAGGACGCAAAATATCTTGTAATGTTTAGCTGTATGTCCGGATCCATACTATGCGTACAACATCTACAGGAAGACAATGTGAAACTTTGACCTGATCTTACTTTACCAACTTTATACGTACTGTTCATTTTGCTAGAATGTTAATAATGTAATTAACTCAGGGGAATTGAAAAGAGCAGTGTCATTTTCTTGCATCTCACATTAAGATATACAAATAATCTGTCCATCTGCCTGTTTTTATTGGCCAATACCAGCATTGAAGGAATTTGAGGAAAATACAGTAAAACCCCGATTTTTCGACAACGGGTTATCAGGAAACCTGGTGTAATCCGAAAAGAAATTTCAGTCCCGATTTTTCCCTATATATTTCATTGTAAAATAAACCGGATTATACGAATTATCTAATCCGAATACCATATCCGAAGTGATAATCAGGTCCCCAAACTCTTTTAAATGCGTATTTTCACACCTGTAATCCGAAATAGACAATTAACTCCGATCGACCAGTCTTGTCTATTGAAGGATTTCTTTAACTTGTAGGAAGGTGCGAACAAAAATTTATAAAACCCCACTGATCAACGTATTGTTTGTTTAGTTTATTGTTTACAATTTCGGGAACATAATTATCCTATTATGATGTGAATTCGGTTAGATGATTCATGTCTTATTTTGACTTTATTAATAAATAGCTATAGTGATATCATAATTTTACCTTAATTCACATTAGAAGTGATCTCTTCATTTTTCGGACTTTTTAAAAATTGTCATGAAATGCTAAAAACAAACAATATACAGGATCTCCCATTATTGTTATATGATTAGGACGGCAATTATAATAGTGATGCTAGCCTGTGTTTGTGACTATATAATGGAATTTTGTTTTGGACTTTGACTTTATTTCAATGTTTGTTTCTATTGAAAACGTTTGTTTACAATATTCTTATAATATGTGTATACATTGTATTTCATTAAATGGTCAAGTTTTCTTCATGAATGCTTCGTAAAAAATGAGCTTCGGTTTTCATATGCTTAGTCCACTATTTACATTATTTTGGAGTGCTCTCCCCTTATTTTCATATAAAATAGGCTAGATTCCCTTTACCCCTGATTATCCGAAACCCCGGATTATTCGAAATAATTTTTCGTCCCCGTCGATTTCGGATAATCGAGGTTCTACTGTATATGACAATAAACTTCAGAAAGAACTTGCAACTATTCAAAGACAAACAACAACATACTTCTCTGTTTTGATTTTGTTATTTCCATGTTTTTCGTTGGTACTGAATTATCCCTTGTCTGCATAAAGTTATGCCGTTAAGTCCCAATCACTAAGTTGGCATCTTATTGTTTAACTCGATTTCGGAGGGTTATCGTGGAACATTATTGTCCGTTTGTTCCGACCAAGCTGAACCAAAACTACAGGAGAAAATAGCACAAAACACGAATACATTTTCGCCTTTATCTAGTTTTGCTAATTTAACAGAATAATGAAAGTAGACACACGTAGATACCCTATTGAAAATTCGCGATGTGAGGTCAATTAATTGTATAACAACGTACATTTTTGCTGATATGTGTTTCACGCATCGTCAAATTTTCAGGGTGCATTCCCTCCGTACAGACGGCTATCTCGACGTATCATACCTAATACGTATTCTTGTGTGGTTAGGATTTCATGTACGGTGGTAACTTACGTTATCTACATTCACAAAGCTGAACTATTGTAAATGGTTTTCATGAAAGAAATAAAAAAATAGCTCGCACTATTACTGGAAAACCATAAAAACATTTAATGATGGAATTTTATTCGCCATGAAAATGTTATAGGTTAACAAAATCAATATCTGGCATCATAGCAGCAACCTTGGGCAAAACAGGGATTTAAAAGCTTCTGTTACCTGTCTGTGTAAATGGAGCTTTGTCATGAATTAGATATTTTCATAGGTGATTCCTATGAACACTATATACCGTACACCCACCAAGTAAGGTTATCTTAAGATATAATAGTAATGTAGACTTCATTCCTGATTTGGCAGAATAAAGTTACGCAGTTCTAGTGAGGGCTAGGTCGTCATAGAGGGAGTAATTTGGCCTAAAATGGCCATGGGTATATATATACATATGATAAATGTTGTTTTAATGCCTTGTGACCATTTAAGGCATAAACACACCATCCCCATAATGAACATATTCCGACATATTCCGGGAGACTGTCTGGATACTGGTTACATAACACGCACGTTGAATGTTTTATTCAAGCATTACGAAGTTGTGCGCCCAATCTTCGATTTGATGAGAATATTTTAGGTACAAACGAGGAATGGCACAGATGTGATTGTTGTATTATTAAGATATATAGAATATGCGTAAGTGCATACTTTCTCAGAAAATTCTCCGGTGCGCGCATTTTATGAAAGTAGGCGTTACTTAGATGCCCAAATTTTCTTAATTGGGAGCGCTAGATATTAAATGATAACTTTTAACAATATTATGATTATCGTATCGTATGTATTAGTTATAAAACGCCGTCGAACCCTAAATAACTTACATAATCGTGTCAGATTGATGACCTCTTGGGTGCAATCGCACTTTGCAAGTTTTCACGCTGTGAACTCCAATATCTCTCACGAAATTAGATGAACTTCACAAAACATAAATACTTACCAAGAAAGGGAATTTATCGAAACGTGCCATTTTGTTGAATCAGGAAGCATTTCAAATGCCTCAGTGCAAATTCTCCAATGTATGATTGATCAAAATCATACAGTGGCTGCGAAAAACTGTCAGACACCAATTCTCTGAAAAACAAGAATTTATGGCTTTCATGTCCAGCAAAATTCATTCGATATTCAGGGAAATTTAGATTAATATGAATGAATAAATCAAATATTTACAGGATTGTTTTTGTATCACGATCTGCAACATTGTCAATATGAACATATAGGACATAACTTTATATACATTATTCCACGATAAAACATGGTTCATTGTTCCATTTTATCTCTTGGATTGTATCCAAGAAATCAATATAGCCAATAGCCTAAAACTTTTCTCTACTGTACTCATATCATTCGAAAAGTCTAAATTAGAAGATAGCAGTCGATCTCACTTTTTGTCGAAGTTCAAAACTGGACATGGAACAAATTCAGTCATAATGTAATAATCAAAGTAGAGAACCTCTTCTAGTAGAAAACCTCTTGTAGTAGAGAACCTCTTGTAGTAGAGAACCTCTTGTAGTAGAGAACCTTTTCTAGTAGAGAACCTCTTCTAGTAGAGAACATTTTCTAGTAGAGAACCTCTTGTAGTAGAGAACCTCTTGTAGTAGAGAACCTTTTCTAGTAGAGAACCTTTTCTAGTAGAGAACCTCTTGTAGTAGAGAACCTCTTCTAGTAGAGAACCTTTTCTAGTAGAGAACCTCCTGTAGTAGAGAACATTTTCTAGTAGAGAGAGAACCTCTTGTAGTAGAGAACCTTTTATAGTAGAGAACCTTTTCTAGTAGAGAACCTCTTCTAGTGGAGAATCTTTTCTAGTAGAGAACCTTTTCTAGTAGAGAACCATTTCTAGTAGCGAACCTCTTCTAGTAGAGAACCTCTCCAATACGAAAACAGTATCTCTCCAGTACCTCTCCATCCAAAACATCTAACTTATATCCCCCTTAGTTAAAGAAATTCACAAATACAACAAAATGCGAAACTCTCAGTCATCCGAATAAATGATTTCTTTGGCTATGTTATGATTAGGAAGGTTTCGCTGCACTAGTATTTCTATAGCGATTTATTAAGGCATGCATGGATAATAGAGCTGTAAGTGGGTTATTATCTGCTATCAACTTCACATTTTTTCCTAAGATGTTTAGCAAGCATTATACTCACGACATCCGGCTTTAATAACTCGTGACGAATCTGGCTTTGATGCTGTGCTGGCAAATTGTACTGACAACTCGATGTTTGTACTTATTTATCTACAATCCTGACTTACTCAACCATAAACCAGCTCGTGGATCCTAGCACCATTATGTGCGTGTTCCAGTACCTCTGACAAGACGAATGGGTGTCGTGTGACTGTCTTATTTCAAAGAGCCTACCTTGTCACAATTATAGCTGAAGCAAATAACTGGCTAGTTACAAAGTGTTGAAATAAATGAGTGACACTTGCTTATCATGACATTGTGATTGGAGTTCCCTTCTATAGTGAAAGGAAACATTGGGATTTAATTTGACATAAAACGGTATGTGGTTGTTTTAATGATAATATTAAATGACTTAAACGTTTTAAATATATCTGTGTATCTTTCGAGTATTTTATTAACATTTTTATCTCTTTTAACATTATATAAAATAAATTAATTAATGTTTTATTACTATGTAAACATCTTAATACCTTTTAGATATTGTATGAATGTCTTAAGATTTGCATAACCATTAGAATGTTCCTGTATGATGTGAACATTAATATTCTACCATTTTAATAAAATAATGAGACAGACAATAAAAACTAAGAAACCTTTTGTTACACTGTTAAATTACAAATATATGCATTTAGTTTAAAAGCTTTAAAACATGTGGATATGTTTGCACTTTATTGCAGATCATGTACGGGTGTTATACTTTTTTCATATAACCAGCTGTATCACTAAGTTGTAGTGTACATTATGTAAGGTTTTAAATGCATCTTCAGACTCGCTAAAGGAAAAATTAATGTATGATTTGTATAACCAGTCCATTAGAATGATTTGTGAAAACAAGTCCATTTTATATAATTTGTATAACCAGTCCATTAGGATGATTTGTGAAAACAAGTATATTTTGTATGATTTGTATAACCAGTCCATTAGAATGATTTGTGAAAACAGGTACATTTTTGTATGATTTGTATAGCCAGTCCATTAGAATGATTTGTGAAAACAGGTACATTTTGTATGATTTACATAACCAGTCCATTAGAATGATTTGTGAAAACAAGTACATTTTATATAATTTGTATAAACAAGTTCATTTAGGTGAGTTATATGAATAAGTCCATCTGTACGATTTGTATAAACAAGTCAACTTTCATGTTTTGAATGTACAAGTACATTTTGTGTGTTCGTTCTCTTTACTGGCATGTTTTCTCAAGTCTCAGAAAGCAACGTTTTGCGGGTATGTTATATTGACCATGTTATATTGACCATGTTATATTGACCATTTTATATTGACCATGTTATATTGACCATGTTATATTGACCATGTTATATTGACTATGTTATATTGACTGTATTATATCGACTTTATTATATTGACCATGTTATATTGACCATGTTATATTGACTATGTTATATTGACCATGTTATATTGACTATGTTATATTGACCATGTTATATTGACCATGTTATATTGACCATGTTATATTGACCATGTTATATTGACCATGTTATATTGACTATGTTATATTGACCATGTTATATTGACTATGTTATATTGACCATGTTATATTGACCATGTTATATTGACCATGTTATATTGACCATGTTATATTGACTGTATTATATCGACTTTATTATATTGACCATGTTATATTGACCATGTTATATTGACTATGTTATATTGACTGTATTATATCGACTATATTATATTGACCATGTTATATTGACTATGTTATATTGACCATATTATTTTGACTATGTTATATTGACCATGTTATATTGACTATGTTATATTGACCATGTTATATTGACTATGTTATATTGGCCATGTTGTATTGACCATGTTATATTGACCATGTTATATTGACTATGTTATATTGACTGTATTATATCGACTATATTATATTGACCATGTTATATTGACTATGTTATGTTGACTATATTATATTGACTATATTGTATTGACCATTTTATATTGCATATGTTATATTGACCATGTTATATTGACTATGTTATATTGACCATGTTATATTGACCATGTTATATTGACCATGTTATATTGACCATGTTATATTGACCATGTTATATTGACTATGTTATATTGACCATGTTATATTGACTATGTTATATTGACCATGTTATATTGACCATGTTATATTGACCATGTTATATTGACCATGTTATATTGACTATGTTATATTGACCATGTTATATTGACCATGTTATATTGACCATGTCATATTGACCATGTTATATTGACTGTATTATATCGACTTTATTATATTGACCATGTTATATTGACCATGTTATATTGACTATGTTATATTGACTGTATTATATCGACTATATTATATTGACCATGTTATATTGACTATGTTATATTGACCATATTATTTTGACTATGTTATATTGACCATGTTATATTGACTATGTTATATTGACCATGTTATATTGACTATGTTATATTGGCCATGTTGTATTGACCATGTTATATTGACCATGTTATATTGACCATGTTATATTGACTATGTTATATTGACTGTATTATATCGACTATATTATATTGACCATGTTATATTGACTATGTTATGTTGACTATATTATATTGACTATATTGTATTGACCATTTTATATTGACTATGTTATATTGACTATATTATATTGACCATGTTATATTGACTATTCAGGTGTTTATTATACATAGATAATGTATAATAAACACCTGCTTAGTCAATATAACTTATAATTCCTTCTACCTGGCAAATTATGGATTTATTGCCAGGTGCAATGACATTAACACCTATTCTTCCACGTGTTATGTTTTTTGTTTGCTTCGTTTAACATCCTCGTGTGTTTGCGAAACAGTCGAGAGGAATAATTATTTATAAGTTAATACACCCGGTGTCTGTTTACAAATGTTCATGTTTATCTCTGGCTATGATAGAAACTCGTTAATTTATTGAGACACATCACGTCCCATTAGGAAGATCATGTCGCACGTATAGAAACAAACACCTGAATATAAAGTGTCAGTGTGTTATTAAGATATGACGGGCAAACATTGCAATAGTGGATTTGTCTGTTGCTAAGGAAAGGGCCAACCACGATTGATAATCCTTCATTGTTATTATTTAATTATGTAAAGCATTGTTTTATTGGTATATCATTTGAAAGTTTTTCAAATGAATGTCATTTATCAACATTACTGTTAGGACCATTTCACTTATTTGAAATGCGTTTTCAAAAGAACTTTAACTTGATAATGAGTCTACCCTAATATTAGGATGTTATCGTGTTAACAACCACCTATTTTCAGACCGGTTTTCAATATCTTATCGTCAACTTTGATCATTAGACATCCTTGATATTAAAAAAGACATATTTTGACCAAGATGTCTAAGATCGATATTTTGCTGATAAATGGTAAAAAATAATTCGAACATATGAAATGAATACAAATTGATTCTCATTGGGTTTTTTTTATTAAGAATTGCAAAAAAACGCGTATAGCCATATCCTTTAGTGCACCACAGGTTTAAAGAAGACACGCTGAATCAAAAAATATTTAATTCAACATACGAGGGTTGTCCAGGAAGTCAAAATATTTTTAACCATCTTAAATTTTAACAATATCTGTAAATGAATTGTCCATTATCAAATAAAAAACATGGAGCTGTTAAAAGTATATTGCAGTCACTCACTCAGTTCCGGGTGCAAAAACAAACGTCTTGCACGTTGTGAATTTCCAGAGATCGCCGCACGTGCTCCGTACCATGCAACACTAGGCATTTTCCTTCAACCCATTAACTGTATGTAAGCATTTCAAACTGAGAAACAATTCCCAATTAACTCACGCATATTAAACAACCGACTTTCGCGAATGGAAGTCCATTAAGTCAAGGTTACACGGGGAATATTCCAACTCCGTGTAAGCTGATATCCAGCAGCGCATGTTTCGCCTTATAAGCTGGGATATGTTGTAATAATGTATACACACTTTTACTGATCAAAATATGTTGTACATATTCAACATAAACAAGTACAAATATTTGTGCAAATCGCAGCGAAAGATTAAGCGTTGCACCAATAATTGTTGTGTGCAGATAAAAAACAGCTGCAGCAACTGTAATAAAACTTTATTGTTATAACTGTAAAAATAACATAATTCGTCGTGTCCCGTGGTCTTTACCGTATGCACTTTGTCGTTTCAAAAATTATTGTAATAAACATCTTATAATTGATTTTTCATGTGAATATGTCGATGTAGCGCCTTAACCCCATTCGGGAGGCATCGTGGTCTAGAGGTAGAGTGTCCGACCTCTGATCTGAAGGTTCTGAGTTCAAATCCCGGCTTTAACAGGTTTCGTTCGTGAATTTCAGAATCCCATTTTTTTTCGGACGTAGTACTGGTGTAATGTCAGGAAGCAGACTCGAGCGTGCTTAATATAAACAAAATTGATTTTGTCACAATTGAGCTAATACAAATTAGTATGAACTAACCCCATTGGTAACTTATTGGTAACCTCTATTGAACTGGTGGATGATTTCCTGCCTTTTAGCTCAAGTCGACACTAAGAAGTTCCAGAGGGCAATAATAACAATCTTTACTCTAGAACTAGAACATCCAAAAATAAATAGCCTTCTTAATCGCTTGTAATCATCCATCGAGTCGCAGGGAGTTAACTGTGGACGTACTGTCGTTTTAGAGGGGTTTTTTTTGATAAAAGAATTTTAAATACAAATCTCGCAATAATAAACTAATTCGTCTTATATGTAGCTCGTCGTGTTGACCAGTAACCTCAATTCCATGTAGCGTCTTCAGCAGAAATATGACTCACGGTCAAGTTGTAAAGCGACAAGGACTATTCAATAATTAACGCGCATTGTACAGTCTAATATACTACGTTTCGATTTGGACTGAAAGCATTTTTACTCGCGGTATTGCTTATGTCAACAGCTCTACTCAAGCACAAAAGAAGTGCATTTAAGAGAAAAAAATATAATATTAACTGGAAAACCCAAATATGACGACAGCAAGGTAATTAAAACGAAGCTTTCAATGAAAGATTTCGAACAATTTGCACGGTTTTGCTAATATTTAGATGATCCCCGTTAATCAAACCAACTATTTTGTTGAACTATTCATAGCTACTTAACCATGCCTTGAGAGCTATTCATTGCTACCTCCCCATGCCAAGAAAATTACCCCACCCCAAATATGCGCAACGCAATAAAATAGCGTGTTAGGGGATTTGAAGCGAGACTTGATATATCCATTACGAATGGCTGTAAGCGGAGTCCCTGAGTCAATTAATAATCGGACTCCACCCTCAAGTAAAATGCGAGAGCTATCCAATTCTGACCTCGCTCTGCAGAATCCATCATTAACTTACAGGTTGAAGATCATCGATTGCTATTTTATTCGAAACTTCCCGTGTTCAAAACAGACACACGGGTGGTATATAAATGACTTACACAATATTCCACTTCAGACAGTCGACCCTCTCTCGGATCATCCATAATAGGCTTCCTTCCGATACTGAATCGTTCATGTCATTTATGTGCAAGCGGAGAACTGATCCTTACTATTCTCTGAAGATTTCACCAGTTTAATAGTCCTATATGGTGACTTTCTCAGTCCAATACAAAATTTCTCGAAGCTGCCTAACTCAAAATCTCCAAGTAACAAAATGTTGATAAATAAAATTACATCTTCGCGAAGTTTTAAACTTTGATAAAGACACCAGTAAATATTTACGTACAAAAGGCTTTTTAGGAAATGGTAAACATACTAGGAACACATTTACGTTTATTTTGTAAGAAGCACAAAACAACAAACTCGTTATTTTTGTGAATTATAAGAAAATTCCGAGAACTTATTGAACAACCCTCGTGCACTTCAAAATGACCGAATTTTTATTTAATGAATTGCACCCATGTTTCATTGTTCATACAATAATGCAAACATAGAATAATGAAAACAAATTGAGGTAACAGAACATTTCCTTGACAACAAGCCATTATTTCTCCGTAAATATAGCGCACAATCGTTGATCCATTGAAATAGGCCACTGTTTAGTTGTACCACAACACGTGTCTTTGGTTTCATATGAGGTTTCTGATGGTGTGTTTACAGTTAAGAATGAGGTTCATGAAATTATAGAGTTTCATAAACCTGTTCACATTTTGTACTTAACGGCTTATTTCTCTTGAAGATAGGCCGCAAGTCTAAATTTTATACTATCGTTCAATAATTTACAATAAAGTGTAACTGTTGCATAAAACACAGAAATTAATTCATTATATAATTAGATACTGTTCATTGGTATGACGGAGGGTGGGTAATGTTTTATTTTATTTCGTTCTAAGACATTGTGCAATAATATTCGCAAAAAGAACAATAATGCAATTAGCCATGATGCGAAGTAATTCTATTTTATATTGTGAAGTTGGCATTGTATTATTTCAATGATTGCTTTAGAGTGATGTTTGACATTTGTACTGCAATAAACGTATCAAAGTAATCGAATAAATACCATAATGAGAAGAGAAACGTCTTCCCGGAATGTTATGAAGTTGCATGCATGTTTTCCTGATGTGTTTTATGGAACTCTTAGCTTGCCACACCATAGACGTGAAATTAATTGTTAATAAGAATGGCATCAAACTGATACAATAGTGTAAAAATTGTACGTGTGAATAAAAGGAGTACCATTAAACAGGTGTCAAATAAATCGAATGCACATATAATACGTTATCAATATTATTTTTTATTAACACCATCTAACGCTGATAAAAGTATCATTTTTTACGAAAGTGACAAAAGCACAAAAATTAACAGCATACAGTCATGAAAGAATTCTCCTTCTACCAAAAAATCAGTAATCATTGTCACGGCAGCATATCTTTAAAGACAGTTTATTGAGTCGAATAAAAACAATAATTACTATAAAATCACTACAAACGTCTAGTACTCCGAATGTCCGAATAGACACGATTCGTGTATACGACGGACTGTCTCATCAACTTGGCAAACATCTTAAATGTTCGCCAAGTTACTTGGAAATCTCCCAGAGTTATAGTTCGGACATCAATGATCATTTTAGCATTCTCAAATAATGGGCTTTCGTGCAAAATATCTGTAATCGAAAGTTTGATAAAGAGAAAAAACATCTTTTTGTGAATTGATCAAGAAAATAAATGGTAAAATCTGACAATGTCAAGAAATGCGTTTTGTAAATTTAACAAAAACTGTAAAACCAGTTTTGTTTTGTATTTAACAAACAGAGTAATTCTATTCATCAAGCTAATATATGGTACAATGGGGAAATATATAATGTCAATAACATTTATAATCTATGACAAGAGATGCATTCGATTTTCTTAGGCTTTTTGTCTGATGCTGTCTTCACTGGTTTGCATGTGTCAATTGATATGTTTTGCAGGAGCAGGTAGCAGAGCGATTGATAATTTTGAAAAAGAAAAAAAAGATAAATACTTTCAAGTGAATACAATGAATGCCCAAATGCATGTGTAATGACACCACAAATTACGTACATCGTTAAAACAATAATGCCACCGACAATTAGTTCACTTATTTTCTTATGTATTCCTATTGCTTCGCATCGAAACAAATCAATACAAATATCTCCAATGGCTATAATACAAAAATCTGAGAGTCCATGAAAGTACGTTAGAACTGATGACCATTTCCTTAATCATTAACACAGCACGCATCAATTGTTGCAAAACAATACAAATCATTCCGACACGATGGACACGAGTAGAATGTCCGATTCAAAGCTCATTTTGGCAAGAAGTGTATACTACATATACAATGTTGCCGAAATAGTTAATAAAATATCTACTACTGTTAGAGTCTATTGTTCTTGTATAATTGATTCTGTCATAGTTCTGACTGACTGAACTATAAGGTTATCCCAAACAAACGCACAAAAATATAAGGATACATCTGCGAAAGTTGGACATAAGCGTGCTATCATTGTTCGCTGGTTCTAATAATAATATTTACAACATATTTAGGGGACATGTATTAAACGTAATGAACCATATATATTTCTATAAAGTTAAACGCAATATTGGCGTTCTATAACAGGGCTAGACTTTCTCAAGATCCCAACGAAATACTGAATTTGACCCCTAGAACAAAGGAAGTCTTTATTGTAATTTTATTTATGTGTCTGGGGCTAGTGTTAAAAAGACACAAAAACAGCAAAAGTCAAAAAGAGTACTCAAGGAGAAGGTCAAACTAAGACAAGAAAGCTTGTTCTCAAACAATCGTGTAATTTGGAAATAATTTGTAAGAAGCGGAGAGAAAATCGGGGACGGTTCAGTAATAACTTGTATATCATACATAAAAGGTCCACGTAAGTCAGCCATAGACACAAGTGTTTATAACAAATGCCTCAGACAAGTAACATTCATCCCTGACGTGTAACTTAAGTTCGGCCGACGGTTTACCGGGACTACATAACATTAGTGAAATTCGCAGCCGTTTTACCTAACTGTTTGTCGTGGTCCTGAAAATATTATACTTATATGATTATTTAACATAAAACATCCAACTAGATATAATGTTCTTTTAGTGAAATTTACAGATGTTGCACGTCTAATATTTCAAGCATCTTGCCAATGACATAATTAAACATGTTCTAAAACATGCGACTATTAAATTTTCTTATCACAAAAAGTCTCACGCTTCAACAGCAAACATTCAGAGTTCAAAATTGTGTTTAAAATTAATTAATTAATTAACTTTAATTAAATTTTATGAACTGTTTCCTTTCCGAGTATTAATAAAATACGCAAAATATCTCTTTTAATTTATGACTGGTATGTAACGTGGGTCTGCCTACGTAACTTACAAATATTTTCACAATAAAACCACATGGGAACTTCCTTCTCCGAGGCTACTTCATGATAACATGATTCATGTTATAATTAATATAGTTGAGTATGTTAAGACATTTCGAGAGCAATCAAAATTAACGAGCCATGTAGGATATTGTTATGAGCGTATCAACAAACCATTTGCCAATATCTTATCCTAATAATAGTCACAAGATATAATGTTATGTAAATATCTACAAAGGTTTCGTAAATTAAAAGTCAAGGTTCTGAAAACGGCCGATGCTAGTTGTATGAGGGAATCGACCTCGCTAATCTTCTGTATTAACAAAAGAACGTTAAGCGCGAACTGTACACTATGTCTTCATTACATTCTTAATTAAACGCTTCGCGAAAATATCAGCCATTGCTGCTGAGCCGGTCGACAAAGATATTGACAACTCCGCGTAAACAGTTACTTATATCCATTACATGCGCAGTGAACCGTTTATTTATTAACTTACTAAGATCTTAGCGCCGGAGTGTATTTTCCAATATCGTTTTATCCGCTGATAAGTGGACCGTGTTTTGTAAAACGACAATGAAATCGACTGATTGTTTTCATTCCATGAGTTGCATTTGCAGAAACATTGTTGTACAGTTTGTGTAATCTTGAACTGATAATATTAATGTTTCTTCATCGATGAATTTGGAGTGTATTTATTCATTACATGTGTTTGGAATTACTGTCAAACAAATAAATCTTAAGGTAAGCGGTATTTGTTTTTTTATTTCTCTAATTCCGAGAAATAACTGCATAGAGATTTTTACGTGCTTATTATATACATATATATATTATTTGATTTACACGCGATAGGCCAAATTGCGCTAATATCTTAAATTTTTTTATAATAATATCTTTGCCAATTATCCACACGTGTCCGTTTCATGAATAAACCGTCTGAAACACTTTATATCTTTGTTTATTTGTATCATATGGTATGTTTTAAAACAATACCACGAATTAATTCAAGTGTTATATAATGATATTTAATTTTAAGCTGAAAATTTTTTAAAATGATTTCACGGAATTTTATTTGAAATATTTTAAGTAAAATTATTGACATTGGACCTCCGTTGTCGAGTGATTATGGTCTCTGACTAGTAACTACTAGTCCCTCACCTCTTGGAATTCGAATCCGACCCGGAAACAGACAAATTTCACATTCTGTCCAGCCAGCTTACGTAAGGTTGGTTGTTTTCCTCAACCGTTAAATCTGGAAAAGTCCCCCAAATGACCCCGGCTCTTGATGCGACTCTACACGCCAGAGAAAAAGAAACAATAACGAAACGATGTTGACGTTCTAACTTATTTACTTTTGACTGAATAATTAGGAAATGTTAGAATATGATTAAAATCATAAAATTGTACATATTTACGTTAGAATAAGGAATTGTTCCAAATAAAGAATTTAAAACGTATTGACAACGTTTTATGCTTGTCCTTTTTGTCTTATCTTCATGCCTGTTCTTTACTGAATTCTGTCGCGGCACAAATATCTGCACGAACAGAGCCATTCAATTGCTCTCTGCTTGTCAGTAATTATAACAATATGTTCATCACATTTTATTGGTATTGTGTTTCACTAAATGGACATTAAAATCTAATTAATCTTTATGGTTACACATAAATATCTCCATGAAATGCATTATAAGGGTTTTTCATAGCCTGCACCATTTGTAAAAGTATCCATAAGTACATACTGATTGTTGACGGATTTCAAATTGTTACTTGACGAGATAATAGTCCCATGCCCGACATGGTCTAATGTGCGGAGTGTGTTTATTTAATTTCACTGGGGTTTAGTGATTTTCTGAGCTTTAACAGTGGAGGAATATATCAGGCGTACACCCGGGTTGTACCACCAACTTTCAGTAAGCTAACCAGATAGCCTCCAAACATGTGAAATTTGGCCTGTCACGGTCGGGATTCGAACTCACAGCGATGAGGAACGAGTGAGCAGAGTGCGTTTAAGTGGCTTACCGCAGAATAAAATCTTAAAGGACACACCACGGCTAATTCACATCAGACAAATCAAAATTGGGGTGTAGTGTCGCCTGTTGTAAGAAATAATTGAATTGACTTTCTATCGTTAAAATTACCGAAAAGGAGTTTCCAGATAACAAAATAAACATCATAGAACTGAAGTATAAGGAAACTGAAGTCAATTCAACGTGAAGCGTGATGCAGTTCATTTTAATAGCAATTGCTAATAGTGATTCCGTCATACATTTGTTGGACTTTTTTTCATATGTAATATTTTGATGTTATGTCAATTATTAATTCATTGTAGCGTATCAGTTTTTCAGTCGTTTCTGTCATTGCAAGCATTTAACTGTCAGTCCAATAATTGTTATGAGGAAAACGCGTTTAAATACCTATTAATCCGTTTTTCTTACGATTATCTTCTCAGAGCACTTCTCATAGAAACCTGTTGAAGACAATGATTTATTTACCGTATGTTCTATTTGTGTTCAATGATGTTTAATTAACTGGTTTCCGGCAATTCTCATAAATCGAGAAATATAATTGCATCATTTGAGTATCATTTCCCTATTTCCGGCATTAACAAATAAGCAATCCAAATAGCAGATTAGTATTTCGAAAATATAAAAACGAAGTGTTTTACACTATTGATACAATACACGGAAGTGTAAACACTCGGGTTTGTACGAGCATTGTCATGTGACACACGTGATATTCCAACAGGATCTGCAACATTGCCAAAAAAACAACAGGAAATCAACCCATACATTATTTTGCGATAATACGTTGTTGCACTTTATGTATCAGATTGTAGGGATTTTTAATGGCTTTTGACGTAAAGTATTTTTGTTTTTATACAGAAACTCCTAAGACTATTAGTCAACTGAAACTATTGATCTAGTTTTCGGTTTACTGTAAATTATATTGTGCTGTGGATTAAAACTACAAGTACGTTTATTCTTTATTTATGTAATTTCGTTTATTTTGTTCCGCCCGAGCATAGCGTTTGGTCGACAAAACTAGTTTAAACCCCTTTACTAGCTTTACCAAAAAGCGTTCCAAGGAGGTAGCCTCCGTGAGGCTGTTGTTTAACCTCCATTTTTTGTTCCAAACTGTTGGGTGAGTATGAGTGAAAGAAGTATTTATGTGGATTTTTTGTATGTGTCTTTTCTCGGGATTCTTTTCTTACATGTATTTTAACACGTTATCCATTGAAAGAATACGAACAATTTTCCTCAGTGAATCATTCATAAAACTGATAAAGTACATGAATACATTTAATGTTTATTCTAACGTGGATGTAATTTTATGAGAGCCAGTGAAGATTACACTTGCATCACTTTGGTGGTAATGGCCAGCTTTTCCAAAAATTTCAATTCCTTTACGGATTATTCTATGGCTGCACCAAAATTAGACACGTAGATATAACTCCGATAGACTTCTTGTCACAGAATAACTCTGGTGAAGAATGATACACGAAGATGCGTTATGTCTTTTATCTATTAGTTATCACGAGTACTTTTTTCGATATTGAAAATTTATCTTACCACTACACTGTTGTCATGTATGTTTGTACCGATTTTATCCCTAAAACTATTAACGCATTGTTTTGATGATCATTTCAAAACATTTTCTCCAAAATCAGTGAAAATGTGTGAATGATTATCGTGTTAAAAGCCCCTTAGTACAATTGAAACAAAATAACAGGACACTTTATTGACTAAATGCCACTATTTCTCCTCAAATACAGAACATCTAGGCGAGCAAGCAGTGGCTGCGATACATCACTTTGCTTCTGTTTGGCTTTGGTAATGATATATAAAAATTGGAATAAAATCGTGGAAATTGTCATTCAGACATAAGCAAAACTTAATGAAGCCTTTGTCATTATCACGCCATCTAATGACTTTGTTATCGAATAGTCCGATCTTATTGTGTGATATTGATGCAGAAAAATCTTATTACAGACTAAAACAGTACTATACTATAACTTCATTATAACCAAACAAATGTTGAAACGTTTGTACGGTCACCGAGTTTGGATACTATCAATCCACTTCGTATACTAGTATAGTAATGTAAATAACTTGTAGGGTCGCGACAGACAATTGCGCTGTTTTTATGGCTCTCGAATGACAGCATGAACAGCTACGTCCAAATAAAGAAGAGTGATACAGCAAGAAATAGATTGGCATCACACCTTATAAAACACTTGGCACACTTGTTACTGCTTGGCTTTACATCATGATGTTTTGAGAATGTAAAAATTGTTACTCTGCGTAAATTGTTCATAACAATTTTATGACTAGCCTTAAGCTCTCTGAAGTAGATTTCACATAAGCCAACTATCACGCTTTGAAACATTCTGTACCTTGCAAACGATGTCATTTCATTCAAATACAGACTAAGTAGGGTTCCTTACTTAGACATAACCATTTTAAAAAGTTATAAAGCATATGCAAACTGAATGCATTTGCAGTAAAGAGACACATAAGCAAGATCTCTGAATACGAAATGAAACAATATTTAGGGATCAAAGAGAGGGAAAGCAGATGAATAGGATTTATCACTATATGATAAGTCGACTGAATTAACCCTTGTTGTGGTAAAAAGTTCTTATTCCTGCGCTACATTTAATTACTTGCCGATTTATACTAAGTGGTTGGCTAATAAACCAGACATATTAGCTCTATATGTAGCCGTGCAGCAAAAACGCAGAATAAAATATTTCACAAAAACACCTCTATGCGAGGTGCAATTTCCTTTGTTGGTCGAAAAACGCTCGGCTTCTTATGAAAACATTTAACATATTCTGTATTCAGTATTCAATTTTTGAGCTTGATGATAAAAGTGAGCCATTTATTTCTGTTCATCAAACCTTTATTGCGGTGAAACAAATACAATGTACAGTTATTTGCTTTACGAGAAACACGCACGCATCATGGGGAAGTTTTTATTCGTCATGACACATCATTTTTAGAATATTTAACAATGTCCTGATGAAATGTTTGCAGCATGTCTTCATCACCATGGACCCTTTTCATAAGCATATCTGAACTTATATAGCAATTTATAACCTTAAAAATCATGCTAATGACATGCATTTCGTAAACATGACAATAAACACCAAAAAACTATCCACTTGATAGAACATGTTTTATTTACCATCAAATGGAATCAATTTAGGTTTTACTGTTATTGATTATATATAAAAATAGGATTCCTAGAAAAAAGTGTCCGAAACATTCCATCTACCCCTCAAACCCACCAAGACATAAAACCATGCATAAACAAATCACAGTCTCCCGGAAGGTACCGTCTTTGAACGGTCTAAAGCAAAGCTACATAATTTTTTTACTAGTTTGTAGGGCCCAACATCACACTTACCTTCGGGGAAACAGAAAAATAAAGTTACATGAATTAATGTTAATGTTTACCGTTTGCTCTTTGTTCCTTAGAAATGGATTCTTTATTTTATACACACACATGAAGGAAACCAAAACACGATAGATTCAAAACACCTTACTGTTTGTTCTTGGCTTTCACAATTCCTCTTTCAAACAAATCATACTGGAATTAAATTAGCTTTGTCCCACGAGTGCAATTAGACACTAATTAATACTATATTACCTAGTATCTCATTAGCCATTTTGCGAAGCGCCTTTATTTTCAGATTAAAACAATTACATGTATTCCTAATGGGACCTTCTTCGTTAACATTAAGAATGCATGAATGCAATCAATGTGTACTTCACGAGGTAATATTAGTCACTGATTTAAAAAAATATTATGATGTGTCATGTGGGGAAGGACGGACATATACGGACGATTGAATCAACGAACGGACTAGCAAACATACTTTTTGGCAATTGGAGTGACGTTCAAGTGGGATTTTTGACAGACAGACACCCGCAGAAACAGACAGGCGGGTTGGCGAAACTGTTGAATTACTCATGGACGGACAGACAGTTTTTAGCAAGACTATTCAAAGACTATCCTATTCATCCGGGCGTCGGAGTCACGATCAGGGTTGAAGTCGGCGTGACACTTAGGTTAAAGTTTTGCGTGTAACTTCTTAGTTTAAACATTTCTTTCGTACACAAGTTTATATGAAATATTTTAATGCGGTGTTTTTGCTTAAAATTTGTATCCTTGTACGATATTGTGGCATCTTTCTTGTTTTGTGACTATCAACATTAGTTTCAATAGTTTGGACATAGATTCGGAAGATTAGCTTTCGGATAGCAAGGATGGATTGTTATGTTTCTTGACGTCATTTTATAGGAATTTCTATTCAAACTTCAGTAAGAGTTTTAAAAATTAAAAATGACAATTTATATGGAACGTAAGTTCGTTTAAATAGTCTTCATCACATTATAATTTTTTACTAATTCTACGCGGTAAAATTATATTTTATATTTGTTTGTCTGTTGTTTGTTTTTAGGTGATTTATTGTCACTGTGTTTTAACGTGTTTTAACGCTGTATTTCAACAATTTTTCAGTTATACGGCGACCGGTTCACCTAACCAGTTTTCCTGGACTATATACTAACCAGTACATACTTACTTTCCACACAAGGAGCCGGCAACTTCTCCACATATGAAGGAAAATCGACATTTTTGTCAAACTTTCATAGAAGGGTATGACCAGCCGTGACAGGGATTCGAACCCGGATCTCCGGTTTACAAGTCCAGCGCACTAACCACTGGACCACGGCCGCAGCCTTATATATTCAAACGATGGCAAATTTATTCTAACTGGTATTTTGATAGTCCTACAAAGTGTTCCCACCCATTGTTTCTGAGTAGCATTTTTAAGGTAGACTTTCATATCATCAATATAAGTCATCATAACTTATTAACTTGAAGCCTTTAGTTTTATCAAATCAAAACCTTTAGATACTAGATAAATAAAATTGAATCATTATAATAGTTCCATACAAGTATATTAGCTGGTTATTTAATAACGCCTTGCAGACTTCTGTTGGTATCATCGCGTGCAATTTTAATATAGGTTACTCTATTGTTGGCGATGTGTAAAGGTTAATGCAAATATTATGCAGATTTATTGCGTCTGGCTGAGAATATGAAGTGCTTTTTCCACTTTGCTTTCATCATGCCTGTGCACCACTCGTGCAAAGTGTATGCCCTGTTCTATAAATCTTCATTTAATAAACACGCAATAATGACTCATTCGACTGAATTAGAAAGAGACAAGCCTCATTATAGCATTGTTTTGTTTAATAAAAAACGTGTAGAATAAGAAACGTGTGCGATCACGTTGTATTTTATTGTCTCTACCTTTCCTAACCATCGTCTTTTCGTGTTAAACCGTTTTCCAATGTTTCTTTTCATATATGTTACATTTACTTGTACACTGGATAACAAATTATTCTAGTACAAATTTGTATAATTTTCCTTCTTATTCCCTTCATTTTTTATTTCGAAATGGATGCAGTGATTTTGCTTGAAATCATTATTTGTATGAATATCTGAGAATGCAGACACGCTTATTTGCCGTATTCTTCAAGACCCCTGTGTATAAACTAACATCTCATTGGTATAACACTGATATTTATAAAATGTCTTTTCCTTTCAGTTTGATTTTTTAAAATTTAGTTGAGTTGCTAACCATTTTCGACAGTAAATTTCCGTAAGGAGGCACCTAACGCATTTAGGTCTAGTAAAATTTCAAAAAAAAACTTCTAAATTAGATCCTTAAGAATTCCTTTTAAGACTTGCTAGTATTAAATTGCTAAGAAAATACTATAGATATGATATTTTTTTCGGGTAAGGCCTTGCACAATGCTATTGATATTACCATGTGTGATAATGACATATAATCCCCTCCCGTATCATTGGTAACTTTTTAAGGGTTAATTCTAACGACAGATTCGATATATCTATTGTATATTTGGAACTACGCACATCATGTTGTCTTGTGAATGATTATGACATTCATCTGTTATTTCTCCAGCATTGTTTTGTAGTTCTACCTCAGTCCAAACCGTTTTCTACAACATAATTTTCTGTGCAGGGATAGTCTTGTTATATGTTTTAACACTGCTGGCTTCACTGCCTTTGCTTCCACTACTCCATCACAGTTTTCACTTTTCTGGCTCTTAATTCATGAATGTTGTATATCTTTTTGTGACCTTTAACTTATCAATTCTAGGGCAATTAGACTTCCAATATGCACTTTTATGATCCTTACCACACTGTAATGATCATCGTTTCGTATATATCAAAATGCGAAAAAGTCGACCACTTAGCATAAACCATAATATCTAAAAAAATCATTTAATTTATCCAGTCACGCTTTTACAAGTTTAAGCTTTGAGCGGAATTGTAAATTACAGTTAAGCGAAGCTTGTGCCAAGAAGTTTCACGATTTCTCAGTAATTAGCGATTATATAATTGTATTTTATAGCTGCATTAATGTGCACATACGTCTGGTATTCACAGTCGTTGTATTCACCTTTCCAGAAGTAATGAATACTAAATCTCAATAAATATACTTCATAAAGTTCGTTTTAGTTCTTAAAATTGGATACTGACATTTCAAATCTAGGCGAGGCGTATAATGTGTACAAAGATATCTTTGAATATAATACATACAACTGTTAACGTAAAGCGGTCGTATCCCCGAGACTTGATTTTATCCGTTCCTTTGTTGTTGTTGTTGTTGTTGTTGTTGTTGTTTGCAAGGGTGTGTGGGCGTAGGATAGAAAATATTTTGTAAAAAAGTCTTCTCAAAAATGCCTCAAGCCGATGTCCAAATATTTCCCGTTTGTCTTGTTTTCCACGCCCAAACCAAATAAATAAAATAATACATACAGAGTGATATCTTGGAAAAAGAATACATACAGAGTGATATCTTGGAAAAATAATACATACAGAGTGATATCTTGGAAAAATAATACATACAGAGTGATATCTTGGAAAAATAATACATACAGAGTGATATCTTGGAAAAATAATACATACAGAGTGATATCTTGGAAAAATAATACATACAGAGTGATATCTTGGAAAAATAATACATACAGAGTGATATCTTGGAAAAATAATACATACAGAGTGATATCTTGGAAAAAGAATTTTCGAATAGCCAATCTTGGCATTTTTACTTGCTGCAGCTTTTGGTGACAGCATGGGATGACTTCTCCGATCACCGCAAGAAACTTTTATTAAATATTTTTACTCTTGAAGATTAAGAAACGGAATACCAGAAAAGTCATTAGACTTATGTCCAAATACTTTCACCGACAATCAATGGGGAAAAGCATTTTTTAAATTTAATCTGACATATCTGTTTCAAGAATTCAAGAAAGTTCATTCACATTCACATAACATTAGCAAAAAAATGTATCTTAATGCTGTTGGTAGTTTGGTCTGTTTATAACGTGTGTGTGTATATCAATTTCCCTTATGATAGCAGCTTATTATACATCCGATATGTGAGGTATATACTTACAAGAAACTCTGTAACTCTGATAGATTGATAGGGAAAAATGTGCTCGACCTGCCAGAAGGTTAACAACTCCCGCGAAAGAGATTTCTATGTGACAGTATTAAAGACTTTATCAGTCATATATCAATTATAAAACTGTAGTCACAATTCATTTATCTATCATCACTCCTAAAACCTGTTAGTCTGTTTACCGTTACAACATTAGAAACTGATACATAAAGATAGTAACAGTACGCGATGCTTAAAGCGTAAACTCAATATAAGTTTTAACAAAATAAAATTGTTATGTACACTCTGCAATTAGGAAAACATCGCCCTGAATAGAGATAATGTTTAATATGCTTTAATGAGTTTCTGTTATACTAAGTTCTGTTATATTTGCTAAAATACTGCACTGTGAAATGATGTTGATTTAATCTTTGAGTTAAAGCGAGCTCGTTGTGTAGAAAGTAAACGACATTGCGTCTAAGACCACTCCCCCCACCGATATACTGTTACTATTTTTATGTGACATCAATTGATTATTCATATGAAGAAGTTAGACGGACCAAGGTTTGATAATTTTACCATAATATCATGGACAGTTCGCATATATTGTCCATCTAGCCTAATTATCCATAATCATTTTTACTTATATCGTTATTACCAGTCTGTGTTCCTGCAAGTGAATCTGGGAGTTGAAACAAATAATCACAGAAAAAGCGTCACTAATAAACATACACCTAATTCAATACTCGCGTCCTTACGCAGTGTCACTCATAAACATACACCTAATTCAATACTCGCGTCCTTACGCAGTGTCACTCATAAACATACGCCTTATTCAATACTCGCGTCCTTACGCAGTGTCACTCATAAACATACGCCTAATTCAATACTCGCGTCCTTACGCAGTGTCACTCATAAACATACGCCTTATTCAATACTCGCGTGCTTACGCAGTGTCACTCATAAACATACGCCTTATTCAATACTCGCGTCCTTACGCAGTGTCACTCATAAACATACGCCTAATTCAATACTCGCGTCCTTACGCAGTGTCACTAATAAACATACGCCTAATTCAATACTCGCGTCCTTACGCAGTGTTGCTAGTCATCAAGGTGTAAGTTTAACTTAGTCCACAGATTTCCTACACGTTTTTAGTCTTCTAGACGCTAAAATCAGCATTATGTTGCTAAATTATATTCACTAACGCCTCTCGTTCCTCTAAATTAAAATGCTGACCACAACTTACGCTTCGATTTCCTAGTACAATTATTTGGTTCGTTAGTGTTATTGTGGAGGTTTCCCGGGGGAATATTGGAACAAAGTAATGATCTTTTCGCCTTTGTGTCAGTCTAACGTCTTTCTGCGATAATTACCTTCAGGAATAAATGAAAACAATGAACTGTTGTGTTATAAAAGAGATCTTGTCAATGAGTTAAGCATTTCATTGTTTGGTTAGAATACATTCGGTTGTTCTACCTAAATCCTAGCATTAATTGTATCGTTTTCCATATCTTTATAGTTGTACCATGGGAAGCATTTTCCGTCTAATAAATGTGAACTTAATATTTATTGTCGTATATATCTAATAATATAAAGTATACAGTAATTACACGTGTCATAAAACTACCGGACTGGAATGTGCCTCTTTACAATGAAATGTTCTTTATGGAATAGTTCGCATGAACATCCGTATTGTGTTCTAAGATGATGTAAGATGTTTAATAATGAAAGCTGATAATATCCCTTATCTGTTTGCTACGGAAGCCAATTTCATAATCTTGATTTTCAATGGATGGTCGTTTGTTTAAACTGGTTTAAACACATTTGTCTTTGTTGCAGACCGTTCCAAGGCGGCACCCCTCGGATAGATTGTGTTCTGTCCCCCATTTTTTACATTTGCATGTTTCTATGTGTTTTGTTTGACGGTGAAGGTATTATTTTTTATTATTGTTTGTGTTTTTGTTCTTCTACAAATTCTTTATTATCTGTCTTGTATTGATCTCGGGTTCGAGTGTTCGACCCTTGGCGCAGCACACACTCTCTATGATAATTTGTGGAAAAACTTTCGCCTAAGACCATTCGTGCTCAACCGCTGAACAATGATATGCAGAAGCTGACAGCAGCATGGTGAGAACAGTGTTAGTACTAGTACAAAATCCAGGAAATCTAAAGTAAGTTTGAAAACAGGTTTAAACCTGATATGTGTACATTTTTCCATTGGATAATTATCTTATTGTTGTGTGTGTTGTTACAAATTTTAAGTTGATTATAAAGCATTACAACTTATTTCACAACTGTGAAAACACACTGTTTATAATGAAGTGATACAGCATTAAACACTATTGTTATTGATATCAACATACCAGTAATTGCAACATATGTCAACTACATGTTAATGTATGTACATAACAGCAAAAAAGTGCAAACATATCATATAAGGGATGAAATATTCAATATGTTTGCAAAGTCTTTGTACAAATGTATGCAAAAAAGCATTTATAACCCGGACACAGCTGTCCTGATGCATAAAGCGTAAATCTGAACCGTTAAAATGATAGGCAAATTATGCACCATAATACCGCGTAGCCTCTATCAAATACTATTGACCCGAACATGTCTGGATTAAAAGGGTTTCACTGTACTCATGCACAAATTTTACACAATACTCATTATTATCGTGTCACATCTTGTTATTTTCTTTCAAACAAGAATTGACACGCTGTAGACAATCGATAGGTCTGTGACCATCTTTTATTGAGGTATTTAGTTTTGTCATAATCCCATGGTGATACAGTAGAGCACAGTTGAGGTGAACCCGGATATAATGAAGAATCGGATATAGTGAAACATATATTTTTTTCCCGGACACGCCATTCTTTATTTCATTGGATGTAAAAATACAAGTATATGACCGTAAAGATAAATAATGTGTGCCCCGAAGAATTCATTATAATCGTATCCTACTGTATCAAATGTTCCTTCGCGTGTACCAAGACGTATGTTTAAAGTTCTACAATGTCGAAGTCACTTGAAAAATGGCATATATCTCATTTTCTGAAACAAACCGTGACTGAGAACTACTGTGCTGTAAAAATCAGTAGTTTTATTTCCATACCACAGTAATAAGTCCATCTCTTAATTAAACATATACTAGATTTATTCCTCAACAGAAGGTATTATTTAAGGCAAGTTGGACTGTATAATATATATATATATTAGTTTCTGTTCTAATGGTCTGTATATATATATATATAAGTTATTTCTCTATGCATAAACTATGCATAAAACAACACCGATTTTTGATCCAAACATATCCATAATTATTCTCTTCAAAGAAAACACCGGACCTAAACGCTCAAAGTGATATTTTTTATTTCGACACAACTTTTTACAGTATTAACGTGATCGTTCTTTGGTCGAATGATTCAAAGAGGCGCCTTGCATGTCGGCTATTAGGAACAAATATATTTACGAAGTACAGTGTATTAGATTGTCGTCGAAGAACACAGCACTTTCCTTGTTCATATCATATGGTCACATTCAAAGAGACACTTTATTAGTCATGTCATGTGAAAATTGTCATGTGAACACCAATTATATACAAAGTATTTGATTTCATTTCATATGAAAGAAACAGTTGTAACAGTTTCATGATCCCACGTTTTATGATCAAGTAAATATTTGCCTTTTTCGAAGATTATTCAGTACTTAGAAACTGATGCTGACAATGGTAACTCATATAACTCGGTCACTCATATAAAATGGTCACTCATATAACATGGTAACTCTTATAACACGGTAACTCTTATAACACGTTTACTCTTATAACATGGTCACTCATATAACACGTTTACTCTTATAACACCGTCACTCATATAACATGGTGTCTCTTATAACATGGTCACTCATATAACACGGTAACTCATATAACACAGTCACTCATATAACACAGTCACTCTTATAGCAAGGTGACTCATATAACACGGTCACTCTTATAACATGGTAAATCTTATAACACTGTCAGTCTTATAGCACGGTAACTCATATAACACAATCACTCATGTAACACAGTCACTCATATAATACAGTCACTCATATAATACAGTCACTTATATCACACGGTCGCTCATATAACACAGTAATTCATATAACACAGTCACTTATACAACACGATCACTCATACAACATGGTCGCAATTCACACTGATGTGAATTCCGTAAAACTTCAATAGCAAAACCACATTTTGATCCAAAGAAAAAATGCATTAAAATGGTGTAGTGAAATTCGATTTTATGTAGATGGTCTAAGTACTGAAGTAGTACTGAGTGAGATTTTATGTAGATGGTCTAAGTACTGAAGTAGTACTGAGTGAGATTTTATGTAGATGGTCTAAGTACTGAAGTAGTACTTAATGAGATTTTATGTAGATGGTCTAAGTACTGAAGTAGTACTTAATGAGATTTTATGTAGATGGTCTAAGTACTGAAGTAGTACTGAGTGAGATTTTATATAGATGGTCTAAGTACTGAAGTAGTACTGAGTGAGATTTTATGTAGATGGTCTAAGTACTGAAGTAGTACTTAGTGAGATTTTATCTAGATGGTCTAAGTACTGAAGTAGTACTTAATGAGATTTTATGTAGATGGTCTAAGTACTGAAGTAGTACTTAATGAGATTTTATGTAGATGGTCTAAGTACTGAAGTAGTACTGAGTGAGATTTTATGTAGATGGTCTAAGTACTGAAGTAGTACTTAATGAGATTTTATGTAGATGGTCTAAGTACTGAAGTAGTACTTAATGAGATTTTATGTAGATGGTCTAAGTACTGAAGTAGTACTGAGTGAGATTTTATGTAGATGGTCTAAGTACTGAAGTAGTACTTAATGAGATTTTATGTAGATGGTCTAAGTACTGAAGTAGTACTACGTTAGGTTTATGTATTCCAATTTATAGTCAGACAAGATGATTTCCACACATATTTATCGACTGTAAATCCATTTAATGATATGTTGAGTAGCCAATCCTGATAGCGTCACCTCAAATTGACAATGTCCGGTGCAATTTGTAAAACAAAGAGTGTTGATGCATTTATTCATTATGTTCAATATAGATCAATGTGCAATATTTGATATTAATCTGTCTGGCTGGGACATTTATTGGTCATACGCATGCATTGTAACAGTTGATATAACATAATCACTATAGTTGAGTTCATAAATGGTTGCGTGAAGGAACTATATGTTCCTACCAATGAAGACTAATGCGTCTAAGAGTTAGATAAAAATACCATACATACATATGTGTATTTCAAAGACATTGAGGTCGCAAATAGCACTCAACATCGCATGTCTTCAACGATAAAGGTCGCCTTTTAATGATTATCCCCAGTTTACTATATCATGACGTGTCACAAATATAGGCTACACTAAGAAATACTTATTACATTTTTGACATACAGCGAAATAATTCCGCTAACTATCGCAGGAACAAATTAATTGACAAACGTTAGGTAAGTTAAACAGATATATTTATAGTACAGTGGACATTATAAAGAATGCTATATCCGCAACACAACTTTTGTAGGAACTCTAACAGGCATTGTCTGTGTCAGGGAAAGTCGCGATGACCGGAAGGGTTTTTTACATTTAGAAAAAAAGAAACAAGATTTTTTCGAAACATATTGAATAAGCAGATACTGGCGAATGTGTTTGGACTTACGTGACCTCTAGATTAGTGATAAGAGGGATTTCAATGTCATCATCAAAAATGAACAATACAAAAAATATGTAATCAGTAGCTATACATCTAGAAAAGTATCTTGGATTGGTCTGAATTTAACATCAGTAGCTTAATGTTGCATGCAAGAAAATAATGAAAACATCTAATAAAATAATGATATTTTCTAATTTTTGTACTGGAATACATAGTGCTTTCAAAATAAAGCAAAATCATACTAAGCGGACATTTTTATATCATGTCTTTATTTTCCGAGCGGATTTAGTTCTTTCTCATAAATTTCAAACTTGATAATGATACCATTTGAAATCATTTGTGTTATACTGATTGTTGGCCATATAGGTGGTCTTATATCTGTATGTGGCTGTAATTCTGTGCTGAATATCATTTAGTTTCTCTTGTTTTACATCTCAAGCTGATATAATACTGCAAGGCTTAGTGTAATACAATTATATGCATATAATTATATCACAATTATTTCACACTCTCATTATAACACTACTTATACCTAAAGATGTGGATTCATATTGTGTCCTCATGGTACCCATCATCTGGCAATTTACGACATGTTGTAGATAAATTAGATAATTGTCAATGCTCGGAAGGTATGAAAACATCAAAAGATTTGTTGTTAAAAGGCAAACTAAGACAACTTTTAGAGAGGGCAATAAATTAATGCGCCTGAAAAACTCTAGTTTGATTCAATCAATCTCCAGAAATGCAGGAATATCACTGATCCTGATGAACAGGTAACAACTATCCTAGCGGCTAAGATACTTGATGAACACTAAGTACAAACGAAACATTAATCCTTCCACGAAACACAGATATGCGTCCTATATTCAATTGGCAACAATTTCAGCATTATTGTCAATATGAATGCATTTGTTTGATACCCGGCATATTTTCAAGGATTAATAAAATTACTTATATGTTACCGGGCACCCATAAATAAAGGCCACTATTTTAACAACGATACTTGTTAGCCCCCCCCCCAACAATTTTGATGTTATCATGGTTTCATTATCTTGTTTAAAAAATGGAGGAAAATATGAAAACCGGACCGAAAATAGATGGTTGTTACACTGAGGTGGTCGCTAAGTGCCAACCTCAAATATCAACCATAATGCAGATTTTGTATATTATGATGTCCAAAATTTTGAAAGCTTTGTACTATGTAGATTCAGGCATGACTTTTTCACCAATGAATATCATATCATATCTTTAAGCTGCTTTGAATATTTGGGAATTTTAAACTTACTTGTTCAAATTTTGAGCCCCTTGGTTTGTAATAAGTATCATTTCTCTTCTTCAGATATGTTCAACTATGAATTCTGGTCTTGTGTGATGCCGTATTATTTGAAAAGCAACCGCATCCTTTTAATGTTTTGGTTGTATTAACAATGACTTCATAGATGAAGACTACAACGTTAATGTCTGAACATTCATTACAATTTCATCGATTTAGTTTCTTAGCTTCATTCCATAAAACGTAAACTTTTACCTAAATATATTGATTGCAGTCGTGCACGATTCTGACAAGACATTATCATTGATATGATATATGGATATAGATTGGTATAAGTTGATTATACAAATCGATGGTTCAAATGAATATACTTAATTGCTTGAGAAAAGATTGCAGTATACTGTAAAACTCATGTAAAGTTCATTTATAAGAATTTATTTTTTATGATTATTTTTTTCTCATCAAATTCATAATTTCAAGCCTTAATATCAACCTAAGGCTATCCAAATAAAATGGTGTCCTGGTTTCATGTCCGGAACGTCGTGAATTCGAAATGACTCGAACAAATTCATTTTTACCTTTTGGAACAAAGCGAAGATAATCTATATACGCTATGTTATGGTTTAAATTATTCTATGTTTCATTATCATATTAATGAAATTGACCATTTATTCATATTCTATAAATAATTCATAGATTTACATTTGACAATGTTGTACCAGACGATTCTATCATAATGTATTACCTTTTTCAAGTTAAGTATGTAGATAACAAGGTCTGATACATGAAGTAATTTCATTAGACAATAATTGTCAATATTTCTAGTGTTGTAATCAGCAATTACATGTATGTATTGTCGTTTACCACAAGTAGCCTGATACAATCACATTATATATGCATACATGCAATGGCTGAAAATGGATGAACGACACGTATGTATACTGATTGTAGTTGATATTTCTTGATATTTGGGGCTAAAATATCGTAGTGGCCTTATTGTCAGTTAGTAACCATTTTCTTATTAAGACCCTTCGATTACAACAACTTCATATTTTCGGACCCGTTTACTATTTTTTTCATATTTCAAATTTATTGTATGACTGCCTCAGTATGATGAAGATTGATCTGTATCATCTTAAAGCAGGTCTTTATAGAGAGAGTTCACTGACCGTTTATGAAAAATATCCGCTGTTTGCTTGTTAGATGAATCGTTTCTTCTCTCAGGTGTTCATATTTTAACAAGTTAATGGTTCTACGCAAATGTTCAAAAATCGAATGTCTGTTTATGTCGTTACAAAGAATTTGAAATAAGTGCTGTTGTCTTGGACAATGAATTAAATTATTAATTATGTTTCTGTGTTTTTTTCCAGAACATCCCACAATGACACTAACCGGCGACCGATTCAAACTGTCTAGCGTGTCACCGTTTTACATGGCTCGGATGTGTAATTTTCCTGATTTTCTTTCTAAGCCGTTCATTGTATGAATTCTTCTTCTTATCAATGATTTATTTCATTTTTGTTTATCTGCCGAAGGAAATTAGCTTAGAATTTGGAAACGTAATTATATAAAGTAATTGAAATGAACAAACTATGGTATCTGACTTATCATATCATAATATAATATTTTGTTTCATGTTTATGTGGACCTGAGTACAATTTAGAAATATTTGAGGATCTATCCCCTTGTACTTAAATTGACGATTGATGTCTTGCAAGACCGAGGATTATTCAAATTTTAACTTATACATCTATCAACCTCATATCCAGACATATTTTCCTCGCTTCATTTAATGTATTGAATAAAGGTACGTTTTTTTTTTCATTCAAATTTTATGCATGCTTTCAGCAATGCTTCAGTTATATACCAGTGGGCAATTTACTTTATCAATATTTCAGTTATATATCAGTGAGCAATTTACTTTATCAATGTTTCAGTTATATACCAGTGGGCAATTTACTTTATCAATGTTTCAGTTATATACCAGTGGGCAATTTACTTTATCAATGTTTCAGTTATATACCAGTGGGCAATTTACTCTATCAAAGCTTCAGTCATATACCAGTGGGCAATTTACTTTATCAATGTTTCAGTTATATACCAGTGGGCAATTTACTCTATCAAAGCTTCAGTCATATACCAGTGGGCAATTTACTTTATCAATGTTTCAGTTATATACCAGTGGGCAATTTACTCTATCAAAGCTTCAGTCATATACCAGTGGGCAATTTACTTTATCAATGTTTCAGTCATATACCAGTGGGCAATTTACTTTATCAATGTTTCAGTCATATACCAGTGAGCAATTTACTGTATCAATGTTTCAGTTATATACCAGTGAGCAATTTACTCTATCAAAGTTTCAGTTATATACCAGTGGGCAAATTACTTTATCAATGTTCCTGGATTCTGTTCCAGTACAAACCTTGTACTTACCCACATGTAACTATCAACCCCTCAACATTAATCAGTCCAATCAGTGGTGGAGGGTGAATGGCCCTACGAATATGTTCAGCGCCCAGGTTTCGATCTCACAAACCCAAGACCCGTAGAGAAAGCACTCTCCCTGTTGAGCCAAGCAGACGGTTGTAATTCATTTAACAAACGGACATAAAATATTTCGATCATAATTTATTTACAGACGCAAAAGAAATATAAATTTCAGCCTCTTATAGCTGATTGCGGTTTCTCTTTTTACTGGGCACTAAATGTAATGTTTTGCAGTTATCAAATTCAGCAATTGAATTGTTTGCGCAAGTTATTGCTTCCAACCCATTATTTTGTAATGATACCTGCCACTTATTACTGGATTATGAATATGATTGATATTTTAATATTATTTTTGAAGAAAATTGACAAAATCAGGTGTAATAAACAACCATGAAAAACACATTTTGGACGAACCGCTAAATTACGTAGAAAATTGGAGATTAGGCTCGTTGTTGGTCTTTTATTGATGTGAAGTGGGAGCACTTTCGAAGGAAATGTTTATTTTCCAATTTCGAATAAAAACAATAGTTCACTTAAAATGAATTTTACAATTATACGATGAGAGTCTGATATTTTCTTGCGAAATACAATCGCTGTACACTTGCGTTTCCATTTATGGGAATAGCATATGTTTGGTTAAAACTGCACTAATTCTTTACAGATTTGTTGTAATTCCCTTCTGTCAGATTACGATTTCGTGGTTATGTGCCTTCGGTATTTCTCAATCAATCCATTTTACATAGTATGAGTGGCTACATCGGAATATTGAACATAGGCGTTCACTCTTTTTGACATTAGTCATTGGCTTCTTTCTTTCGTTATTCATATTAAATAGTCTTTGTACATTCAACGTGAACTCTGACTTAGCACATTCGTCTAAAAACATTGATCTTCGGTTCCCATTCTTGGTAATTATTATTTGATTAAAACATTCCACTCTATGTATTGAACCATCCGACATTAACTATTATGGTTATTCTAAATTTGAACGAAGTCGTTTCCCCTCTCTTGTCAAACTGTGGTAGAAAAGCAATGGTCAAGGTGATACCGACATATTTGAACATTATTGTGTTGCTTTAAGCAGCTTTACTATTATTCGTGCAACGACGTGTATCATTTTGCAGAGGACAATTAACAGAAATAAAACGTGTTTAGTACAAGCAGACTAGGAAATGTAAAAACTTTTACAGAAAAGACACAAAGAGATGCACGCAATGAAACTATCATCCGCGCGATTACAAAAATGCAGAAATTTATAATTAAAGAACACCCTTCCGTTCATTTTCGCTAAAAAGATCTCCGTGTCGAACGTTTACCCGAAATTTCCTTTTCATCCTTCCTGTTCCGTCATGCCTTAAATAAAAACACTCAGACACGACAAAGTGCACTAAGTACTTAAATCCCCCGTTTATAATTCAAACAGGAAATCTTAGCGCAGCTTGTATGAATAAATTAACTAAATATAGTAATTTTATTTCAACAGACACGTATAGGATAATATAATGATACCTTTTAAGCTAATGGAGAGGGATAAAAGAAAGTTTGTCCACATCAATAGACACACAACTATGAACACGACTTAAAATAATGTTCACCTTACATTTAGTGTCCTCAAACCATCCAACATCATCACCTTACATTTAGTGTCCTCAAACCAACCAACATCATCACCTTACATTTAGTGTCCTCAAACCAACCAACATCACCACCTTACATTTAGTGTCCTCAAACCATCCAACATCACCACCTTACATTTAGTGTCCTCAAACCAACCAACATCATCACCTTACATTTAGTGTCCTCAAACCATCCAACATCATCACCTTACATTTAGTGTCCTCAAACCAACCAACATCACCACCTTACATTTAGTGTCCTCAAACCATCCAACATCATCACCTTACATTTAGTGTCCTCAAACCATCCAACATCACCACCTTACATTTAGTGTCCTCAAACCAACCAACATCACCACCTTACATTTAGTGTCCTCAAACCATCCAACATCACCACCTTACATTTAGTGTCCTCAAACCATCCAACATCACCACCTTACATTTAGTGTCCTCAAACCAACCAACATAGTCACCTTACATTTAGTGTCCTCAAACCAACCAACATAGTCAGATAATAAAAATAGCCGGTTTCCGGGTGCACGATCGACTCTAGAGTTTCCAACAGCGAAATCACAAACACATTGCAACCGATCGAAATATTTCGAATATTGGGTACAAATCGTACCTCAAAAGTAGGAAAGATATGCCCAGAAAAAAATGGAAAAGGGAAGTTCTTACGACCGCCCAACCCTGTCGTTTTGTGTGGTAAGCGGAAACACAACTATTGTTTTCTAGCCTCATCTGCATGCGTCATCTGTAAAGCGGATTTTGCCGAGATGCACTGATTATTGTATCGTGACATTGTCAAATTTAAATTCAAAATATCACAGAGATGAATAATATTTCTGGGAGAAACAAATAGTTACTCCTTTGACTTCACTATAATATAACTTGGGAAATGCTTTACCTCCCTCTATCGCTACAAACTCCAATAATTAATTGCCTCGACTTTGGTTTTTAAATTAACTAGTAATACTAAATGTTTGTAGCATGTAACGAATGCATCCACAGACCTTTAGAAGTTGTATGACCTGTTTCATTAAAGCGAGCCAGTCAGAGCGAACTGTTTGAAAATTCTGTTTGTAAACATCAAAATGTACTTGAATTTTGATAATCAATTGTGATAATACATAAAAAATGCCAACCAGCAACATGAATGTATCCGAGTGTTTTACCTAAAAAACGTGTTGTGTGATAAAAATTCAATTGAAAATAATTTGAAATAAATGCTACATGTTAACGAATCAGTCTTGTTGACAAATGATTAACATGAAGAATTTTTCAACCACTACATCACTGTTGGAAATCATTGAAATCAATGGTTGAAAATAGCAATTTACAATTTCATTAATTTGTGAAATCTGAAATACGTTTTCTCGTTGAAATACATCAACGTTGACTGTGACATAGAAACAAAGTTTTATTCTTCAAAGTGGTGGTATTTTATAAATTAAACTTTGTTTGCATCTATTCAGTGATTCAAATCAAACTCACGTAATAATGTAGTTTCAATTGTTCTTACCGAATATAAATATCAGCAGTTTGTGTTTTGTATTAGCTGTGTTCATGATTGCACGCATTGCTTATTCAAAACGATGATTTTGGAGATGAAAGTAATGTTATAAATACATCACTCCTGCTATAAGTTATCCACGTTCACTGCGGTATTATTACGTATATCAGAAAACTAATATATAAAGAACACTGTGTTTTGACTTTGTTTACTGGGTGTAATTTTCTGAAATGGTTTTGATTATTATTTTCGCTGGGATTCTATAATCGGCTTTTGTAAGTCTCATGTGAAGATGGCTATCAAAATAATTGACAATTGATTTGGAAACACCGCGTATTATGGTATATAGACCTATTACCTCATTAACAATGAATCAACTTCATATATCTTGTAATATAAAGTGGTTCGAAAATACAGTGGAACCTATGCAAAGCAGATTTTCCTGACGAAAGCTAAGTCCGGATAAAAGGAGTCCGGATTTTTGAGGTTCCATTTTGTGATTTGAATAGAATTGCGCAGAGGTAGGTTATAATAATGCACTCATTATAATGTGTTCTGGACAATATTAAGATCGTAAAAGAGGCAACAATTCCAAACGGATCAGACGGATGAACGCAGGATTGCTGATCAAGTAATATCTTATTCGAATATCGCGCAAGATGTGTGCAACCTCTTAACATAGCGGCCTATTGTAGTACTTTAAAGGTCACGCGTCCTCCATCACTAATTAACACATTATGAGGAATTCGGGGAAAAGTTTCGTAAGGTAAAGTAGAAATGAGGTAACCTATTTGCACTTGTTAGATTGATGGTCGGTATAACTGAATCACTTTTGGAAGCTCATTTAAACAAATAATGACTAATAATACAGTTAGGGATTCTTGGATTGAGTGTTAACAGTTACATAATTCTTTATTTTATCAAACAATCTAAACACCATGTTTTATCATGTTTGATACTATGCAGACGGTTTTCAATGGTGTTAATTTGTCGCGCATAAGAGTAATAAATGCTAGGTTTAATGCAGCCTGGGTAATTACAGTTCTGTGCATTGCATGTTCGGTGGTTGTTTGAAATCTAGCATTCGTTTTGTATTCCGTTATGTATCACCTAAAAAGGAATAATTGTACCATTGAAGTCGTTTGAATGAATTATTCATAATCCGCTCAACTTCATTTTCCACTGCGTTTAGTCACAATTAGCTTTTTCTTATTTTTTTTCAATCACGATGACGGAAGACCTTGGCAGAATCACCACTGCTTCCTCGCATGTGGTTTTCTTTCTGGTCCCTGGTGGGATTTGAACTCACGGCGGTAAAGACTAGTGATCTCTATTCAGAGTTTTTAACGCACACAGAGGCCCATTTGTCAACTGAACTGTCAAGAGCATTTTTTAATTACTCATGATTCCAGAAGCATACTAAATTAGACAGAATTTGACGTAAAATTACGCATTCACACTGTATGACAAATTCTATTATGCGCCCTTTTTCAATATATATGTGCCACCTGAAATGGTACGAATTCTAAAATACAACGTTTTACAAACAATTATCCAGGAGGGAGCCTCGTGGAAGTGCTAAGAACTTTTATTACTGGGAATGTCCTCCGAGTGTTCAGCATAGAAAATGTCAGATGTTAAACCCAGAAATAATGATTAGTTAGTTCATTTAATTAAACTAGAGACAAAGGAAGATATTCCATAATATCATTGGTTTGGCATTTGTCAGAGGCTAGCTTTCTGCATTTTATGAATTCTGGAAAAGTCTTATTGTAGCAATGTCTGCGAAAACTTCTGTTTGATGTTTGTTCAGCAGACCGTTCAGGGCTTAATTACAAGTATATACATCACCGCTTTATTATAACTAATTTGTTATTTGCCTTAGAAAATCAATCTATACTAAGTGGATTCTTTTCTGTTTAAAGCGATTCATCTTAACGACTGTCTGAAAATCAAGTACTCGTACAATCTTTCCGGTGATGATAATATTCTTATCGATTGCGTATCATTTCATCAATACATTTTACGTAATATGTGGAAATACTGGCAAAAATACTGTAGTTAAATGTATCTGTCTCATCGTCGTACACTGGGTACACGGTTATTGTTGCTCGAGTGCCTATGAGGCTAATTGGGAGTTTGCTACTCCTGTACTGCTACATAAAAAGTGTAAAATATCTAAATTCCCTGGAAATTCCACGTAGAGGGCTGTAAACATCATGTAATTTTACCACCACGGTCAAACACTTTGTTAAAAGTCGCCAATGACAGCTCAAACATACCCTCTCAAATCAAAATAAAAACAAAACATAAAACATGGCATTCACTATAGGGAGAATTAATTACCCATTACCTCATTGCCTCTTTGGAAATATTTATCAGCAGGCATTGAATTTAAAGTAATATAATTGTAATATAGTAAAACCTTGATTTAAGATTTTGGATCCGAGGAAGATGAAGTCTCAGTGTCAAGTTGGTCTCATTATCACGTTTATATTACACGAATTATAGAGTTTATATTACACGAATTATAGAGTTTATATTACACGAATTATAGAGTTTATATTACACGAATTATAGAGTTTATATTACACGAATTATAGAGTTTATATTACACGAATTATAGAGTTTATACACGAATTATAGAGTTTATATTACACGAATTATAGATGACCGATCAGAAATATGTTGTCTTTATTTGAGTTTTTTCTGTATTATGAATTTGATGCTACATCAATATTAAAAGATGATAAGTTATATTTTCATTATATGGCTTATGTCATGTGTTGTGTGTCATGTGTTGTGTGTCATGTGTTGTGTGTCATTTGTTGTGTGTCCTGTGTTGTATGTCATGTGTTGTATGTCATGTGTTGTGTGTCCTGTGTTGTGTGTCCTGTGTTGTGTGTCATGTATTGTATGTCATGTGCTGTATGTCATGTGTTGTGTGTCATGTGTTGTATGTCATGTGTTGTGTGTCATGTGCTGTATGTCATGTGTTGTATGTCATGTTTAGTAAGATGCCTTTCTTACTAAGATGTTCCAGCTGTATACAATAAAATTTAAAAATGTTATTAATTATGATACATTCCCTTGGCACATACACAGTGCCAGTCATACCATGACGTTCGTGATCTGTCACCATTAAGAAAGCATCTAATGCATTTAAGTAATAAATTATCGGTTTCAATGGTAAAGTTCAGATAAAATGTTTGTAATTTATTTTGTCATCCAATGACTGTTGCTGGTAATTCACCGTAAGGGTCGCTGTGCACATAATGCCAATGGGCTTCAAGGAAAGCTGATATTCATTTATTAGTCGCACCACACGCAACATTGTTTGATCTTGTTCAATATAAAATTTTGCTTTCAATTAAAGACGTGATACGCTATTGGCGAAAGTCATTCTGAAACTCATTTCAACTAATTGCGATTGTCTGTATTAAATTGAATAAGTATTTATGACTCCTTAGTGATCATAGTAAATGCGTATCATCATCATCCGTTATATGTGACTAACTCTAATAACATCGTTACGTGTTTTCTTCAGTCTCATCCACTTCGATTGATTGATGAAATGTAGCCCAGTCTATCATAACATAACAGGCATGCTGGGACTGTGCCATACTTATAAGCGCCAACAATCTATATCCAAAATAAAGGAATATTCAGTGGTATGTGACAAATATATTTTTCAGTTTTGGTGTTGGAGTTTGCTGAATCTTTCAAGAATGTTGTTTAACATGTCAATTTATCAATATATTCCCTTCGCACTTAAACGATATGTATTAGCACTCTGTGATGGTAGGGTATAAATTATTCAAATGTCAATGTAATACACAGATTTTATCGTTGTCATCTCGTACAAACTTTGTAAATAAGATTAATTTTCAGAAATGAAATCAGTTTATAACAAATATTACTGTCTTGAACTTGGATCTCTTAATGTAAATTTTGTCATTGCTTTATATCATGAACAGATATTTTACCTCAGAAATCGAATATAATCAATAACAACAATAACTTAACAGTAGACGAAGGTAAAATTTGAACACATCTCATTTTAAACTAATTGTTCATCCAAGCTAGAAGTTTCAAATGCAAAAAAATGTATGTCCATTTATCTAATGTGGCCATACACGAATAGACACTAAAAGTGAAGCATGTACAAGGAATATCATATGGATTGATTGAGACTCGCTCCTTTGTTGCAGATCCTTCTAGGACGGTACCCTGAGGGAATACTGTGTTTTGGCATCCACTTTGCGCATGTTTCTGTTCTTTTGATGGGTTTTGGGTCTAGTCGTATTTTTGGATATTGTACGTATGGGTGTTTTGTAATGTCTTTCTTTGTTTATATTAAAGACCTTTATTTAGGTTTGTTAATAATGAAGGGTGACGAACTAAAGGTGTCCAAATTAACCATAAAACAGATGGTCTGTAGAAAGTTTGTTCTGGATTCAATTGTTAGAGTCTCTGACTAGCAATTACTAGCTCTTAGCCGCTTCTAGTTCGAATTCAATAAAGACAACACACATTTCATATGTAAGTATGATGTCTAGAAAACTTAAGGAAAAAAGTTAGTTTTACCCAGATGTACATCTTAGGTCTTCCTCCACCATTAAAAACTGAAGTCGTCATATGACCCAATGAAAAACGTACAAGGTTTGGATGATGGGAGAAGATTACAAGAAATCAAGGAAATGCTTTTGGCGCCATCCGTTTTTTGTGAATTAATCAACATGAACCTAGTACGAAATCACTTTTCATGAATACCCTGGTTTTAAACGGTGTTTCCACGAATCTGGAAATGTATTTCTTTTCTTTGAGCAGACCCGTTAAGTTGCTGAATTATCAATAATGAAATGTTATCTGGTTTGATATATTACTTACGATTTGCACTGTAGTAATGCATTATATGGTAGCAATTGCTTGTTATCTGTAAGCTGATATGATTGTTTGCTCTTTATAGTTGTTTCTAGTGATTTATGGTTATGTTGATGATTTAACTCTTGCCCATTTATCAAGCCCCAAAACAAGATGAATTTGTCTATCCTTGTGAGAAAGGAAATACAATTTACACCTTATCTGTCTTAAGAAGACATTGTATCAATGTCGTTAACGGCTGAGAATTGTCTGAGAATCGTAAACGGACACCAAGGTTGCCTAAAACGTCTGAAATTTACCGAATTTGACAAATGATTCATTTACATTTGGTGAAAAAGTAGTATCCTATGGGAATATTTACAGATTTTCTGTAAAGTGTTTTGAGTTGAGATGCAGTAGATTTGATATAAAGAACTAAATCAAATGGTGATTTCATCTAAATTCATATCAAAGTGGTGTCGTGGCTTGTTAGATAGACGATGTTTATGGTTATCAATCATATACTGTTCATTACCACCAGTGTACAAGGCTGTTACTTTCGCTTTGTTTTCATATCGTTGTGCATATCTGATTTTCCTAAATAGGTGTTGCATAAATATAATATCACAGAGGAGACGACAGTTCAATCTTCCAATCTGTTTTCTTCGTGTATAGTCGAAAATATGTAAGGTCTGTCCTACACAAGGCTTTGCTATATAGTTCAAATGATCAAAACAATTGTCGGCAAATTACGATCAGCTGGCCTAAAGACAGGGAGATTTCTATTCAGATTGATGACGATTTTATTAGATTTATTCTCGGAAGAAACTCTCTAAATTGATCACTCCAATAAGATCTAGGACATCTGATTACAGATTATATGATTAATAGCACCTTTTATACAGCATATATAATACAGGGTGATATATCCGCAAATACCATAAGGTTGTGATAAAGAATTTCTTGTTTACTGGTAAATCAATCCATTTCTATGAACATTATGATAAAGATAATTAATGATATTGTAAAGCCCTCTCCTCGAGCAATGTACAATGAAAATTATCATACCCACCCCTTTTCGTATCTGCACGTGCGTTTATTTCAAATAAAATTTCAAAAGTCTAAAATTCTTTAACCAGATTAATGATCCGTGCAAGGATTAAGATATAAGCAAGGATTAAAATATAGGCGGGAATTAAGATATAAGCAAGAATTAAGATATAAGCAAGGATTAAGATATAAGCAAGGATTAAGATATAAGCAAGGATTTAGATATAAGCAATGATTAAGATATAAGCAAGGATCAAGATATAAGCACGGATTAAGATATAAACAAGGATTTAGATATAAGCAAGGATTAAGATATAAAAACAAGGATTAAAATATAAACAAGGATTAAGATAGAAACAAGGATTAAGATATAATAAAGAATTAAGATATAAACAAGGATTAATATATAAGCGTTTGTTTACACTTCAATATCAACACTTAACTGTTCGCACGATCTCTGATACCATACAACATTGTCTGACGGACACAATTGCAACTCAGTCTGTTTAACTAAGAAGACCCGGTATTTAGCAGTATGTGAGGAACTGTGAAGACAGAAAGGAAGATCTCGTAAGATGTAGTCAAGTCAGTGTCCGCGCGGACGCAGTCTGGGTAGTTTTCAATAATCGACTCGCTCTTTGTCAAAACTTCTATAATGGAGGAACTAACTAGAATAGCAAAATCAGTGAATCATGATTGTCGCAATATCCAATGAGCGACATGCAATTGTTTGTTCTCTGAATACAGAATATGCTCGTATTGCTAATGTAAGCTTTCAATCTTAAAGTTAGCCCTGAAGCAATATTGTTTAGGACAACATTTTGTCAATATTTACCACTGCACGAAATTCCAGTAAGATCCGTTTGGAAACTAACAAGTGATGTTTCACAGAAGTAGATTGACATTTGAATACCTTCCAATCTTAAAATCACAAACTAGAAATAATTTATGAAACAAGTTAACATTTGCCAAAATGCAGGTAAAACCAGTAATGATACTCTAATGTGTTGTATTTACACTTTGGATGATACTCCAATGTATCCATTCCTAATAACGTCTCAGTTTCAATTATGAACACGTTGTCACCATTAAGACATTGGCACCTTTATTTCTCATAAGCGGAGAAATGTAATATATACATCTTCATCGAAGGAGCGTACTACTTTGTCGCCGCAAGTTAACACCATTTTGTTAGCTTCGAATTTTGCGGTGATATAATCCTCACATATGACTTCAATACCGCAGCGTTTTTTTTATTGTTTATCTAAGTATAAGACGCATTCATTCTTGTTTGTGAACTTGTATTCCTCTTTGTTTTCATTTTTGTGACTTTGCTGCTTTATGTTTTACGGAGCATGTGTTTAGAAAGGTCCTTTCATCATAAACTGAATCAACTTCGGCATAATGTTCTATGAAACTTGACACAGTTGACTAAATCTCCAATAAGAAGCTTGCATGAGTCATAAAAACTGCATTTTAAGCAGTGATAATGATTGCTGCACAATATATCGCATGTTTACCGACAGTATGAATAGAAACATTTGCATTGGTTTGGATAAAATTCCAAATCGTAAAAGCAAGATGGTGTGCCAAAGTGTCTTATACAGTTATATCATCCGTAAGCTCCTGAAATTAATTTAGCCACAGCATTTGTATTTTATCCGTGGATGGTTGATTAAAAAGCAGACTTGCTTACATGATCTATATATTCATAGATTTCCAACCTAAATGTTTTATCTCAGATACAAACAGCGGACTCACCGTAACGATTTACATCTAACGGATAAAATAAACGTAGATAAGTCATCAAAACCTAACCCAGCACTTGATAGATAGTGTAAGCTTACTGTACATGAAATTTGTGTAAAAACTCATTGTGGCCATCTTTGAAATCAACATGACCGATCTTAATGTTTTGGGACGTTCTAATTATCAAGTTAAAATAAAGAGGATAAATTGAGAACTGTTCGGAGTATATGTGGTCGTTATGATGAGACGGTCTTCCAAAAGTGATCCTATCTTTATAATGACACCACTTATGTATTAATACGGCTACTTTAGGTCATATATGTGGACATAGTATCTAGTTTTTGCTGTAAGTCCATCTATTCAGGGACAGGGTGAGTGTGCATGCGTGTCAATCGTTGAAAATTGTCAAGCTATCTTCAGGCAAGCTAACATTAGCTGGTTGTATTGCGCTAAATAATAACTTTGACTGTGGCTTTTTGTTAGATATTTATACAGAATTCTGATATTATTTCTTAGTTAACCATTGTACCGTCCTTTAAATTGCCTCGCAGCCTGTTTATTTCGCTTGGTGAGAAAGTGACTGATTCAGCCTTAAATTATGTATATCAATCATCAGCTCAAAGCAGATAAATTAGCCTGTCTTTGTATGGAAGACAAGACGTATCAATTCACCTTTTTGTCCTTGTAAATCCATTGAAAAAGTTACGTTATCGACTCGGATATTGACCAAATCAGTAGGTCGTTTGGCTTGTCTGGGACTTATCAACATTGACAAATGACCTACGAACCCAAATCTGCTTACCTACAGCTAGAAGGTATCGTTTTACAGAATAGAATGATTCATCAAAGTAAAAGCATACAACAGGAATACAGTAAATGAAGACCCTCCTTAGTGCGAGTAATTAAGTAACAGTATTTATAAAAAATAAACCAGAAGATTTGATATCGTTACTAAATAAGTTTTATTTGGAAAATTAATGAAAACATTATTCAAGCACAATCGGAGTTTTAGCAAATATAGTTACCGTAAACTGTTGTTTTTGTATTTGTTATTGTTAGCACGCAAACAGTGGTATAAAGATGATGTATGTTGTTATGTTATACCTTCACATAAAAGTCTCAACTGTCTAATTCACACATTATTTGATGTCCGCAAAATCAGACTTTGGAATCGTGCTAGTGCTGGTAGATGAGTTAGTCTTAAGGATATAAAACTTTTAAAAAAGCCTCCTAGATCAAATCCCATTTTCAATGTATTTGAATTGAAAACTATTTCTGTTTGAATACAAATTCAGAAAATGAGTTATTCAAGTTGAACAACGTATGGTTAGTTTGGTCATTATTTCCTGTAATCTGCTCAGTAAAATTAAAACAAAACATGAAAATTTAGCTTGGAGACGGATCTCAAGTTTTATAACCCCGGACCCTGTTAGCGTAATTTGTCGGCGTAAAATAACAGAACTATGTTAGGCGTATTATGTTCTCTTTATAAACGGCTTTTAAAAGATAATTAGTCAAAAAGCAAGATTAACCATTTCTCATCATATCGCTTCATAATTATAAACTATCAATTTGATAAATTCAAAGTTAAAGCGGAATTTCTTAAAGACAGTAGTCATAATTTATCTAAATGTAATAATTTTGTTTCATTAGACAAAAACAGAAAATATGAAATCATCCAGTTTGTGAGCGTGTGGAGACAAGTTGTCCCAGAAATAGTCTGTCAAAAATCGACAAATAATGTCCTTCTAAGATCTTAATAATAAACTGTCAAACATAATTGACAAATAAATCACTAACAGAAAGATGAATATAGGGACATTTTTTTCAAAAGACTGTAGCCACCAAATGCCAATTGTAATGCAATATCGACATGGAAGTGTTTCATTTCAAACTTAAATGGCACAAAGGGGATTGCTTCATAACAAGTTATTTGACATTTTATTTCAGTCCTCAATATCACCGCCCTACATTGATGGCTCCAAACTTATAACAAAAATATCAGTTCAGTTCTCAAAAATTGTATTGTTATCATTATCCTCTACATTTTCATTACCTCTTTCTCGCTCATATCATAGTGTGTCATTTTATTTTCATTTCTATAAGTAACTGTGCCGTTCCATTAGAAGCTTTTCACCCGCCACATAAGAAGATTTTTTTCACATGTTTTTTTTTTAAAAAAAATATCATATTCTGGTATAAGTCTGGAATCGACTCTCTTTGAGAACGAACAATACAACTGGAATAAGAAGAAATTGTAAATCAGGCAAAAAACGTCATGATAAAAATATCGTCACGAAAATTGAGAAGGCGAACGTAACAAAAAATGTAGAAATGATTCGTTGAAAATTGCTTTCTAACATAGGTTTCCTTTGGCGAAAATTTCTATGTTCACGAATAATTCAATACAACAATTATTTACTGATTACATTACTGGTATATTGCGTTGGACTTCAGTGGAATTCGGAAGTTGATAGAGAAAAGTTTAAATGCATGCGCATAAAAGTAATGACTTCTTTGTGTGAAAACGTCACATATGGTTTACAACGCTTCTTATCATAAAATTATCATAAAAAGTCCTAAAGTTCTTAATTGCTTTAAAAACTAAAAATTCTTAATTGCTTTATACATGCAACTGATGTATTCTTCTGACTCAAAATGGAGCATTTTCAGAGCGAATTCAAAATGAAATCTTTAAATGATCTGTATATACAAATTATGTGGAAAACATTTAGATAAGTGTTTGAATTGGCTTCTATTGTAAATGATGAACATCAAATAAAGGCGATGGTTATGGACAAGTATTGTCAGCTTGATGTGTCCAATAGAAGACACATACATCTAACAACTGGTAGCGCTGATTAATGTTGATATGATAATAATAGATGCTCTATTAGATTTTATTCGTTAGAATGTATCAAATGGTGAATATGTCAGACAAACTCAAAGAATTACGTCGAGTCCGCTATTTTCCCTTTAATCGCCTTCCAAAAAGGAATATATGTCAAATATGGAGAATATGTCTGGATAATACACGCATACGCTTTGATTACCTTTTGTAATTGTATAGTCTTTTCCAATCGTTTGTTCATATGATATTATATGTTTATTACACTGCTTGTGTTCACTAAATGTGTATTTTTAAAGTCACCCTGTCACGACAATTATATCTGTCTGGTCTCAAAGAAGAAGTGCCTAGATTAGAATGGTTCTTTATTGATCTCATCAGTGTTTATTTCAAGAATTAAATGTATTTTACCACGCTTGGTTAATCATATGTTTCATTCAATAAAGCAAAAACACCACGATCAAATGCCTAAAAGCCGCTGTTGACATATAAATCAAATTGACACATTGCCCCATCTTCACTTAAGATGAACCTTATCGTTGTATATCCATGATAAGTCGATATGTTGTAATAAGGTGTTTAAAGAAAACGTGAAACATTCTGAAATTCTGATAATCTGATACTACGGTAGAATTGTTTGACGTCCCGATTTACCTATAAAATTTGAAGCACTCAGATCATGAATCGTTCCTGGTTGTTCGACTAATCTATTGAATTAGTTTCAAATAGCGGACTTGTAGAGTACCAACATTACATACCCTTTATCGGTCTTAAATGCTATGTGGCTAATAAATATAAATACAAAGATCGATTTGAAGACGATCGCTTAGGGTGTTAAACCCATTACCAGCGAACAATAAACATGTTTTATATACGCATTTAATTCATGTGAGAAAACAAAGTCACGGAATCGCCAAATTATTTCATTACATATATGGACATGACTTACATTTCCTGAAAATCTTGTAGTTTCTTGTAGACCACTCAACAATGTTCGAAGTACATTTATGTCACACACGCCATCACACATTTGTTGCTTAATCTTTGAAAAGTTTTTTTCGGTGTTTCAGGAAATGTAAAATTAAATGTCCATTTGGAGAAGAGGTTCACCCAGCGTGTGTCTGTCATTTTTTCTAAAGACGTAGGATTGATCGATTCAATACGATTAACCTGATTGGTTGAGCTCTTATAATCTAATGTAGTCCTTGATGAAAAACATCCTGCTTTAATGTAATACCGTAATTGTGTGTTTTAGATCATTTTTTCCATCAGTACCCACCTTTGTTGACATTTTACACGTCATTCCTGTGCGTACCGAATTGTCTTAGATAACTCTATTTACTTCGTATCCGATAAAACATTGAGAATCAGCAGTGTACGATAAGCGCGTTGATCTAACAAAAGCTAACTCAAATATTCATAATCATCGACGCCCATTTCGTAATTATGTAAGTAGCGTTGAACTTTTCCTCATAATACGTCATAAAAGGTAACGGATGCAATATGTATGCAAATGTTTTGTCTCGGAATAGCGCGCGTGTATCTGCCCAATGACTTGAACTCGCGACCTTTCGCCTATCAGACCTGCACAACACTTGCTGAGACAACAGTGAGGACACTTGCTTTACTAACCTTATGGTCAGAATATGACTAATCATTTACTAATATGTAAACTCAATGTGTATCGTGGATATCAATTGCACTGATGGTTAACGTCGCCCCAAACGGGCGACTTTCCAGCTTTAACGGTGGACGAAGACTTCACCCCTACACCTGGGTTGGACCACTAACCTTCTGTCACCTTGATAGCTTCCTTACACATGAAATTTGGTCCGCATGGGATTCAAACTCACAGCAGTGAAGGGATAGTGATTTTAAGTGGGAGACTTCAACAACTCGACACGGAGGCCCCTTCCGAACCTTCTGCAGACCATCTGTTGTCAGGGTTAAACTGTATTTGGACAACCTTAGTTTGTCACCTTTTAATAATACTAAACCTAAAAAAAAGTCATGAATATAGATAAAAAGGAATTCCTTGAAACACGCTCACATCCCACCGTCCAAAAATACGACTAGACCCAAAACCCATCCAACAAACAGAAACCTACACAAAATTAAGTACACTTGTATACTGGTATTAACATACATACAGAGGTTACCCTTCAGATAGTCTGTGAACCGTAAGATTAATTTAAGACCCGCCAGATGTACTTAACTTTTGGACAGTCTTATTGTGTTGAAACATCCAAAACAATTATATTAATAACAGGTCGGAAAATAAGTGGTTGTTATCATAGGGTGGTCGTAATATTGAGGTGGTCGCAAAGTAAAGTTTCGTGGCACAGGAACAAAACTCACATCGTTTGTAATGCAGCTATAATACAAAATAGTACAAAACGGTATCGGATTTTAATGCTATGTAACTATTGCACATGTATATCAAAAATAACGTTATTACAATGATTTTATTGCCATTATAAGACTGGACGTTCGGTGGATCTTAAGCTTGTGAGGCTATTTACTGTATCGTATGTTACGTGTTTTCTAATCGCCTCCTTCTGTGTCCAGCATGCATTATTCATGGGCCATTGAAATAAAGCAGCAATAATAATATAATATTTATATTTTATTTCTGAACGTTTTCAGAAGGTTTTTGTTGGTAGTTTGAATGCTGTTCAATCGATTTTTATTTTTTATGTTTTCAACAAAGTGCACGTATCTGCATAATTTATGCGCCATTTTCAGTTTATCTTGTGCTGACAAAGGCACCTTAAAATGGAATTAAATTGCATGCTGAAATTTCTTAAACGGCTGACATTTTGGAAAGCTTATCCATAAAATATAGTTTGCTTGAAATCATTTGTTTGTACAATTAATGTCACCTTCTACATCAGGCGCATTTCATATTCATGTTCTATTATAAGGAAATTTATCGTCTGTGATCAAAAGTATGCTATGTTTGTTGTAAAGGTAAGAAAATGATTCCCAGAAGAAAAAAGATACAACGAAAAAATCCCACCTTACCCAAAAACCCACAACCCCAACATTGAAAAACAAAAAAACGGCGGACAAAATGCAGTCTAGTCTCCCGGCGGGGTACCACCTTCAAACGTCCGCAGCAAAGCCACAGAGGGTTTACACTAGTTCAGAATACATTAAGCCTGTTTGTACACGATGGCATCAGGACTTCAAAGAAAACTGATAACTCTTTATTTGTCTCGCCCGATAAAACTCTGTTTGATCTGAGGCAATTGGTTTGTTATCAATTTAAGGGGGACAATTTATTGATATTTTGCCCAAATGACTTCATTCCATCTTCATCCAGATGTTCCTGATAAATTAATTAATGATTTAGTAAAGGTCCACTGAGTCATATGATCAGGACAGTTTTATCACGTTTCGTGTCTCTTTAAAATGTTTTTGTACATTATAAAATATAATTATAACGAGAATCAGTTCCGCATTCCATCAATAAACGGACTGGAAAGATGAGAACCAACAATGTTAGACAAGCTATCACACAAAACAATGCATCTCCTAGCTGATACGTCAAGTTTAAAAAAGGCACATAGTCACTAGGGATTTTTTTCACTGACGGTGAGGATGGGTTATCTCTGTGTTGTTCCTGAAAGAACTTGTCTTATCTGTTTTAAAATATAACATCAAATGAGAATTTAAAGAAATGTAGCTTTGTGAATGTTTTAAAGTTGATTCATTGGAAAATACACATACTGAAAATCGACCGTCTCAAAACGGTCCACCCAACTTACAATCCAACCATCACGCCTTTAGCATATACATTAAAGAAACTGATACAAAATGAAAAGGAGGGACCTCCGTAATAACTAGCAACGATGTTTAAGAAAGCTACAGGTGGGGCTAGTTTGGGAGGCCATCACACCTTCGGGAAAACAAAATAAAAATGCTGCAATAATGAAACAAAAAAGTAAAAATAAAGAGCAAGTTGATTTAAATTAATTCACATGATATAACCTCTTTTTTATCATGGAAGTGGCCACAGGTCAAATGACAAAAAAATAACTTCTTCATCAATTTGATGATTTATAAAAAGACGAATTCTTGAAGGACCAAAGTCACATGAGACCGTTCCGTACAAAAAAAACAACAGAGAATACCACTTCATGTCATATCGCATAAAATGGGCTGATATTGTGCAATGAATATATTAGAATATTCCATGCACTTTGTTTGATTAAATAGTTTGGCAAAATATATCAATTATCTTCACGAACAACATATATTTGCTGACTTCGCCCTTTTATATCGTACTGCCTGACCCACTGTGACTCAGGCATATCAAGGCGACATCCATTTTATTTGTTATTTCTAGAACACAGATATGCTTGTAACAAATATGTTGATCGTTCATTCAATCTGTAAATTAAATTAGATCAAGTAAAAAATGATCGGTAAATATGTGAACAGATGAAGGAAATTCAGTTGCTGCGAATTATAGTTTTTCTTACTCTGTTGCGATATGATCGAAATAATTTCTCTATATTAAACCTGACATTTATCGCTGTCGTCGCGTGCATCTTCAACAAATATGATTACTTTTTCATCGACTTACGATATTAATATTAAAATAATTTATCTTAATGTAACATAATTGCATCGCACCAGGAGCCGCTATGTTAATGTTAAAATGATTTCTATTTGAAACGAAGGATATTTTCCAGAAAAAATATTTACTCAACGCGATTAAGAGGCGTTTGAAAAGTCTTTGGAATAAAAGCGAAAAGTTATATCTTATATTGTGGTCAGAGTCTGATAAAAGTAGAAGATAAATAAGGTACATGTCATTTGTCATGCATCGGAGGCAATAATTGAGATACAAAGCTCTTAATCGAGTCCATCTCTTCATAACCGTTCGTTGTTTGATAATGATGATGGGATATTTTTCTACCATGTAATCATTTTTTCTTTCAACCAAATCCAATATTTCGAAGACAAAATATGTTCTAAATAAATGTAATGATATGTCCGTCTGTTGGGTATAATTTGATAGATGACGGGGATACTTAACACCGTACCAGAGACTTAAGATCTGTAATTAAAGCGTCAAAAACTTGCAGTTTGCTTGTCTATCCTACAGGGACGTTAATATATTATGATTTGCGACAATTCGTGGTAAGGTAGAGTGTTTACAGTGACTATCATTAAAGAAGCATTTATATATATCACACAGTTGTCCTGTGCTGTTCCAGTTCTGTTCACAGGCTGAGTTTGTTCGGTTGAGTATTTGTCGCTTTAATTATTTCTTTTTCTTGTTATATTTTTCCATTACTCAATGTTCAGCTTACTGATTTTCCCCTAATTTCAAATAGTATTAAACAGACAGTTTTATATTCTTTACGGGTGATGTTTAAGTTAACTTTTCTCTCAGTTTAAGCTGGATCATCGAATGAGAGTGAGGGTTGATTCGGTGATGTGTTTCTGCCGGGATTGTTTTACGAGAACAGTTCTTTTATTGTCATACTTTTCTGTTATCTGTCTGGTTGGAGTTTTATCTTCGATCAACGGGTATCTTGTGAATAATGAAGTTGCTGATTTAGCCTTTGCACATCTATCATAGACGCAAAAAAGATAAATGTGTCTGCTTATGTAAGGAAGAAAAAAACACAGATATTTCCTCGTATTAGTCTTTTTAAGATCACACAGAAACTGCTGAAGATTGTCTTAACTAAATGTTACTGGACACTAGGGTTGAATATAAGACGTCTGGAATATACCAAAGATGACAGAATTTATTTACCGCTAGAAGTAGAATTAAATAATATGATCAACTGCAACCATATGTTTTCCCAATTTCGCCACAAACAATTTCCGTAAGAGAAACGAACGAGTGAATTGGTAAATGATGACCAGACAACACAAGACTTAGAACAGTACACTGGATAGAAGAAAGTTTAAAAAATAAAAAAATAATGTTGCTGTGTGTAACTGTCATCTTTCTGGCATTAAGCAGGAATTGATGTGAAATCGCATTATACAAATGCTTTGCTATGAGTGTTTACATAATTCAGAAGAAAAGTTGCACATTGATAAGTTATCTTGTCTTTAAAGTAAAAAAAATGCGCGTTGTAGTTAGGTAATGCACTTTTTCCTAATTTGATACATTGTGGAATATCAAAAATACAGTTCAACTTCTCTCATCTGAATCATTCTAATCAGGAGGAAATCAAACAAATTTGTCGATACCGATTTTTACATACTCAGTATAGTTAATATATACTGTAGTATAAAAGTGAAAAACATTCTAATCTGGCAACCTTTTAATCTTTGTTTTTGTAAGGTCTAAAAAAGACCAGATTAGATACCTTTTACGAGCGTTAGCGTTGTAACCTCGGGGACTTGACTGGTTTATATAGGCATCAAGTCTGTATTGGCTTTTTAGTCAAATGACAACAGCAAGGGTCCAAGGGTGTGTTCCATTACAACACTCATGTTTTCTATATCACCATTCATCATAATGTGTTTTGTCCTTCATTTTTGTATGTTTCTGTAAGTTGTGGACTTTGGGTTGAGGGTTTTTGGGGGAAGGTTGGATTTTTTGTATGTACTTTTTCATAGGAAACCTTTCTCGTCTATATCCGTAAGAATTTCGCAAATATCTTGACATTCGTCAATAGATCATGTTAAGGAGATCTACCGTTATTGAGTATTTAAGCATCTTTGAAGAGGTCTCTGACTGACCATTTGTCTGAAGAACTCCATATTTAGATACTTTTCCACTTTAGCGATTTTACATAACAGCTGTCTGAGACACGACCATATATCTATTATGAAGAATTATCTCCAGCCATCACTTTTCTATCTACACATACGTAAAATAGAAAAGTAGATATCGCTTAGTCGCTGAGGTCATTATTAACGAATTACTTACATTTCCAGACTGTAGAATTTCTTCTCTGATTTTAGAATGGATTCCTTTTAACTAATCCACTAACTGATATTTTCTCATAAAAAAAGTAATTCATGAACATTTTATTATTTTGTAACATATTTTCATTTACAGAAGAATATGTAAGCACATGTGAAGTCAGTCGTGATTTTAAAATGTAACCATGTAAAGAGTGGCTGCTCTTTAATGCTGGCTTTTTATATAATAGATCGATTAAACCTTTGAATTAAGGCCAACTGTACATAAATACAATGCACCATATTACCTCCATTTAATGTTTTTTGTACAGTTTGTATATTCATGTCAGTGATTTTTCCTTGTTTATATCAATTTCTTAACGTTTATCCCAATTCTTGAGTTAGTAACACCTGATTATTTCCATAAATAGTCTGCAATTCTTTTAATCATAGAAAAAAATAAAAATCAGAAAATCTTAATTCCTTTAGCCTCGCGTCGGACTCTCATACTTACTTACGTCTGTAATCAGAATTAAAACATACAAGGAACGTAAATATCACAACAACAGACGAAAAGTCAAGAGTCCGACAGGATCATGCATGACGTAATTTCTCTTATTGTATTAACGTCATGGAAACGAGATCAATTGATATCTATTGAAATTGAGCCTTTAACAAATTAGTTTTCATCCAATTTATATCAGTTACCGTCCATTCTTATTAATATATTATTTTTACTCGGTTTATACCTGCCAGTTTTCATTCTATTTGAATGCGCGCTACATGGACTTTAATTGTCCATACGCCATTAAACAAATCAAATTAATTACAGCAGTCAAATGCATACCAAAGCCGTTATTGGATGGTAATTACATGTATACATTAAACATCCCACTACTCGTCTGTTGTGTGCGCATATTTCTTTATTGTATTTGAAAGAAGTCAAAAATTGGAAGCAAAAACGGATTACCAGGAAACGTCAATTTTTAAACATTTCACACTTCGATTTAGCCTAACAATATCTCGAATAAGCGATTAGGACTTATGTTATATTCGGACTTATGTTATATTAGGATTTATGTTATATTAGGACTTATGTTATATTAGGACTTATGTTATATTAGGACTTATGTTATATTAGGACTTATGTTATATTAGGACTTATGCTATATTAGGACTTATGCTATATTAGGACTTATGCTATATTAGAACTTATGCTATATTAGGACTTATGTTATATTAGGAATTATGTTATATTAGGACTTATGCACATTAGACATCTTTTCAAGCTCGGTACATTTCGAAATGCAGTAAATGATAGTGTTGTGAAGGATAGTACCGAAGGCGACCGAGGTGTACCAAATGATTGAGCTTTTTTTCCTAAAGCAGGCTTCTGAAATCGAAAAATGTGTTGTCGAGACTAACGTATGTAAGAAAGTTTCCTGTATCATCACACAATCCCCCGCCCACCTTTCAAGACACATGTCGGAGATGTGAAGACGAAATCATTCCATGGAGATTCCAACAATATCATTATATGTCTTGAGACATGGTGCTATGTCTAAATTGACGCCCAAATTGCTATTGTAATTTTGTTAAAGAGAAAATCATTTTCAAAATCTCCAACTTTAATGTGTTTTGACACTTTTTGCAACATCTGAAAATAATGATGCTGCTGAATCTGCACTTTTTTACATTCCAACGTCATCAATTTCTCTTCGTTGTACGAGAACAACACGTTTTGACCAACAATTTCATTGAAAATCAGGTTAACGATTTTGTTTAGAAAGGATCTCAATTCTTCGGTTGGCTGCCGGGTTATAAAAGGCAAAGACAGCTGGTAGCAAGTCTCGTTCTTGATACATTTAATATGTTCTTGTATTTTACAAATTAATTCACTGAATTATATCCAGTTTATAAAAGAATAATAATAGAAATGAAGCATGATGATAACAAATCGTGTACTTATAAATGTCCCCCATATTTATTCACGCTCTATAGAAAAAAATGCACTACTTGCAATTTCATTGTCTGATTCGAAATTGATCCCGTGTCGACTGATAAATTGGGAAAATAAGCGATAAATGCTGGACTTTCCACAAAACCGATATTATAATTGATAGCATTGTAGGCAAAGAATTGGCTGAAAATTGTCCCAGGTTATATATTACACACTTGTAATATCTTAGTAATTCATGGGATGCATTTGTTATCAAAGTTGGCTGTCTTTAGGGTGCCTAAAACATCACGCTTTTGAAGCGGATTGACCTTTTCCTTTACTTTCTAGTCTGTAAATTGCTAATGGCGCAAGACGAATCTTTAATATTTAAGTAGGCTTTGATGCTGTGTATATATCTCTCCAGACGTTTTGTTTTGGCCTGTTATGTCTCATTTATTCAGAATCATAAACAACCGTAATGGGATTATTTCATCTCCTCGTGCATATAATTTTAAGGTACATGGCAACGATTCGGATGCGTGGGAAACACGACTGAGCTAAGACGGTGTAAGACAGCTTATATAAGTGTGTAGGCAAAAAGGATTGTCAATGACAGAATGTGTTCTAAATATTTGCCCATTAAACCGAAATTTAACTCTTTAGAATATAATCGCTAACATGCGAACTAGGCAAATGAAACTTGTGTGCTTTAAGTCTGGGCTGTTCTAGTGTTCTGGATGTCACGATGTACAACTATTTCAAAGCAATGAAAAGAAGTTTCTTAATTTGATTGGAAAATATTGAAAATTGAAGTGTTTATTTCGGACAACAGGTATGAAGACCTTCGATACAAATTATTGCTACTTGATATTTATATCAAAACTCTGTGGAAAATATTTGTCAAATATTTGAGCAAACAAATTCTCTTGCTTGCGTAAGCGCTGTCAAAATTTATGGACTATAACAGTTATAAATATGAATTAAAAATGGAAGCGGTGTACTTGTCATTCATGTTACTCGAGATTAGACAGACGATGCCAACGATGCTAACCTTGCTGAGTTATTAGCTCACGAGAACCGAAGGTTCAGGGTGAGCTGTTAGGATGGGTAGGTGGATGCTCCGTCGTCCGTCGTCTGGCGTCAACAATGGTCTTCTCCTCAGAAACTACCAGTCGGATTTACTTCTAATTTGCTGTGTAGAAGCCTTTTGACGTTGTAAGTGCAATTTGCTCATATTATACCAGTCATGAACCAATGGATGGATCATCACCAAACTTGGTCTGTAGCATCTTTAGATGGTCCTTTCTCAAGTTCGCTCAAATAAATATGGTCGGTCCCTTTTAGGTGCCACTAGAGCTAAAAATAGAAAATGACTTTTTCTCATGTTTCTATGGATGGATTATTACCAAACTTGGTTTTTAGCATCTTTAGATAGAGTTCTATCAGATTTGCGAAAAAAAAATGGTTGGCTCCTATTAGGGGCAGCTAGAGCTAAACATAGAAATACCTTAAAATCGCTTCTTTTCATGAACCAGTGGTTGGATCATCACCAAATTTGTAGTATCCTTTGATGGTCCTTTATCAAGTTTATTATTGTTCCCCATTATTTGCCAACAAGTGTACCTTTATTACCTTTTTAGTAACAAGTTAATTAATATTTATTCTGGTGAGCGATGCAGGGACATCATGGCCCTCTTGTTTCATATCCAAACATCAGTTTTTTTGCGATTTGAAATTCACTGTAGCCTTCTTTTTTATGAAGTTATAAAAAGGTTTTGAGAATCGACGATAGATTAAACAACTTTTGTGACCAATGCTAGAAGAAAGCAAATAGTTAGTTATAAATTATTATGTTTACGGTACAGTAAAACCTCGGTATGTAGACCACTTTTGGAAACAAACAATACGACTAAATACTGATATTGTTTATTTGTTAAATTGGAATACACGTTGAATGATGGAAAAAAAAAACAAAAGTAAATGTTCGTGAATGCAGTTGTTTGCTACAGGCGGTATCCCTCGGCGGGATCATGTTTTGTCCCCCAAATTTTATATATTCTTGTGTTTGGCATTTGGGTTGGTGGTGCCTGGTTATATTCTAAGTAATTGTTTTGGAATTATTTTCTTATCTGTAATAGTACTGTTGCGTTCACAAAGGAAGGCTTTACTGTAGCATTACTGTTACAGTGTTATATTTTTTCTTGTGTTGTTTACGCTGATGAATGGCATATACCTTAGATCACACTTTGAAACATGTCACTTCTGGTGTCAGCGACATTTCTAATGATGAATTTATTCATGAGCCACGACTTAGACTGCACAAACATGACCAATCGTGTCGTCTGCTTGTCATTGAAAGATGTAGAGGTTTCTTGACTTTTGCTGAAAACTCCTTCGAAAATTGACATCAGCGTGTGTTTCAAACAGTTTTAAAATCATCTGTCGTCAGCATAAACAGAAATACATTAACATGGACTTTATTTTGAATATAATTGACACAGGAAAGATATATGTAGTTTTTTAAACAAAAAGCGCATATTTCTTTTGTATCTACTGTTCGGTCGTCCGTTCGCTCTGAATATACGAATGCTGATCGCGATTCCGCAAAAAGCGGGATATTTTTCTTACACAGATAAATTAGATCATCCTTCTAAACTTTCTCGAGATTGGTCTTTCTTGTACTGTTATTTCATCTGAATACGTCCTGGGCTATTTTGTAATGGTATATAACTCGTATATTTATCCATGCGTTGTAACTGACATTTCCAAATGAGTCCCCCATTTCATCGTTAACTATCATCTATATTTATTGAAATGCTGTAAAAATTTTGATCATTTGCCACCAGTGAGAGAAGAGTAAGATTGTCATGCACGGTTGATCTTTATTGGTTGTATTTGATACATCTATCAATAAATGTGTGCTGCTGAATAACTCCTTACAAAACAACGAAAAGGATTTCCAACGTTCGTATAAGTAAATGGAAACATCTACCTCTCTGAATTCGCAATTTCGGGTTATTTACAGATATGAGTGATAAAAGCATACGCACTACATATTTACGACTACCTTTGAATTTTTAAGCGTTCTGTTGATTATTGGATTAATTGAATCATTACATTTTATGGTGCATAACAGTGTAGCGTATGAATTCAATTTAGTTTGGGAGGAGTTCAATTCCTCGGCTTAACAAGATTTAAGCTATGTTCTTACATAACTCATGAATGTTGTAACCCTTTTCTCCGTTACTAGCATTTAAAAGATCACAACCTTTTCCATGTGTGAATCACTATAAAACAACAATTTCATCCATTGACGCTATATAGAGTAAACATTACAAAATGCTTCCCCGTAAATACAGCATGCAAAACAAATTTACCTCTCTACACCAAAGACAATTACAGCTAAATATCAACCTTCACGTCCCATACCGTCATACATACCCGCAGCCATTACAACAAAAACTGGCATACTGTATAGGACACAAATAATACACACAGTTCATAAACCCATCTACACGACTCATAACAATTTTGAAACACATAATTACGACATCTCTAGTTAACAAAGCTATCCCAATGAAAGACTTGCGAATGAAATAAAACACACGTCTTCTACAAACAGCTCCTGATCCATCAAACACCATCAGCGTTTTATAATTGCATTAAAGGAACTCCTAAACAGAAAAGCTATGTACTTGATAAAATAAAACTATATTACACTGTCTTCTTACGTCGTAAAAATTATTAGTGTCGAATTAAATTAAATTTCGTTGCACAAATTACTTTCTCAAAATAACAAACGTTACTTCATTAAACACTTTCTAGACTTGTTTTATGTATTCAAAATTATCTCTTCAGAAATTAATGTCTGTTACTGACAAGCTTTTTGTTTGTCGTTGATTCGTCATAGTCATTCTGCCGCGGATGATGATAGTTATGGTGACAAGGTCGATGATAATAACGTTTAATCATGATGAATTTAATGGTGCTGATGATGCCGTTGGATATCGTATGATTGAAAACGATGATGGTGGGATGAAATTGTTTTATTTGTTATATTGATGAAGACAATGATGATGACGATGGTGCTTTGACGGCTTTTGCATCTGGTTGGTAATCATAAGGCTGATGATAATAAACATGTAATCATAGCGGTGAAAGTGAAGACGTATGTAATCATTATTTTGATAACCAACACCAACAATCGCAAAGGTACCTTCATACCATTCAGTGATGACATATCCCGCATCATTTCTTGGATTGCTTCAAATCGTTTACCTAGTCATTCTGTAGATTTCTCTAGATAGGGTAAAGAATTTTAGAGAGATAATTCCGACTTCATAATTTGTAAATACATGTACAATTTTTATTTCCAAATCCGATATATTCGAAAACACACACGCGTGACAGTTATATATAAGACTTCATAAAATGTTGTACAAAGTGTTATTGAAGTTGTGTGAGCAGGCAAGAATTGTTTTTGTTGAACATGTGATCAATGTTTCCTCATTTGGTCAACATTCTTTATGTAGCTTGTTAAGTGTTGGTCGATCAATGCAAAAATAATTGAGCTGGTTATTTGTAGCTGCAATGATTTTGTTGCTGATAAATTTGTTGAGGATAATGTTGATGTTGATGAGCTTTTTAATGATGACACTGTAATGTAAAGATAATAGTGATGATGACGGTGATTATTGTGACGATAACAGTGAATACGGTATTATTGTCACTGTTGTTATTATTAATTACATTTACGTCAGGGACAATAATAATGGAAATCATCGTATTGATAGTACTGTAGATATTGGTAGTGACGACAATGTTTTGGTATTAAAAAAACAACAATTTAAATGATAAATAATGACAAAGACGTGTAGAATCTGATTCCTGTTGGAAGAGTCGTCGTGTCGGCGCAGATCAATTTATCACTTAATGTTGTTTAGAATAATGCATGCTATTCTCTTGTGAATTTCCTTTAAAGTTCATCAAGATTTTAAATTAGGAACCAGGAGTAATGGAATTTCCTCAGAGAATGAGGTACTGAGAATACTTCAAATTGCTTTGTTGAAATGTATTTAGCAATTCTTAATTATTTCTTGCAATGACAGGTGCATCACTTGAATACAGATGACAACTTTAGTTGAATAAATAAGCCAATCACGTGACATGTGACAAAGGTACTAATAATATTAGTTTTGTTTCAAATAAGTTTTAGGACGTCTGGCTCTTTGCAATTTTAAATGTTTCAAATTGTACGCCCGCTAGACATCAGATAACTGAAATTGAAGCGTTCAAAGACAATTTAATTTAAATTACGATCTTATTCCTTTTGGGGATATGTCACGCGTGAATACGTTTTAATGTCTGTCTGTTATTTAAAATTAATCTATTTTTCAAAGCTGTGTTATCCCTGCATGAATTACATAAACACATTTTATAGACATTAATTCTAGCTATATCATCCAGAAAAGACAAGCCATTGGTGTAAACGATTATAAATTCAAAATAATTCAATTTGTTTTCATTTTAGATATACATTTCTTTCTAAATATTTTAATGTAATTTGATTCTTTCAATTTTGATTAAATTCAAATTTATGGCTTCCACTTATCCAACTGTGTATTATTAAATCCATTCTTAAAATCCAATGAAATATGCGCAGGTCCTAAAGAATCACATTATCAAAACTGGGAAATGAAGTTCAAGCAAACTGGGAGAATGTAGTTATAGTAGAACATGGGACGGGCAGATAGCTAGCAGCTTTAAGCCAACTTAGAAAAACATTGAGATTACTTTCTAAGACATCCAAATATCGAATTATTGAGTTTCGATAAAATGGATATTTATTTGGATATTTATATGTTTTTTTTTTTCTTCTACCTTTTTATCTAAAAACAATAAATTGGACATTGATAAAACGTTTGCATCTGAACCTAATTTGATGTTAAACTGTCAATGACTAGAACAAGAGTTGAAACTATAAAAGTCAGATCTAAATTATTTTTTGTTGAAACTTCATTTCAAGATGTTTGTTTGGTTATATGGTCCGTGACAAGAACAAGAGTTGAACTATATAATACTGCGTATGTATAGATCAGAAATGGATTTCCTAGAAAAATCCTATGATACTTTTAAAGAAGTATTTTTTTCGTCTATTTCCAACGAATTTAATCATCTGCAGACTTGCATTTTGTTCCTGCATATTTTCTGTATCGACACTGCCAGATAACGACAACAGCATTTTGCATCTTGTCACACATTTCAACTAAAATACATCAAATCTCCATATCTGTCCAATTGTGATACGTTTCGTTACTTTTGTCTAGGAAGTGGCTTCTTAACAAACACGTCCTATCCATCATTCTGATAATTATCTATCATAAATATCCCGCATAAAATGAATATAAAACCGTCTCTGTATTCTTCATGAGACTCGTTTAAGTGCACGAAAATCAGAGGATATAAATGCAGTCCTGTTGTTGAATTTGACACGTAAAAATCAAATGGAAGGGAAACAAGGTACATGCGTGTATGTGTTTAAGCTCCGGTTCGGCTTGTCGCTGTAACTTTGATGTACGCCGTTCCGATGCGGTACCACTTAGGGAGATTGTGTTTTGTCCCCAGTTTTTGTTGGTTTCTGTATGTTTGTTGGACTTTGAATTGGTTGATTTTGCGTTTGGTGGTATTTTGGGAAACTGGGGTTTTTATATTTTTTTTGAATCCCTTTCTTATACATATATACTCTAATACGATTTTTGTTTATATGGTCAATAACGAATCTCTGACTGTCACATTTAGGTGAAATCCTCCATATCACTATTGGGCAAAAATGCTAAATTTAAGGTGTTGTTATTATCAAGTTTAATTATTGAGGAAAAATTAACAACTGACGTGGAATTAGTGATCCTTGTGATGAATCGGCCTTAAAATTTAAATGGTTGCTTAGTGATGTTTCACTGTAATTGTAATTCGTTCTTGTCATTATTCTATGATTTAAAAACATGTATTGTCTTTTCTCAAGCAGTGTCATGTTTCAGCCGTTTTGCCGGTTGTCTTACGATTAGTACATAAAAGATTTTGTCATTTCCATTCGAAGTAATTTTGTTTTTATTAAAACGCCTCAAGAATTGTTCTAGTAAACTCTGATAAACTTAAGAATTCTGCATTTGAAATATCTCGATAATTTAAATCGCCTACTCCCGAGGAACATGTTTATTTAGATTAAGTTTTCTAGCGGATTTATTGTTACAACACTGAGGTTAGTGCCCTCATGTATAAGAACGGCGGTTCTCCAGAGAAAATTTTAAGAAGAAAAAAATGGTGACAAGTTTCAATTGGTAAGGAAGTAATTCTTCATTATCCTACAAGTACTTTTTATATACATAATGGTAAAAAAATAACCATAGAAAAAAAAACACAAAAAAAATCAGTTTTCAAAAAAAATCAACCGACCCAAAATCTACACGTCTAAACTTACCAATTATGGATGGGGCCAAACACAATATATTTGTTTATATAATACGATTTGAATCTTTAACCCCTCCCTGGCACATACATCTGTGTGTATATCTGTCTTATAGATATGATGTTTGAAATATCACAATGAAACATTACGTTAATACCACCTTTGTGACTGTCAAACAAAGTTTCAATATTATGTCGGTCACATTTCTATCACAATTTTGGTATTAAGTATAACACAAACATGTTTTGTACGTTTCATTATTATGTCTTAATTAATTTGATAAACACCTATAATTACTTTACAAATGTAAATTATGTTTGAAAACTAGTCGTTCTTTACTGTTGGTCATTTCACGGAAAAGTGAACTTCTTCATCTATTTTGTAAGTTGTATTCGTACTACATGAACCCAGACATTTAATTTTTGGAAGATTTCTTCAACAATTTATTCATCAGAAGTCTCATCACGTTCATTTATAATTAGCACATTTTCTGAATGAGTATAGGTCAAAATGGAATAATCCTGTACCACTTTACAATCACCATAAATACAAACTAATTTGTATTCAAATGGTGGCTGCAAACGGAATTTATCGCCCATTAGTTGCCGATTTAACCTAGATAGATCCAATATAAACTGAATTACAGACATTTCCGATCAGATAAAAGGTCGATTAAGTTAATGCATTACGGAATTTATTGACGATACCTCCGACCTAGATACGGATACATGTAATTTACTCTTTTCTATTTTGCGATTAAGTCGATCCCAGAAGGACGTAAAGGTTAATTGGTTGTTAAATTTATAAAGGTCTTATAGTACCAATATCCATGAACTATCTATGGAAAGTAGGGTCGTTGGCCCTTTTTAATTAACCGGAATATGAGCTTTCAGATTCGGTAAATAATGAACGTTTTCCTTCAAACGAAATTCAAGAACCGTACTTATTCTAAATGAAATTTTTTGTTAACTGATTGAAATTCTAATACATGGTATGATATACGGCGTTTGAATGAAGATGTATATTTGCAATATTTATCATTCATATTAAAAGCAGTTCGTCCGCTTAACTCACTTGATGAAGTGTTTGGTCAACGAACCTCGGTTTATCCAACATATGTAAAAGGAAACATAAAAAACGCCGTGTTGGGTGCGAACGCACAGACGGGCGGACGGACGGGCACAAATGTAACACATAAATTACCGAGAGAATCCAGTTAACGCATAAATATTCACATTCTGAATCAGACACATTTTGGAGTGGATTTAAGAATACCCATCTCGTAAGTCTTAATTTGATACTAGCTGCTGTACCCTTGGGGCACAATAAATATTTACGATGTTCCATTTAACCATCATTTCTAGTTTATTTGCGCGCTCATCATATTTGAATGAGACGAATTATTCCAAGACGAACAAAAACTTTCAAACATCAACAATTCCATTGATTCCAAAATGACGTAATGTTAAACTTCGATATTATGGCCCTTTGGATAAAAAAAACGTTTTGATATCGCGATGTTTTTATTCAAGGTCGTTAAGTGTGGTTCTACGGTAAATGTATGGCTTTCTTAATAATGGTTTGTAGTCATCACGGTACTCAGATTTGGTTAAACATAAGTTAACATTAACTTAACGATCAGCCAAACACATATTTCATTTGATGGATAAATTTACTACGCTTAGATTTGTTTTCGAATGATTTGATTTTTTTTAAGTAGACCATCGTTTAAAAAGCGTTTGTTTGAGGTAACGCGACCGACTTTATTTGAAAAAAATCCCCACCCAAAATGATTTTAACGAGTTTGGCTTTCTATTACAGCTTTTCGTTTTCAGTATAAGCATAATTATGTTACAAACTATATATACTATATATACCAACTAAATGCTGGAAGTTTGGGTCGCACACAAGCAAACCAACATTTTCCAAGATGGCCTCTTTTTTGCGTTCGGAAGACTTCGGGGCAAATGCATGAATGTCATTCATCGTTTTGCATGTTTACAAACACAACAACAGGCACAAAAATTACCACAATGCCCCGAAAACACATTTAACGCATTTTTCATCTGCAACAAAAGATACACAGATTTTAGCTTAAAGCACCTGTCGACAATAAAGAGTATCATTACGAAAGCCGATCATATCTGAATTGAAACAATAGTTACACCAGTGACATTAATGTTATACTTTGTTGTATATGCAGCGTCTGCAAATTCATTGACATGTTTTACTTACATTTATTGCGGATAAATTTTCATAGCAACTGTTTTATACAATTACATTTATAGTCGCTCGCTCGTGAAAGAAAGCGGAGAGCAATGAAAGATTTATAAAATAAAGTATTTACTGTTAATTACAGTAAAACCTCACGTAGCGACCGCATCAACATAAACAACAACTAATCATATTAATCTCCTATTTTTTACCTTTTCAATGCATTCTCTATATGTTTAACTTGATAATGAGATCGCCTCAGTATTATGGTCAGATATTGGCGGCCTTAGAAATAGTCTTATTATTAACGTTTTAACTTTAATGATAATAGATCTGAATTGAGATACTTGTACGGCGGTCATCGCATAATCATGATGATCACGTAAATCCCGGACTAAATAGAATCTTTGTTGTAAAATGCCTCAAATGTCAGGTATCTAGTGTTACGTTCCAAATTTTGGATTTATGTGTAAAATATGCCGATTAAACAAAAATAAATACCTGGTTTGCGCTAATATCCCCCAAAATATAGTGTCGGTATGTCCGTTATGTTTTATTTTCAAAAATATATTCTAGTAGAATAGTTCGGAGATATAGTTCATATGAAAATGTCGACGAGAAAAAATGACCTAGAGCGGAAAAATGTCGAAGTTTGGTCGAGAAAAAAGGGCCGGCCAGAAAAAAAGGGTCGGCCGGATTAGCGGAAACAACTCTTTTACGCGTTATGTTACTCTGTGTATCAGCCTTACGTCCAGCTATGGAAATAAATGGAAACAGCGCCATTTATTTATTTTTGAGTTTCTCCGTATTTCTACAAACAATTCATATAGCTTTCTACAAACATGTCTGTTAAGGCTGGCGATATGATTTCATATTGTTTGCTGCGATAAATTTCATAGAAAACAAAACGCATTTTAGACAGAAACCGTTCTCACTTGTTATTTTCATATAAATCAGTTACTTTGCCATGGAAACGATTCTGTAATGAGCGCGATATTTGCATTCTTAAGCACGTTATTATTCGGCCAAAATTCTGATAACGTACCTAATAGCCGTCTTTTCGTCTCACAGCTACTTATATATGCTTTACTGTTTTGTTTAGAACTAATGGCTATAAACTTACAAATTATTTCTGAACAACCAATCCTCACAAAGTATAGACAACAGTAATCACCATATTATGCAGCATTACATACGAAACACATCTTTAATAATCGACCACTTCTGTCTTTATTCACCAATTAATTCACTCATAGTCGAACACATGTCTGCATGCGCGGCCGTCATATTTTTCTCACTTAAAAGCTTTTAATTGCGGCGTATGTACATTTTTAATTGTCTTTGCTTTTAATGTTTGTGCAGGAAGACCATTAGAAAAATGAACTCCATTATAAAGCTTTACTCAGAAAAACAACATTGATATGAAATTTAAGTTGCTCTTCACGGTCTGATAATTATGATACAATAGATTGTGTCATTGGCACTGGTGACTTCATTTTGATTTAAGATGGTCTCAAATATCTCCGAAATTTCAAAAGTTGATGAAGCCACTCATGTTGCAATCTTGATTCGAATAGGACAAAAATATAAAAAAAATAATGCTACGTTTATACTTTCAGAAATCTAGAGCGAATATCTACAATAGTTCGTACAATACAAATACACCAACATATTTTGAACAAAGTAATATTTTGATATGATATTTTCAGATGGAGTCGTAATACATTTGCACTTGACAGATACTTCAAGATGGAAATGGGCTTGTCTTGTTTGATTTATATATTTCCAAAATGCAGTTGTATAATTAAGTGACAGACAGTGTTTTTATTTTTTTGAAAAAAAGAAAACCAGACAATCATGAACGCTGTTTTTTATCTATTTTCAGGTGTGAACTTTAATCTGGTACCCGGCTTCACACTAGCAATGTCGGCGGCACCATTTGACGAGTTTTTCATGCTCGGGGACTTTGAGGTAAACCACTGTTTGCGTTTTTAAGACCAAGAAATAAATGCTTGCTTTCCGCTCGAAATCCCCCACATTATAGGATCGGTAGGTCGGCTAAACTCTGATTTAATTCTGAGGTAAAGATGATATGAAAATTAAAACATCCTTAAAAAAAATGACTGAGACTGATAAATGTCAAAGGTCGGCAAAAATATGATTAGTCGGATTAACAGGTTTTCCAGCGTTCCTAGTTTATTCCTAATTTTCCTATTTTTTTAATGAGCTAGTTTTTTCTTAAAACTTGCCAGTATTCCTTGATTTTTATCACTTGTATGATTTTTGGAAATTGTATATTATGATTTCAATGTATTTAAGAATTGAATTGTTGTGGCCGTCAATCAGGACGTTTAGCTGACAATCTGTTGCGCACAGTGTGGTCTGAGGGTCCCCCAAGTGATTGAGAAGCACTGTTCGGTCAGTTAAACAGCCCCGTTGTACATGTTTGCGGTAATTATGTAGAAAAAAGGTTGTAAATGTAATATACTTCCTGTGAATAATTCTAGTTTTGTCTCAAAATTCCTAGTTTTCTACTAGTTCTATGTAAATTATTTTCCTAGTTTTTTATCAAATCAAAAGCTGGAAAGCCTGGGTTAGCGGAAGGCAGGAACTTTTTAATGCTTTAAAATTCTTATCTCCTCAGTTACTTTATATAGACATCAACGCTTAAAATGAAACATCTAGATATTAGACAGATAAAAATTAAAACTAGCCTGAAACCCTGCAGAATAATTACAAGGACGCAGGAAATAAAACACGCTTATCTCAGTGACAAAATACTTGAACGTTTTCTTTCTTTGATGGTGTGATATTTATTAATAGCTTAATTTGAATGTCAAACTATTATTAGGAAATATCAATTAGTTAATCATTTAAAAAAAAAAACAATTATCTTGCGATTACCATTAACGGTGTTAGGATGTCTGAATGGTGTTCGCGATATTGGCGTAGAATTTACATAGGACATTTTACACATCTATATACTAATAAAAACTGCTTTAAATAGTCAAGATTTGTCATTATCTAGAGTTCTTTCTGTAAGGCTGAAGCTTCCGGTTATAATTTGGTTAATGTAGTTATTTATATATTGCAACTTCAATAAAAACACTAAAATATCTCAATTGTCCATACAGTAAATCTCACAACTTTCTCAATATTAAGACGACTTCATTGTAATGACCATATCTTTTACGAAAATCATTAGTTCCTACGCCAATCTCAACACAATATTGGCGAATTTTAAATGAAAGCAACAAAACAGAAAGATAACACGCGGATGTTTTTTTTTAAATGTTTATACGTTTAATTACATCACTTATTCGTTCAAACAGACAAACATTGTCAACTTGGAGGCCTTTATTCAGAGGTAATCCCCAATCAGGTTTTGATTTCATTTTGAAGATATTTTCTTATTTTCACTATCAACAAAAGTGCTAAATATACCATGCTGATTGTTAAGTTAGATGCGAGCTTATGAGACTAGTTATCGGTCGCAAATCAATATATATATATATAACTGTTTTGTCAAAGTCACTTCATAAAACTCTGTGCGGTTATGAAATGGGTTCTGGTGATCTTAAAATTCTTCAGTATTTGAACAGAGAGGAACCTGGAGGCTGATTTAAATAATAATGATATTTTAATTAAGTAATTTAGTAATAAACTGCGGTATCAAGTAATGTTTAATCCTAAATATTGTTTATTATCATCTTCAAAGAAAAACGCCGACGGATAAAAATAAAACCATTTAAGCGTTCCATTAACAGAACATACTTTCTTATGAACAACAAATAAACATCAAAAAAATCGTATCAGTTTAAAGAAAACAAAACGTATATTAGTGGGTTTTTTTAAATGCCAATAGCAATTTTACCATTTAAACTGCCAAGTTTCAATTTGAAATCGTAGGGTTTTTGGTAGGGTTTTATTTGTTATAGTGTATGCTTAGCCGGTTTTTAAAAGGGTTTTAAAGTTTGGAACTTTGCTGAATGCTTATAAAGCACGTGATTCACCCATACTGTTTAATTCCATTTTAATCTTCTTGCCAATAAGGATTGCTTTTAAGGTACTTTTAATGCTCATAATCATGATACAAAAGTTTTGATGCCAAAATTTTGAATCATTCGAAGTCCGGTAATTATCTTCGCCGTGCCAAGAGTCCTTAAACCTAGATCGTAAATTTGGCACTTAACTTTAATGGGGTCATGTCTTAAAAGGGTTTTGGTCGTATGAATTCTAATTTGTTTACTAGCGTGTAACAGCCAATTACATGAGTCAACTTCAGAAAATAGTTTTGCGCAGTTTCAAAAGCTCAGATTCATAATGTTTGCTACAAAATAATTGGCGCCACTTTTTATTTCGATTGAGTTTTAAGCAATTGTGAGTCACATCGAGCTCTGCATTTTTATGTCAAACAAATAATAGAAGTATGATAAAAATAAATGTATTATTTTGTCATTTTATGGATTAGGGATATTCATTTAAGACACTCATGAGAATATTAATGTGTTTTGGTTTCAGAATTTTGCCAAATTAATTAAGATTTCGAGTCTTCGAATTGACATTAATGAACGCTGACGAAATAAGAATCAAGTTTGATGATGAAAATTAAAACAATAAATCTAACATAATTAGCTTCACAGGTGCGGTGTTCAGGTTTTTTTAGTATTAAGTCTCGTTAAATTCAGCTTACGTGTTGTCCGTATTCTATACAGTCAGGGTTCTTTTTGGTACTGTTTGGGTTTTATTCTGTCCATTTCTCTTGAATGCGACAAATTATCTAACTGGTCCCCATTTGCTCTTGCTACACTTGTACACCTTTTGACGGTTCTTATAAGTCTTTCTTCATGTGAAGTTAAACATTCGGTTACTTCGTTTTCATCTTCATACAAACAATAAAATTTATCAAGCAACAAATACCAGGACAGAACACATTAACAAAAATATGGGGCTGTCTATCTGAATTAGACCTTACGATAAATCTTCTAAACATTACCGCAAAAATATGAATAATTCGACCTTAATTTTTTTAGCGTAATTGAATTAGCCTTTTAGTATACGGGTTATGTAAATTTCAATTAGATGTCATGAAAATTAGTGCAAGATGGGTGTTCATGTATTTTAGTTTCATTTTCCTCGTAAAAAATGTACTCTAACTTTTTCTTTTTATCACCACATATTGTTTAATCTCCAGATAAAAGGCTGTAATGTATTTTCGCGACCTACAAATGGAAGCCACACAATCCGCAGATGACTGTAAAGTACGCAGATGCTGAGTTGTTTATGATAATCTATTTCGGATAAGTACACTGCAGGCTCTCGCGTTTTTATTGCACTTGTTTCGCCAGAAAAATGTGTCAGTTCACACGCTCGACATTTTCCCATTGATTACGACTTGTCATGTTTTTATGACTGTGCTTTTTTTTCTTTCCTAGAATTTATTCTACAAACACGATGATACTGCATATTTAGGGAATAGAATTAACGATATCATAAAATCGTCAGAGTATCAGAAGCCCTAAATTTTACATCTGTTTTACATCAGGCTCAATAATAATTATGTATTGCTCAAAGACGGACAGACGGAAGAACGAACAGACAATATTTATACGTACACAAGTGAACAGAGACCCCCTAGTTTACAGGCCAGTACATTTTTATTCATTTAAGGTATTGTAGAAGATCTTAATCACATGAAATAGATCACATCGGATTATACAGGTTTAGCTGAATAAACGAACATGTGTAGAATTTGTTGGTGTTACGCCTTACATGTTGATACACAGTAAAACGTCTTTTAACGACCACTTCTGTGTGTTAAACACGCTTCATTACATCAACCACTATTTCCAGATTGATTCTCAATTTCTCCTCAATATTTCAACTTGAAAATATGAAAACCCTATGTTTGAGACGTTTAGGATCCTGAATGGACCTTAATATCGAGTTTTTCTGTATTGCTTATAAAATAATGTGACTGTATATAATAAATGCATGAATCGAGAACGCAATTACATTCATTTTTTTAGATAAAAACAAAAATAACACAAACATGGCGTAATGCACGATATTGAAACCTCGTGTTCCGCACATGTTCAAAATGCGCACTTCAGTTAACACATGGGAGGGTTTATGTGTTAATAAATAGAAACAGACTGGGAGAAGACGTAAAACTGTGGGTAAAGAAGAGATTTTCACATGAACCAATAAATCCATCATTTTCCCATCTTCCGCTTTTTCACTGCTGAATGAGTGCAGTTTACTTCGTAATCTAGAACAATACAGTAAAGCACGGTTATTGTATACTGGGATATCGCAAACAATGGTGTACAGTGAAATATTTGTAGTTCCCGAAAGCGCACTTCTTGATTTCAGCGTCTTCGATATAATAAAGTAATTATTTGGGTCCCCATGAATTCACTATATCCGTGTTCTACTGCATAATAAATTAATTATTCGAGCTCTGCTGTATATATTAATCACTTAATTATTTGCCTAAAAAAACAGAAAATGTAAATTACATGCATTTCTTATAAGTTTACGTTTGCGCTTTTTGTCCGATAAATAGTCTGAGTATTGTTTTTTCAACAAACATTTTAACTTACATGGACAATATTTTCAGTCTCAGAGAATATTAATCATAAAACAAGGGTACTGTTTGCACTTTTGTCAAGATGAAAACATGTTATTTTGTTATAGATGAATTTAGATTTTTATTGACGAATGTTGGTTAAACTATACTTAGGTGCAAAAGAAAATATCCATAGTGAACTGTCGACAGTTTCTAGGATTTAGTTGTATCTGCGCTATAAATGGAAGCAATGGGTGCAGTTTGTGAACGCGTGCAGCTGTACACAACATTTTGTATAAATATCATGTTCGTACAAAACTGGAAGGAAATTAGCTTTTACGTCACATAAAATTACCAAACCTTTCTTTTCTGCTGAGTATACGTGCACTGTTCACAGATAAAATCAGACCCTTTAGCGAGTAGGCAACGTGCGCGTGAAATATAAAGTCTGGTCCATTTGTGTCACAATTTACTTTCATCATACATGTGCTTTTACAACATTTACATTTCGTGCTACATTTCGTGACAATTCGATTTTATTTTAAAACGTATGGTTTACAAAATGTATCAGGTGATGTAAGGTGATATAAGTGAAACACTGGACTACCAATTAATACGGTATATTTGTTAAAATCATTTTAAGCGTATTAATAATGACTTCGAAGAAAATGAGGCTAATTTGCAGTGTTGTTATTTTAAACCAAATTCGACACTCGCGCCACTAATGTTTGATATATGAACACGAACTGATAAAAACACATAATGTACTTCTTCTACTGTATATGTTACACAACAATGTCAGCATCAGAAGCAACAAACACCACCAGCAGCAACAAACAATGACAGCGGCAGCAACAACAACAAGAAGCAGTAGCAGCAACAACAACAAAAACCATCAGCTACAACAACAAACAACTGTAACAGGGACATTAACAACAAAAAAACAACAACAACTAACAACAGCGGTATCTAAAAACAGCAATAAAACAGCGTCATTGTTATATACATGTATTTTGTACCACTTTTTAGTACACTATGTTGTCTTATTCTTTCAGATGAATTTCACGCACGATTTTCAAAGTTTTTCTCCGTGTACATTCATGGATCAAAATTTAACACAGAACTCCACTAATTGTTCCATGGACGATGGGCGCCTGCTTCAGAGCATTTACGGTGAAAGAAAGCCAATCGTTCCATCTGCTGCACTCTCATTTTTTACGTACTTTACGCCTGTGATTTTTCTGATTGGAGTAGTGGGAAATATTTTATGTCTGGTTGTGTTCTTGTCAAAAAACATGCGTAAACTTTCTGGAAGCATCTATTTAGCGGCATTGTCAACATCCGATTTAATGGCGCTGCTATTTTACGTACTTCCGGAATGGCTGAAATATGGCCTTCCGACCTTGCCAGGACAAAATGCAGCTATATTTTTAGATCATCCTGGAACCTGTCAGATAATGATGTACCTGCGCTACATAGCACGATTTCTGTCATCTTGGATCGTTGTATTCTTCACTATCGAGCGATTTATCGGAGTATGTTTTCCCCTTCGACGAAAGGACATTTGCGATCCAAAATCGTCATCGCGTGTTATTCTCGGAGCGATAATCGTGGCATCAACCGGATGCGTGTTCAAACCGATATTAAGTGCTTCACACACGGCTATTAATGGCAATCCGGTTTGTACCAGTTCCAGAGATCACCAGTACCTTTCCTTTATCCTGGACAGTATCTTCGGTGTCACTATTACGTTCATTCCGTTTGTGCTTATAACAGTGCTCAATTTGCTCATTATTCGCAAGCTTGTTCTCCGAAATAAAAGGCACAGAAAGATTAGAATCATCACAGAGGAGTCTATAATACGTTTGGAATTTACCTTCATTTTATTGGCAATATCAATATGCTTCGTCTCGCTGAACTTGCCGTATTTCGCGATTTGGTGCAAATGGTATTGGATATCGAAGAAGATGTTTGATTCTGGACGACTTTCATCGACGGATAACAATCATATATCGGACTTGGGCGAAATTTTACAAGTGACCAGGACAATATTTTTTATTAATTATTGTATTAATTTCTTTCTATACTCTATAACTGGGGCTTACTTCAGGAAAGAATTAAAACATCTGTTTTTACAAAAGAACCGTGGCTATAACTACAGTCACCATTGCTCTGCCTACTATTCTAGGTCTAACTCCCACAGCACGCCGCAGTCTTGGGTTTGACTAGGCCGGGTCCCAAGGTACAAAGTCTGACCTTGGGGCTGTTATTCTATTTACATTTTTTACCCTTGTTCTACAATCAGACAACCAACGAATTGTTGTACCAAACAAACTCTTACTGTGATGTTGATCGGCCCCTCTTAAGTAGGGGCCATTTTTTTGCTATGTCTTATGAATGCACTTCCTACAAAGACGTATGTAATGATATTTGTTATATATAGGTCTCTTCATTGGAGAAGCAGGCTTGAATTAAATTTAGAAAACACAGTCGAACCCTATTTAGCAACCACCCCAACATTAAGTCCACCTAACTATTACAACGGCTCATTTTCGGACACGTTTCAATATCGCCTTTATATTTCAACTTGCATATGTTGAAGACTTAAGGTTTTACTGTACACTTTAATCAAGGCATGTTTTTCCTAAGTCTAGTTCTTTCATTACTTAGAAGTTAAAGTATTCAAATCTCTTTATCCCTTAATTTTAAGATTGAACGAATTAACTTCTCCGTAAATCTTTAGATTTTCTACAGAATTTTTTTTTTAGAATATTAAGGTGAAAAAATATCGAGTGTTGCTCCTTTTACCCATAGAATATATGCATATATAATACTATATAGTATTATGTTTCTTAAATGTCTTTGTTCGACGATAAACATCTGACTTTAAGCGATTCCAAATCTCTTCACCAGGGCATATAACGTTGTTGATGTAAGACTGTAAATATTTATCAACGTAAACATTTATCAATTTGAATTGTTTTTATTCTTGTATATAGGGCAACTGTTTTCAATACTTAATACATACAATGTTCTTTTTAAATTCATATAATTATGTATATGTATATGTATTTTTCATTTGTTATGATGCCATATGATGTAATATTACATAATGATATTATTATGATATGAATATAACAAAATATTATAATGACATTATATGACATGACTATGATAGAATGTTATGACATTAACATGACATAATGCGATTTTAGTCATATGACATAAACGGTACATTTAGAAACACATACATTACTGCAGGCGACATGTTTTTAAAAGGTAGTGTGGAACCACAGCCGTAATAGATCACGCTTATAACTACATGCATTCTAATGTGATCACATTCGTAATATGTAAAATATAAAAAAACTGACATTGATTACTTTCGTCAGAAAATATGCTTCATATGTGTTTGATTTCCAGTACATTTTTACGACAAATTTAATACATGGTGCGTGAGTAATCTGTTACGAATATGCCATATTCAAAGCAGAAAAATAGACGTGCTTAAGCACATATAGAACCTTAGATTTTTTATCTCAAAATCCTTTCCAAAACTTACTTATAAGCAAAAAATGATAATGTTGAATGTAAATGTCTAAAATGTGCATCACTGGAGAGTTTTTTTTTATTCTAAAATGCGCTGTCATACCAAACATTCGTGTATGAAACAGCTCCCGGTCCATGCAGAGAATCATAGCATACAGCTCCATATGTTGTACATAAATGACATTACGTCACAACGTGATATAAGTCTTAGTTTTGCTTCCATTTTTATACGTGATTCTGCTCTGAATGGTTAAAAACTGAAATGTGCTTTAATTTAATGAATTCATTGGCTTTGCTTTAATGAATTCATGTGCGCGATCGTATATATTATTGTATGGCCTTTGATGCGATTTTGATATATTATGATATATTATGACTTTAATAAGATATGACAAAGATACGCTTTGTAATGTCATGATATCAGCTGTATTAGTATGTGATGAATTATATGATGTTATGAACACGTGTATAATGACACTACATCAGTTTAATATGGTGTAACATGGTTGTTGTATAACCGGCTTATGATTTTGCAATTATACTATGTAATACATGTATGATAAAATCTTTTGCTCATGTGATATTACATAATAGTAAAGAATTTAACTCCTAATTTTTCTAGTTGGTTTTTGCATCCTGTTATACACGGGATAGTCTGACAGAGAGCAGTGTCACAATTCTTTTGTAACGTTGTCGGTAATTTTGTCTTGATTAAAGAACGAGTGTAATTTATTATCTAATTTTTTAACATAATCGATGATCGAATCACTGTTACTAGAGTCAATCATTTCTTTTGCCTCACCTGGCAAAATTAACATGTGATATACAGTTGTATTTCAAATATTGTTCATGTTTATTTACCAATAAATTTCAGATTTATATGATCTGTCACAAACTAAATTTTGTTTTATTTTACCGACGAAAAAATATAGAACATAAATTATAAAAATACGTTATTAACTTAAGCGATGCCCGTTCATTACAAACACAGACACTGGTGTACTGGACTCCAAACTATGTCTGGATATCACGTTACTTTCACGTGATTTTTGCTGTTCCATAAAACTTCCCTGTAGTTGTCGCTTTAATTCTATGCATATCACGTGATTTCCACCTACGCAGTACAGGATTTCATATACAGTAAAACACGGTTATAGTGAACTCGGATAGAGCGAAGACCCGGATACAACGACATATTTTAGTTACGCCCTAACGTACTTCCTTATTTTATTGCTATGGATATAGTGACATACGGACATTATGAAGGAATTCACTATAACCGTGTTCTATTGTAATTATCATTTACATCTAACATGATTGTAATTGACTTGTTACAATTAATTTCACTTTATATAATCACAAATGTTGCAATAAAAGATTTAGAATGCAAGATTCGTCCGCAAGTTGTTCAGCTTGACGAAAATACTTTATCAAAACTATTCACTGGTTAATGTCTGAATTTATCTAGCGTTCTAACCTCACTCGTTTCCCGTCCAAGGAACAGGCTGAAAGTTATGTAGGGAAAACACGCAATTGAACCGTTATGCATGTTTTGTGTGATTATTTCTCACCATTACATCGGAATAAATAGTCACTTGTTTGTCTTGGTTGAGAAGAAAATAATGCTTATTATTTAAGTATCCTTGTAAATCATTGCACGTGCTGGAAGAAAATCTTAATAAATTAAAAAATCATCCAAGCAATGTTTTACCCTGGCTGTTTCAGATTAAACAGAAAATATCCAGTTAGCTCTACCCAATCAAAAGAACGAAAAATCGAGAACGCAGAACATTTGTGTTTGTATTGACAGTAAACTATTCACTGACACAGTATACTGTAAAACCTCACATGTAGACCACTTCTATATAAGTTCCACCTCACAATACACGACCATTCAGTTCGGACGGTTTTTCGATATTTATTCTATGTCACTAGGTTTAACGCCGTCATTCAATATTTTTTTCAGTTACATTTGGCGACCGGTTCACCTGACCAGTTTTCTTGGACTGTATAATAACTATTTATCCTTCCACAAGGAGCCGGCAAATTCTCCACCTATGGAGCATTATTAACATTTTTTTTCAATTTTTCATAGAAGTGTATGATTCCAACCATGATCGCCGGGTTACGAGTCCACTGACCACTGGACCACTAACCACTGGACCACGGTGTATAATGTATAACCATATGCGCTCATACCACAAATATTTTTTTGCGTTGCGTTTGAGGAAATGTGTATAAAATATATTAAAATATTTTCATGGCTACAAAAGACAGTGATGGCGTCCGACTGTATGTATGTGAATGAACGAGGAGACATGATGTCGAACAAAACCCATCTTTTTGTGAACGAGTTTAAAGACTTTGTGACGACATAATCATACCGCGTGATCTTTTATTCTCTGCGCGACTAGAACACTTCAAATGGACATGATAATTGCACTAAAAAACAATATTTCAAACAGAGTTCAAACTAGGCAAAAATCTGCGAAATTGGCACTAAGAGAAGTAACTCAAATATGATTATCGAAATTGGTGCGTAATTGTTACCTCCCTTGGTAATATACGAGTGGCTGTGACCTTTAAATCAAGAATAAGTGATCTGATACATTATTTAAACACATTTATCCATTCATCTATTATCCTAAACAACACAAATGTGGTTTTTAATGATCGTTTACTTAGCTTTAGGTATTTTCCTGGTTAGTTTTGATTTGATATTAATACTGTAAGTGTCTAATTATCCAGTTAAAATGAAGATGAAATATTGAAAACCTGCTCGAAGATAAGTGGCCATCATAAAAAGTTGGTCTTAACACTGAGGTGGTCTCCTTTTCGAGTTGAGACATAGAGCAAATATTTATAATTTATAAGATAAGTAGACGTTATAACGCGATTATTTTAACATTGAAGTGCTCGCTATGTGTGGTTTACTGTTCTCAAGTGTCAACTGATAAGGTTAATCTAAATCTGAATATAGTACGAGTAGTTGATTCCATATTTGGCATGTTACGATAACATCACAGACATATGAAATAGATAAACTTGTGAAGATATCGTAAGTTATATATAACCTTATACTCAGGGCTGGAGGTAAAATTATGAACACTAACTTTTACGAGGGTATTTTGTCTTCAAAATTCGGTATATTAAAATTATTGATTGCAGGTGATAACAAAACGCTTTTAAATCAGACATTTAATGAAAGCGGAGAGATTCTAGAATTTCAAATCAGGATGTGATAATTAGTCTGTAAAATGCATTAGGAGGACTGAGGTTTTTTTATCCCACTGATAAGGCCTTAAAGAAAATCCCCTTTCTCGATATGCACACATTTATAGGACTCAACTCCCGATTAACTTCAGAAAAAAATATTATTATAAAAATGTACAATTTCTCAGCTAGTTAGGAAAATGGTCATGTCTAGGCTTACTTAATCAATCTATGGGTTTTCTAAACATACATTTTGTGAGAGTACGAAGTCCAAATATTTTCGTCCTTAGGATTTTGATGTTGGAATCTTTGGGTATACGTAAAAAATAGGTCGGTCAGAGAATATTTTGTCCCGTTCTTACAATTCTATCATAATGTGTTGGTGTTTGATGTATAAGAGGTTGTAGTATAGCATATTCACCACATTTCTTCTGCATGAACGCTACAGGTAAATTTCTGAAGGTCACAGCCAGTGTAGGAAACGTAATTTTTGATAGAATATTTTTCCTACAAATTCGGAGAGCATTTTGTGAGCAACATAACAGGCAAAGATACAAAATGCGTAAATATGCAAACCCTGGGTTTGTTTTCTGGCATAAATTCTAGAAGTTTCCAGATTAAAGAAAACAAAATTATTGTCCCGTTAATTTTAATTATTCATACGTGCGCTTGTTGCCATGCAATGTGATTTTCAAACAACGAATACGGAAGTAAGCTGGAACGCTTTGTGGAGTTTTACCCGTTTTCGCAACTGATAACGAAATTTAATCAATACGTAAGTGCTTCATTTAAACTTATTACTTTAATATAGCACTCAGAGACAATACAATAGTATTCTGGAGAGTCTAAACAATATTTTCGGGCATTTTTTCCAATGAACTGGAACAAATCATAAAGAAAATGTTTAATTTATCGGCGACAATGAACTGCGGATTGGAAGTGTTCTTGTTGGTGTTTTTGTATTTGAATTTGAACTTTGGTAAGTCAGATTTATACTCACTAGGTCTAAATTTTACTTAATTGAAAATATTTTGTATTAAAATGCTGAGACTATCATTTGTCTAATCATATGATATACATTTTTGTATTTTATGTCTCAAATTAGCAGTTGTATATAATATTAGGCTTTTTAGAGAAAATACGTACGCGTAGACAGATGATTTTTTTTCGAAAAAAAATTGACTAAAAGATCGATTTTTAAATGGCAGAAATGGCAAAAGTCAGCTTTAGTGAACTGATACATTAACATAAAACCTCTCGTAGAAATATTCTGTATAAAAAGCTGACACTGATTTTCTGTATAGAAACATTTCTTTCATTCAAAAACTACTTTAGTCTAGTAAAGTACTATGAATTTTAGACTACCAATCCGTTCCTTCAGATTTGGCAACCAATGATTTTAAGGAGGTTGACAATATATGGTTGTTTATTATGTTGATTATTTAGTCATATTGTCAGAGAGATAGAGGTGTGTCTGACGCGGGTTTGATTCACTGACCTCTCATTTAACAGTCCCGCTAGCAATCACTTATTATTTCTTAACAGATTGTTGAAATGTAGAATGTGCATCATTTTAACTTTAGTACAGCTAAATTCAATCTTAAATAATCATATTATTGTGGTAAATATACACTTTAGTAAATCCTCAATGATAAGTTTTCAGAATTCGACAAATAGTTCACAAATCTGGATTCAATTCCATTTAACATTAGGTGAAACGTCCTTTTGTCCCCCCCCCTTCCCGTTCCCGTTCATTAACACTATCGTCGCCTCTATCATCCAAAATGTTATCATCTTCGTATCCTTTTTCTTTATCGACCACAGAAAATAATTTTTGGTCGTATTTATATATATATGGACGTTTTCATTTACATATCGTCCACTTTTATAACGTAAGTTTTGCGGCAAAAAGGCATGATTCTGTTGTATAACGACCGCTATTTTTAATGATGTTTTAGGCCAAACTTTAAGCAGAAGTTCAAAAAGGGCCATAAATCAGAAGCAGTAAAATCCAGGCGAGAGTTATGGGCCTTAGAAAGTGACATCCAATCATAATCCCGGGGACATGTATTAAGCCTCAAGTGAATACCTTCAGTATTTTTGTTCGATTGATGTTACATGCAAAACTTTAACCAGGAGTTTCAACAGTCTCGCCAAAAACAACATCTCCGACTTGAGTATAATTCTTTAATGATCTTAAGGGACCAGACAAAAATATTGTATTTTTTTTACCGGAAATAAATAAGAAAAAGGATGAACCAGTCAAAATATCGTTTATACTGAGTACATATTTAAAAAATATGTACGATAAGGCGCAACCCAAGTCGTTCACATGTAAACAATATGCAACGCAAGAACGTCCATTCACGTTCGTTTTGCGGAACGGACGCTTTGCGATATCACAGGACTTACGATTATTTATTTAGAAATGAAATAAAGGAATATAAAAATTGAATTACAAAAATGTATATTAGAGACATCCCGTACCAAGAGGACGTTTTTCACTAATATTTAGTTTCTAGTAATACAATTATACTGACGAAATCTCTACTTCTCGGTGCTTATTTTTTTTTAAATTTATAGCATATAGAATGACAGTCTTTGCATTGAAGACTTATTGTAATTAAGAACTTGCAACGAGCATGACATTGTGTTAGTCATGTAAATCAGCTACACCATGTCCGATCAGCCATATAACTGAAATATTAACAGGTGCTCAACTTCTCGGGTCATCTAGAACTTCAATATCTTCGACATTCTTCGAAAATCAGCTCCCATATCATCAGCATCGTCATCGAATTTTGTTGCTTTACACAGCGATTTGTAATGTTTGTTTTCTGTCTGTAGATGGAGCGGCCTCGAATACTTACCAGCATTGTTACAAGAATACAACAGAGTCTACAATAAAAAACGAAACAAGCAAAACTCAATGTATTGGTATTACAAAATTTGATTTCATTAATCTGACGACAGGGTCACCAAACTGCAGCGATAACAGTGAGTTTATTATTTAATCTCCGAATCAACTACGAGTACTCTGAGATCTCGTAGATTAAGAGGACTGTTGTTTGCAGGCTTGGCAACATTCTTCTTGGTTCTAACACTAAATTCTTGTGTTAAAAAGGTATAATAAGTTCTGTTTTCTGTAATTATTTACATTGATTTTAATAATAATTATTATTGCTGCATTCATTCAAATGATCAAATGATTGTTATCATAAATTATCGTTTATTCATTGATTTATTTGTTGTTGTTATTATTATTATTATTGTCGTTTTATTGGAAAATAAATATTGACTAAATAACCAAACATGGACTTAATATTAACTCAGTGTAACCATCACATTATGAAAAACCAGACAGTTAATTGTCTTCAGGTACGGTCACGTATCCAAATACAACGAATCCACACCAATGTAGGTTAAACAGGAACGTCATTGACCTTGTGTTCCGAAGTATTTCATGTCAACAAGTAGCGACAATACGGGTCTCCTTGATCAGGTGCGACTCTCCGTTTGATGTGTTCAAGTTCGATTATAACTGGGTTCCTCTTCAAGATAGAGGTAAGTCTATACAAGTACTGTTTACATATTCTTAACAGTATATAAACAATCAGAAACAACCGGCAATAAAAAAACACACAATTTTGATTGCTAAACAATTGACTTGGATTTAGCTTAGATAACACTATCAGAACGTTGTAGTCAAACAAAAGATAATAAGAACCCTCAGCAAATGACTGATCATGAGCAGATTGTGAGAAACCTGCTTTAATTTTTGCGTAATGGTTCTAGGCTGCGAGCAAAGGCCACCAAATGATGAGAAGAAATTTAGTCACAATTTGGACTTTGTTCATTCGTAGTTATTTATTCTGACTAGATTTTATTGTACGTCCATAGCTGATGATTATCAATTTCAGACGATGCACACAGCATTTTTAATATGACAACTTTCTGTGCGTCAAATTTAAACAACATGACGTTAATCAGTATATCCAACAATGATTACGCATCGCAACATGCTGACGACGCGATAAGTGCAGGAAAAATGAACTGTCTGTGTCAACTAACTCTTACCAGGGCGGCAAAGTTAATTTTGCATACTTACGATAATCGATTAACTAAGGACCAAAATATGACCCTTCTTTATGAGAATGGAACTCACTTGAAGTCCTGGAGGAATGAATCAAATTTGTTGTTTGTTGTTAATACGGATGAAATCATTGTGGCTCCGCAAACGCTTTACCTTCACTGGGAAAACGAGGCTGTTACACCTGGTGGACACTTTTGGATAAGTATCGAAGGTAATATAGTCGGAAATGGGTTAATAACACATGTCCGACTTCCTACTCATTTTCATTTCATCATATTGATGCATTCGTGACGAAAAAAAAACAATAATAATAACTAATTATAATTCTATTACAATTTAATCTGACGTAGCACACTTCTAAAAATAATGTAAATTTGAGCCTATGCAATACAGATTATAGAGAGATAGGTCATAAACCATATTGTATAAACACATACATGTACATTATATATGTGTAAGTAAATATCAGCTAAACAATTATTCTCATAAACTGAATTGCTCGCACAGTTTTCGTTTAATGGCGGGAGAAAAGAAAAAGACAGTCTTCAGACATCGTTCCGTGAGTTCAAATCCTGTGGATGGCGCATTATATCTGTGACATTTTGATCGAAGGCAATATAGTGTCTTCATTCGCCCTTTACCGCTGATCATTCATGCAGAGAATTAGGAAGTTTCTTACGGAGAGCAAGGATAGTACTGATACAGAACCAACGAACAATTTTATGGTTAACTACTCACCGGCTTGTAAGTAATCATTACCCACAGACCCAAAACAAGTACAACGTTTTTGTATTCATCCTTTCAGCTCTGAACTCTACCATGCGGTTTGTCTGTGGTTCAAATGTAACAACTGCATCTTCTGGAATTACAACAGACAGTGCTACCACGCCGAGTACGTCATCAAATGCATCAGGCCCTACACAAACAATGAAAACTGATAGTTGGACGACAGGAAGCACTGCGAACTCCAACGATAATAAAAGTTCTGGTTCAAATGTAACAATTCCCTTAACCCAGGCTTTTGGCACAATAACTGCATCTTCTGAAATTACAACAGACAGTGTTACCACGCCCAGTAGGTCATCAAATGCATCAGGTCCTACACAAACGATGAAAACTGATAGCTGGGCGACAGGAAACACTGCGAACTCCAACGATAATAAAAGTTCTGGTTCAAATGTAACAATTCTCTTAACCCAATCATTGGGCACAATAACTGCATCTTCTGAAATTACAACAGACAGTGTTACCACGCCCAGTAGGTCATCAAATGCATCAGGTCCTACACAAACAATGAAAACTGATAGCTGGGCGACAGGAAACACTGCGAACTCCAACGGTTATAAAAGTTCCGAATCTGAAACATCTCACGCCCCATCGTTTACCAGAACATCAAACACATTAACAAGCGATTCAACTGTCATGTCCAGTTCTTCATTCACAGCATCGTCATCTCAAACATCGACAATAGCAGATTTTGAATCGAATGGTATATACTTTTAATTGCTATATTCCTTATTTTCCAAAATGCTTTTCAGTGTAAATGTCCACTTAGAACAATCCAGTGATGATCACTGTCCTGTTTTACCCAATATCTTTGACTGAATTATTTTAAAATTTAATGATGAACATTTTTGTGGATGTAAATTTCATACATTCTATTAGTGTATATGAACACTGACACTGTATGCAACAATATATATGTTTATTTGGTAGAGTAACCCAGCAGCACTGGCTAGTATATATTGTAAACAGTCAGAATTTACCAGTCCCTTAACGATCTGTAAGCAAATGATCGCATTCCTTAACCATGTATAAATATGAATCAAATGTATGATACTTTGAAGCAAATTCAATGGTCAATGTGTCATGAAGAAATATTTGCTTCGCCTTAGTCCCGAGCCCCGACCACATGAACAGTCTTGCACTCTACTAATGTCGAATGGCGATGACGTAAAAAGGTTCTTGCTTTCCGACCGACCCTATTTTTTGTCGACTCTAAACTTGTTTCGGTATTGGTCAAGTCTTTTCTAGCCGATATTTTCATTTTCTATTGAACTACATCTCCGGCTTAAAAATGTATATGACAAAAGTAGTTCTGCGAACCTACCTTATGCTTTGGGGGTGTTAGGGGAAACCAGACACTTCCGGGTGCGTAGTGATTCACTGCTGTATTTATTTTAGTTTTCAACATCTTTGTTGTATTTCAGGAAGCACAGGAATGATAATTGGCATTGTTGTCGGGGTACTGATCTTGCTGATTATAATTATAGTCTGTGTTTGTGTGAGATGGTGCATTAGGAAGAAAAATGTAAGATCACACTTATTTCAGGCAAATCAAGTTAAAAAATAAAGACTAAAATGAACCAAAGAAAGGGATGTCTACGATCTATATATTTATGATATTTATATTTATTTGTATAACTGGCTTTTATTTCACATTCTCAGACTTTCTTGGCTGAATTTCTTTGAACATGACTTTAAATAGGCCAATAAATTTCTGTTGTTTCTGACAGGTAAACTTGTTTTAGACTTCCTGACCTTACTTGACGGATCTGGTGTCATGAACATTATCTATCTTAAAGCAACATAAACTATTTTACGGCTTTTAAAGCGTTCATGATAATGTCAATACGCCAGTCCGTAAACAGAGAAGGTTTTCAACACTTTATTAATCGTGGGACCCAGTAGATGCTTATATTAATTGTGTTTCGCTGAATTGCAGAGGACCCAGCCAGAAGATGAGAAAACGCCAGCGGGAGAAGTGAACGATAACCCCAGGAAGAGCGGAATGTTTCCACCAATTGCCACGGAGCATCTTCCTAATCCTGTAAATTTAAAGTTCTCTAACGCTAATCGTATTGAACATACAGTGGATGAATTTCATCAAGAGCACTCACAAGATTGTACAAATACCGACAAATGTATAAAACCAGATACAGACGGCACAAATCCGGATCAATCAAATCCGGAGAAGATGAAGAAAAAGAAGAAAAAGAAGAAAAAGAGGAGACGAAAGCAGGCGACGATAGAGAGTCTGTTAGGTGAAGATGAACAAAATATTATTACCCCTGTGTATGACTGAATTCTCTTTGTCCAGTTACCAACAATTTCAGCATTTAAAGCTCTACACATGGCTCTCTTCATCTACACTTTACTTCTATGAGTAGACATTGCCACGCGTATTCTAGTGTGCCATTGCATTCATAACGTACACAGTGACCAAAGACGTTGCAACCACTAAAACGAATAATAAGAATAATATATTTAACATGGTGTAACTTATTCTACTTTTGCAGGTTGAATTGTTTTGTTTTTGATTTACGCCTGTTTTCAACAGTATTTCAGATATATACCGTACGCAATTAAAAAACTAACCCGTTTTCCTGAATTGTGCACTATTTAACTTCGTTCTCGACAAATAATTGGCAACTTCCCTACAGGAATGATCAGATGATCCGGACTGGATGACAAATGGCCATAGACATATTGTCTTCATCAAAACCACCACAGAGGCGAGGGTTTCAACTCACGAACCTGAGGTCGATATATCGATTACCCTGCCAATTGAGACAAAGTTTTAATAGTCGCGGATACTCTAACTTCAGGAACTTCTCGTGTATCAGGTATTTCTAAATAACATTTGTATTGATTTTCTGCGCAGTTGCATGTTTACTCCCTTAGGTAAATATTTATTCAATGTGCATTATTTCAACGATTTCGATATTATGTGGTTATGCATATCAACGTTGGAATGATTTAAGCAAGGATATTGACATCACTGTGGTCGTTCTTATCATAGGCGGGTCCCGGGGAAGGGGGGGCGGACCCGGCGTACGCCCCCCCCCCCCTAAAAATTGCCCAAATGTCAAAAGATTGTCGGACGCTACGCGTGCACAAAGCTGTGAGTACAATAACACAATGCATAACGCAAAATTCGCCCTGGACCTGGACCCACAACCTACTTCTTCTGTTTCCGCCCCCACCCCCTAACTAGAAATCCTGGATCTGTTTATGTTTATAGAAACCGAAAACTATCCACGGCGATGCCAAGAACATGCTCGAGAATTATCAGAGATGTCATATCAACAGACGAACTCTGTCAGTCGGATCTCCACAAACAAGGATAAAGCACAGAATCGTTTGGAACTGGCGTACCGCTGTATATCGTCTTTTAAAGTAAAACACGATATGTAATTTAAGACGTATGTCAGAAGACTAATTAAAAACAAACAGTTGCAACAAAGAACAGTAATCATTAGACTAGGTTTGTAATATAACAACACCAAAAGTCAATATTGAATCACAAATTGTCAAACTGTCTGTCAATGTTTGTTCATGAGTATTTGGACGCTTGAATTTACACAAAAATAAAGAAATCGAGTGCCTACATAATAGGTTGACAATAAAACCGCGAAATACGGAACACACAGGTTGTACCGTTGTACGGTATGTATGTCATGCCTACATACGAAATACGGAACACACAGGTTGTACCGTTGTACGGTATGTATGTCATGCCTACAGCAGTTAACTGGTAAACTATTACATCGTGACAACCCAGTTTGTCGGCGTTGACCTACTTATTTCACAACATGAGACCGAGATCTTCTGTTTCTCCATCTGATTAGCAACGTTTTGACACAATTACTGTGAATTAAATATAAGACTTTTTACGTTTTAACTTACATTACTTTTGTTCATTGTAATCATTGTATGTAATCAGTTTGCTATAAAGATTTGTAAATTGTTGATTTGTTGAGTGCTCTATCCAAATGATAATCATATTCATTTGTTTGAACTTGTGTCTGTCCGTCTGTGCGCATGCCCGTTCATCTGTTTGTACATCTGTTTGTTGTTACTTCATTTTATTATAAATTGTAAGAAAATGCATGAAAGGGCCCCTCAGACAAATTTTGAAAGATCCGGATGAAAGCAATGATGACTCTTTCAGCTGTATCTATTCTTGTTTGTTAATCAGATGTGATGTATACCTGCCTATGTTGTTTAAATAAATATGCTTCAAGAGCGAATTTATTATATCAATTAATTATAAAGTTATCAATATTATTAGTTGAAAAAATATGAAGGATATTTTATCGCCAGGTAAAGTATGTAAATATACTTATCATTTCTAACCGCAGTAATAATTGCAGTTGAACAGGAAGGAACTACATCTTGAGCTGGCTTTTAGATTTAGCTAATTGACCCGTATAATTTACTAGGTAACTTCGGATGGGTAAAATTGAACAGCCGTCATGTTTTATGATATGATTGACCTTACGACAGGATTTGACTGACAGGTCTTAACAGCCAATCAGAATCGAGTACTGATAAACCTCGTTGCAATCCGCCATCTTGTCCGTCAAACTATTGATGCCCGACACAAAGGTATATGCCGATTTGTTCTGGAAATCACGTTAAAATGATCAAAAAGTGTTGTTAATGGCACGACTGCAATGTTATTCTGAACTATGCGGGTGGTTTTTAAATACTTGATTAATATATTGGTGTATGTTATATTTTGATAGTAGCAGAGACCTATATTTGTTATTATATGTCTCTGATAGTAGTAAATAAGTCATTTCATTACCGCTCAGATCGCATATTTTCTTGTCTATCGATAGCCTCCCAGATTCTCATTTACACGTTTTGTTTATAATGCTTATTTTAGTACATGTATATAAAATCATTTTTCATCCTGTCAAACTTGCGTTTTCATAAACAATAATCATAGACCGAACATAAAAGCCAAAAATGTGTACTTGTCCCATCACCAAATTATAATATGTTCATGTACTGTCTTTCAAATCCTCTAACTGTATGTTGTAACGTACTTGAGTGAAAATATAGATAATTGTTGTTATTTGAAGTTTTGCCGTAAATTACGTTTGAAAACTCTGAATCCCTAATCAACACATTTGTCTTCCGCTGTCAATTAATTGATCGCGCAATCACACATGGATCTCTCATATTACACATGCTAAGTTTCGGTGTCGGCTGTCATGACAAATCTATTTCCTGCGTATATTTCGTTGTCATAAAATCATGCTGAGACTATGTGACATGTTATTTACAGTTTATCTGATTGTTAATTGAATTTTTAATTTTTAATGATTGAATTGGAGTAATTGTAGCAAATTGGTGATCACTTGGTGATTGTTTTAGGTACGTGACATAAATTAAATAAACACAAAGCCTCAGTTGTCTATAATTTGATAATAATTTGAATAGAATTATAAAATCGATATTAGGTGTCAGATAAATGAATTTATTTGTTCTTCTATTTTATTTACAAATTCTTTGTGTTAAGTCTTAATGGAAATATCATTACTTACAGCCAAAAATCTTTTTTTGTCTTGCTTATTTCTTTATTAAATAAATTTCGTTTTGAATAAAGACAAAAGAGTGGTACCATAAGAGAGAGAAATTTATGAAGAAAAGTGTATCATGATAAATTTGACAAAGCCTATATATCCGTACACCGACTGTCTGATCGTCTTTGACTTGTTTAAACTTCACCGCAGATTCTGACAATGTCCCCATCCTCTAACGTGATTTTTGACATTTCTAAGTAGCAACAAGGCACACATGCTTTAGCCTTAAAGTTTTCTTCAAAGACAACTCGCAAGTAAGTCGTACCAAAATCATCGGGAACATCTTCAAGCGAACCAATGCTCAATACCATTTTTTGACGGACTTCGACAGAGTGCTCTCCCTTGAATTTCAGGGGCGTGCGCTGTCGTAAGGTCAATTATGTACGGGCTAATATCTTGCATGTTAATATTGCTGCAGTGTCAAAATTACATTTAAACATAGGACACTGAACGATATGACAACGCAAAATATTGACACAATCGTTAATTTGACTTATCAGTGATTATTCTGTTGGTCAATGAATTAACTTAACAATTATACCGTTAACATTCTCTGTCAGGTTGGAAATTCCATAAATACATGTTCTGTGAATTGTTGACTGGAATAAATTCTTCATCATAATCATATTTCACTCTTACCATAACGACAAAATAAAGAAGGGCGTGTTCACGGAAAAATACTTCAATGCATCCGACTCCTTACAATTTCCGAGTTCACAATAACCGTGTTTAACTGTATTATCGAGCAAGCAGTGCTTCATGTACAATAAATCGCAAAATAAATAAATTATCTTTATTACAAGGTTTGATAATAATAAAATAAAAGGAATCTATATAAAATATTCATACATACAACAAAAATAACCATGTGAAATAAATGAATGAAGAAGCCAGATATCTTACTTATAAATAAACATAATTATCACAGACGTCCTCGTTACACTGAACAGTAAGTAAAACAACTTAAAAACAATGCGTAGGACGGAAATTCTGGTAGACAAATAACTAATAGGACTCAGTCATTTTTTCCAATATATTACCATGTCTTTGTTTTATCGAGTGACTTTCGGGATCATCTACGATGCACAAATCCATAAGTAAATTATGATAGATAATCAAGGCAGTTGTCGCCCTTTATTACATACTGTGTATTTAAACTTGTTGTTGTGTTGATTCGGGGATTTGATCAGGTGCGGTTTCTTGAGTAGTTTGTGAATCAAGTGCTGGAGTTTCTTGTCCAGAAGATCCTGTTTGTTGCTGTGTACTTTCATCGGCAGTTTGTTCAGCGTTGCCTTCACGTTGCTCACTGTGTTCTTGCGCAGTGTCTCCTGTGGCTTGTTCGTCAGTCGATTCACCAGCTTCCTGTGTATTTCTATTTTGTTCTACTGTTTCTTGAACGTATTCTGGTGCTACGTTTTGACAGGATTCTATCTGTTCAGATTGTGGTTCAGACTCCACTTGAGATGTAACAATAACATTGTTTACAATAACCGTGTCTCCATCAGACCCTTTCCTACTGTGGGAGCTACCACGTCGTTTACCTGAGTGGCGTCTATCCCGAGATGTACTTCTTCCTCTTTTTTCTCTAGAATTACTTCGATGTTTGCTATCTCTTGATCCACTTCTATGTTTATGATTCCGTTTACGATCTTTGGAACTGCTTCGGCTTCTTGATCTACTTCTCCTTCTACCTCGGGATCTGCTACGAGATTTCGATCCACGCCTTTGTCCAGATCTTGAACGACTGCGAGATTTTTTCCCATGTCTTTTCCTACTTCCAGACCTGCTGCGTTTTCTTTCTCGTGATCTGCTACGAGATTTCGATCCACGCCTTTGTCCAGATCTTGAACGACTGCGAGATTTTTTCCCATGTCTTTTCCTACTTCCAGACCTGCTGCGTTTTCTTTCCCGTGATCTGCTGCGAGATTTCGATCTATGTCTGTGTCCAGATCTTGAGCGACTGCGAGATTTTTTCCCATGCCTTTTCCTACTTCTAGACCTGCTGCGTTTTCTTTCCCGTGATCGACTTCTTTGTCTCGATTCAATTCTTGATGGAGCACGAGAAAGTATTTGTTCGAATTTGAATATATATCCACATAGTTCTGCAAATCAGAAAAATACAATAAAGGATGAAAACAGTACATAGTTAAGATCATTGCATTGTAACAGTTAATATCTTATCTATAATTCTTATTACAAGTACGTACATTTATGTCTCTTATATATTATTAGAAGAATGATTTCAAATTGCGATTTCATTCATACGCGGGGTCCAAAATATTTCACAGGTCCACGAAACCATTGAATACATTAAATATTCAAAAGGATACGACTAATTTGATAATGAGTGGTCTTATTATTTAGCTTTTACTGTTAATAATTACTCTGTCTTGTACAAGCAATAATTAATTGAATTAATTCGTTTTTAATTTAATTCGAATGAGTCTATGAATGGGAACGGATATCAAAAATGATATTCGAATATTCGTTAATGGTCCCTTCTTGTATCTGTCCGAATCTGTTGTATCCGGAAACATGTACAGTTTGTAGTTTTCGTTCTGTATGTTTTCGTTTCTTTTCTTCTTTTTACGACTCTTATCTTTTCATGTGTGTGATTAACAAACTGTGTTACCAAGACTGATAAGCCCCCAATATCGGATTTAATTTTAATATAAATCCAATATTTTCTTTCGTGGAAAAGAAAATTGCATTTAAGGTTTGTTACCTATAATGTCCAAATTTATTATCTCAGAAATGGAGCGGACATAACTTGGGAACTAATTTTACAGGTTTCTATGATAGAAAATGATTTATCGCGAAATCGTTCACTTACATTGACAATACATTTTTAGAGTTATTGTCTCTTTGAATTTGCATTGAAAATTATGGGCGGGGCCAGCTTTTCAAAAATTAATAAAAAAATATCCTTTTCAATGAAAACCCGCGGTAAAAAAGATGCAAAACGCATTTTTATGAATGAAAAATATAAGTCACCGTGCAATATTTAAAAAAAATGACATTTTTCTTTTTTCAACAGGGGCAACAATTACATTTTTTTCCAAATTGTGCTGTAAAATCAGTAATGTGTTTAGGGTAACTATCAAAGAAATAACAATAATTGGGGAAACTAGTTGCATAAAATAATTTTTTTTAATAGAATCGAGCAGACATGCTAATAATGTACTGTATTATGAATATAATACCTTACAATAATTACTTCGTTCAAGGTTCATTGCAGGATATTTAAGCAAAAACAGTAACCTATAAATATATGGTCTATACATACTCCAACCTGTGGGTAGCATGGAGTTGTTCAACGGTCATTGTTACTTACCGGCCTCTGTTATAACTCCATTCTTATCAATATCCATTTCTTTGATGCAGAAGTCAATTTCTTCATCAGTGAGAGCCTCGTCTTGACCGTAAGATAGAATAGATTTAAGTTCCTGAACAGAGAGGGGCCCTGAAATTTAGAGGTTGATATAAACGTTCAGCATATATGATCATAGCAGTAAAACTGTGTTTTGTTAATATAAACGATCAGCATATATGATCATAGCAGTAAAACTGTGTTTTATTAATATGAACGACCAGCATATATGATCATAGCAGTAAAACTGTGTTTTGTTAATATAAACGATCAGCATATATGATCATAGCAGTAAAACTGTGTTATGTTAATATAAACGATCAGCATATATGATCATAGCAGTAAAACTGTGTTTTGTTAATATGAACGATCAGCATATATGATCATAACAGTAAAACTGTGTTTTGCTGTTTTTTGGTTGTAAAATAGACCATGGTTATTGAGTGCATAATGTTTATAAGTGTAATACAACACCCTGTCCGTGTTGTATAATCGACCTTTGACATTTTTGACGTAATTAAAGCTGATAAGTTACCAACAACTGCCAATATTTCGCTGACCAATTTACTTTGATTCTGATTTTCATGGCAAAAGTGTTTGGGTTCTGTATGCAGCTTGTAATGGATATATAGTATGTCTTGTCGAGATATTGATGAAAACCATGCTAATTGTGACGGATTGTTTGGACCAGAAAATGGATATGTAATATGTCTTGTCGAGATATTGACGAAAATCATGCTGATGAAAACCATGCTGATGTGACAGATATATAGTATGTCTTGTCGAGATATTGATGAAAACCATGCTGATGTGACGGATATATAGTATGTCTTGTCGAGATATTGATAAAAACCATGCTGATGTGACGGATATATAGTATGTCTTGTCGAGATATTGATGAAAACCATGCTGATGTGACGGATATATAGTATGTCTTGTCGAGATATTGATAAAAACAATGCTGATGTGACGGATATATAGTATGTCTTGTCGAGATATTGATGAAAACCATGCTGATGTGACGGATATATAGTATGTCTTGTCGAGATATTGATAAAAACCATGCTGATGTGACGGATATATAGTATGTCTTGTCGAGATATTGATAAAAACCATGCTGATGTGACAGATATATAATATGTCTTGTCGAGATATTGATAAAAACCATGCTGATGTGACAGATATATAGTATGTCTTGTCGAGATATTGATAAAAACCATGCTGATGTGACAGATATATAGTATGTCTTGTCGAGATATTGATAAAAAACATGCTGATGTGACAGATATATAGTATGTCTTGTCGAGATATTGATAAAAACAATGCTGATGTGACGGATATATAGTATGTCTTGTCGAGATATTGATAAAAAACATGCTGATGTGACAGATATATAGTATGTCTTGTCGAGATATTGATAAAAACAATGCTGATGTGACGGATATATAGTATGTCTTGTCGAGATATTGATGAAAACCATGCTGATGTGACGGATATATAGTATGTCTTGTCGAGATATTGATAAAAACCATGCTGATGTGACGGATATATAGTATGTCTTGTCGAGATATTGATAAAAACCATGCTGATGTGACAGATATATAATATGTCTTGTCGAGATATTGATAAAAACCATGCTGATGTGACAGATATATAGTATGTCTTGTCGAGATATTGATAAAAACCATGCTGATGTGACAGATATATAGTATGTCTTGTCGAGATATTGATAAAAAACATGCTGATGTGACAGATATATAGTATGTCTTGTCGAGATATTGATAAAAACCATGCTGATGTGACAGATATATAGTATGTCTTGTCGAGATATTGATAAAAACATGCTGATGTGACAGATATATAGTATGTCTTGTCGAGATATTGATAAAAACAATGCTGATGTGACGGATATATAGTATGTCTTGTCGAGATATTGATAAAACCAGGCTGATTGTGACCCCTTCTTGGCGCCGACTCAGAAGTTTCTGACAGTAAAATACAAAGTTCGAAAACATTTGAGGACGAATCGTACATCCAAAGTGCGAAAGACATGTTAAGAAAAAAAAAATAATGATTTGAGTCCTGCCTAAATTACTTTTAGTCAAGTATTATAGACGCGACTATTTTTTTCTAGCTTTTTTATTCTTCAGTAGTCAATGCGGTTTACCTTCGCTTTTTCTGCAACATTTCAAATTGCGCAGAAAATCTTCTTGTCTTTCTTCCATTGATTGCCACTCCATACCAATCAAATCATCAACTTCATCAAAGGTCAGTTGTGAATCACCTGATAAGATTAAAACACATCGTAAAATGGTCCAACCTGGGTGTTCGGTCACCTGTTCCCAACGGTCATCCTTAAGTACATTTGTATTGCTATAAAAGACCAAATCTCTGAATGATGTCCACCAGTACATAAATGCCATTATTTGTTCACGGTTTTGTTTGTGTGAGCATAAATCGTACAATTTGTCATTCAATCTTAGATACTATTTCATTTAGTTATTTTATATATCTGCATATCATTTAGATACCCGTTCTTTATGTCTTTATGTGTAAAGATAAAATACGCTCTCCATATGGGACTAATACAGCACTTGTCAATACATCAATGATTGTTGTTTGGCAACAGGTTTGGCGGACAGAACTATGCCTCCATTAACTTATAACATAATATTTAGCAAACATTTAATTTAAAAAAAAACAACAACATCCGAATAGTATATTAATCTGACTCCCTGAATTTACACATAAAATTTTATTGAAAGTTATAGATTGTTACTATAAATAGTCGATACGGTGAGAGTGTTGGACACTACTGTGACAGTCATATTTTAGCTTGGAATGTAGTCGTTGGTGTGTAGATTATAAATGCACACCCGCATGTTGACGTAACAAATAAATTAAACAAGCCATAAACTTGTATATTTCGTGGTAAAGAAATAACGTACAATCAGTGCGCGAGTCAATTTGTCAGGTAAATCAACAAACGCATTCATCAAAATCAAATTGTTTGCACTGTTACCCGCTTAAAGGTTTTGAAAAATGAATTCTGTCGACAGACTTTGAAATACAGGCGTGAATTAGTAACAACGTCCATTTTGTGAACACATTCTTTTGTCATGTAATTGTTCACGTGAGATTTTAGATTTTATTGAAGAACATGATTATAGTGAATTCCTGAGGACCAGAATTATAAGTCCAATATATGCATTGTTCATTATAGAGATTCCATTGAAGTAAAATTTATTTCACTTCATCTATAGTGTTAAAATAAAGAAGTCCTTAGTAGGGGGGGGGGGGTATTTTATAGTATCTGATTTGTCATCATATTCGACATCACTGTAACAGTGTTTGACTGTGTTAATATTTCAAATACATGCAATATACACTTACTATTTTTGTCGAGTGTATGAAATAGCTCATCGATGCGTTTTTTGGTCGGCGCCAGAAAAAAATGAAAGCATAATTCTCTAAACTGGTCCTTGTTCATTTCCTGTTGATGATTTGTGAACTTGTAAAAGGCCTCTGAAAATAATCAAAAAGGTAAAATTATGACGCTGCACGAGTATCATATCTTTAAACAGAGTCTGTTTTAGTGCAAATCAGTACGACTTTTCTGGCTCGTGCAATCAGTGGTATGGACCAACAATAACTTGTATAGTCTTCAACAAATGCTTTTTAAGAACTCACTTGTTTAGCGGTAATATTTGGTTAACAACAAACAACCAGCCACATTACAAATGTAAGCCGTATATCAAGCTACCTGGTCCATCTGAGGTTAGGTGGAGGTACGGGTTGCATCAGAGTTTTTGGGACAGCTGACTTCGGATGCTAAATCTTTAGTCAACTTATTACTTACCTTCAAGCCTTTCCCTGGCTGGCGGCTCAGAGAAGTCAGTCTGAAAGAGAGTATTAAAAGGAATTAAAAAAAGTAAAATTTAACATTAAAATTTTCAGCGTTTTTATGGTATATGACTGACAGGGTGTAACGCCGTTTTCAACATTTTTCAGTTATATACGGCAACCGGGTCACCTAACCAGTTTTCCTAGTTGCATACCAACCAGTACTAATTTACCCTTCCACAATAAGCCGGCAACTTCTCCACATATGGAGGAAAATCGACATTTTTGTCAAATTGTCATATTAGGGTATGACTTGCCGCGACGGAATCCCGGATCGCCGGATTACAAGTCCAGTGCACTAACCACTGGACCACGGTCGCGGCCCGGTTATAACTAATAGACGATTCTCATACAGAGTAACTGTATAAACGTCCTTGATTTAGATGTCCTTTTCTTGAAACAATGACCTTAATCAAATTACTTGTACGAAATTTTGAAAAAAATATTGCTGGGCAACACAATTCAACCTCACTGAACCGGACAATAATTTTTGAAGCTGCCATAATTTTTCCTGTGTATTGGGAACTGAGGATGTACCCTGCCGAGTGCTGTGTTTTGACAATAAAGGTGACCCAATGGGGCTTGCTTGATTGGTGCCTGATGGATTGCTAATTGATTTATTATTGTTGGTGTGTGAAAGGACTCTCTCCAAGGTAATAAACTTGTGAAAAAATATAAATCACTTTCTTGAGAGTTATAATGATAATTTTCACAGTTGTTTATTAAAATTAAATTGATAAGCATGAAATTGGTGAAACAAATAGCTGTACACTGCTGACTTAGTCTGTACATGTAAAACATTCGCTTTGTTGATGAAAGTGTTCAAATCTTATTGCAGTATACATGTTTTATATTTATTGCATTTAAACTATATTAGATGAACATGTAAAATCATATTTTATAAGCATTACTTTTAAACCGTTATTGATGCCCATGCAAATAAATGTTAATTTTATGTGTTGTTTTCCTTAACACCGCTTTGACCAGGAAAATTGGCCAAATGCAGTCATATTCAACACTAAGGTCATCTATATCATGAGTAAGACTGTTCCAAATACAAAAAAAACCCCTCTCAACCCGAATCCTCGCTAAACCGGATTTTTTGTTCGGTCCGAACCCTGTCCGGTTTAGTGAGGTTCCACTGTAAAATCGTTTCTAAACTCTCTCCCTTTTTTACTGCCACCATGGAAACCAAAAGAAAACGCCATAAATCAAAGCACTGAAAATACTGTTGTTGGCCAGTTTTGCACTATTACAAGTTTATTGAGTTAACTGTTATGCATTTTCCCAAATCTCTTCAATGACACTGAACAAAAAGAAAAGTACGCAGATGGACAGATTGACAAGTAAATCTCAATGTTGGATGCAAGAAAGTGACACTGCTATCTGTAATCCTCCTTATGTAATAACTTTCCTTATTTCAATGTCTTAATTAAACAAGATCAGACAAAAGTTTGGAAAATCTAAACCGGTCTGAAAATAAATAGTCTTTATGAAGATGTGTTTTAACAGGGAAATAATGACTAAGTGGTGTTAAACTGTTTACAGATTGAATTATATAACTGCGCATTAACTGTTATAAGAAAACCTAATTTTCAGTAAAGTTCGCTTATAAAGATTGCAAACAATTACTGTTCCGTTTTTAAAATTCAAAAGCAAACATTTTTGGTGATTTTATGATCGCCGTTTATTGAAGCAATTTACGTGAAATCGATATAGTGCTATTTAAAAGTGTTTAAAATCCGTTATAGAATTTTGAATACCAATGTTTGAAGTGTAATTCTATTCTATAGTATAATGTATAGACAATCAACGAAGCATGGTACGATTCTTTCATTAGATAAATATTTAATGATTAGAGTTTCTTAAACTGTTGAACTATACAAGAAAGCTTCCAACCTTTTACTTAATATTTTACTGATTCTTTTTTTTAATCTTAAAATTGACGTCTAGGATAAGCAAATGTTTGTCTAAATCGCTGCGAATGCTTTTTACAAATATACTGAATGATTTATCATCAAATATGTATTTTACATATTTTAAACCTCGTATAATCGAGAACAAAAAAAGCTTGCTATAATAACTTAAATAGAACAGTTATAAAATAAATCTTTACGTAGTTGTTACATCACAAACCTATAATTATACGTGAGTGGATCGTTTCTAAACCAATTCAGCTGTCACTCCCCAAATTATTCCTTAGCAACCAATTTACATATATATGCCCTGTAACCTTGGATACGATAAGTCAAAGAATATGCTCACTGTAGTTCGTTGCGTGATTTGAAGAGCAAAGTATGCACGGTTTTACCTTTAATTCAAAAGTAAATTATCTAATCTATTATACTTTGGAGATTTGCTTTAGAAAAGGGCCTCAATGACTTATAAATTTGATAATTATATCTGTTGTATTACTAAATTCAATAAATTCTTAGTGTTCTATCTGAAATTCATAAAAGGAAATATATTTCATATATAGAATAGCATATTTGCTCTTTGTTAAACTTTTACATGAAATCTGAATACATCGCGAATGCTATGGTGCGTTTTTTTGTTCAAAATAGAATTGTTCAAATGTGTTTTAAATATTTAAAGATATATCAATATACGTTGCTTAAAATCAAATAAACCAAACGAATTCTCCACAAGGGATTTTAATTGTACATGTATATCCAGCTGATTTCAATAAATTTAAATAAATCATCATTGGCTCATTATGAAGATTAGAAATCGATTTCGCTCGGAGCGCTAGATTTCTATAATTGCTTTTTTTCTTATTCTATTAAAATCGGAAAAAATGAAGATGTTTTATAAGTACGTACTGGAGCGGTGGTTTAAGATTGAAAGGAAATAAATTGTACTTTAAATATTTAGTATATCTTCAGTGTATCGCAATTGAAATAGTTTTGAATAATGGAAAGTTATTAAGGATTTCTTAACTCAATGAAACTATTGAAATAATCTTTATTTGTGATGAGAAAAGTTTCGCGTGTGGGAGTTTAGAACGTTAGCCCAGAAATTTTGATTTGATATCTGATTAAATGCTTGGCTCTGAAATCAATTGCGTTCTGAATGTTTAAGAGACGGAGTTAATTTATTATCTGCGGGGAACATGAGTTTTTATATTTTCATAATGGCAACGCAAAAACCCAGGTCTTCTTCAATTCCCTAATATCAGCGACACACGTACTTGACATCTCTGTCCGCATAAAGTAGTATACTTGTTGGTCCTATTTTATGAAAACAAATGTAACACTATAATAAAATAAGGACTTAAAATGTAAACAGAGTAAAATCTCACGCAGAAAACGCTTCAATGTTTGGACCAACTTATTATAAAGACCACTTATATTCTGACCAGTTTTTTTCCCATTTCTTCCATTATTCAACTGGTTAATGAGATTTTGAGAACTTTTTGGTCCCAATGTCTAAATACCGAGGGTTTACTTTTAGTTCAAGTTTATATACACAAATTATTTGATTCAATAAATATGCCCCGGAAAACAGCGAATATTGTCCTTCTCAGTATAAGTCAGGTATATCAACTTACTTGGTAAACCACAAAGTATGTCTTTTTTTTCAAAAAAAGATGTCTACGATCTCATTTTCACTTCAGATGTATTATTTACGATCCAAATCTACGATCTATTGGAGCTACACATAAATTTAGACTCAATTTACACTTGATGATAAATATATTTAAATTAAACATTGTAACAATACAAGAGTGCTGTAAATCTCACACAAAGAATATGTTTAAGTAAAACACATATTCTGACTTAGATAAAAACCTGTTCATGTGTTATCTTAAGTAACTGATGTACGTATTAACAGGATTTTGTAATTGTTAAAATACGGTGCGTGTTTACGTTTTAAAATTGTACAATACAAATAGACCAATAATTATCAGTGGATAATGCAAATATTTTTATGCTATGAAAAATGCAAGTAGGATTTCAACCTATGCATTTACAATGTATGTATATAAGTCACGTAAAAATGTCGATAGCCTAACTAGATTTAAAACAAAAACTGACTACACAATAGAGTAAAAATCTTACCATTTCTTTTGTTGATCAATAAACCAGCGCAAATGATTTTACCACACACCGAGTGAAAATAATTTGCTCAATACTGTAGCACAGTCTATATTGACAATGATTTTATTGTTGCCTATATCGGAAAATACCGAGCCCGGCATCGGTAACAATCGGTTTTGTATGACAGTGTTTTATTGGTCCACGTGACCTGGCACCACGACAACGAGCGGGGTATACATTAACCGTCCGCTCGTCTCCATAATAATTCAGAAGATGTTATTTCGTCACCGCCCGGAGATTTAAAATTCAACGCCTCGGGATATTTATATTTACTTACATAAGTATTTAAACGTTGACTCTTTTTCGACAACTGTTTACGATAAGTAAACAACAGGAGTCGAAATTGATTTAAGTTCAGTTCTAAACGAAATCTTTTCAATATTTGTTTCTGCATGTATGTGGAAATAAAATACTTGATTGATACCGCCAATAATGTTTTGTTTTTTAATCGTTGTGTAGGACCCTTTTCGAACAAACATGCAGAGGCGTAGTGTGATAAATTCATGTACTTAATCGAGAAATGCAAAGTGATATTCAGAAAAAAATCCGAAAAAATAAAATCAAATATATGAATAGATGGCAAATATGTACATCATATGTATATTATGGAGGCAACATTCACTTTTAAACTAACAGAATCCCTTAATAACAAGTTCCACATAAATCCCCAAAAGTTACCTTTTTAATGTATCAGGTTTGATTTCCGATTTTTCAATTAGTGATAGACAAATCCTACCAGTACCCGACTCAGAGGTTGTTTGCTCCATGCAGGACAAAATATCATATCACTTACAAGATTTGAGGTGGCGAACTCTGTCCAAAATTAAACCAACAAATGAATCGCAGCACATACCTACTTTCTCACTCACTCACTCACTCACTCACTCACTCACTCACTCACTCACTCACTCACTCACTCACTCACTCACTCACTCACTCACTCACTCACTCACTCACTCACTCACTTACCAACTTACTTACCAACTTACTTACTTACCCGTTCACTTACTTGTTTGTTTATTTGTTTGCTTGCTTACTTGTTTGTTTGCTTATTTACTTACTTCCCTACTTATTTACTTACCGGTTTACTTACTTTCTGATTTTCTTACTTACTCACTTATTTATTTACTAACTTATTTACTTGCTCTCTTACTTACTTACTTATTTACTTATTAACTTACTTACTTGTTTATTTAATATCTTACTTACTATCTTCATTTCTTACTTATTTACTTTCTTACCTTCGTTGTTAATTTATCAATTATCTTATTTATTGTCTCATTCAATTATTTATTGCCTTACTTACTTATTTATTGCCTTACTTACTTATTTATTGACTTACTTACTTACTTATTGACTTACTTACTTACTTATTCATTGTCTTACTTACTTATTGACTTACTTACTTACTTATTCATTGTCTTACTTACTTATTTATTGACTTACTTACTTATTTATTTATTGTCTTACTTACTTATTTATTGACTTACTTATTTACTTCTTTATTGTCTTATTTACTTATTTATTGACTTACTTATTTACTTCTTTATTGTCTTATTTACTTATTTATTGACTTACTTACTTATTTATTGATTTACTTATTTATTGTCTTACTTACTTATTTATTGCCTTACTTACTTACTTATTTATTGCCTTACTTACTTACTTATTTATTGCCTTACTTACTTACTTATTTATTGCCTTACTTACTTACTTACTTAGGTTTCTTTCCTTGTGTAGTCCATCAAAGGGCAGTTTTTATACTGCTATAATGTTATACTGCAAACGCCTCTGTCGGATTTCTTGGTTGATACGGACTGACTTCGTTATATTGAGAAGGTCTGTATTTCGTATTATTTGATGCCAAAAGATTCGGCATATACGTCTGAGACAGCCATTGCGGGAGTTTTTTTACCCTCCCACTTTCACTGCCATGTAGTAAAATTTATTTCACATTGCTTTTATATGATTATATTATTTTAAGTTTTGATTTTCGGCTGCATTGTCTCGATTTCCAAATTGGCAGTAATTTGTAGAACGCTGTTTTTGGTAAGTCTGCTCATGATGTCTTTTTTGTGTCGCATCCTCCGTGCTTAGAATGGATCCCAGATAGTCATTTTTTACTTGTTCACTTTCAGCGTTTTGAGCATGGAGTTTGTGTACAGAGGTCGTATTAAGTCTCATTTCTCTGGTTTTATTGGCGTTTATTTGTAGATCTACTTGGCTCGCGAAGTGGTTAAATCTGTTGGTCTTGTCTTGCATTCTTGCATGGAGTTTCGATGATAAAAGGAATGAGAACATTGACCATTCTTCTTGTTTGATCTTTTGTTGGTTTCTTCATCACCCAGTCAGCAGTTATAAGAAATAGGACAGGTGAGATGATGCAGCCTTGTCTTATCCCTGATTTTACTTAACTCGGGATCGACAATAGCGTGATTCATCGCCAATTATCACAGTTTCAAAGGTCTCATTTCTTTGAAAGTTAAATTATTAAACCATTCGTCCAGTCTTCTGGAGTCACGATCTCCTTCCAGATGTCATGAAAGAATATGAAAAGTCTCTCTGTTGTTATGGTAGGACTCAGCTTGGATTTCGTCAATACAGCTGCTTTTCCAGACTTCATTTACTTTAGAGCTTACGTGATCTCTTCTTTTGATAGTGTTACAATTGACATGTCTAGTTCTTCTTGTTGTATTGATCAAAATATGTTGTTGGTTCTGGTCTGTTTAATACTTCTTGAAAACTTTCTACCCAACTTAATGACTGTTCAGAATATTTGGCAAGTATTTTCCTCGTCAGTTCTTGACATGAGGAGGTTGTTTGGTGTTAACATTTTTGTGTTTTTGTACAGGGTGTTGAGGTTACCTCTAACAGCTGCTGTCTCAGCTTCTTCTGCACTATCGATATCTTCCAGATATTTTTTTGTCTTTTCTGGCAGGATTTTCAGTTCTTTGTCATTTTCTGTATGCTCTTTCTGGGCTTGTTCTTTCAGTCTTTGGGTTATGGTTGATGGTTTCCAAAAATTCTGAATTTGTCTCTCAATTCAGTGGTAAACTTTTGTTTTATGATGGGATCTTAGAGTCATTTGTATCTATGATTTTCTTTAATTGTTGTGGTTCATGACGAGCTTATTTCAATTTCAGTCTGAGTTAAGCAGCTACTAAATGGCGATCACTGTGTACGTACGCTCCTCTAAATGTTCTAGAATCTATCTCTTCTTCTCATTTACCGTTGATGATGATGTGTCTATTTGGTTTTTGTCTCTTGCATTTGGTGAATTGTAGGTTATCTTGTATATATCTTTGTGTTTGAACAAAGTGCTACGAATGACCAGCCCATTGATAAAACATGACTCTTATAGTCGCTATTGTCCTTCCCAACTTTGTCATTCTTGTCACCAATGACAAGTAGGACATCATGACTAGAATGTTTGTTAATTTGGGCCCGTAGCGCTTCGTAGTAGGCATCTTTGACTCCTCTTTAACATTATTGGTCGGAGAATAGCACTTTATGATGGTTGTTTTGGCATAATTTTAAAACGAGCTCTGATTAATCTGTCGTTGATAGGTTCCCATTCCATTAGACATTTAGCAGATTGTTTAGCACCTTCAGAATGGTGGTCATCAGTTCTTCCTGAGTAGATGATGGTATGTTGTGTATCATAGTTTTCCTACTCCAGCCCATCTACATTCACTGACTCCTGGTATTTCTAGACGGTACCTGTCTATTTCCTTGACGACTTAGGCTGCCTTAGAAGCCTGGTACATGGTATCGATAGATTTCTTTGGGATCTTAAGATTTCATCCTGTCCATGGCCTCCTGGGTCGGGCTTTTTCCTTGTACATTCATACAACTGTAGGCAGAATTCATCATCCCATGTAAACCAGTATTATAAACCAGAGACAAGGTTATTAGCCTTGTGCTCAACCCCCAACCTGGAGGACCAGGGATTTTGCATTCAAGGTTCCTGTCCTCTAGATCAGCTGCTTTGCTGGGCTAATGAGTCATGATCTGCTCATGTTTGTTCAGAATTTTCTCTCGTAAACAGGTTACTTTCACCTCAGTTTACGAACCCTGTCTGTCTTGTCATTTAACCAATGACGAGCGGTTTGGTTTTCAAGCAACAGAACATTATCCACATGTCAGTGGGTTTTTGTATGCTCTCATATAGGGGCCAAACTGCCTCCCGGACCTTGCGGTTTTGCCTGGGACCAAGTCGCCCGTCTTTCACCTCTGGTAGGATCCAATATCTAAGCCACATTGTACGAGAGGCTATAACTAGCTGGTAAGACTTACGCACTCATCCAGAAAAAACGAGTAGTCTGTGGTGGAGCTTTAAGCGAGAAACATAAACACTCCACAAAATGCACAAAATACCCATCATACAATCATTATGACAGACCTCAGCATTTAATCACTGCACTTAAATCTTAGCACATTAATGCTATCTTACATCTAAGACGGATATCTCAGTACTTAAATCTCAGTGCTTAATCTCAGATTTTAAACCTCAATAACTAAAATATCAGAACTTACACCACAGCACTTAAATTTCATACCTTAAATTTCAGCACTCAAATCTTAACACTTAAATATCAGTAGTTGCATCTCTAAAACTACGTCTCTTAAATCGTATGTGTCAGCTCTTAAATCTCAGGACATAAAATGTATTATACAATCCTGGTACTTAAATCTCAGGACATAAAATATATTATACAATCCTGGTACTTAAATCTCAGGACATAAAATGTATTATACAATCCTGGTACTTAAATCTCAGGACATAAAATATATTATACAATCCTGGTACTTAAATCTCAGGACATAAAATGTATTATACAATCCTGGTACTTAAATCTCAGGACATAAAATGTATTATACAATCCTGGTACTTAAATCTCAGGACATAAAATGTATTATACAATCCTGGTACTTAAATCTCTGGACATAAAATATATTATACAATCCTGGTACTTAAATCTCTGGACATAAAATATGTTATACAATCCTGGTACTTAAATCTCAGGACATAAAATATATTATACAATCCTGGTACTTAAATCTCAGGACATAAAATATATTGTACAATCCTGGTACTTAAATCTCAGGACATAAAATATATTATACAATCCTGGTACTTAAATCTCAGGACATAAAATATATTATACAATCCTGGTACTTAAATCTCAGGACATAAAATATATTATACAATCCTGGTACTTAAATCTCAGGACATAAAATATGTTATACAATCCTGGTACTTAAATCTCAGGACATAAAATATATTATACAATCCTGGTACTTAAATCTCAGGACATAAAATATATTATACAATCCTGGTACTTAAATCTCAGGACATAAAATATATTATACAATCCGGTTACTTAAATCTCAGGACATAAAATATATTGTACAATCCTGGTACTTAAATCTCAGGACATAAAATATATTATACAATCCTGGTACTTAAATCTCAGGACATAAAATATATTATACAATCCTGGTACTTAAATCTCAGGACATAAAATATATTATACAATCCTGGTACTTAAATCTCAGGACATAAAATATATTATACAATCCTGGTACTTAAATCTCTGGACATAAAATATGTTATACAATCCTGGTACTTAAATCTCAGGACATAAAATATATTATACAATCCTGGTACTTAAATCTCAGGACATAAAATATATTATACAATCCTGGTACTTAAATCTCTGGACATAAAATATATTATACAATCCTGGTACTTAAATCTCAGGACATAAAATATGTTATACAATCCTGGTACTTAAATCTCAGGACATAAAATATGTTATACAATCCTGGTACTTAAATCTCAGGACATAAAATATATTGTACAATCCTGGTACTTAAATCTCAGGACATAAAATATATTGTACAATCCTGGTACTTAAATCTCAGGACATAAAATATATTATACAATCCTGGTACTTAAATCTCAACATTTAAATCTAAGCTCGTAAATCTTAGTATTTAATTCTCAGCTTTTAAATTGAAGAGCAAATAAATTTCAGTACAGGTATCTCAGTACTACATAACCTCAGCACTTGAATCTCAGTACTTAGATACATGTATATAATAATAAATTTTAGCACCTTAGTGTCAATTCTTCAATTTTAGCACTTAAATCTCCTGCATTAATTATTTGTCTATTCACCACGTGTGACAAGCATTTTGTTTATGTTAACCGCTGAACAAAACCCATCTTTACTAAAGATCTGTTTTTTTGTACTTCAAACTTACTTTTAGAAACACACAGACTTACGGAATTTAAATCCTGTTGAATACATTATTGGAATTATTCATAAGTATTTAAGCAAAATTGAGCATCATTTCGTCCATAAGTTTGATCTTAATGATAGTCAGCATCGATTGGGCAAAATGTGTTTTGGCGTAATAATGCTCCTGGTTTCCACAATGCCGACCGACCATATTCTTTTCTGTTGACCCGAGGCCATTTTCGGTCTTGACCAATTTTGTCCGGCCGATAATTTCATTTTCGTAGAATTATTACATACCTCTCCGAACAAAAAAGAACTATTTGAAAAAGAGTTTTGCTGACTTACCAACCCTGTATTATGAGGTTGTTAGCGGAAACCAGGTTTTTTAACTCAAACGTCGAATTACTGAAGAAAAGGTAAACATAAATTATGATTTAAAAAAATAATGATTTCAACAAAACTAACAATTTTTTATGAAATCGTACATAGTAAATTAACGCATCATCGGAGAACTTTCCTCAAGCGGATTTAAGAGATTGTTCGACAACATCGTACGTTACCCTGACATACATCCGGTTGACTGCTGACAAAATTACATTTTCATACTGTTCTTAGCCCAAATTATAAAATTCAATACCGTATTGTAATACATATAATTGTGATAATGTAAAATTCATCATATATAAGTAGATGACGTGTGATACACCTTTAAGATGTCAAATGGACTCTTAATATTACATTGTAAATATATAATATGACTAATATTTGTTTGCAAGTATTTCTCTATTGCATTTAATACTATCATTTATTTGTTGAATGTTTTCTTTCCATGTTTAAATATCGATGAATTGTAAATTATGGATGAATTAGATCAACATAGCACAGCACAGCACCACTCGGAACTACACGGATGTCTCTCGACATTGACCTCGGACGTAATACGATGGCATCCATTGGGACTACTTTCAACCTCGTTTCCAAATAGCGCTAAAAATGGTTGTCGTACAAATCCGTCGTACAAAAATTTCAATGTCTGGATCTGTTTAACTTTTAAATCGAAGTCAACATGAACACAATCTTTAGCAAACTGCAAAGCTTCAAAGAAGTCACTGTCATCAGCCATCTTTACGCGTAGAACAATTGAGTGAGAAGGCAGTTCCGGCGGAGAAATGCATCGATTTGATGCATATTCTTCCACCAATCACATTCGAGGTTAGTATGGAGCGAAGCGGAGTTAGCCGACGATTGCCGATTGGCACAGCACAGCACAGTATCGTATGGTACGTATTTACGTAGCAAATAAAGTTAAACAATCAGAAAAAATCTCACAAACTATTCCGTGTTATTTCGGTTTTATTTATCGTTACAGATCCATGTATAGATGTACAGTGTGTATGTATAAATTCATTAATAAATAAAAGCAGTTATAAACAGAGTCGAAAGGCTTATTTTCCTACCTATATTTAATTATAATTTCACCCCTCACTTTGTCAATCGTTTTACTGGAATTCAATTTAACAAAGATTTCTGTCGTGGGTGTTTTGGTATCATTCTAATCTGCTGCCAATTTTATTAAACATTTTGTAAATACCATACATATCGAAATTAGTATCAAGACAAAAATTCTAAACTTATTGATTATAGTAACAACAATTTTGACGAAAGCACGAAAGAGAATTAGATACAATAAAAGCAACGAGAGTATAAAATACCGAACTAACTTCAAGCCACTTCTTGTCCAAGAAAATTTGGGAACGATGTAATGATATGAGAGACACACTATAAATGCTGTAAGAACATATTCTATTAATGACTCGAATTTTGCATTCATTCCGACAATTCATTGCAGGACATACAATTATACATACGTATCAATACATTTACCAAATATCTCTGTCGAGGTCAGATTTGAAACCTTGAGTCTTATTATGATAGTAAATAGTAATACGTGTACAATTCAAGAAGTTGTTATGTAAACATGGCAAATGCATGTATAAACACTACGGCAGGTAACTGTTCGCGGTGAATTTTTCATTTGACTGGATATTCTTGAAAAATCCGAGGCTACGTGTCTAATTCCACGAAATTCTAATGCTCTGTATTTCAACCTTTGTGATTTATTATATATTCCATGTAATCTTCAATTCCATAGAATTTTTAACATAATATTTAATTCCAAAAAATCCACAATTCCGAATACGTTTCACTTCTATATAAATCGTCATATCAATACAATTTACAGTCCAATTCTACTTAAGCTGCGAGTATATAATATATAATATATAAATAATACATATATATATATAATCCTCTTTTGTTTCCTGTTTCAAGTCTCTATATGATTCCGTTCTTGCATATTTCTACTAATATGATTTTTAGTCCTTATAATTTTCACATAGACTTTCAAAGCAGCCCATTTCCTCTGCTGTATGTTTAAGTCTATATAATTCTAATCAGTTCAAAACTTTAGCAATTCAGTCGTGCTGCATTCTGAATTTTCAACTGTATAATCTACAACCAAATTACATATACGTATAATTTCTAGTAATGTGCTTCAAGAAAATCAACAAATTGACAATATTTCGTTTTTTTTTTTGTTGTTAATAAAACAAGTGTTCCTTTGTTTCAAGTGTAATACCGACAGATGTAAAATGCATACATATACAAAAAGTTGTCTCTCGGGGCGTTTCATTTAAAATGTAAATCGCATTAATGTTTTATTTATATTTATTCATACCTTCAAATAAACTGGTTCCGGTTGACTCTATCCGTACACTGCAACTTTGAACGGGAACAGGAACCAGTTTCATCTTCAAAAATCTGCTTAATTCACATACGATGATTATCTGGTATGCAGATCTAGTCATTTACATTTAAAACAGTCTTTTTGGGATGTTCCGAAATAGACAGTAATCTTCAGTAGGATTCACCATGCCATTTGCATCTTTGTTATCAATGTTCCCAATTATAATCAGTATTGATTGATCGGGAGTACCATGTAGATGTAGATGTTAGGTTAAACTGGGTCCCGTTGACCCTGTCTGTATTAACATCATAGAACAAATTTATAGGCCTTACACCTGAAACATGGCGGTCAAGGTCAGTATCAAGGATCTCGCTTAGTAATATATATTTTGTATTTAAGTAACTGTGACAAAATTGAATAGAACCAAACCTATCGCAGTTGATACTGTTGCTTGGAAACGTCATGAAAGTTTTCATGTCTAGTCAGCCCTTTCTTCCAGTTAAATCACTTACCGGTTTGAAGTGATATGGATTTCGGATAGGAAACGATGCCCGTCTAAATTAAATTGTCGTCATTCAGTGCTTGTTGGAAGTTGTGTGTAATCTAGTGTCTAATGCAATAATACGTGACATGAAAATAAAAACAAATATCCATCATCTTCTGTATAAATAGTATATTTTGGTTAAATTGATAATTACTGCTGGTAATTCCTCTTAAAAAGATTCCTGCGTCAATATAATTTTATAAAAGACAGGTCTAACATGCTAAAATAGGGGTGTGTGGCTTAGCGTACCTGAACTAAGTGCTCATGGTGAGGTGTAGTAATTGCCTTGAACATCAAGTGTCATCAGTTGTTTCAAATGAACTTATCTCAGCAACCACTTGGTCTATTTCAATCGAACTTCACAGGAAAGATCCTTGGATGGTACTCTGTCATGGTTTTACAAATTGTGCCTCTGGACTCCACCCAGGGTCATGTTTAAATACCTTTTTTGCCAAAACTACATAGCTTATCTATAAGATATGTAGTGAGTAGCACTGTCTTATGGCCCTACACGAGGTAGTTCAAATGCAGTGTTTCTGCCAGATTCAAAATTGTGAGAGTCATTTGTGACCCACTTATCGATATTTTAAGGTCATAGGAAAAGTTTTGTCAGTGTTGTAATATGACTATTCAAAGGTACTTACACAAAACAAACTCTTATTATGGCTTTAGTTTAGTTTTATTAGCTCACCAGAACTGAAAGTTCAGGGTGAGCTGTTAGGATGGGTAGGTGGATGCTCCGGCGTCTGGCGTCAACAATGGTCTTCTCCTCAGAAACTACCAGTCTGACTTACTTCAAATTTGCTGTGCAGAAGCCTTTTGATGTTCTAATTGCAATTTGCTCATATCGTTCCGGTTGACCGCTTTTTGGGGTCACTAGAGCTAAAAATAGAAAAAACTTTAATCATCTTCATTTCATGAACCAGTGGATGGATCATCACCAAACTTGGTCTGTAGCATCCTTATATGGACATTTATCAGATTTGCTAAAAAAATTGGGTCGGCTCCTTTTAGGGGCCGCTAGAGCTAAAAATAGATAAACCTTTAATCGTCTACTTCTCATGAACCAATGGATGGATGATCACCAAACTTGGTCTGTAACATCCTTAGATGGTCCTTTCTCAAGTTTGCTCAAATAAATTTGATCAGCCCCTTTTAGGAGCGGCTAGAGCTAAAAGAAGAATTACCTTAAAATGACTTTTCTCACGTTTTTATGGATGGATTATTACCAAACTTGGTTTTTAGCATCTTTAGATAGTGTTCTATCAGATTTGCGCAAGAAAAAATTGTTGGCCCCTATTAGGGGCCGCTAGAGCTAAAAATAGAAATACCTTTAAATGTCTTCTTCTCATGAACCAATAGATGGATCATCACCCAACTTGGTCTGTAGCATCCTGAGATGGTTCTTTCTCAAGTTTGCTCAAATAAATATGGTTGGCCCCTTTTAGGGGCCACTAGAGGTAAAACTTGAAATACCTTAAAATGACTTCTTTTCATGAACCAGTGGTTGGATCATCACCACATTTGGTCTGTGGCATCCTTCAGTCATCACGAATGTTCTTTTGTAGTATCCTTTGATGGTCCTTTATCAAGTTTATTATTGTTCCCCATTATTTGCCCACAAGTGTACCTTTATTACCTTTTTAGTAACAAGTTAATTAATGTTTATTCTTGTGAGCGATGCAGGGACATCATGGCCCTCTTGTTTCGTTTAGGTTCGTCTGCCATTGTTTGGTAAGCACCTACGTTACACAGACCTATCATATCTAAGATGCGGATGAATGTCGGATAACCAAATTGTAATTTCAATCCAGAGTTGTCGTTCGTTTCTTATAATGTATTTAAAGATAGGAACGACTACTCTGGATAGAGATTGACGGAATCAATGATTTAAGTAGCGGTTTACACACGCCCCTTAAACCAGAAATGTATTTTGTAAACATCGCGAAGGGACAGGATTTTTTAATTTGGACATTATTTTATTACAGAAATATAAACAAATGTTCAGACTAAACTGATATCTTGGTTGTTTCCGAAAAAACGCACTAGACCAATTTTACTGGGTCATCAATGAAATTATTACGTCAAAGATGCAAGAAATGCACCTTCGCGGAAACACTGCAAATGATGTCCCTAGGGTCAAAATTGACCCAGCCCCAGGGGTCTCTTGCTTTACTTACAATGTGTGTGTTTGTAGATTATTTAAGGAAAACCTTTAAATAAGACATGTAGGAAAAACCTGAAAACTCTTCTGAGCCAAAACCACTTGACTTGTATCCTGCACCACTAGATATTACAATTATTTTGTTTAAGATATGCATATTCATATTTGTAGGCTGGAGAATCAGCAACAGACACTGGCATGGTTGTGAAAATATCAGAGGTTTGTTAATAAATCTTATCAAATTATCTATTTTTGGTTTGGTTTGCAAGCTGTTAGTTATCTAAGGTCTGTTGTTACTTGTGCCAGTTACTTACAAAACAGATTTGTGCTGGTATCAGGAGAATGATAAGAGTTTTAGCCAAAACACATTTGTTTTTATTTGTTTATTAATAAAAATTACTTTATGATTGATAAAGAATGTTATGAACTTCACTGATATGAATTTAAAACTTCTGTTGTAATGTGTGACATCCTTGTAAATTTAGTAGAACCACATTTACTGTGACATAGAGACCGCTACAAAATTCAGACTGATTATTTTGGTCCTAAAGGGTTGCTAATATCAAGCTTTTCCTGCACACTTATTTTCCACTTTTGTAGTTGCCAATTTATGAGAAACCTGTAGTGAAGGTGAAACTTGTTCCAGAAGAGATAGGGCCATATAGAAAGGGAATATCCGTCGTCAGATCAGCAATATGGAGCTGGTTGGATTCTGTACAGGTAAATACTGCTCGCAGAAACAGCCCAACTTTTGTAACTAACTATGAAATCGCTACTATTTTTCTAGACACAATATTTCCTTCTAGTCACAGAAAACTTAATCTTCTTGCTTACCTACCAGCCTAAAACCAGAGTCTTCAGGCTGGTGAACTTTCTCAAAATTGAGTCATTCATGCTAGTGGTAAATGTTTTATTCTCAGCCCTTTTTAGCTGGGATAGTGCTTTAAAAAAATTAGTTTGAACAATTTGCCAAAACAAATTACTGAAAAATCTATGAAGATCATTTATGAATATATCTAATAACTAATGTGAACATATTATAGTTTTAACACACTTAGAAAATATTTACCTCTTGGTTGATTAGAATCTCTCTGATTTTTATCTGATATGTGTGATGGAGGAATTTAGCTTATTCTGTGATAAGATGTTTTACATGTGTAAATGTTGTAAAAAAGTACATTCACATTTTATTTGGTGTTTTACTACAGGGGACTACAAATGCAGTAAAGGACAAATATGAGACTGGGAAGGCTCATACAATGTGTAAGTAACATCATGATCAGAGTTTTTTCTTAGATCTTAATTCTGTTGATATTTATGAAAGTATAGTATTGTTCAATTCAAACTTATTCTTAACATGTTTCTACTTCATAACAAACACCATACATACTTTTATTGAAACCCTAAACAAGTATTACATAGTGACTTTACTTATTAAAGTAAACAGGCCTCTTTGGCAGTGTTTACACTCACGTAAAATCTTGCATAAATCCCGCAATAAAATCAGAAATCACACAATACAATTTGATCTGCTACGAGATCGTACACATACGAATATGTTTGGGGACGAATTGCCGATTTTCTGGAAACACCCATTACGATGTATGCGTATACATATATTTCTTTAAAAAATGTTCATACCCCCCCTAAATACTTCTCTTACCCCCAGATTTCAGACCTATGGGGTAAGTGTACCCCCAATTTCAGAAGTGAGTGGGAACACTGTTTGGTCAAGTGGTTGTGGTCTGTTACTAGTAATCACTAGCTGCTCACCACTGAGTTAGAATCCAACCAGTACCAGACAGATTTCCTATGTGTGAAAGCTATTCACTTGGTCATTGGTTAGGTGTACTTATGTGTACGTCTGGGATTTTCTTCCACTGATACAACTGGAAAGTCGCCAAATGACCCAGGCTGTTGGTGTGATGTTAAACCTAGTGAAAAAATTCTCCAAGGATTTCAAAAAATCATAAGTCTAGTTTCATTAAGATCATCTAAGTTAGTCCCTTGATATGGCTGATATTCTTGCTTCTTTACTTTCTCATGTCATTTGAGCATTCATGTGTATGACTTGGACTTCCCCTGTGTATCATCAACTCAAATAAAGACTCAAGGGTCTTCATATTAAGGTTTTACTGCTTATATTTTCAGCTACTATTGATTATGTTCAGAGTAATGACGTCCGTCCTAAAGTTGGATTGATTGGCGCGTCTGGACTAACTGGCCTAGCATTAACTTTTAGACGTAAGTCATAATTTTTACATCGGTGTAACAATTGTTTGTCGTGACTTACTAACCAGCAACAATTTTTCGATTGTTATTGACTATCATTTGACCTCTAAATTGTGCATGATTCTTGACTTCTAAATTGTGGATGATTAATTCAGTGTGATTTGAAAAATTATATAATCCTTCTATATGTGTATTTATTACATATCTGTATTTTTTACATTTTTAGCTCACCTGAACCTAAGGTTTAGAGTGCGCTATTAGTATGGGAAGGGATTGTCCAGTGTCTGGCGTCAACAATGGTCTTCTCTCACATTTTCTTAAAAATTGCTGTGTAGTATTATTGTGACCTTGTGACTGTAATTTGCTCATATATCAGTTGACCCCTTTTAGGTGTCGCCAGAGCTAAAAATGGAATTATCTTTTAAACATATTCTCCTCATGAACCAATGGATGGATCATTACAAAATTTGTGTTTAGCATTCTTAGCCTTCTCTGGTTTGCTTGAATAAAAATGGTTGACCCATTTTAGGAGCCGCTAGGGCTAAAAATAGAAATACCTTTAAACATCTTATTCTTATGAACCAATGGACGTATCACCTCTAAACTTGGTCTTCAGCATTGAAAGACTGTCATCCATCATATATTTTAAAATGAATTTGGCCAGCTCCTATAGGGACCACTAGAGCTTTATCACCTTTTCAGTAATGAGTTAACTTGCATTTATTCTGATGAGTGATGTGAGGTCAACATAGCACTCTTACTTAAATATTTTTTCTGTCAAATTTCATGATATTGAGCCAATTTTCAGAAATAACTATTGAATATCAGTATTTGAGATTTTTTTTTAAATGCAGTTGTCCAAATTCCTAGGAAAATTGGCATATTAGTATCAGAATTGATGGTGCTTCCATAACTTCAAATCGGCTTGAAATGCATATTGAAAATTTTAATTTGTTGTATTTTTCAAACTTTTGCAAGTAAAGCAAATATGTCTTTTGGTTGTATAACTATCTCAACAACAGATTTATTTTATTAGATGTAATTGATAGGTAACATTTATTTCACAAACTTTTGCCTGAATATTGAGATTAACAATGAAATCAGGTGAAACATAAGGCCAGATAAAACAGTTGGGTTTATGGTCACTCAACAAAAAAAGTGTAGGTAGGCAAAGTTATTTTTCTGATTTTTTTAAGCATATCTTTCAGACTTTTGAGGTATGATTTGTCTTCAAATATTTTCATAATACCATGATTGGTTGCATTTTTTGTTTTGTTTTACTATTAGAATTTTCAGGGTTGGAGCAAAAAAATAGGATTGGTCTGGAAACCAGAAGCACAACAATTTTTTCTGGCCTAGTTGTGTTCCTGTGGGTGGCTTCTTTGGCTTTTGACCCTTGTTAAGAATACTGTTTTACATTTATTTCCTAGTGTTACTATCAGTATAAAAGATATGCTTATATAAAAAACAATGGAGAACATTAATAAAAATGAAAATAAATTTGAAACCAAATCATTAAAAACGAACGTTGATAAAAATGATGTTGTTTCAACACCATGTCAAAATAGAAGATATGAATATTCAGATAATGGGATTATTTGAATAATTTAGGTTAAAAAAAGATTAATAAAGTTTGAAAAACTTTACTTTTCTAATTTCTTGTCTAAACATCTTACGTGAGAACATGAGATACAATTCATTGCCAAATATTTCGTATTTTGGATTTTACCATCAGAATCTTTAGGGATGGCTTAAAATATTGGGTTGGTCGAGAAACGTGAACATTATTATTTTTTCTGGCCTAAGCACAAATTAATTCACTGAACCCTTTTTTGCAGGTGGCATTTTACAGAAGACCTTTGCCTGCATATTTTTGATGACAGCTGCCACTGCAGTTTGTTATCCATATGAAACCGTAGATTTTACTTCAAAGAGATATGAGGCAGTTAAAGATGCTTTTAAAGGAAGTAAGTTGTTTTTATGGTTCTTTCAATGGCATGATTAGTTTTTGTCCAGCCCCAAGCTGAGTTCAAATTACTTGCCACAATGGCAATTTGGTGTATCCATATGAATTTTTTTCTGGACCTTAAATTTGTCAGTTAATGGAGAATTCCAAAATAACTTCACACAAATGTTTGTCTAGATGGAACACGGGACCCATGGATGTATCATCACTAAACTTGTAGCATCCGTAGATGGCTCAAAAGTCGAGGTTACTTTTGGTCTTTTCAGGTCTGTTAAATATATATATATGTTATTATGAATGGTGAGCTTTGGGTGTTTAATAAAAGCTCCAAACCTTATGTAAAAAGTGTGTGGTCGAAAACATATCAAAGTTTTTGACAAAGAAGAATTTACCGGCTCAACATGTTACCATGTGGGATCTTGTTGTATTGGAATTTGATATTCTTGGAAAAAAGTGTCCATTGGTGATGATTTTAATCATGACTCAAGGTTTCAAAACATGAGATTGTTTCCAACACTAATATTAATTTTGTATCAAACTTTTGTTTACATTTAGTTGTTCTTTGTTCTGACTGAATTCATTTGCTAATTTTGCCTGTTTTCAGAAAGTGATTGAATGCAGCGGGAATCAGGATGTATCAGTGAAGGGAATAACTATTCATACGGGGACTAAAACACATCATTTGTCACAAATCATGATAAAGTGTACCACAGGATTATTTTGCTGATTTATATTTAAGCATGTCATAAGCTAAAAGCTTAAGTATGGAAAAGTTATGAATATGTCTTTCCCATTATTTTTAATGCAGTTAATGACTAGGTGTTATGAAGACACTTATTCTGGATTTCAATCATTTAAAGACATTTATGAATTTAATGACATTATTAATTTATTTGTGTGATAGATATTTAAGTTTAAAGGGACATAATTTCAGATTTAAGATTATTTTTTAGCTCACCAGAACCGAAGGTTCAGGGTGAGCTGTTAGGATGGGTAGGTGGATGCTCCGGTGTCAGTTGTCTGGTGTCAACAATGTTTGCTGTGTAGAAGCCTTTTCACGTTCTAACTGCAATTTGTTCGTATTATGCCAGTTGGCTCCTTTTAGGGGTCACTAGAGCTAAAAATAAAACAACCTTGAACCATCTTCTTCTCATGAACCAATGGATGGATCATCACCAAATTTTGTTTCTAGCATCCTTAGATAGTCCTCTCTCAAGTTTGCTCTAAAAAATTTGGTTGGCCCCTTTTAGGGGCCGCTGGAGCTAAAATTGAATTTTTCTCGTGATTTTATGGATGGATTATTACCAATCTTGGTTTTTAGCATCTTTCGATAGTGTTCTATCAGATTTGTTGAAATAAAAATGGTTTGCCCCAACTAGGGGCGCAAGAGCTAAAAATAGAAATACCTTTAAATGTCTTCTTCTCATGAACCAATGGATGGATAATCCGAAAACTTGACTTGTAGCATTCTTAGATATTGTTCTATCAGATTTGCTGAAATAAAAATGGTTGGCCCTGATTAGGGGTTGGTCAAGCTAAAGATAGAAATACCTTAAAATGGCTCGTTTCCATGAACCAGTGGTTGGATCATCACCAAATTTGGTCTGTGGCATCCTTCAGTCATCATGAATTTTCTTTTGTTGTATCCTTTGATGGTCCTTTATCAAGTTTATTATTGTTCTCCATTATTTGCCCACAAGAGTACCTTTATAACCTTTTTAGTAACAAGTCAATTAACATTTATTCTGGTGAGCGATGCAGGGCCATCGTGGCCCTCTTGTTTTCGAAATCTCAAAATTCTTTTTACTTGAATATAAATGTAACCATTTGCTTAGGTTTAGTAATATGTGGAAAATTCTATAGCATCAGTTAGATTGTGAAGACAGATTATATAATGTCGTTTTCATAAGATTTCAACAATATTAACTTTTGTGAATGTTGCTATACTTATCAAGTGAATGTCTGTACATTCCCATTATTGGGATTTTCTGTCTGGTGTTGAATCCCTTCTGATCTATTTTTAGATTTTTTGGTATTGAGGAAAAATGATAATGCAACATTCATCAACAATTTTATTGTATATTTACAACATGTTAGATTTTCTGTCTTAAAGTTGTCATTCAATTTTCTTTGTGTAAAACTTGTGTATATTTTGTTTGTTTACATAAAAATTGTCTAAAGTAAAAAGATGTAAATCTTGATATAATTTGTTGTGAAATTTCAATGAGTGGCAATTTGCCTGTGTTTGACCTTTTAGTACCACTTTCAAGTTTTCTGTATTCACTTTGATATTGCAATATTTCACTCTCTCACAAATTATTCGTTCAACTTTTTTCAAGTGATAAGTTTTGAGTTCTTATGGTCCCCATATTCTCGTCATGAGGGTCTAATTTTCTCAATATCCCACAGGGTATATAAATCACTCTATTTGACCAATACATGGGAATACATGTACTATTTGAAAGATAACAAACAAATTTAAATTGCGCCTATGAATAAAAACAGCAATACACTCATGCATACATAGCATACATACATATATAACATAACCACACATCGACACAGACAAATTATTCAATTTCTGATGATAGAACAAATACTTCACAATGATGCAAGTTATTTGAATCATGTTATTTATATTGACAAACACAATAATATCATTCAAAAAAGCAGTTAAGCTATTTCTGACAATGTGTTACAAACTGAATATGTCACATATGTTCAAATATAACGTCTAATCAAATATCTGATGTAGAACAGGACCTTCTCTTAACCAAAACACCGGTATCTTTCACAAATATCTTCCTGTGTCTGAGTTTAGGGGCAACACGGACAGGGAACTTCAATTTGCATCCGTCTTTTGACAAAATATAGTACCAGTGTCTGAGAGTTCAGGGCGCGGAAATCTTCAAGATGACATAACTTGGTTGTTTCTCTAAACACATGACGATATACGTCCAAATCAATATTCAATATTTGTGATTTCCTAGTTTTAAGTCTTCAATGAACTGCCAACTCGATATCTTTTGGAAAATTGCCGCAGTCGTCCTTGATAAATACATGTCGTAACCCTGGAATGAGAAAGAATATTATCTTAATACTGGCAATTTAATAAGTCAAAACTAGTGGCCGATTATTTTATTTCTTGGACGAGGACATTATAGCCATCAACGCTATCAGCCTTATACATACAATATATATGCACGATAACAAAAACTCAAAATGTGCAGCTATCCTATAATAAATGAAGTATGCCAGTCCTGACAAAATGCATTGTTGAGGGCAAATAAATAATAAAATAATATTAGTATTGTTGATTATGAAAGTATAATTTCATAAAAAAATATGGAATTACTCTTATGAAAAAAATCGAAACATCCTTTATTTATTTAATTTAAATAATAATGAATGCTTTATTCGTTTCATTCAAAGGTGAAATTTTTTCTTAATTTCAAGGACTCTGATAATTTCAAAATCTATCGAATTTTTATCAAAATTATTTTATTTTTCATACATTAGCACAATAATAATTTCATAATCTATCATTTTCTTTGTTAAACAAATAAATGGTACTTACTATGAAACAAATAAATGACATTTTGATTCTTTTTAGCTCACCTGAGCATGTAGTGCTCTGTGAGCTATAGTGATCAGTCAGTCGACTCCATTGTCCGTCATCCATCGTTCACCCCTGGTGGTTGTTAATGCTCTAATGATCACACTTTTGAGCGAATCTTCATCAGACCTGGTCAGAATGTTCATCTCAAATGATATCTTTGATAAGCTCGAACATGGGTCATCTGGGGTCAAAAAACTAGGTCACGAGGTCAAATCATTTAAAAACCTTGTTAACCTTCTAGTGGCCATTGTTTTGATTGGATCTTTGTTAAACTGTGTTAAAATATTTGTTTTCATGATATTTTGGACATGTTCGAACATTGATTATCTGGGGTCACAAACTAGATCAATATGGCAAATCATAGAATAACCTTGTTAACACTGTAGGGGTCAAAATGTTTGTATTTGTATCATGAACAGGTTTGAACATGGGTCGACTCAGGTTAATAACTAGGTCACCAGGTCAAGTCACAGGTAAACCATAGATGTTGCAATCTTTACTCAGGTGAGCGAAAAAGGGCCATCTTGGCCCTCTTGTTTATAATCATAATCTCATAATTTGTCACATTTATTATTAAATTAACCAAATAAATAATATTTCTATTTTTTAATTTTCTTGGCTTAACAACATTTTTCATTAGACAAAGAAATAATATTTTCTACTAAACAAACGATAATTCGATTTTTTCCATAAGAATTATCTCTTAATCTTTCACTTTTTATTAAAATTAAATAAATAAACGATTCTTCGATCCTTTTTTCATACGAATAATTCCATCATCTACATTTTTATAAAATTATACTTTCATAATCAACACTACTAATATTCTTTATTATTCATTTGCCAACAACAACTGCATATCGTCTGCTATATTTGTATCCCTCAGTACCTTCGTCGTCTGTGTTTACGATATCCTTCTATTTCTTTGTTGTATGCGTTTCCCTCTATTTCTATATTGCCCGCGCAATGCGTCACAGGTGTTTTATACCCACCCGCTTTTATGGGCGAAACCACGGGTGAAACAACTTGGGGACGAAAGCAAACCGGAAGTATGCAGAGGTAGTTGCATTATGAGAGAAAATAAATTGCATCGACGTACATAGGAGTATGTAAGGTAAATTTATTTGTTTATTGTTTAAAACTGAATCGTTGCTGGGGGAGTCCTATTGTGATATATACATGATTAGTTAGACTACTTGCACTGGCGATCAAAGCACTGAGATGACTGTTGTTGGCTGACTGCAGTATTTCCATTACTAATTGAGTAACTGGTAATGACCACTGTCAACAGGTTGAAGATTATGCTGAACGCCATGATAATGTAAATCCACAGATTATGGAACTGGTCGTAAATAATTTTGAAATATTTATTGAAACAACTCACTTGCGATAACCTAAATCAGAGATAAAACAGTACTATGACGTATAGCCTTACTTATTCGGCTTTCCAGTGGGCCGATTTCTGAAATGAATTCGGAAGGGCCATCCTCTCAGCCTGTGAGAGTCGGGCCCAAATAAAAAAAATGTCTCACCGTCACAAACAGTCTAATCAGTTGGACTATATGGCATAAACTTTGATAAAGCACAATGTTAAATGAACGTAATGAATGTTTAATTAAATACTCGTAAAATGAAATTATCATGTAATGATGTATTCAAACTGAGGTATCATAATATTAGCTTGAAGATAACTGGAGCACCTTTCAATAAAAATAAGTCATGAAAATAAACACAAATGTGTAAAATGTTTGTACACAACGTTAAATAGAAATTTACTACAAAACTTAGTTTATAACCACTACAGATCAGTTATAAGATGTAAGGTAAACATGTAAGTCAAATGTTCTTACTGTTGGTCAATACTGTGATGCTTAGGCCATAGTTCAGGGTTCATTCTAGAATCAAAACTAGCAAGGACATTCAGGATGTGAAAAAGTTTTGAGGGTCAATCGTCCTACAGGACAAGTGATATAATGATATATGAAATCCACTCGTCCTGTCCTTAATGTCACTCGTCCTACCACTAAAGGTATGTCGGACATGATGCAGACAATATTGAATAACGTCACCATTAACAATAATAAACTTCCGGCGAAAGGTCCAAATAAATGCCAGTCCGAGGCCGTTTTGCAGGTATCACAGCCCAGCTAATCAAGTTTTACATAAGCATCTCCACTCATTTCTCAAAGGCTTAGGTATATTACACATCTATTTTTCATATAAAATACATTATATGTATGAACTGCAAATATGATAAGGCACGTATATTTATTAAGTGAGAGTAATTTTAAGCATTTGCCACTGGCCGAGAGAACCTTATGATCAACATTTACTCCAAACTGGTGTCATTACTGATTTTTCCTTCTGTCAGACAGGAAATTTTGAACGGATATTTCGCACAAAATTTACCCAAAGTTTTCCACTTTTCTAAGTTTTCCTAACCCCTTATTAGGCAAAAGCTACCCATCTGGTAGGACGCCCGAGGCCGATTTTCTACTCGCCCAGACCCTAAATTCACTCGTCAATACGAGCAGACGAGTGGATTTCTCGTACCCTGACATTTGAAACAGTCTTGTACAGTGGAACACTTGTAAAGCGAAAACCTAGGGACCCAAACAATAACTACAATATACAGTAGAATACAGTTATTGCGAATTTAATGGGATCTAAACAATAACTTCCATAATATATTCTAGACCATGGTTATGGTGAATTCCCTTTGACCTGAGCTGTAACTTCATTATACAAACGAACTTTGATATAGTGTATTCCTAGGGACCTGAACAATTACTTCATTATAGACATATTTCTATACATCCGCAAAAGAAATTAGCAAAGAAGGGTTTGTTCAGTGAAAAACACTTAACTGTATCTGAATTCACTATAACTATTATACCGTACTTTGTTTTATATTAAAGATTACCTGGTATTGCTCAGTATAAGCATAAACACTTGATTGTGGCATTGGAAAGTTCACGAGTGAAATCATGGATGTTGGACAACACGAAAATGCTGAGGAGGCACTGCAAGAAACAAAAAGTCAGCCTATAGCAGATCTTGCAGGTATATACATATTAAATGTAATGAAAAGTAGAGAGAGATATTATAGTGACTACCATAACTTGTTCTGAGTTTGGGGCCTCAGTGGTCAAATGGTTAAAGACTCTGATTTGTAGTGCCTCACTGTGGTGAGTTCATGTCCTCCCTAGGATAAAAAAAATCACATGTGAGGAAGGTCAGAGGTACTGCCCAGGTGTATGCTTACATGACCATGTTGGTTTAACTCTAAACACAACAATTTGCAGGTACTATTTCGGTTTTTATTAGATTTTTGGGTTGCCCAAAAAAGCTCACTGGGACAACGCGTGCCCCAAATGCAAAAAAGATGTGCCAAAGTGAGAAAATCTGGGCCAAAATTTGTGCTGATATTATTTATTGATTCACATTTTTTTTCACAGCAAATGTGAACTTGTATCAACCTTTTAGGATAAATAGGGGGATGGCCCATAGTCTGGCATCAAAAATTGATTCTTTGAAACTACTTGTCAGATCTACTTCAAATTTGCTGTGCAGAATCTTTTTGATGCTCTAACTGCAATTTGTTCATATTATATTTGTTGACACCTTTTAGGGGTCACCAGAGCTAAATATAGAAAAACCTTTAAACATCTTCTTCTCGTGAATCAATGGATGGATCATCATGAAACCTGTTCTGTAGCATACTTAGATAGTCTTTTATCAGATTTGCTCAAATAAAAATGGTTAGCCCCTTTTAGGAGCTGCTAGAGCAAAAAATAAAAATAGAAATACCTTTAAACATCTTCTTCTCGTGAATCAATGGATGGATTGTCACTAAACTTGGTTTGTAGCATCCTCAGGTCATCCTTTGTCAAGTTTGCTCAAATAAATTTGGTTGGCTAAGAATAGAAATACTTTAAAATGAATTTTCCCGTTAATCAATGGATGGGTTATTACCGAATTTGATTTTCAGCATCCTTAAATAGTGTTCTGTCGGTTTTGTTCAAACAAAACCCATTTTATTTATAAAACCCAATAGTTTGAATAATGGGATTACACAAATAAGAGTAAAATCATGTTAACATTAAAATCTGAAAGTGGTGTTCAGTGAATGATGCTGTTTTACAGCTTACAACATAAAGTGATTTTGCAACTTGTAAAATAAACCAATAAAAGCACAATTATTCTGTAAATCAATAAAGATATTTGAAATTAAATTGACAATATTACATTTCTATGACATACTAATTTGACCTTGGTAACTCCAAGAAAAAAAAATAATAAAAAGATATGCAGAGTATACAAGGGCAAATTTTATGATTGACAAATTGCCAATTTTTCCATTTTTATTCAAATTAAATATGTTTGCTCCACAGTCACGAACCAAAGGAATTATTTCTCGGCAAGATTTGTAAAATCTGCACTTTTGGTAAGGATGGCACATACCAGTGTTAGCCATGACTATAGATCGCCTCAGGTGTTTTGATCCCTCAGCCAGGATTTGCTCACTCTTCATACAGCATATATCCTCTTTAAAATACTCGTGCAATTCTAATCCAACTTCCATAGCTGGTTTGTGTCAAATACTACTTGGCATATGCTGATATATTTGCTCATTAATGCTTCTTTTATGACACTCAATCTTAATTGAACCAAGCCGCAGGATTCATAAGAACATGACTGCTGAGTAAACGGCCTGAACCACCATGAGATATTACTTCTATTATTTTCATGTATTCATGTATTCCTCCATATTATTAAAAAAATTCATTGTCCAAAAGTATGTTAAGGTGGACTTATTCAGCTTGTTATTGTGTCATACTTCCTTTTCACGATATTTAAATTACATTTTTCTATTTTCAGAAATTCACCAAGAAATCATAGCAAACTACAAAAGTCATTTTAAAACATTGCCTGTGTTGCCGCTGTTGAATGATGAAGATGAAGAGCTCTTACAAATGTATCAATCTCCTACAATGTTCAGTGTAGACAGGAGAAAGAATTATACCCAACTAATAGAATGCTGTCATAGTATATTTTGTGAGAGTGGTAAATTGTGTGATCAAATATATTTAACTGGCGAGGCTGGTGTTGGCAAAACGTCTTTCTGTAAGTATCTGTGCTACTTATGGTGTAAGAACGTGTGTGGTGACAAGTTAAGCAATGAGTATAAACAATTCCAGGCAGATTTTATCTACATTTCCAAGTTTCAGTATGTGTTTTATATAAATCTACGCGATACTAAACATAGCCATGTATTAGATATGATTATTGAACAACATTTCAATGGATGTATGGAAAAGTATGAACTCCCCATTAAAATGATCCTACAAAACAGATCATGTTTGGTTATCATGGATGGTTTGGAAGAATGGTCACCAAATATTGCTGGACAAAAGGATTTTAGAGTACCTGAGAAGATTGTAGATGGATACTGTGTTTATATAATCACATGTCGACCATATGTAATAGAGAGTGTAGGGATGTCCCTACATAAAGATATTGATCACCACATCCAGATGAGGGGACTCACAGGAGATTCAGCAGATTGTTATGTTGAAAATGTCATAAATTACATGAATAAACAAAATTGTAGTGACAGGAAGTTGAATGATTTCAAACAACAGATAAGTAAATGTTGCCTTGAAGACCAGCTTTGTGTTCCATTGATTGCCTCTCATTTGGTAGTTCTGTGGTTTGAAAAGACTCTGACTGATATGCCCAGGGCAGTTATATATGCAAACATTCTGGAGATGATGTTTGAAAGAGCTAAAGAGAGGAAAGTGGAGTTCCCACCATCTCCAACATCTGCATTACAACTGCCTGAAATTCTCTCAGAGCTGAAATATTTGAATGAATATGTTACCTTATTGTATAATGTATGTCATTTTTCATTTTGTTCTATGCTCAAACAAGGAGATAATGTACCAGGTCTGGTATTTACTAGAGAACTGTTACAATCTGAGACATATTGTTTTCCGGTTGAAGAAACTGAATTTCTTTGTACAGTAGGTTTATTGTCTAAAAATGTGGGTTTTGGATGTTGTTCTGTAGGCAATTCAAAATTAAGCTTTATTCATAAAAGCTACTTAGATTTTTTTGCAGCAATGTTTGTATCCTCATTTGACTCCAGTAATTTATTTACTGGTGTTACTAAAAGATGGAGTTGTTTAAATGATGTTTTACCATTTGAAAACCTCCTTCCCATGCTTGCAGGTTTTTCTAATGATAGAATTAAACAGTTGTTGGAGAGTGTTAACTTACAAATATCTGATGATTTAACTAAGAGCAGGAGAAATGCTATATTTTACTCAGACTTCTATCCTTGCTGTAATCAAATCAGTTTATTACACAATGTTGTTGTCAATTGTTTCAAGGAGGTTAATAAATGTGACGAAGTTACAGTACTAGAAATGGAAGATTTTATATTTATGGATGATTACAATATTGATACTTTGAGAAATCTTTTGTTGTTAAATACAACTAGTGTAAAATCCATACATTCGTGTAATGGAAAATATTACCCAGAATTTGATCAAACCCACTGTCTGCAATATTTGATTATTAGTGAAATCTTTTCTGAGGATTTTGTAAAATTCACTCAGTGCATGTTGCAGAATTCATCAACTTTGCACACTGTTTGTATCCAAGGTCCTCTTATCAATTTTTTTAATAGATCATTGATGCAAGAATTACCTGTGAGAAAATTCCATCATCTCACATCATTGTCTCTGTCTAGTGTTACAGTGCAACATGATAGTTTACATGATCTCATGAATTATTTGTCGGACAATGTTCTCCTTGAAAATATAAAATTGTATTGTCTATTATGTGCTGATCACAGACACATAGATAGTGACTGTACGCTGACTCTCAATCTTTCAAAACATAACAAACTCACTTCATTATGTCTGTATAAAGTTGATATTTTATGTGATCATGTGAACGCTTCTAGCTTACAGTCCATCAAGTTGCATATATTATCTCAGAGGAATGTTATTAGGTTTTACACTGATGTATTTAACTGTATCAAGGAATCCCAAATCACACATCTTGATATTGATGGTCATCTTGGCCACCAAACTGGTAACTTGTCAGATTACATTACAGTGAAAACATTGATGTCTACTGTGAAATCACTTCCATGTATCAAGTCGCTAAAACTGAAGAGCATTGTGTTGACTGACACTGTTTTATTACAACTACATCCGGATGTTACACAAGTGGAGATAAAGCTGGAATTTGTCTCAATGAGACCTCAATGTTTTCATTGTTTGATTAACAGTTTTGTTAACAATAAATCTGTGATAAAAGTTAATGTAGGTTGGTGTGATTTGAATATTATACATGGTGATGGAGAAAATCACCTTGTGCTGTCCCATCAGGCTGTGAGGGACTCAGTGAAATACATGTCTGAATATCTTGAATCAATATCTTCAATAAACATCACATACAAAAATGAAAATTATGGATGGTTATTTTTTGAGACAGCAGGTTCCGCGTAAATGTTTAGATTGTTTTATAAACATTTCATGTAAAAATGATGCTTTACAACAATACGTGTCACTAGACAAAATAACCTTAACTTTTTTATGACTGAATGGAAATATGTTATGTGACCATTTGTTTTCTTTTATAAATTATTTCTTACAAGCTGATCAAAGTTTTGGTGCAGAATTCATATTTTACTTATTTTTGTGATTTTGATGATTTTTCTGAAGTTTGACTCTCTAGTGCGTGTGATTATGTTTAATTATTCTGACTTTGAAACATTCAAGTGAGACTCTAGAGGACATTTTATCAAATGATTTCACTTGAAATGTTTTATCATGGATTATTTCTTATTATAATTTTCATGATTTAATTGATGGATCCATGAACTTTACAGTATTATTTTTCTTCTTTTGAATTGACAAGATATCCTTCTTGACAAAACTTATATTGTTGCACTTTTATTTCTATAAACCATCTCTGTCTTAATGCTTTATTATTTGTTTCATGCGTAATTTTATATAAATGACCAACATTTCAACTTACACCTTAAAAACTGTTTCAGCTGAACCTTCTGAATCTGCGTATTTGTACATGTTTGGAATCGTAAGGCGTCTTGTGTTAAGATAATATGTTACAGTAAAGTTCCACCTAACGACCTGTCTGATAATATGACTGTCCCGCTAATATGACAGCTTTTCTATTGTACCAAATTTTTTCCTTTTCATTCCAATTATTAAAAGGTCCAATAATACGACCAGTCCGCTATTCCGTATTACGACCACTTTATTAGACTCAATCTGTAAATTACTGTTGTTTTAAGTCCCGCTAGAGCGACCACGAACAAGTTGATTATTATCAGGCTGTACGTATTTCACACCTGACCACAGGCGTTAAGTTATTGTTGTTGTTTACGGCATACGACTACTTTATGGCATGCGCAGAGCTGAAGCATGCTGAAGAGGCAAAAATGTATTATTGTTGATCAATTAATTAGAATCATAGGGGATAATCGCTAATGTCGGCCTTTCTGATCATAGACATCGAACCAAGAGGTGTTATCAAACTGATGGTACCTTGTTAAATGTTGATTGTCACAATTTAAAAAAGGTATGTTAGTTTAAAGCATTTTATTTTCACACGTTTTCAGTAAATTACAAAAGCAATTAAGCACTTTCTTAAAATGAATCATTCTTTTTCCATATTCTGCATTGATAGGACGTATTCTTTAAGGTTATCATTTTGAGAACATCATTTAATGATGGAGAAACGTAAAAGAAAAGAATTAAATTTTACTGAAAAAGTTACTTTGATCAGAGTAAGTACTGGGGTGAGCCAACGTAAGCTGGCTGAAAAATTTAATATTGGAAAAACTCAGGAATGTAACCAGAGATACTTTTACCACATATTTCCACAATATACAATATATTTGCCAAATCTACACAATATACTCCTATTCAGTTATTTTTGTTCTGCATTTTGACTGGTTGAACATTTGTATTGTTACATGTATATTAACTGATATTGTCATGTTTTTTAAATGAATTGAGATTATGTCAAATAAACTTTGAAAACTTTTTATCATGAAATAAATGTTAAAAGCTGTGTACTGTTTGTATTTTGTATGTAAGCTGTGTATGTCACAGTAACAAATAATGCAACAAAAACAAACACTAATTTTCTACCTGTAGTTGGTAACTTTATGAAATACTCAGTACATCTTAGACTGACTCGCTATTAAGACCACTTTTTGTCAGAACATTGGGTGGTCTTAATAGCAGAACTTTACTGTATTTTGATTATATAGTTTTTGTTAAAAGTTTGCTCAAGTTCTGCAGAGTTCTTGTACCTGTGATTTTATGCAGTTAGAAATTAAAATTGAAAGTGTTTATCGTAAGTTGAATCCTTTGGATAAGTGTTGGTGTTCGACCAAAGTTAAAATTTCACTTTGTCGAGGTAAGGATTTCCGCCTTTGTAACTGCTATTCCTTTGAAACATGACAACAAACCGACAATTCATATTTTTTCATATTGAGGACGTAGTATCAATGAAGTCTGGAGCATTACCTTGAAAAAATAATCTGGAATTCAATTAACTAAATCATGAAATTACAAAAAACGTCCCACCTCCGTAACATGCCTCTTCTGTAACTACTTTTTTATCATCGCACACTAAACATTTTGGAAGAAATATCCACGACCAAATGTGCCTCAATGATAGACGGAAAACTACTGATGTCATCTGAACTGTCTGCATGCTAACAAACCATGTGAAAGAATCTGATTTTACCGAAGATGTGTGAAAGGTAAATATGTCTTACTTAGTAATGTTACTGCGCGAAGAATAAAATGGTGATTGCATTGATACCCTCACAGTGAACAGTTCGTTTGACTATGTTGAAGTAAAATATACATTGTAAACATTCTTTGATGGTGATTCCTTGATAATTGGCCAGGTTATACCATGCGTTAAGGAAGAGATGAAAATATAATAAGTGAAATTTCACACTAATGAAATGTTGATTATTCGCCTATTTGCTGGGAAAAACAGAACAGTGCACATTTATTTACAAAAAAAAGAAAAGAAAACGTAAGACATACAGAAGAATGTTTGAAAATTTATTGCATTCATTACTATACGTATATATAATATTGCACCTGCAGATCGATGTGCTATCGATGTGATGAAAATGAAAATATAATCTCACGAGTTTTTTAACAGTAGATCGTAATTCTTTATGGAGGAGGTAAAAGTCCTTGTTAATTTGTAATGAATCTTCAATATTTACAACGGCAAACATTGCAGCCAAAATATTACGATTTTTAAGATAATTGTTCTGCTTGATCTGGAATTACAAACAAGGGCTCTGTTTTTCCATATAGACCCTTATCACTTTATTGAAATTGTAATTCAGTTGAGAATGGATTGGATATGTATATTTCATTCAATTACCTGACTCGTCAATGAAAATTTTGGAGGCGGGTATCAAATGCGGAACGGCAAAAAAGTTGGATAATAAAGCAAAGAGAATATAAGAGACATGAAGGAGACGGAATGAAGACAACATATGTACCTCAAGACAAGATGCCATTGGATAAACTTCAGGAGGCTCGGTGATCGATCGCATAAAATCAAAGCGGAAATATTTGGAAAAGAAGGATCAGAAAAATAACACAGAACAACCTTTTTCTAGTTCCGGGGTTAAGACGAGAAAGTAATGTAATTCGTTGAAAGTGAAAATAACAAAACCTTATAAAGATACACTGATAAAGTGAAAAGACATACCAACGCTTTGCAATCTGGGAAGATAAAAACTTGAACTTCGAGAGCTAATATACTGGAAAAATCAAGAAGAAATCTAGTGAAGGAAATTCAGCGATTAGAAGTTTAAATGTTTCTGTATTTTTTTAAATGTATAGAAAAGTTCTCTGAATCATGTTTCATGTTTATCTTTTTTGTTCTCAGTTTTATATCTTTTCCGTAACGGATATACAGACCTCAGTATATTATGATATTAGCCATCTATACGTTTATTACAAAGTTGTTGTTTTTGTTCTGAGTAGAGTAATAGTATGTTTATCATTTAATGACAATTTTGGGTGACATAAAAAGGTTCTGTTGTTCAGAGACAAATTACAAAACATTTGTTTAAAAATACGAGAAAAATACAAAATAAATTACAAGAAAGTTTTCCGATTTGTTCTATTTTATCTTTTACACTATATGGATGAAGACAAAGTATTTAAAACCCAGTTGTTTGTTGTTAGAAATGTCTATCATCATACCAGTCGTGATAAACATTCATAAATCGTGTGATGTATGCAAATCCCACCTCCGAAAAACACCTACCATCTTGGAATAGCTGTTCTGAAAGCACCACTGAAAATTGTACTTTACCCGTTTGGGAAGGTTACAGGCATACTTTGTACTATGAATAAATGTGATATTTAACAGTCTGTGAGTATGTTGATTTTGCAACTTTTTTCGTTTTGTAATTGTATCAAATTTTGGAGAATCACTGTATTACCTTTTTTTGAACAATGGTTTTACTTTGGCACTTTTAAGTTCTTGTGGTACTTCATTGCTTGTTATAAAACTATTGACAATGACTGTTACAAGAAGTCACAGTTTTGATTGGATCTTTCCCAAACTTTGTCTGAATGTTTGTATAACCAAAATCTTGAACAGGTTTGAACATGGATCAACTCGGGTCAAAAACAATCTCACCGGGTCAAATCACTGGAAAACCTTAGAGGTTACTCAGGTGCGCGAAAAGGAACCATAATGGCCCTCTTGTTTGTAGAAAGGAGTAACCACAGATGAACCGGAAGAAGAATATCGCGATAATTGTTCGTTATTTTTTAGATTAGTTTATAAAAATGTATTAATATTGATACTAGTATATCATTTAAATTATTCAATTATTTATTTTAGATTTTTGATATGTTAAAAATGGTGAACGATTTGAGATGTAGTTATAAATAAGACAAAATTACTGACTAAAACTGGATAATACCATTGACTTTGTACAATTTGTGAAGTGTAATGTACTTTTTTTATTAATGTTCATTACATGTATTAACAAAATATATCTGAATATACATGTTCAATAATACTTCCACGATAATTGTTTACTACAAGCTCCAACAATATCTGACTATCACCGGTCTGTTTATGTAACTAAGTACATGGAATTATTAAAGCATTTGTAAATAAGACAAAATATGAACAAATCAACAATAAATTATTTTCCAAGCGGTGTTTGAAAAAAGTGGTAAAATGTCATTTCACACTGCATTTTGTGAGAATCGTTCATGACAATTGAGATTTCATGAAATGATGAAATGATGATAATCCCTTGTTTATGAGTACAAATTTAGAGTTAGATAATTACTTGTTTATGAGTACAAGTTTAGGGTTTGATAATAACTTGTTTATGAATACAAGTTTAGAATATGATAATAACTTGTTTATGAGTACAAGGTTGGAGTATGATAATAACTTGTTTATGAGTACAAGTTTAGAATTTGATAATAACTTGTTTATGAGAACAAGTTTTGAGTTTGATAATAACTTGTTTATGAGTACAAGTTTAGAGTTTGATAATAACTTGTTTATGAGTACAAGGTTGGAGTATGATAATAACTTGTTTATGAGTACAAGGTTGGAGTATGATAATAACTTGTTTATGAGTACATGTTTAGAATATGATAATAACTTGTTTATGAGTACATGTTTAGAATATGATAATAACTTGTTTATGAGTACAAGTTTAGAATATGATAATAACTTGTTTATGAGTACATGTTTAGAATATGATAATAACTTGTTTATGAGTACAAGTTTAGAATATGATAATAACTTGTTTATGAGTACATGTTTAGAATATGATAATAACTTGTTTATGAGCACATGTTTAGAATATGATAATAACTTGTTTATGAGCACATGTTTAGAATATGATAATAACTTGTTTATGAGTACATGTTTAGAATATGATAATAACTTGTTTATGAGTACATGTTTAGAATATGATAATAACTTGTTTATGAGTACATGTTTAGAATATGATAATAACTTGTTTATGAGTACATGTTTAGAATATGATAATAACTTGTTTATGAGTACAAGTTTTGAGTCCGTTATTACCTTTGTTTTTTTTTTAATTAAGATTAATTCGCGGCATACGATCGTTTTGTTAACCTTTGACAAGGTTTGTCTTGTGTGCTTTGTTATTCTGCCGGACTATGAGTACAGTATGTAATACGTATATACAATATCATATACTATATTCACTCTTAGCGAATATGATAACTTTAAGTATGAGTATGCCGCTTGATCAACGAGTGCAGTATTTAATGATAATCAATGCCTATTTTTCTGCTTTTTGTAGCTTTATGACATCAAACTTCTGTCTCCAATTTTTGAAATGTATTACACTGCGTACTTCGTATAAAATTATAAACTCGGGATTATATTTTAAGTTTAAAACATCTGCGTTTATTTACTGTGCGGCCAAAACCACCTAGCGGGATTTCCGATAATCAATATCGAATGCGGAAATAGCATTTCAAAACAAAACAAAGTTGAGGTACGGTAAAGTAGATGGCGTTTTTTATCCTGTTTTATTAAATGTTAGGACAGTCAGGATGGTGACGTCTAAAAAAATGAATATCATTTCAATACTCTCGGTATGTAAAGCTTTCAGTTCATTTTAACCATTATACCAAAGTTCGCGCATTGTACAACACCAGTTACAAATGAGTTTGTGTACTCGTTACATCATTACGAATTATTAAGAGGAGGAATTTTTCCCTGCTAGTCGTATTTTCGTTCATTTTATTTATTTATTTTTGTTCATGCACGTAAAATTGTTTCTGTGAAATTCGTCTAGGAAACTATTCAAGCCAATCGATGAATTTATGTTTTTCATTTAATTGTTGGACTTCTTAATAAATACATATTCAAATAAGTTTTCAAAGAATTTCTTGAACATTTCAATATCCAAACCATAAATACGTTAATTTTGGCTTTAAAACCATAAAAATCGTACATACATGATATATTTTTAACAAATCAAATTCAGTGTTGACGATTTCGGGTCGCCAATATAAAACAATATGCGATGGGGAAAACTAAGTTCCACAGCTTCAGTGAGGAAATGTCTGCTTGATTCTTTGTACATGTCTGCTTGATTCTTTGTACATGTCTGCTTGATTCTTTGTACCTTCTCTCTGTTTTATCATTTTACACTTTCAAAACCGCATAATGATTACTTCGTACGTATAATTTTAAGTTTTATATGTAATGTTCCACAGCGCTTGGCCAGCTAAATTATAAATTAAGAAAATCATGACCACACGAAGTAGTTCTATTTTAAAATATGCCTGCGCGTATTAATACAACTTAGTGTGTCTTGATCAAATTTCAAGAGTTGCCGTCACCGGAAGTTACCTGGCATATACATGTATTAAAACAACACTTTTTAAGTACTAAATTTCATTTTATCAACGTTGAAACAATAAATTCTGTCATTTGTGAGGTGCCATGAAAATCAACTCATCACGGTGAAATATGGGACCTTTTCGGGGAATGGATGTTGTGATAACTAAGTTAGAAAATTGGTCGTATTTGTTGTGCCATTCTGTCGCATAAAAATGTTTTTGTTAGACTGTGGTGGGTCCATACTTTTTCTTTAACGTCGCCAAAAATGAAACGTTTGTATTTCTCTCTAATGGTTCCAGTTTGTTCTAAACGTCGAGGGCTCTCTTTTATGTTTGTTTCTTGTTTGTTTTGTAAAATAGTGACTTAATTAATGAATATTTATATAATTAACCTAAAAAAAATTGCAGTGCAGAGTTAATGATAAAAACATTAAAACAACATTCCTAACGTACCATTCCTTTCCATTTAAGATGACCATGACGCTTACACTTTATTATCATAAAAATAAAACAAACACTGAAAATACAAATACTGTATTTGAGTATGTATCTGGACACTCAGCATAAATACAACAACACTGTTATATACATATTACAAATCATATTCATCGTATCATAATAATCATACATATTTACTTATACCAATTATTTTTAAACAGGTTGTCGTGTTAAAATTACTCTTCAAAGTACTGCAATACTGAAGATAAAATAATGTTATTAAAAACAGGTTTATCCAGTCTGACTGTCTAAAGCTGAATGACCAAATCTTATCAATTTTCACGTGCTTACATAAAGGACACGTAGCGGTCAATACTTCTTACTAAGGGGAAATTAATTTTCTTCGTATTCATAAATTCAAACTAAGAACATTACATTTTCCATCATTAATTTGTGCACAAAATTAACATTATCACCGTTCATATGTTGACCTCAGCACAATATCAGCTTTAGTTTTTCATTTTTAATTTTTATTCAACCAAAAATACTTCACGTTGGTTTTCATGAATATAAATTACAAAACAGAACATGCCTCGAGTATAATTCATATGATTTTATACAATGTCAACAACATTTTAATACGTACATGTAGTGGACCAAATCACCGAGAAGGTGATGAAAATATTTTACGGTACGTAAATAAAGTCGATTATTCTGTAGCCGAAGGGCTAAATGTGTTGAACACCAGTTTCGAGAATTTCCATCATAAGACTTGAGTTTAGAGATATATTTATGCTGAAAACGGTCTTATTTGCGTTTAACTGATAATAATTGATTTGTTTTGACATAAGCCTGACATTATGTGGCGCATCGGATCTGGTCGCGGTTGTACTAATGTGACTATTTCTAATTTCTATGTTGCTGTTGTTGTTTATGTTGTTTATGTTGTTGTTTATGTTGTTGTTGTTGTTGTTGTTTATGTTGTTGGTTACGTTGTTGTTGTTGTTTATGTTGTTGTTGTTTATGTTGTTTATGTTGTTGTTGTTGTTTATGTTGTTTATGTTGTTGTTTATGTTGTTGTTTATGTTGTTGTTTATGTTGTGGTTTATGTTGTTGTTGTTGTTGTTGTTGTTGTTGTTGTTGTTGTTGATAATGATGATGATGTTCCTGGCATTGTTCTTATTGTTCTTGGCGGTGTTGTTTTTGTTTTGTTCTTGTTGTTATTATTTCTGTTATGTAATGTTGGTTGTGATGCTATTATAATAACATTTTGTTGTTGTTGTTGTTGCCACTGTTGCCGCTGCTGCTATTACCGTCACTTTCTTTTACGTCCATCGATAGTAGATGTTAGGATGAGTTGGTCGTCCATCGTCCGGCGTCAGCAATGGTCTCCTCTGGAACTACTTGTCAGATTTACTTCAATTTTGCTGTATAGAATCCTTTTGACGTTCTGACTGCAATTTGCCCATACTATACCAGTTGACCCCATTTAGGTGTCACCAAAGTTAAAAACAGAAATACCTTTAAATGTCTTTTTCTCATGAACCAATGAATGTATCAGACTTGCTTATTAGCATCTTAGCATCCTTAGATGGTCCTCTATCATGTTTGCTCAAATAAAAATGGTTGTCCCGTTTCAGGGACCGCTAGAGCTAAAAATTGAAATATCTAAAAAAAAAATTAATTTCATGAACCAATGGTTGGATTGTCACCAAATTTGGTCCGTAGGATCCTCCAGTCATTACCAATATTCTTTGTAGTATCATTTGAATGTCCTTCATCACGTTTATTATTGTTCCCCTTCATCTGTCCAGACAGTGTGCCTTTATTACTTTTTTACTAACGAGTTAACTTACATTTATTCTGGTGAGCGATGCAGGGCCATCATCGTCCTCATTGTTTGTAATTGTCAATATGAGTCTTTTTTGTTGGGTTTTAGATTTGGTTCTCCATTACTTAAAGAGGGAAGTTATAGTGCGGGGATTAAAAGTACAATTACATAAAAAGGGAGGTAATAGAAGGAGTGAAAGTACATCAATTACATAACGAGGGGGGTAATAGTGGGGGTAAAAGTACATCAATTACATAAAAAGGGAGGTAATAGAAGGAGTGAAAGTACATCAATTACATAACGAGGGAGGTAATAGTAGGGGTAAAAGTACATCAATTACATAACGAGGGAAGTAATAGTGGGAGTGAAAGTACCTCAATTTCAATGAACCTGCTATTTTCTTTCTATTCTCTTGCAGTTCGTGTGCCTTACAGTATTTTTATCTGGCCATGTTTACGGGTATTACGATATGAGCAGGGATTATATGTTACCGAGTGTAGATGGCGCCTTAGTGGCAGGCATGAAACCATTCTATAACCCGTATGTGTATGAAATCAGTACGTGCCGTTTTAATGTTTAGCATGTATACTTAATGACGATATTATTCTTGGTTTCATTACATAAGTATTGTTCGATTTTATTTTTTGCTCACCATTTAAATTTAAACACCACCTACTTTCGAATTTGTTATACCGATTACTAATGGAAAGAGATTCATGACGGTTGAATATAAACCACATCAGATAGAGACTAATTGTTTGAACTACAAAACGTGGTTTTCATATACTGTTTTCAACGTACAAGAATATAATACCATTGCATATTATTAATATAACGCGCGAAAGCAAATATTGGTCAATGATCTAAAGTAATTGATGCTTATAACAAGGAGGTACAAGCACGCGTACCATGTGGTCGCTTAGGGTGGTTTCACTGTACTGTTTATTTTCCAATTACGCACTTAGTGAGTTGCTACGAAGCCAAGGGATATCCATGTAAGTTTGATCTGACCCTCGCCAAAGGACATGTGGTGTGCTTATCTAAAAACAAAGTATGTGACGGAATTGCACAATGCCCTCACGGTGACGATGAATCTGGAAATTGTGGTAATATATCTTGATGTTTTATTGTTCTAAGTTTCGTTTAAAGCGGACTGGACGGCAGATTTGCTAGTATTCAGACCTGCAATTTCCTGTCTGAACATAGGTTATTCAGCTATAAATAAAATCCATCGAAAAGCTATCGCTATAAATTCAAGCCACCAGGGATTGGGTTTGAAAGAAATGCTGCATATCTTATCTAAAGATTATCATACAATAATAATAGTAACCTTAATTCTATTCTTGCAATAGTTAACTTCAAGTACATGTATACGATGAACGCAGAGGTCGCCCATTATGCAAAGATCTATACTGAATTTTATACGCCAAGCACTCCTTCAGGTTCAATTGATATTTACTCGTTGTGGAAGACATTTATGATATATCCTGCCACATGACTTCTATACTGAATGTATTCATTCGAAACTGTTTTTACATACTTTTGTATCAAACAGGGCCATTTGCTGAGCATTGTCAGTCCAATCAAATCAGGTGCGCTGATGGTAAATGTGCTACCAAATGTGATGGGCTTTCTGACTGTATGTACGGGATTGATGAAAAGAACTGTAAGTTATATATTGCCGTATATTCCCTCGTAAACACCGCAACCCATGCTAAACTTAACTCTCAAAGTTCATAGTATGACAAAGGAGTTCAACCATATTACATTAGTGCGAATGCTTTTTGCAGAATGTACAGGTAATTGGGTTGTTCATGTACGGTAGCTAAATATCCTAAATAACCTCATGATTACGTTAATTAATACAACCGTGTAATAAGGTCTGCTTTCATACTTTATAGATATGGTTTATATATATGTATATATTATTTCCATTTTACGAAGGGGAATTGCACGTCTACGATGGTATAATTAGAAATAATAATAATAACATTATGGTATTTGCTTTGACACGCTCAGCGAGGTTTCTTCAATAATACTATTATTGATGTATGGCTCTATAAATCGTTGGTTTTGTAAGAACACTGGCACCAAATTAAATGGTATTTAAAAGAAGAAAAACATATTTAAATGTTTTATTTGAGAGAAGTACATGTAGTATATTTAAATTCGGATCATAGGTCAAAAGGGGGAAGAGCTCAAATGTGGTAAAAAGGAGTTGATGTGTTCTAACAACAATTGTGCATCAATCTGTAATGGAAAGAAAGAATGTCCCCTTGGTGAAGACGAGAAAAATTGCCGTGAGTATTTCAAGTTCTTGAAACCTTTTTTTACATTTTACGCCATCTTTTCCTAAAAATATAGAGAAGAAAATAATTTCTAGAAAAAAATTGCAAAACATCCGACCCTCCCCCAAAATACACCAACTCCAAACCCATCCAACAGAAAAAAAAATGACAAAGAATTGGGGTCAAATCACTGTCTCCCAGAGCGAACCAGTGTACGATGTATGTTTAAGATTGCCACTTTCCACATACCACTCTGTCTATAAAGTAGTAGAAATGTAATTGACCCCTTTGCAGCCAGACGGCGTCTATTCACTGATTGAATGCATTGTTTTTTCCCGAGTTCAAAGGTCACCTAAACATTGACACAATTTGAACAAATTGTCGGTACATTGTCTTTTATTCAATACCGTTCGAATGAAATATGCATACCCTACGACACAGTTATAGTGTATTCCAGGTCCGGGTAATTCTATATCAGATGGTTCTACTGTGTGCGGAAAACTAGACAAGAAGAAAATATCATATCAGAAACCATAATGTTGACGTGCTATAATTTAAACTAACATACTTGTTGGAGTTGATATTGAGATTCTGATGCTGGGTTAATGATTTTTTAACTTTGAATCATATTCTGATTCCTAGATCAGAATTTTTGTAAAACACGTTTTTTTGTATTTCAGTTCCAGAATGTAAACCTGGTGAGGTGATTTGCCCTGCTACTGGAAAATGTGCGCAATCGTGTGTTGATCCTGTCAAATGCCCGGGTAATTTAACTTGTATCTATTCTTATCTTATCCATAACTGATGGCTTTTTATGAAAACAAACGATACAAATGGATACCATGCATGCTAGTTTTAGATGTGTTTTCAAACCTAGAAGTGTGTGTCTAATTTCAGAAAATAATTCACTTGGATAAATACAAAAATTTGATACAAAATGTAAAAATACAAAAGTTATATCTTGGTATATGAGTAGTTTACCGTGCATTGATGTCTCCTCTAAACCTTTGACCTTTAACTCTGTCCAAGAAGTCCGAGGCATTAGGTGATCAAAGTTTGAAGGGGCCATGTTTTTTTGCAAAAGAAATGTATACTGATGTTATGTTGTACGTCGTTCATATCACAGAGCTACCGTGTGACTTGCGAAGAATTTTCAATGGTTATCGAAGGAATCTTTGCGATATACGTCCCGACGTTTGTGAAAACGATATTGTCGCTCGGCTTATAAGCAGGATATTTATGACGTGCTATGGAGGTAACATTTATTGATTCATGAAATAGAGAGTGTCAATGGCATTAGGCTGAAAAAAAATATAGAAATATTCCGGAATTTCAGTTCCGTATACCGGAAAATAGTCCGCGCTATCGTTACCATTGGAAACGGAATTTTAAGATGGCTGCACAACTACGATGCTTGCTCGCTGTAAAAGCAGATAAATGCGTCCATTTTCTATTTTATTGTGTGTCCAGTTTATTTGAATAAGCATGAAGCTCATCAAAATTTATCAAAGCAATGGCTTTGCATACATTAGCAGTTATTACAAATGACGGGTGTAAAAAAAAATCCCGACCTACCGACCCAGTTTATTTTGATGACCGTGACCAGAAACAAGAGCATTTTTTTCGGCCTTAATACGAATCTACTCTTTCACCCAGAAAAAGTCTTATTGCATTTTAAATTCATCCGTCATTTCCTATAAATCTTCTTTTGTATTTCCTTTTTAAGTTTGTGGAGGTTTTCAATTAAGTGTTATCTTCAATGATAAGACTTGTATTACTAAAAACAAAACTAATTAATATTTAGGTGACCTCTAAGTGATGTTCAATTGTATATAGTTCATGTTCTGTCTGCGCTACAACCTGGGCTAACGCCATTTAGGGTATAAAAGTAAGCACATGAGCACGGACAACTCTTGAAAACGCATTTGGTAATATATAACGCCAGTAAAGCTCTGTTTCTGTGTAAACTGTTTACTTTTGTCTCACCCATTGCTGTCGAGGTCATTATTGATAATTTTAATTGTACCACCCAGGGCATCTATATTTATATTTCAGAAGATAACGGCGTTGCAGATCTTTTTTCAGTCCCAAGGGATTTACGTCGTAAGTGAATAATACTACAATGTAATTTGTAACCAGAGAAACAAAATATTACAACTGTAATTATGGATAATTAGGGGATATTTAAGGCCAGCTGACCAGATAACTGACAAATTATTAAAAAGATGCCAACGTCTAAAATCTAGCGAGATTATCATCTGCTTCTTCATTTCATCTTTCATTATCTAACTAAGCACCCATGCATGTTGCGTGGTTTTGAACCCCCCCCCCCAATCAAAAGCTTGGTTGAGAGCATTGTTGGGTGAAAGCCACATTCCTCGGCCACGCTACATGTTTAGTGATCAGAATACATTTTTTTCTTTTGCTAGCTTCACAAATAGCAGTATTTTTGTACCGGGTTTGTTGGAATCCGTTATGTGAAATTAGTTATGTGGTCACTTGGCCCGTTATTGATATATTACACAATGTTCCATTGTTGCCTTTAACAGTTAGTTTTTATTTCTTCCCCTTGTAAGCTATTATCAACCCCTGCATGATGTGATTGAATGTGAAATGTGGTAATTTTTATTCATTTAGCCCGGAGAAACATGCCCATCGCTCGTGTTGCAAATATCCGTGTTCTACAGACTTGACTTAACCACTTATTACATACTATTTCACTGCAGGATGCGATACGATGGAAAATCTGGCAAGATGTATGTGTTCAAACAATCCCATTGTAGCAGACCCGCTATTTACTGTGGGCATGCCATTTGATACCTGCTTCGATATTAATATTCAGCTGCTTACAGGTGTGGAGGGGTTTAACAGCTAAAGATAGCATACCTCATGCCGGCGCAAGCTACGATATTGCGATCATCTCAAGCGAATCATTTTATGAAACAATAAATGCACTATTGTCGTGTTTGTCGAGAGCAATAAAATTTAAACTGACTAGCGTAATGTCTTCCTTTTTCATATACATAGCAAACAATCAATATAAAAAACTGCTTGAAACATCACAGTCTAAATGTTTTCTGTGACTCAGGTGCTGTAATTTTAGTCTTACTGTGAACAAGTGAAGATCATGTAACTTGGGTGATGCTATTTGTATGCCTGTTGAAAAGGGGGAGGGGCATGTGTCTTGGATGATGCTATTTGTATGCCTGTTGAAAAAGGGAGGAGCATGTGTCTTGGATGCTATTGATCCGACTCTGGACAATGGAGGGGCGGTTAAAATTTTCGAGTAATTTAAGTTTCTTTTTGTGTTATCAAAGGGAAGTTTTTCTTGGATAACATTATTTTATCACTCGCATTGAGGACTGGAGTATATAGTACAATTTGGCAGGTCAATCAAATCTACGTAGTGAGTTTTATGCCAATTAAAACATTTCCAAATAAGGGAGATTTCTGAACCAAGCGACTTGACTGTTCAAGTAATCATTAATCGAAATTGTAATCATTATTAGATTTGTCTGAAATTTGGCATAATTCTCAATGTTTTCTTGACATCGATCTCCAAAATTGCATTCAGGTACTCCACCGACATGTGAACAATGTTATGCGCGTACATACACGAGACTAAATTAATAGATTATATGCTCTGTAGAAGATGAGTAACCTGACTTTTTTATTCTATGAAAGCTTTATTGTGACATAACACACCTTACTTTTCAATAGACATCAAATTTATATGCATTAGATAGAGTTTCTGGCTAACAGTAGCACTTCTAATTGTAGACGTTGAAGAAGTGGCTCATGATTTTTCATAGAACATTTTAACTAAAAAGTTAAAAATCGGAATCCCCAAAATGCAAAAGGATTTCATTTAACTACACATTATACAGCCATGACATACACAGGCATATATATATTTGTAAGGAAACAAAGAACCAAGAAAAATGCAAAAATACATTACATTTAAACTTTATTTATAATGCCTGCATGTTTATTAGACTATAAAAGTTTGTTTATGCCCAATCCTCTAGACAAATCAACAAATAGAAAAGTCTACACAGCAATGGGCAATTTTCTCACTAACAGTCACGCACCAACAGAAAAGCGAGCTTCTGAACCAAAGAATAAGAAGAATATTATGATAATGACGATAATGAGGAGGACAGTAGAAAGAGCAAGAAAAATGTAATGTCCGTGGGAAGTGTAAATCGAGTTAGCATGATCAACCTCACACTCTCAAACATGGCAAACAAACTACATGTACTAAGTATAATTGTTAATGGGAAGTGTGTATACCTCTGAACATAGAAACACGTGTACGTGTATATACAAAAACACAATGGTTTCGTTAACAAGAAAGATTTCCTAGGAGAATGACAGGAAATCTTTAAACAAACAATATGACAATGACAAGGATTCTTAGATTAAGGTAAAAATGCAAAGTTGAATATGATTTCTTTGGGTTCCGTTAGGATTTGGGTAATTGCATCGTAGTCAAAGTCAAGTCAAAATGTTTATTTACATATATGTATGTTTGCAACAAAATAAACGAATTAGTGGTACTTTAACATTTTTATTGTACAGCATGAAATTACATGTGATTACAATTAGGTTTACACTTAAATATGCAATGTGTATACAATATGAGTTCTTACGAATTAAACATATAATACACATATTTTTTAAAATGATAACAGCAATTCATCAATACTCGTAATTGTTAAAAAGCTTGTTTGTTTTCGTTCTGTCATCGAAAATGCCACATTATTAATAAAATAAGAAGTTTTATCATAAAATCCATTCGCATTGAGCCAAGTTTAATATTATTTTAGTATTGGATTTCAAAAGAATAAAACTTAAGACACGACATGAAACAGATCCACACATTAAGCAGAATGGACGGACAAACTTCAAAGTCACCCGTTTGTTGTACATGTATTTTATATTGTACATCTGTTTTATTTTTCACTATTTTTTGTTCTGGCTCTGTAAAATCTCTATAATAAATCCATAAAACGATTATTGGGATGGTCTCAACATGAGGTTTTACTGTACTTTTTTCTCATCTCAGTTCCTGCAATGCGTTATGATACTTTCTCCTTCCCCTTCTGTCACTCCCTCTTTAGTGGTCGTTCTAATAAAGTGGTCTTGAAATTGAAATGCTCGCTATGAGAGAATTCAGTGCAATTTTATTGACTAAATTTGACCAACATTCATGTTCAAAATACAAATGTACATTTACGTTCGAATGCGGAAATGAAAATTAATAGTAATGATCAGTTATACGTGTATACATTTTGTTTACAGTTTTGGTTTGGTTTCGGATGTGTCGTGTTTGATGCAAAACAACTAAAATATGTTCTTTATTCAGGTAAGTCAAACTTTTATTTTTTCATTATTTTATTCTTAATCAAACCGCGATCAACCATTAGAGTCAGCTATCCTAACCGGCTTACAAAGAGAAACAGCGGTAACATCATATCAGCTAAAACAGATGTAATTGATAAAGATAGGGGAAGAAACTGAAATATTTACTTTGTGGAACACCGCGAGACTGCTGAAAATAAATTAAATTTGCTTGACCGTCATAACAATTTCGCAGTCTGAACGTAAAAAGGATGTTGACAGTTGGGGATGAGTCAGCGTAAACTATGTGTCAATTGGAGATAAGTCATGATAAACTGTATGACAGTTGGGGATAAGTCATGATAAACTGTATGACATTTGGGGATAAGTCCTGATAACTATATGGCAGTTGGGGATAAGTCATGATAAACTATGTCATGGTTGGGGATAAGTCATGATAAACTATATGACGGTTGGGGATAAGTCATGGTAAACTATGTCAGGGTTGGGGATAAGTCATGATAAACTATGTCATGGCTGGGGATAAGTCAGGGTAAACTATATGACAGTTGGGGATAAGTCATGATAAACTATATGACAGTTGGGGATAAGTCATGATAAACTATGTGGCAGTTGGGGATAAGTCAGGGTAAACAATGTGACAGTTGGGGATAAGTCATGATAAACTATGTGACAGTTGGGGATAAGTCATGATAAACTATGTGACAGTTGGGGATAAGTCATGATAAACTATATGACGGTTGGGGATAAGTCATGATAAACTATTTGACAGTTGGGGATAAGTCAGAGTAGACTATGCGTTATCTATGAATGCTTGGAAGTTGTTTTTAAATTCTTTCAATTAGCATTTCAATATGTATTGATAAGCATTGATTTTAGATTGAAAATAACAAAATCCAGTTCAATAAACATTTCATTATCTCTCTTCTTAAAACAAAGACACTGTCTGAAAATGTTCTCCTTAGCATATGGTTTGTATCGCATGTGTGTTTGCTGTGGTATAAACACGCGTTCATGCATGTTTGCTTTGGTATAAACACGCGTTCATGTATGTTTGTTGTGGTGTAAACACGCGTTCATGTATGTTTGCTGTGGTATAAAAACGCGTTCATGTATTTTTGCTGTGGTATAAACACGCGTTCCTTATGGAAGGGAATATCCGCCAGGACATGCATGCTTCCAAATGACATTGTTATAACTAATTGCATATGCGCTCTGAAACATGACACATGCATTTTACTTTCGGATATTTGTTGCACAAGCAGTTCATATTGCTTGTTTCTTTCGGACAATGGAATCAATTCGTTGTCATTTTAAAATGTTTATGCCAACAAGTTCTTATTGCTTAGTACGTTTTACTTTGTGAAATGGTTTAACTGTTTCCCTATTATTAAATACTGACACATGCATGTTAACATTTAGTAGCATTTTTGGTCCCTGTTGTAGGTTACGTACAAAGATATTCAGCAATGCTAGTTTAGGCATTAAATGATTAATAGTTATGCAAGGCGAAAACAGTACAAAGTAAGCACCATGCAACACGAAGTTAATCAAATGAGCCTTAACCATTTGTAATATCGCATTCTTAGATAACCGGGAACCAGACATCCCGGCAATTTCCGTAAAATTGATAAAATATTCACGGTGTACTAAAAAACCCCAATTGGACCCAAATTTGGACAGTTGAGTTTAGCGTTTCAGCAGCGTGAAAATTTAAATAAAACTGCGTAGATTTCTCCATTTTATTATCTTTGAATGTTTCAACATTACCGAATTCAACTGAGTAAAAAGCAGAAATGTATAATATTAACTCTTTTAACTCGATTATGCCCTAACCTGAATCATTTTTCCAAACACGTGACTTGTAGTTGTACTGAGACTAAGTCAGTAACTACAATCATCTGTTGGGATATATGTCTTATTCTGTGTTTGAGAATTATTGCATACTACGCACTTGTTAAATCAGTCACATTTAGTTTACAATAAATAAGCTGATAAGGTTTTTGTTACAGACCTATGTATCAGAGGCAGTAGATTTGCAGGACTTGTTCCTCATCACTAAAAGAAAATTATATAACTTTAAAATAACAACTGTAATAAAAATGAAAAGTCAAATTTGATATTGTGTAAGCATGCAGAATTTCAAGTTTAATAACAGCTGTCTGATGCTTAACTATGAAAAATAATTACCGCAAAAATATAATTTTCAGTAAACAAAGCCAGCATACAAATCTTTATTCAGAATTTCAAAGATGATAGATAATGAAGGGCAATGTGACTGCAATATTGTTATTGTCTCCCTAAATCCTATACGCTATCTCCTCCAAAACAACTTGATAGATTTTGAAAATACATTTACGTTTTGTGATCATACCGAGGTGCAACATCAGTTAATTTTCAACCTTAGGATAGATGCAAGATCAAGGTTAAATATCTATCTAGGTAGGTCTGTTGACATGTGCTTGGATTTCATTACTCCTGCAGCAAGTTGGAATTTAGTACGTGCCGTAGCACCCAGGGGTGAGTGCTAAACGGTGGTACTGTTAGGCTAATGCCTGACTCCTCAAGAAGAAGAGGGGGGAGTGTAGTGACTATCTAAAATATAACAGCACAATATACCACTGTACTGATAGGTTAACACTTTAGCGCAGTGGTTAGGGTGCTGTTCGTCAGATTAAGAGGTACCGGGTTCAGTCCCCAGTCAGACCCGGTCATTCTACATGCAATAAAAATCACTAATAATCTACACCGGTTAAATTAGATTTTTAAATGTAACAACTGAAATTTGTCAAATATCAAATATTCCAAACACACTATTTGTCTCCATCACTCATATCTAATTCAAATAATTAGTTTATAATAAGGATTCTTCCTCTTTCCATTTCTTACAACAAAACAAACTAAAATGAAGCAGAACGAGTGGAGTCACGTGATGTCATATTGGCAAGCTTAAATACTTCAAGTATGATAAATGCATGTGTTCGTTAGATTGCGTGTTAAAATGTATTTTCTATGAGTAAGCGGATTCTTTCATATTTGTTGTATTCTTGAATATCCTAAAAAATTGCAGGTTTGCAGTTACTTACTCATTCAAAGACCCACGACTAAAAATATATTTAGCGATTTTAACAATTTTCTTTCGTTCTGTAATCCAGCTTATATTTTTCAATACACACATAAAAATTAGCAAGAAAAAATGCCTTCCTACTGACCCACTGTTAAAAGTTGGATGCGTGTAACTGCACGTCATCGTTATTATTAGAATGGACTAAAGAAGGCATTGATCGAAAATCAGGCTTAGGACAAATCATCATCGTCATGTAGAAATTTATTTTGTTAGGACTTTATTCAGTTTTGAAAAATGTTAATACACATGTTGTCATATAGCCCGGAGAATTAACTAAATTCTCATAAATCAGTCAATCACGTATTTGCCTTAGGTTGGAATAAATATTGAAAAAAAACCAACGTGAGAATTTACAAATAAATGAATGGCTTGTACGATTTTAAGTGACAAATATTTAAATTTTATTCCATGTCCTGATGAAGTAAATGTATAATGTTTGTGGCCTTAGGTTATTGAGTTGAAAAACATTATGAGAATACTACTTTTTATTATACAATTTCATTTACGAAAAATATTTCACTGCCACTTACTTCAGCACTACTTTAATATATCTGAATATACTTTTGTTACACCTTAATTTTACAAAATGACCAATTAAACAACAGATTTATAATACACTTGTGTCCTTCTTGTCCGAACTTGTGTTATATGAAAACTTTCTTGTTCCGAACACAGTATTAGAACTGCTAAACTACATTTTGCTGTCAACACTAAATGATTCAGTCGGTAACTGTTAGCGATGACTTCCAAAGATAGGGTGAAAGAACAAGGTTTTGACTTTACTCAGAGGTCAAATGTGGTTTTAATATTTTTGATGAGCTATGTTAACCGAGGATCAGTCCGGACTAGTTTGAGCATTATTGTAGTTTAAATATTGTAGACTTTCCTAGGAGTTATATGCTGGATGCAAAATAGCAACAACGCATTTATAATCCATTATTATGTAATTTTGGGTTCAAACAAGTCCAGTGCCTATTTAGATAAATCTTTACTCTTGTGTTAGACGTGGCGACAACAGCTAGGGTAGTTTAGCAACATTCCAACTTTAATGCTGGAGGAAGACCACACGCATGTAACATACCCGAGAAAAAACACCGAACTTCCGTTCGCCAGTTTGACAGCCTTTTAAATGAGAAAAAAACACCGAACTTCCATTAACCAGTTAGACAGCCTTTTAAATGAGAAAAAAACACCGAACTTCCCTTTTAAATGAGAAAAAAACACCGAACTTCCGTTAGCCAGTTAGACAGTCTTTTAAATGAGAAAAAAACACCGAACTTCTGTTGACCAGTTAGACGGTCTTTTAAATGAGAAAAAAACACCGAACTTCCCTTTTAAATGAGAAAAAAACACCGAACTTCCGTTAGCCAGTTAGACGGCCTTTTAAATGAGAAAAAACACCGAACTTCTGTTGACCAGTTAGACGGCCTTTTAAATGAGAAAAAAACACCGAACTTCCGTTAGCCAGTAGACAGCCTCTCAAATGAGAAAAAAACACCGAACTTCCCTTTTAAATGAGAAAAAAACACCGAACTTCCCTTTTAAATGAGAAAAAAACACCGAACTTCCCTTTTAAATGAGAAAAAAACACCGAACTTCCCTTTTAAATGAGAAAAAAACACCGAACTTCCGTTAGCCAGTTAGACAGCCTTTTAAATGAGAAAAAACACCGAACTTCCGTTAGCCAGTTAGACAGTCTTTTAAATGAGAAAAAACACCGAACTTCCGTTAGCCAGTTAGACAGCCTTTTAAAATGAGAAAAAACACCGAACTTCCGTTAGCCAGTAGACAGCCTCTCAAATGAGAAAAAAATCGTTTTATAGCGTATCCATGATAAGTTGTAGTAGGTTATAAAGAATTTCGACGACCTGAATATTTATTTCATTTTATTCATACTTCACGACATTGATTGAAAGGCATGGCCCGTGAAAAATTCACTTCTCCAGATTTTTAACCAGTTCAGTACTGTGACCGGTATTCAACTGTGTATACATTTGCAAGCATGAGTGAAAAAAGAAGAAATTATTATCAAGAAATCAAATGATGAACTTTTTTGTCTCGGGATTAACGTCGAACAAATAGCGAATATCATCCGGTGAGTTTTCCAGCTTTGACGGCGGAAGAAGACCCCATGTGTACACCTGGGTATAATCGCCTTTCATAAAGGAAATAAACAGTCTCCTCACATATGAATTTGTTCAGGTCTCGTGTTGGATTCACACTCACAGCGGTAAAAAGCTAATGATTACAAGCCAGAGACCGCAATCACTTGACCACGAATAGTCCAGAAAAAATAATGCAACTTAATTACCATAATATATTAAGTTTGTTTCGATAAACTTTTTGACTTTTGAAACTATTAAGTGATTTTATTATCATTTTCAGGTGACGAGCATTTTGGCTCTCCTTTCTGTGTCGTTTCTGAATGCACTTGAATTCGGCCAACTTAGAGCACAAAATCGTCCCGCGACACCTTATACTTATGGCGTGCATTGGACAAAGCCGAAACTAATCATGGACACTTATCTGTATGGAGTCAGTACGTACATTGATAAAACCGAAGCAAGCAGCCTAATTTTAAAACACTTCATTTACAAAAATACCTCACCGCTGGATAATATTCTGCATATACTAAAAGAAAAGAGGAAAACTGTGTATTCTTTTTATGAATACATCGTTTTTTTTTTTTATTTATTTTTGATATTTAAGTTCTTTCATCTGAACAAGATCGATATTGTGATATTGGTGTCAGTTATTCAAATATTAGTTCTGATAACGACAGCATAAAATCAGAAAGTGTTTACATATCAAACCTGGCTGTTCAATGTTTTATGCTGAACAACCTTTTGTCCGATCATCAATGTTGAATGTGAAATCAAAGCAGCGACATATGTATTTATTTCACGATTATTTGATTCTATTTCATATGGTTAGTGCTAGCAATGCTCCAGTTTTCTTACCAGTGCGTTTATGAAATTTATTTTCTATTGTTTTGAGTGAGTTGCCATGCAAAGGCGGGATACCCGTGCAAGGTTGACCTTCGCTTCTTCGATGGCCATGTTAAATGTTTATCAAAGCAAGAAGTGTGTGACGGTATTCGACAATGTCCACACGGTGACGACGAGAACGGACACTGTGGTAATACGATTTGATATTCGTACTTGTATACTACGTGAATGATTTCTAATTCCCGAAACCACAAAATGTACATAAAGGAAAGGCATGTTAAGGCAATGTTTATTGAAAAATGCAATGCATAGGCTTTTCCCCCTTCTTCCTTGTTGAATATTATCTTAATGGGACATGGTGGAATGTTAAAACTTAACACACACGCACGCGCGCGCGCGAAAACACACACACGCACGCATACACACACACACTATGTTTACACATGTATCCATTATATTTGTGGAATGACATTGCATAAATCTTACGTAGTTCATCCACGTCTTGGAAGGAAGGACGAAATACGTTGAGCGCGAATCGTGTTATTTGTTAAATGGCGGCAATGGTAGAATTTTTGGAAAAATGCGCCAGAGAGCATTACAAGCTTTAAAGCTGCACACTTTTAAAAAATTAAACTTCAGCGATTCATTAGAAGAAAATTGATGCCGACGAAACGGTTTTTCGTTGACAAAATTCGACATTTTTTAGAGAAACACAAATTTTTGAAAAACTTCAAGATTTCTTTTACAGTCTAATGACAGGTACGGTACTTTCGGTTTGAGGGCATATTAAAAACCCTTTATACCGGACCATAGCTTGTGAAACGGAATTAATTTTTATTTTTATTTGGTTTTGGGAACAAAATAATAAAACCACCGGCTATGGAGAAAAATAAGTTATGTAGCTTTAAATTGAATTTTGCAGAATGTGTTTTGTTCAAATTTTTTTTTTGTTTCATTCCCCATAGGATCACGTGCAGACATCTGTCCATCTGACAAGATCCGTTGCGAAAATGGCGAATGTGTGACAAATTGTGATGGTGTGCCTGAATGCTTGTACGCAACAGATGAACTGAAATGTAAGGGTAGTCGAATCATGTAATAATTTGCGTCAGTTCGCACTTATTAAAGGATCCTTACTTTAGATTGTTATCAGAAAATCTTTATTACAAAAACGTACACAAGCAATTTCAATGATATTAATAATAGATACAGTAAAACCCCGATACAGTAAAACCCCGATACAGTAAAACCCCGATATTGTGACCACCATCAGGACACGTAAACCGGTCGTAATGACGAGGTGGTCACATTTTCAAGTTGAATTATAGGAGTTATTGGAAGCTGATAAAATGTCTTGTTTATAGTTGCCTGACCGACCTTAGACATGATTCTTTCTGGCCTGTTTATTTTTATCATCGGGTGATACTGGTGAGTTAATTTCAATTCCAGAAACATTGAACCTTTTATTTATTGTCTGCAGGTCAAAAAGATGAAATAAAATGTGGCACAAAACAGTTGATGTGTTCGAATAACAAATGTGCATCGATATGTGACGGAAAGAAAGACTGTCCGCTTGGTGAAGATGAGGAGCGTTGTAGTAAGTAGAGTACACAGTATGACGTGTGTAGCGGATGACATCACAATACTTATCATTTCCATTATGAAAGAAAAATAAATATTTTCCTGCTGTTTTTTGTAAAAGAAAACTAATGTTATCTAGTTCTAAAATCGATGTATGTTTTTTTGGAGCTGAACTAGGGATGTTACATCCGATGTAAAAATATTTTTTACATCCTGCCTATAGCATTCTTATCAACTCCTATTTGAGGCGCTTAAAACTGAATCAGTGTGATATTGCATGAAATTCATCTTTGAAATGTGTCTTTATTGCTTGTCGTAGCTTCTATTTCCATCTTTTAGTGCAGAAGAGCAATAAATACTTATCGGAGATCACGTGACTTGAGATCAAGTAATGCAGTTAAGTATTTCTGTAATATTCCTCAGAAGCTCTCTAAAATAATATTTCAGTTCCGGAATGTCAATACAGAGAGGTGATTTGCCCAGATACTGGTAAATGTGCGATGTCATGTCCTGGACAAGCTGAGCCTGAAGTCTGCGTTGGTAATTTGTATTCTTTAAAGCATTATGAGCCTGATACCTACCACGAAGATGAGCTGATGAAGTGAAAGCCCTCTGGTTTAGTGAGGTAGAAAGAGGGAGCAAGGGGATATGGAAAGAGTGGGGAGTGCGAGAGGGCTGATGAATAGAGGGTGATAGGGACAGAGAAGGAATAAGAACAAAGGATAGACATATGGGGAGGAAAGAAGAGAGGCGGAGGGATAGGGGATAAGGGTGGTTGGGAAATGACGGAAAGGAGGGGATGGATGTTAGAGTGAGTATGAGTAATAGAGAGGTGACATCAAAGTGCTATAGAGATATGTGAATGAAAAATGACGAACGTGAAACAGACAATGGGGCTGGGTAAACAGATCAGTGGAAGTGATCACAATATAGAGATATTAATTTAGAAACCGCTATGGATAAACTACTAAATAATTCGTTTCTAATTTGTTGCAATTAGTTTACAAATTTAGTTTGCTTTGTCATTCATTTTAAATGGACTTGACAAGACTATACAGAAAAAAACAGTGGTAACGGAGACGAAAAAACTTAAATCAAGTTTTAGATGTAGCTATACTTTATTGTCATTTTACCAGACATAACACAATTAGTGTTTATGTGTCTATAAACGATATTATGATCAAAGTGCCTTTTTAAAATTTCACCAAGGAGCATCCGTGGCCAAATGGTTATGACCTCAGACTAGTAATCACTAGCCCCCTCACCGCTTCGATTTCGAATCCCACTCAGGACCAGAACAAATATTCACATGTAAGGAAGCTGTCTATTTGGTTTACGGAAGGCGATTATACTCAGGTGTACCCTTTAAAGCTGGAAAAAGACGGTGAATGACCTTGGCTGTTGGTTCGATGTTAAAGCCAACACAAATGAAAGTTCATTATTGATTCCCTGATGTTAATAACTTCTTTTTTCACTCATGCTTGCAAATGCATATGCAGCAGAATACGGTCACGGTAAATTCTGATGTGGTTAAAATCTGAAAAAGTGATTTTTTAGACCATGCCTTTCTTTGCTTTCATCAATGTCGTGAAATATGGATAAAATGATGTAAATATGCGGTTCATCTGAAATTGTTTATAACCTAATACAGCTTTATCATGGATAGGCTGTAAAACGAAATATGCTTTTGTTTTAGAGGAAGCGTGTGATGTTCGGAGAATCGTCAACGGATATCTTGAAAATTTAATAGCGGCATTCCCAGCGGGTACTCCTGCAAGATTAGCTCAGACTACAGCCAATGTTGTGCTGGCGTGTTTCGGAGGTAACATTAATACTTCGTATTTTATATCGCTGTGAAGCTTGCTTGTTATAAGAAATTTACTTTGTGCAAAGTTGCCAATAAATTTTGATATAGCTCGTTCAAGTGCACCCATTCAAAAAAAAGCGGAGAGCGGAAAACAGTTGATAACATATAGTGGTCTTAATTAAAAAAAACAAATTTGTCGCAGGAATTTTTCCAAGGAAACAACACACACTTTTATTATGATGCAAAATCTAAGAGCTGAATTAAGGATGAAGATTGTGTTTCCGTAACAAAAGAACGAGCACATTTAGATTTGGACATCAAAAGAGGTTCTTGTACTCAGGTTAATCCTTACTTTTTTAAAGCCCATGATTTAAAAAAGTTGCCGTCCGGCAGTTGAGGATATACTATCACTAAAGATTATCACCGGAATTGATATTCTGTGCTATTCGGGAAATAATTTCTTAATCTTTATTATTTGCATTACGGACACTTGCTCCTATTCATTTATTTCGGGCCGGTTAAAAGGAAGCGGTTGCTAGACCTTAAAATTTCAAATTAATACATTTGTACATTCATTTCATATTGTATTTCAGAAGACAATGCTATCGCTGAGTACTTTGACGTCCCGGAAGGTCGGCGCCGTAAGTATTATTTTGTACAGCGTGTTCATGTTTGCTGCAGATTCACACCATATCATATTCTAAGTAATTAAATGAGTTAACGTCAGAGATAAATTTATGATTCACTTGCACGGCTACCGTTTCAACATTTTCAGGAATCACCACAAGTCCCCATATTTAAGAATCGGACCGTTTCAGTAGACTGGTACATTGTCAATGTACTTCGTTATTGTAACATAAGTTTTGTCTTTAACGCAGGCTGTGACTCCAGAATAAGTCTGGTGAGATGCATATGCTCGCAACGTGACCTACCGACGCAGATCTTTCAAGGCAGTTTCGATAATTGCGTGAACTTTGGTTTAACTGTATTGTTAGATGGCGTCAATGCTTTCAATAACTAGATGATGTCATGGATTGTTGCATTACTTTAGTAAAGCTACATTGATGCACAGAAATCAGTACATTCACAAGCGATACAACTTAGTGCGATTAATACATATACGCATGTCCATTCTTTATGCCCGTTGTTGTGCATTTTACAGAAAAAACACCGCTGCAACAAATAATAAAAAATAAAATAAATGACAAGCTGGAGATGTTTTTATTCGACTGTTCAGCGATTATGCCAGTCAGCATATCTTTCAATCACGTCATTTCGATTTCCATATCCCACATGAAGGTCGATTATCAGCAAAGAAATATCCATCAGTATTACGTCAAAGCAGAATACTACCATGTACCTTAAAACCGGTACATCACCTCTCTTGTTACATCTCCTCTCTTGTTTCATCACCTCTCTTGTTACATCACCTTTCTTGTTTCATCACCTCTCTTGTTTCATCACCCCTCTTGTTACATCACCTTTCTTGTTTCATTACCTCTCTTGTTATATCACCTCTCTTGTTACATCACCCCTCTTGTTACATCACCTTTCTTGTTTCATCACCTCTCTTTTTCATCACCTCTCTTTTTACATCACCCCTCTTGTTACATCACCTTTCTTGTTTCATCACCTCTCTTGTTTCATCACCTCTCTTTTTACATCACCTCTCTTGTTTCATCACCTCTCTTTTTACATCAACTATCTTGTTACATCACCTTTCTTGTTTCATGACCTCTCTTGTTTCATCACCTCTCTTGTTACCTCACCTCTCTTTTTACATCAACTATCTTGTTTCATCACCTCTCTTTTTCATCACCTCTCTTTTTACATCACCTTCTTGTTTCATCACCTCTCTTTTTACATAATCTCTTGTTTCATCACCTCTCTTTTTACATCACATCTCTTGTTTCATCACCTCTCTTTTTTCATCACCTCTCTTTTTACATCACCTCTCTTGTTTCATCACCTCTCTCTTTTTACATAATCTCTCTTGTTTCATCACCTCTCTTTTTACATCACTCCTCTTTTTACATCACATCTCTTGTTTCATCACCTCTCTTGTTTCATCACCTCTCTTTTTCATCACCTCTCTTGTTACATCACCACTCTTGTTTCATCACCTCTCTTGTTTCATCACCTCTCTTATTACATCACCTCTCTGTCGTTCATAAGCCCAGAAAAAAGTTCGACCGACGCTAATTTCGGCGCTGACCCTAGTTTCTAATGGCAAAATTCAAAGCGCAATAACATATGGAGATGAATCATGTTTTGTATTCTTACACGTTAGGTAAAACTAAGCGTGACTGTTTTTCTAGCATAATTGGAATAATGCTGGTATACCGGTGTTAAGTTGGTTGGAGTGTTATCCCAGATATGGTTGGCTACTAGGGTATAAGTGTATTAGTTCTACAAGTGCCTAAGTGAGTGATAACATCGTAACGCACTTTGGATCAGACTGTTGCTCACTTCGAACAAACCCACTTTGTACAGGAATTGTACAGGTATTCCACTGATCGCTTGGATTTTTGATCCTTGCTCGTAGTCAAGCTTGGAAATATAAAATATCAAGCGTCAATCTAACAGGTTGATGATAAACCCGTGAAATACCGGTACACACAAGCGGTATCTCGGTTTGGTATTTATTCCATGCATACCGGTAGACCGGAATAACGTGACAGCCATAGTGGTCACGATTGTTTTGACCGCGCAGTAAATATCTTATAGACCTTAAACATGACTATTTATTTCTAGCCTAATGGTCTTGTGAAGTAGTCGCATAAAGTTGGACCGCAGTTCGCAGTTCGAAATTGGAATCGCGAACTGCGTCCTGGAACACAGTTCGCAGTCCGCGATTCAAATGCGAACTGCATTCTGGAACACAGTACGCAGTTTGCAATTCCAATGGCGAAGTAGTCCAAATACTAAATTTTTGTCATTACACAAAAAAAACGTTTAGCTAGACTTTTCGTGTATGCACGTATTAGTACAATCCTTGTTTATGAAAATCAAACCTTTCAGTCTGATTTTATAGACTTTGTGGCCAATAAGAAAGAAGACAAAAAATATTAAGTTTTCTTTCTTTTTGATATGCCTATTATTACACCGAATTAATTTTACGTGAATGTGCCATTGGAATGTTTCATGCTGGTATAGCGACGAATGAGGTTACTAGGGTGGTTGGTAGTTCTAGTCGTTCTATTCGAAACCTCAAACAACGTTTCCAAGCAACAATGCGTAGAAAAGATTTACAACATAGTGGACGTGCGCACGTCACAATACCTGGTTAAGACCGCTTTATCATGAACACACACCTACGCAATTGTTTTCAAACTGCCACTGCTGCTAACACTCCCTGGTATACATAACAACCGAATATCTGTCCAAACTGTACACAATCGTTGCGCGAGGATGGTTTACGTGGACGTTGTCCTTACGTTGACAGTGTATTGACGCGACTTCACCACGTAAATTGTGTTAATTGGGTACGTGCACACTATTGCTGGACCAGTAATATTGCATTCATTAATGATTGACCCGCCAAAAGTCCTTCGAACACCTGTGGGATAATTTGGATCAGCGTGTTAGACATTTTAGACGTCGCCCTGTTTCACCGTTGAAGATCAATGAACTAACACAAGCCTCAATCCAAGAGTGGAATAACATTCCACAGGCAGAAATCAACACACTTGTCGGTTCTATGTGCCAACGATGCCGGGCAGTACTTGATGCTCAAGGTGGCCATACCCGGTATTGATGTGTGACCCCACCGCATTTAGTCAACCATTCCATCAGTTTTCCGTGAACGTAGAGCAAATAAAATTTTACACACAAATTCACATTGAAAAACTCTTGGAATACAAGTAAAAATAATTTAACCCTTCTTTCTATATTTACATATATTTGCACTTAAACACAGCGGAAGTTTCTTTCATTATTCAGTATATAAGCTTTAAACTGTACATTATGTAAAATTTTGAATTGGATGAATGACAAATATTTGTCTAAGATACATGTACAATATACATTCATTTAATTTAATTGTCCTGCGGTTTGAATTTGATGTAAGTGGTCATGCTAAGGTGTTGCTATTTACATATGAGCTGATAAATAAGATGTTTTTGAAAAGTTACCAGATTATACTGTCTAATAGTGAAATATATTTGAAATAGAATAGTTTCCAGATCTTGACAAAATATCCCCGTGACAAAAAAAGAGCTCACTGTGGATGCTAATAGTGAGGTCCGTAACATTTTTCACTGCCGCAAAAGCCAAACCAAAGGAGACTATAATGGCAGACATCGGGAGGTAAACATACCACTAGTATTTATTTGTGAATGTAGCATGTTTAGCGATCAAAAGGCTCACTACAGGGACAATATAAAGCATGCAGCGATAAATCACTCAGTTGGACAGATAATTGATGAATCACACATTACTGGTCTGAAGCGAATTGACGCTATGTGGAGAATTTATCTCAACAATATAAAAGATGAAGCCACACTTGTTACCGAAGGACTAAGTACAAATCCCCTCAGATAGTGAGCCAACCACACGAGAATACAAAATGTTCCCCCTGTATGTAGATGATAATATCATACCACATGTTTATATGTATATTGTTTACCATAGTTGAAATCATTGAATACAAACATGAAAACATGAGAATAGATGGCAAGCTGACAAATTGCGCTACAGGCGATAGACTAGGGGTTATCAAAACACAAACGGTTAACTCTTACTAACCCATTGTCAAGATTTGCTCAGTTGGTCAATCAAGTCAAAAGTTATTCACAAAGGCCAACTCTCAAAAACTGTTAAATTCAAAAAGTGCCTACAGGAAGGATATAACACCATTGATTGTGAGAATGACTGGAAATGTAAGACATGTCATGAAATAGGTCACAAACAAGGTGAATACATCACAACCAAAGATCACCAAGAAACTACACAAGTCGATCATCAACTGTAGCCAAATCACACATAAGTGATACACTCAGGGAAGACAACAAAACACGGAGTAAACACGCAATACAGAGTAAACACTAAATACAGAGTAACACACTAAATACAGAGTAAACACGCAAAACAGAGTAAACACTAAATACAGAGTAACACACTAAATACAGAGTAACACACTAAATACAGAGTAAATACGCAAAACAGAGTAAACACTAAATACAAAGTAAACACAAAATACAGAGTAACACACAAAATACAGAGTGAACACTAAATACAGAGTAACACACAAAATACAGAGTAACACACAAAATACAGAGTAACACACAAAATACAGAGTAAACACTAAATACAGAGTAACACACAAAATACAGAGTAAACACTAAATACAGAGTAAATACTAAACACAGAGTAAACACTAAATACAGAGTAAACACTAAATACAGAGTAAACAAGAAATTCATTTTATGTTGATACAAGCAATAACCCCGAAGATGCATTTAAAGAAAAAAATTCGCTCCAACGGTACATCCCTTGTGCCGGATGTTCTGTTCTCTCTTAAAGTAACATGTAGTATGTCATACATAGCGATATTTGAATATGATCGATATATGCTAATAAATATTTCAACTGAAGACAATACATGTAGTTTAATTAATATATACGCTAATAATGATAAATGAAACAGAAATATATTCTAAGAAAAACTTCATAAGATATTTACTGACAACTCACATTCAGTTATTCTTCAGTAAATAACTTACGATATAAGGCCCGCATATAATAACATGTAATATCAAATATTTCCTAAGTCATGAACAATCTCGACAAGCACCAAAGTTTTGAATACTTTGACAGCAGGAGATCATGTAATCACCTGAACAAAAATAATTTTACAACAAGGTAAGCACTGTTCACGTCTAAATCTTGTTTTATAATAAGATTAATGACCATCTTAAAAGTGTAAGACCTGATTGTATATTAAACGATGATAATGCAAAACTATGCCAAGTTATAAGGCGAGTAGATATTACAGAATACGAAAATGCAGTTTCGTCAAATAGTATGAAGACAAAATGAAAAACTGTCCTGGACTTGATGGCTAACTTGCGAATTTCATTAAAAATATCTGGAATAATATTAGAAAACTAGTTACCGACTCTTTTAACGGAAGATACATGACTGTTTAATATTGTAATGCCCCAGTATTTAGCAGCCGATGCGTTAAGTACACTTGAACCCACAGTAACTTGACCTAATTTTATGTTTCGCGTATTTAAACCTGTGTACTTTTGTTATTACGCAATGTCATGCATTTTCACTTTAAATTTATAATATACGTCATTTTTAGATTGCATGCAGATAGGAAATCACTTACTACTATCATCTGTTGAATAGTAAACCCGTTTAATTTGTAGTTATCAACTTGCACATTTGCGTCGACAGCCATATTGTATACATGTATCGCGTGGCATTATGGGATTTCTCCTTAGTTACTGTTGCTATCTTTTGTTTACAATAGAATTTCTCCGAACTGTCAGAATAGTGTAGAAACATGTTTCATGCTAAAAACACACTTAAGAGGAAATTTCAGGTAGCAGTCATGTTTTATTATATATTTCCTATGTAAATGTCAAGTTTCGTCGATATTAGTCCAGTAGTTAATTAGTAAACAGTGCTTTAATTTTACCCCACAAATTTTCTGTGCGGACTCCGCAATTTTTCGATGCGGACCCCACACATTTTTTTTGTGGACCCCGCACATCTTTTTTGCGGACCCCACATATTTTGGATGTGGGTTATTTAGCATTAATAAATCGGAAACGTTTCATGCTAACGAAATATTTATTAAGTAAATTTATTTATCTCCACATTTTGTTGATTTTTTTAGCAATAGATTATTGTTATTGAAATCTATGTAAAATAGACAAATTTTGCAAAGCACCATTTTTGGAGTCAGCTTTATTTGTTTTACTTTTATCTAGTCAGACTGGGCATTGAAACTTTGTTATATTATTCATTGTTGTATTGTTGCATAATGATGCAAAATAGATTTTTGAACATTTAAAGTTCTAGTCTGTCTTTATTTTTCTGTAATTAAATCACACATACACACACATATACACATACGCTTCAGTGGAGCGTAACAATATTCTAAGTATAGATAAAGTCCAATATAATATTTATCAACGGTATTTCAGACGAAAACGACAAAATTCATTCACAAATAATTAGAAACAAATCAACGAATACTCAAAACTGGATTTCTGAATCACGGAACTGATACTAGCCTTGGCTAAAATATGGAAAAGTATACTACACAGAATCAGAACAACAATTGGTGAATATCCCTCTTGAAGTTTGCTTTAATGGATTAAGAGTTAAATATATCGATAATAAAATTATATGTGTACATGTAGTTCATTTAGAAATCTGTAGGCGCTGAGGCCCAAGTGAATATACAAATACATACTTGAAATTACAGTGACGTGACAACTTCTGTGATTTCACCATTAAATGTGAATTGCGATATTATGAGGTAATCGACCAGTTTTTCTAAAAATAACTTTCGGTTTTTTTAAAATTAAATCTAATTTCCATTTGTTGCAATGGTCGTACAATAAATCAAAACCTCTTTGAAAGTCCTCGGCTGATTTGGAGAAAAACATGATATCATCTGCATATAGAAAGAGAAAATTATGATGTCATCTGCATATAGAAAGAGAAAATTATGATATCATCTGCATATAATAAGAGAAAATTATGATGTCATCTGCATATAGAAAGAGAAAATTATGATGTCATCTGCATATAGTAAGAGAAAATTATGATGTCATCTGCATATAGTAAGAGAAAGAGAAAATTATGATGTCATCTGCATATAGAAAGAGAAAATTATGATGTCATCTGCATATAGAAAGAGAAAATTATGATGTCATCTGCATATAGTAAGGGAAAAAGCTTAGTCCTCACAATATCTATACCTGTAAGTTTATTCTAAATTAAACGTTCTTCTAAATCATTTATAAACATGGAAATAAAAAAAGGTGATAAACACTCCCTCTGTCTAACACCTAACATACATGTAAATTCCTCTCTAAGTATGTTGTTGAATTTTACACGAGATTTTATATTTGCGTACATGCTTTTTATGATAGTAAACATTTCCCCATGAATACCTACTTTAAATTGATCTATGCCAAAGCCTGTTTCTCACAACATAATCAAACGCTTTGCTGAAATCTATGAAAGTACAAAACAATTTTGTTCCTTGGTGTCATGCAAGAAAAAAATGATAAATGCTGATTAAAAAGAACATAAAATGAAGGTATCAGCAAAATACAGACCAACTCCTTTCTTCATGATGTATTGCTATGTAAACGATCTTTTCTTAATATGTTCTTCATTTGTTCTCGTTATAACTAATTTATAATTTGATCAGTGAACATATCGTGATGCTTTACAAATACCGTCAATGGACATGTTTTGTGATTATGAAACACTGTTCTCCATACTTTGTTGTAATACTATATAAAACCCCCATGTATGTCATTAATTAGTGATCATAAGAAATGAAAACATAACTAGACTTCATGGTGTCACAAAAATGCCCTGTAGCTTTAAACAAATGCGGATACGATTCACATAATTGAAGTAAACAGAAAGTTTTGTATCAGTAATAACACAAAATGGCAGTTATCCCAATACACCAGGTAAATGAAATTTTATTCTTTTTTTTTCAAGATACATTATATTAAATAATCATAATTTAGGTCCTGGGGATTATTTTTGAAATCATGTGTTTTCGAACATGCCGTTTTTTTTCGGTAAGTACATTTGTGTTAAAATCATATTATCATTGTATTAGTTAATTAACTTTTCACTGAAATACGCGCTCGTACTGTCTAGAGAGTCGGTGATTATTATGCAAATTGGTAGAGTGTTAAAATCTGTTCCATATGACGTTAATTAATTTATGACTAACGTTCAAGTATAAAACACATTTGTAATATGAATGAAGTTGAGAAAATGCTGAAATTTGTAGTGTGAGTGTAGTTGAAGATGAAAATCATTTTTTACTTGTTTGTTCATTTTCCTGTGAAATAATATCAAATATACCTGATGTTGAAAACCTTTAACTAGTCTGAAAATATTTAACTCCTCAACATTATCATTGTCCTATAAAACTAAAATTTCTGGATTCAATGATTTTTAAACGTACCAGTACTACCTATTTTGTAAATTAGCCATAATTTCATACTTGATACATCATTCTAAAATCTATAACTATCTACACGCATACCTGTATATCGATATGTATAATGAAGGTTAGTAGATTAACGACTGTGGATGACACGTGTAGCAAATAATGAGGTGTTGATTATAAATATTGTCGTTAGTAATGATTCCTCGTGCTTATACGGTGTTAAGTAAGGCGAATGTTCATCTCCATTATTATATTGAAGAAAATGTGATTTTAAAGGGACTGTCGGGTATTGAAATGTAAAAGCTTTTCGTATAGTTGCAAAGTTAATCTAGGGCATTATTTGCAAAAGCTTGTTGATGAAACTCTGGTTTGCTGTGATTAAAATTGAACAACTATATTTGTATGGTATGACGTTAAAAACGGAAGCGATTTAATTGATGAAATATGCCAGGAGGTTGATATTTTGAAATGTAAAAGTGTAGCAATAAATGTCAGGTCTTTGATATGTTCATGAAAATTGAAATTGATGTTCATGAATGACTGAACGAGAGGAATTTTGTACATAAGTAAGATCGTTTTGGTCAGTTAGTTATTCACGTACTTTAGATAAGTTTTTAAAGAAATTCAAGTAACAAGTGAATTCAACAATGTGTAGAAGGTTTTAATGACAATGAAATACTTCATTATAATAACATTTTATCCGGCGTCTCCGCTGCTTTTTTTATTTTGTTTGTGTCAGCTATAACCATTCGTACAATGTCGCGCCGATAGCCAAATATTCTATTAAAAATCGGTAAACGTGTTAAGCTACCAGAAGAACCGTATTTTTGAAACACCTGAATCGGTTCATGTTCACGATAGTAGTCTGGTCTCTAAGTTAAACGGTTAAATTTTCACCAAACTTGGTCAAAATTTTAATGAACATAACATCATAGACCTTGGATGCTCTCTAGTTTGAATAGTTCGCATCTAATCTTCTACAGAAAATTCTAACGGGCCTATTTTGTGACAATTGGAAATTTAGTTAATTTTTAATATAATAAATATTATTGGTCAGGTGAATGAAAAGTCCAATAATAAATTCCAAGTTTTTTGTTCATGTTTAAATACACATACCCATCAATTTAATCGGTTTACATTTAATCCAAGTGAAATTGTTTATTGTTTCTGGCGAGTTTTCTACTTTTAACGGTGAAGAACGACCCCGGACGTGCACCTGGGTAGAACCACCGGCCTTCCACCAACAACCTAAGCTTTCTCACATGTAAAATTTGTCAGATTCGGGTGTGATTCGAACATGCTGGTGGCTTGTGAATACTTATAAGGGACCGTAACTACTCGACCACGGACATGTTTTGTAAATACTAAAACTTTAAGGAGCACATTGAATTGTCATATTATTTCACACATACTCAGGTGACGTAAGGTCAAACAAATAGATTCTGGTTTCCGCTAACATCCTAAAAATGATAGTCACAGTAATTTCAGTTTTGTACTTCCGTCAAAAAAACGCAAAGTAATGAAAATATCGACGAAAATAACTGACAGAAACCGAAAAGGGTCGACAGAAAAGAACAGAATTAGAAGGAAGCGGGAACATTTTACGACCTGGCGCGTTTTTATAATTGTTAAGATTTGAAACTACTATTCATTGAAATATATAATGTGTATGAACGAGATATTTAAATTTGCAGGTGATATGCCTTATTGTGATGCTGGGTACGCTGTATCCCGTTGTACATGCCGACACCAAACGCTATTTTCAATCAAGATACACGATGCCTGATAGTTCATATTGTGGTCTGTTCATGTACGAAATCAGTAAGTGTGTGGATTAAAAATTATTAATGTTTGTTTTTGTATGATAAAAATGTATTCATTGACTGGCAAAATAAATACAAATGTGAATACAATATTTCAACTAACATCCCAAAATCATATGGTCAGAAGGTCGATAAAACTTTTTGTTCAAGTACATGTATACCTTTAATGTTTGCCGGGAGAGTTTATATGCAAATATCGCCAAGACCAAAATTGACCTGCACAGAAAAAAGCAGATGCTCGGCAAAAAATTAGAGCCGGTCCGGCTGGTGGAAACTGGAAATAGTGGTTGATACCAGGAAGTTTTTATTTTACGCCGGATTGTCAGTGAATATCACATATCGAAATAATTTTGGCATAAGGCATGGAATAGACTGTGACACATCTTTTCTCATACAATTATTTCTACAGTTTTGCTGCAATGGATACTGATGTTCATTTTTAACTATTGTATGAAGGTCATAGCAATTCCATTGTGTTATTCAAATAAAGCCATTACTTCAAATTACCGTTCTTGTACAAAATCTTCTGTTGATTTTACTAATTGTAGTGTCTTGCTACGCTGCAAAGGGGTATCCGTGTAGTTTTGATATCAATGACCCTTATGACCATGTTACATGTGTCTCAAAAAACAAAGTATGTGATGGTATCAAGCAATGTCCACATGGCGATGATGAGAGCGGGTTCTGCGGTATGTGTTAACAATATATTTAATATTTACTTGCATTTGCTTGGATGAGTATTTCTAATAATTTCGACAGGTTCTCTTCATTTTTCATAACGAAATCTTAATGGAAGTAACTGATTCTTTTTCATACATATCAAGGTTATACGGCATATTTTACATTCATTGTCTTAGACAGGTACTGTAACTTTAATATTTCATTTTAAGCATTAAAAGTTATATACTTGCCAAAGCCGACCTTAGGTCTGTCAGCGTTGACCAAAATAAGATGTCATACATATGTCATCATAACGTGTCTTATATTGGACCGAACGACTATGACCTTAATTCTTTAAGAGCGTTTTATTTACTGCAATTTTAAAATACAAATGATTATTTAACAATTGAACAATATTCATTATACATATATGTATATTAGTTTTCCTTAGGAGTTTTAGTCCGCGTGATTGTTTAACTTAACTAAGCGCTACATTAAATGCAAAAAATGAGTTTGAAATAAAATGAAGTATTTGCACTGGATTTTGATATTAGGTTACAAAAACTTCTGTCGTGTTATATGTTGCAATCAAGAGGATCTAGCCGGGCTAGAATTAATTGCTTCTATCATTTCATCCTGAACACCAGCACTTGTATACATTGATGACTTGGCTTCAAGCAGTTTGCAGCAATTCTCTCTTTGAAGATTAATGAACTCCTTGTTGATCCTCATACGTAAGTTGTGCTTAGCAACAAAGTATACAGTCCTCAATTGAGCGTCCTGAAAGACACGAAAAGATCTATGTTAACAATATGCTTTGAATGAATTAAGCAAATGACTGTTTGAAAATAAAACATACTTGTACACTATTTTTTCAGTACTACTTAAAAATCACAAGTAACTTTCATAGATAAAAATCATATTGAAATAAGTCAGCTTCACTGAAATCAAATCTTTAACATAAAATTTCATTTCATAATAAAAATAATAATCATAAAGCAATCAAAAATGCATTTAAATTGGTTGTTTTTCCAACACTGGATTTATCTGTTGCTTTGGCAAAAAATTGGTTACTTAATTTCTTTAATGAAAAACCCAGTGTTTAAGAGCATAATGTAGTAATATATACTACAAATATTTTAACATACACACCTTTGACTCAGCATTTTCAACAACGGTTTTGAGTCTTATTTTGTGTATGCTTATCATATCTAGTGTGGTCCAAAATGGCTTGGAGTCTAAATTTGTCCATATTTATATCTAGTGTGGTCCAAAACGGTTTGGAATCTAAATTTGTCCATATTTATCATATCTAGTGTGATACGGAATGGTTTTTTGAACTACTTTCCAGACGTTGACAGAGATGTATGTGATAGACAACGAACGACAACTCCAGATAGAGATTGGGTTCATGTACCACAATATAACCCTTATTTACACAGAAAAAATGCACTCGTATACAAGGCTGATTTTTGACGCTGTTTACTTGATAATCAAGTCATGTGTTCTATTTTATTTAACACAGGGTCACGTATGCAAAACTGCCGGTCAGATCAGATAGTTTGCGCAAATGGAGATTGTGCTGTACGGTGTAATGGAGTACCTGAGTGTTTGTATGCAACGGACGAGAAGGATTGTAAGCAAATAAGTTTCAGTTTGGTTTCTTGCTCAGTATAAGGCAAGTTCTTGTGAAATGCTTTCGCTGGAAGCAAACAATCATACGGTTCTGAAACCCCAAAGTTATGTAGTTAGCGCAGTCAGACGAACCGCCAGAAAACAAGAGAAATAGATTCCCTATTCAATGTATTTCTTTTTTTAAAAAAATATAAATCTTCTATACAAATATCAAACAAGCGTCTAAATAACTGATTTTACACGTGCGACCAGTTCAACCCAAATATGGGGATTTTTTCACGGAATTAAATTTATCAAACTTAAGAAACATTTTGCTGATGTTAAATCGATGTATATCATTGCACAAATGTTTGATTTTGTCGTTAACATAAAGTACAAAGAAAACAGCTCAGCTTTATGGAAAACCACTAATATGAACATCTGACAAATACAAACATAATCATTTGATAAATAAAGTACATTTATGCATGTGGATTCAGCCATATATTATATTTATACAAGGTCAGAAGGATGAAAAATTCAAATGCGGTTTAAAAGAAGTGATGTGCTCCAACTTCAAATGTGCATCTGTTTGTAACGGGAAGAAGGAGTGTCCGTTTGGTGAAGACGAGCAACAATGTCGTAAGTAATTAATCTCAAAATCAAATAGACGTACGGTAAGACACGGTTATAGCGAATTCCTGTGAATCTGAATGATTACTTCATTATATCCGCATTTCACTACACCCATAATGTTACCATGCAATAAAGAGCGGCGTATTAGGTGAAAATAAACATTTCAAACTTAAGAAACATTTTTCTGATGTTAAATCGATGTACTAGTATATCATTACACAAATGTTTGATTTTCTTACTGGTCAGCTAAATGGCCCGTACTCATCTGAAAGTTATTCACCATGAATCCAGTTTACGTCTGAACAGAAACCAATATTTTCATTGCAATGTAGTTTAGCCAGCGGTCTGAAGACATTACCGTATACATTATATTTTCATATTGTAGCAATGTAGAACATTATACCATGAGAATACTGAATAAGTAGACAGAAAGTTCATTTTCTCTTTAAAATATTGCATAGCTTAATCAGCGCACCAACTTCTCTTTTATTTCGTTGATCAAACATAAACATAAAAACAGTAGTATGTTGCTTCGTGCTGCTCCGTGTTGATTTGCTCTGTAATGTGTTGTTTTGTGCTGTAAAATTTGCTGCTTTATAGAAATTTATTGTATCAACATTTAATAGATGTCTTTATGCTTAATTTCAGTTCCCAAATGTAAATATGGGCAAGTGTATTGTCCAGATACTGGTAAATGTGCTGAGTCCTGTTTTGAACCAGTAGTGTGTCCAGGTAATTAGTTTTTGGGGCTCTCATAATAAAAACAGCTTTTCTATTCAGAGACGTGAGATATGTCTCCTGACTGTTCTGTGTTTTTTTTTAGTTTTTATCTGAATCATAATAACCGCCATCTTTTGCTTACAATACTTTTATAACGTACATGTTTCTGTGAAATGTGCACGATAAAACAATTCCATCAAACTTTAGAAATGTTTTGTTTTATATATATGATTATGTACAATGAGGTACACAATATGTAAAGTATAAGCTGTCATTCGGCGCACCTCTACGGACTACGTCAGAACTTGTTGGGGTATTCTGCATATATAATTGCTGCATGACATTTTTCCATCTGTTTCATGAAATTCATGCGCATGAAATTTTATTTTCCGATGTCAGTCGAAGAAAGCATTTTTTGTTTTGCTCATGTAATTAGATGCTGATATGGATGTATTCATGATTTAGATTGTTACGTGTCCATTAATAGACTTTGAATAAATGGGACTTGGTCGAAACCCTTTGAATGCACTTATGCGACGTAGAATATGTATTTCTGTAAATATTTTGACGAGCTGAAATATGTTATGGTTATCTTGCATATGAGAGAGAAGTACTGAGAAATAAACTTGTACTTTTCTTCATTGTAGAGCAATTCTGCGACTTGGCGAAAATAGCCAATGGTTTTCTTGACAATGCCTGTGAAAATTTTCCTAACACTTGTGATAATCCTAACACAGCTCTGACTACATCACGACTGCTGTTGGCTTGTTTTGCAGGTGAGTCAACTTCTGATATCATTATAATCTGGTCTAATGGTAGTCTGAAATGTTGCCAGAGAAAGCTGTTCGATTTTACAAACTTTTACAGATATATGTCACACTATTTCAATGTTTAATCAGGACACAGAAATGAATTTTTTGCGCAAGTAAAGAGTATTTTCTAAAGGTAGATCATTGTCTTTTTGGAGCTACAATCGAATAATAGATATGTAATCAATTTCTAATTGTCAAAACTTATCTTACATTTCAGAAGAGAATACTGTCGCTGATAGATTTGGGGTTCCAAATAATCGACGCCGTGAGTAAAATGTTGCTTGTTTAAAACTATGCTTCTATTTAAAGTACAATAATTACTATAACGTAAGGTTCATTTAGATTGACAGTATATAAAAAAAAATAGTGGTACGCATGTTTCATTTTAAAATCTTAATGCATTAATGCTGCATACAATTTTTATCCTGATAATAGCTTGCTTTTCATCATAACTTGAACATATGCATCGGCTGTAAATACATGTATGTGTAGTGTCTTGTACTACATGTATATATAGTGTCTTGTATTACATGTATGTGTAGTGTCTTGTATTGTACATGTATGTGTAGTGTCTTGTATTGTACATGTATGTGTAGTGTCTTGTATTACATGTATGTGTAGTGTCTTGTATTACATGTATGTGTAGTGTCTTGTATCACATTTATGTGTAGTGTCTTGTATTACATGTATGTGTAGTGTCTTGTATTACATGTATGTGTAGTGTCTTGTATTGTACATGTATATGTAGTGTCTTGTATTGTACATGTATGTGTAGTGTCTTGTATTACATGTATGTGTAGTGTCTTGTATTACATGTATGCGAAGTCTTGTTTTACACACAGCTTGAGTTGTCCGAAATTTCGCATTGCGTGAATTAATTTTATTGATCCATCTCAGGAAGTTTTACTATACATCGCATTTACTATATTATATATTTATATATATATATATTTATATACATGTCGTGGCTTTACGACATCGTGTCCGACTTGTGAAATTTTGACTTTTTTCGAGTAGAAAATCTTAAATATCGAGTTTTACATACATTTGAAGGTGGTAAACGCGTACATTTTCTGTTAGTGTGTGAACGTATCTACATGTTGCACTGTAAATTAGCATTTTTTTTAACTGCGGTGCGATAACAAGGGCAATAATAACATACGTTTGAAAAATACAATTATCGAAGTTGTTTCCCTGCTATTATATATGAATTATATTTGGAAGAAAAAAATTCAGACATTGATATATGTAACAAACCCCTTTGGAGAAAACTGGTTGCCAAATGCTTCCATTTCGTGATTTCAAACGAACAAAATGCTATTTTTCGCTTACATAATCATTATCTGATTTACTTTCAACAGAGTGTAACACGAGGAATGGTCTAGCTAGGTGTTTTTGCTCGCAAAATGCCCAGCCAGACGTTTTCCCTGACGACTTTAACGATTGTGTTGATTTTGTTGAATCTCTGCTGGTGGATAGCTTCGACGAATCCTAAATGCCTGTCATAATATATGAAATCTCATGATACACAATGTGTATTTGGCTGTTATCAGCGCAATAAAGCATAATTAAATCACTTTGTGTTTTTCTTCCATTTTATATGAAATTAAGAGATACATGTACGTAAGTTTATAAACACAATATATACCAGAATAGATATTATCTTTATTAATGTTTTTACCATTTATGTTCTGCAATTCCCGAATCATAATCAGTGTGTTTTGTAGTTGTCCCGTTAGTATTATGACATGATAGATCGGGGGTGTTCGTTTTTACAAGAGCTGTAAGGTGTGTTAAATGATATACTGAACCAAAAAAAAAAAAAAACACTTTTGCGAGACTTTGATGGGACTGTTTTCACATAGGTGTATATTAATAACAATCAATATGACGAAATATGTCAACACTTCGGTGTAAACAGTTGTTGAAACTGGAAATGCAATTGACATCTTCAACAGGGGACGCCCTTAAACGAGTGTTTCGACACTATGACCCCCGGACCTTTTCCAGGCGGCTGACCCGCAACAAGATAAGTGGAAAGTTTCCAGCTCTACTTAATGTCACGGGGTTTAACGCCGTTTTTCAACAATTTTTTAGTTATAAACGGCGATCGGTTCACCTAACCAGCTTCTAATCTGACTAAATTTAAAAGTATCAAAATATGTAAGTCACCTTGTCTGGTTTGCGCCATAGGGGGTCTAGCACGTTGAAGGGATGCTGTAAAATGGTGTATACGGACCAAGAACACATATATCATATATATACATATATACAAGAGTTAAACTTCCGAAATGACAGTTTCTGCACCGGCAAGTTTGTTCACTTTTTCAGAAATCACTCAAATTTCTAATAACTGGTGTCAACAGATAACTAAACCATTATACTGTTCACAGCATAAAAGAATAATCCATGAATGTTCTACTCACGTAAAATTAACAAAATCGTCGACTCCGTCATTAAGTGTAACGGCACGTAAATGCAGGTTGGAAGTAGAGAGTATTTCTGTACAGGCATTAAGTATACAATTTTTGGGGCCTTAAACATCTATTCTAAACGTCTTAGGGAAGTAAGTCTACAATGGTCGAAGTAAACCTGATGTAGAACATCACCTAAAGTTTGGATTACAAAAGTTGTCATCTTTTATTTTGCGACTATTCCGACAAATTAGCGAGTTAATTTCATTCCCGGTCAGTCCAGAAAGCTCGGAAAATTTATTAACCATGAATGTTAAGAATGAAGTGTAGAGTATTCAAACCTTAAACTTCAAAATTTTGCAAACTATCATCTATCAAAGTCGATTGAAGAAGAAATGATTACCAATCCTTTGGCTGTACGGCGAGTGTAAATTACGACATTTTGGAATATGAATTTAGATACGCAAAGTCGAGAGGTTTGATTGATCATATATGCTTTAAATTTTGGTAAAAAATCGTTTTATAATGAAATTGTAAATAAACATGATAATAACATGAAGTAAAATTGTTGTCGCGTTATTATATCAAGTCCACGTTTTTTCTTGTCGCTCTCACATTTGCATACAACATATGAAGCGTCAAGGGTTTTTGGTATTTTTTCTTTATTTTTTATCATTTTTTTTGGCTCAAAATGATTTTCAATAATAAGTATGATTCTATGATAAGTATGATAAGTATTGTTATTCACTGTTACTAGATCTATATCGAGTCTACGTATTTCTTGTCGCTTTCAAATATACTGGCCGTCATAAGAAAGTAACCAGTAAGTGATGTTGGTATAAAATAGACATAGCGCATGTAATCGAGATGAATTTAATTCTGGAAATAGCTGAAACATTTCATGATATATTTTATTGTTATCCATTATTGACCATAAAATTACTGTATACCATTAAAATTTCAAGGTCAATATATTGGGCCAAAATAGAAGAATTTTTCTGATGGTTACTTTCTTATGACGGCTAGTATATGTACATTGTGTTCAGATACGAAGCACCAAGAAGGTTAATTGATTATATCTGTTATCAACTACAACTGCCAATACAGATTACAACAATACACGTTTTTTCACACCTGCCTTATAACACGAGAATTAATAGTTAATAGGCAAACAAAAGATGTTCCCTGTGTCGATTTTTGAATTAGTAGTTGTTGATAAATACTCCATGTTAGAATACTGAATAAAATATCATAGAACACTTGTAAGCAAAACTGACTTTGAATGTATTTATCATATTTTAAACTGTATTCGTATATCTGTGTGCACAGCGTCTTCGAGTATTTCAGACTGAAAACGGTCAGTTTAAGATATTTATGCTTATCATACACATGTACTTAAACATTAAAAAATTAAATACGGAAGTAATTTCTGTGTGAAGTTTTGCGCGTTGCGTATCCCTGAACTATAGGGTCCCTGTCCAGCCTCACCCAGAGACTTGAATACTTATTAAGAACCCCGGAGCCCCCTAAAGCATGCCCCAAGAGAACCTCGCCATAAAATCCGACTATTTTAGTTCTGACCGGCGTAAAGGCATAGGATACACAGTTGAGTAGGTGTGGGTATTGGCGATCAGTTAAGACCATAACCGAGTAGCTGGGATAACCCTGGCGGTTATAGCAAACCTAGGACTGTTGAAAAAAAAACGTGTTTATACTGAAATATCACTGTTTCGAAGGTTTGTCATGGGTTTTATGGTTGGGTCTAGCACCTAGGACAAGGTACTTACCCATATAATATCGGTAGAGCAGGTATGGGTACTAGCTATCGTTTTAGACCATAACTGAGTGACTAGGAGGTTTGTCAGAGGTTTTCGGCCCAGTTCGAGTCCCAAGGACCATTTTTATACACACATGATATCTGGTTGTGTAGGTCATGGAGGTCACAGCATGCTTAAGAAGGTCAGCATACGCGGTTTTTATATGGAAAATATGAGGAAATGGATGTATGTCCGGCATTTTTAAACTGGTTCGAGTCCCAAGGTTATTGGGCATACCTATATGTCACAGAATTGTGTATGTATAGGTATTGGCTATCGTTTGAGGCCGTTTCCGGGTATCTGGGACACTCGTAGGAGTCATAGCATGCTTAAGAAGGTGCGCATACAGGATTTTATATGTATATAAACTGCATGTATGAGTAAATGGACGTTTATGAGAGGTTTTCGTGCCGGTTCGAGCCACAAAGTCCTAGTGCATACATATATATATACCTGGTCGTGTAGGTATAGGTTGTGGTTATCATTCAAGACCTCATGTAGGTAACTGGGACCCCCATGGAACCATAACATGCTTTAGAAAGTGTACTTTTACATGTTTGTACGACGAAAATAATTGAAAATGGATGTTTATTAGAGGTTTTAGAACCAGTTTGAGCCCCAAAGTGATGGTGGGTAATTCCGTTTTATCTAATTATGATCTATATACATATTTTCAGACGGAAATAGCAAGTGATATGATATGCAACGTGTAGTTTGTAATCAAAACCTACCTGGGTCCAGTTTTATTTTGAAATGCTCAAATAAATGTGTTAAAAACAATAACAATAATACCTCCATCATACTTTTACAATACTTAGTCTAAAAATGCTTACATCTGATATTTTACATTCATTTTAGAAATTTCACCATTCATATAAGCAATGCTAAATCAAGATTATGTTAGTTTAAACATTTATTAAAGTCCTACAAAATTAGTAATATATACATTCTTTAGCCATTGTATTGAATGCCTGTTTGCTACACTAAATGTTACAAATAAATGGTAATCTTCTGACAACTGCTGCAATGCAACTAAAATGATGATTACATTAATTTCTGAGTCGGGGTGAGAGAAAAAGGTTGGTTATCGGGGCTTAAACCCGAGCTTTAGCGAAAAACTATGTAAGCGGGATGTCGGCACGGTCGTAAGGAAGATTTTGAGCCATTGCGTAAAACATGAGGTGAAGAAAACTGAAAACAGAATTTTATCTGGGACTGCCAAATTTTGGCGAATTTATTTTTTGCTTATTGTAAAAAATAATCGGATTTATTTTCATGTTATGTAATGAGGCTGGCATTATGATGATGACAACGACGATGACGATTACATTAACTATGATCGTAGTGATGAGCGTGATTGTGTAGATGCTGCTTCAGAAGATCTCCATAATCATAGTTATGATGGTCGTGATAATGATGATGATGATAAAATTAAATTGGTCGACATGATAATAATAATTGTGGTGGTCATGATGATAATGATGATGATGATGGTTGTCATGCCGTTGTTCATCGTGATGATGATGACCGATAAAATAATTGTTTGATGTTTTTAACCTCACAATAGAGATTCTCTACCCACACAATTACAAATTAACCCCACCATGGCAATTTAATTGTACGGAAAGAACCTCATAATGTCAATTTGTACGCTTACCCTAACACCCTAATGTATATCTCTCGTTTGTACGGACGGATAAAAACACAGACCGATGGAGGGACGGCCTGAAACCAGTAAATAAACTTAAACTTTGTTTTGGGGTGAGTATGATTATTTAATATCGAGTGATTTTTTGTGAAAAAATGAATATAATATTTTGCGCTCCTCATCATGATGTCGACGATAATGATGGTAGTGATCGCGTGCTGGTTGTGATTACGATGATGAAGATGACGACGCTGAAGATGATCGTGATGTCTGTCGTTATGGTGCTGATGATGTTGGTGATTATTATAATTATCGTCATGATGATGGTCGTGGTGGTGGTTGTGAAGATTATGATAGGTCCTAAAGATGATGATGACAAGGATGATAATGATGATCGTGTTGATCATGTAGTCAGTCATAAAATCGTTGTGGCATAGATAAGATATTCAATAAATTGTGAATGTTTAAAATATTATGTTTTTCTTTCAAAACGGATGTCGAATGTGATGTATTCGATGCCAATTTCTATTTCATGCGTCCATTTTTACGTGTGATATATTCGTTTTGGTTTGCATATAAAATCTTAATCCAGACGAATACATCACATTATACTCACCATATTCGTTTGGTAAGCATATCACATTCGATCGAATATATGACGAGTGTGATGTATTGGGTCGAATTTTTCACTCGTGTTACATATTCGATTTGTGACACATAAAGCTCACAAGGCCACCCTCCCTCGAGAAAATCTCGAATGGGTTGATTATTGACGTAGAAATCGCACATGAAAATCCACCCCCACATGGTGTGCAAAATGAACCCAACCGCGAAATGGAAAATTTTACAAATCAGCTGGTGAAGGACTAAACCCCACATAAGTTTTATCGAAATCAATTGAAATTTTATTTATAATACGTAGAACAAAATTTGCTATCGTATTTGAAATATAAAAAAGTTTTATGTGCGCAAAATTAAAAAAAGATTACATATATTTATATGTAGTTTATATGATTATAAAATTTTTTCGGACATTACAGACATCAATGGGCATTACATAATTATATTTGGAATGTGACAAGTAACACTTATAAACACATATTGACATTACTGCGTTCATATACTTAAGAAATAGATTGATAGATTGATATTTATATTGTACTGAAAGAGAAACCGGGTAAAAAACAACAACAAAAAAATGGTAAGGATCTGTATCATGGTGCACTATGAACATACCAAGCTGTTATGAGATCAGATCAGTGGGACACCAGTATATACCTAGTGTCATTGATTGCTGTTAGTATCTGTTGTATTTAACCTCGAGTTCTATATAACAGTGGGTGGTAATATTTAGTGATGCAGATTAAGATATAAGATTATTCCACATGCAACAGACTTTTGGGTAATTTATGTTATGTCTGTGTATTATTAGCTGTTTTGAATTTTATGCTGTTATTTAAATGCACCTATACCTGTGCATGTATGTGGATATACAAATAGATACAATCTATTATTTAGATCAATTTAGATTGAAAAAATATATTTAAAAATGAAAATTTAAACCTGTATTGGTGGCTAAATTGAGATATGATTTTGCTTGAAGAGTTCTTCAAATAATGGTTACCTCTTCACAAGACAGCAATATGAAATGACTATTAGATGATCGTGTATGAAATATCATATTCCGTCTACATTAAATCAGGTCTTATGATATCATTTATTATAATATTTAAAAGGACAAAATGTATATACATGTGTTGGAAAGTATATGTCACAAATCGAATAAGTAACACGAGTGAAAAAATCGACCCAACATATCACAGGCGTCATATATATATTCGATCGAATACGGCATGCTTACCAAATGAATATGTTGCTTAAAATGTGATGCATCCGTCTGGCTTAAGATTTTATATGTACACCAAAACGAATATATCACACGTAAAAATGGACGCATGAAATAGAAATTGGCATCGAATCCATCACATTCGACATCGGTTTTGAAAGAAAAACATATTTTAAACATTCACAATTTATTGAACATCTTATTTATGCCACAACGATTTTTATGGTCGACCAAATGATCAACACGATCATCATGATCATCCCCGTCATCATCATCTTAATCATAATCAACACCACCACCAAGACCATCATCATCACGATAATTATACAGAACACCATCATCATCAGCATCATAACGACCACCATCGCCATCATCTTCGGCGTCATCATTTTCATCATCGTAATCACAACCAGCGCAAGATCATCACCATCATCGTCATCATCATAACGAGGAGCGCGATAATAATATATTCATTCTTTCACAGAAAACATTACTCGATATAATATAATTATACTCTCCGCATAAAAGTGGTAAGTTTATTTACTGGTTTCAGATCGTCCGTCCGTCCATCGGTCTGTCTTTTTTATCTGTCCGTACAAACGAGAGATACATTAGGGTAAGCGTACAATTGATATTATGAGGTTATTTCCATACAAACGGCCATTGTGAGGTAATTTTTTATTTGTGGTTAGAATATCTCTCTTGTGGGGTTAAAAAACATCAAATGGGAAATCAATGGGATAACCCTATACTTTACAGTAAGTACGTCCGTCCGTCTGTCAGTCCGTCTTTATGCACATCCTTTTGTGTGCTTCTCATGAATGACTCGTTATATTGTGCGTTATGTCATCTTGCGCCTATTTTTAAAAAAATATTCGGATTTAGTTTTGTGAGGTGGGCGTTTAGAAATTATTCATTGAAACACATTAGTGGTGAAGAGAAACGTCAACATTCGCTTCATATTCGGAAAATTCAGGTCTGCAAGTATATGTATTTACATTAGAATGTGATTATTTTACAAGAAATCATTAAGATCAGTTCATATTAACTGGAGTACGTGGTATGTTTTTGTTCATTCATTTAAATTCACTACGAAGGAAAATAACGACCGCTAATTCGCCGCACCAGGAAGTACAAATTCACACTATTTGCAATTAAACTCAACTAAGTTCATTTCACTACAACATTGAACACAGATAAACGTGCAAAAATCATGTTTTATGATTTTAATAAACAGACTTCATCATTTCTATACGAATATTAAATGCGCATGTATGGTTGTTTAACAAAAAATATAACAGTTAAAGAAGCGTACCTGAATAACTAAATACGTGTTAAATATTTTGATTAAATCATTCAAATACATTGCTAATAAAGGGAAACAACGATAATCGCTTCTGCATAGGAAATTCAAGTTATATCCGTAATACATTCAATAAACGTACTATTGTAACTCTTTATTAGCTGTTGTGTTCATTTTACTAAAACATTGGACATAGTACTACCTACTAAACGGCGCATGATGTCCTAAATACTGTACATAAAACATCCAAAAACATTTTTGATATAGATGAACAAATTTCACGTCTTAATACGAAATTCAAGTTATATACGCATGTGCAAAACATTTATTAATAGTATGACATTTTACCAAAACAGTAATCAATAAAGTTGCCCATTAAGTACATTGTGAAACGACATATATAAATTTATATATATATACGTTTCAATAAAGGAAATTCAGATTAATTCTGTTCTCGATATGGGATACTCTATTACAAGTATTATATGCGGCGTATGTGAGAAAATAGCACTTATTATGTACAAGAACATATGAAATTAAGTATAAATGTATTAAAATTTAAAATAAATATATTCTAATACTGGATTGCGTAGAATATTTCTAAGTATTGCAAGAAAACATTTATACATCTGCAATGCAGGAGAAAAGAAACGATGAAATATTTTTATTACGAACACTTATATCCGCTCATATCCGCGGATATGGGCCATATTGCTCTCTTCCTTGTGTTCATGTATTTGGCCAAATTGTGTTATTTCTATCAAAATATTAACACCAATCTGTTATAAAAACATACTTTATTAAGTAGAATATTTCTAAGTATTTCTATGTATCATATAAACGCATTACTAGCGAAAAAAAACGATAAAATATTGTTATACAGAAAAGTCATATTCGATCATATCCGCGGATGTGATCCATAACATATTGTTCGCCCTTATCATATTTGCATTTGAACAAATTGTACTTAAATAACCACACACATCCGTTAAATAAATACACATGAGTGTGCATATCATTTCTAAATACTTCCATATGTCAGTAAACGATCAAATATTGTTAATAGAAAAGTCACGTTCGATCATATCCGCGGATATGGATCCATATTCGCTGTTGTTTTCTGATTTTTCACTTACAAATTCTACTTTCGTCTCTTCCGATTGTGCACATTGTTTCCAATCATTTTAATTAATAATTGAAATAAATTATTTGTGAGGAGAAATGACTGCATGTGTTTATAAATAGGAAATTCAAGCTTGTTCCGAACGAGTTACTCGGTAAACCATGGATAACTCGTACTCTAGTATTTTCATGTTGCGAATATGGGCAAAATCTCTCATAAATCTGATTAAATACACACGACATTAAGTAAAATGTATCTAATTATAAAACTAAATCTGTTAACTACAATAATGATAAACAGAAATTACTATAATTGCGTATATAGTGTAAAGAAATGTCATATCCGCTCATATCCGCGGATATGGCCCATATCCGCTGTTTAGTCATACCGCTAAACAGCGGATATGGGCCATATCCGCGGATATGTGCGGATATGACTTTTCTTTACACTATATACGCAATTATAGTAATTTCTATTTATCATTATTGTATTTAACAGATTTAGTTTTATAATTAGATACATTTTACTTAATTTCGTTAGAATTTAATCAGATTTATGAGACGTTTTGCCCATAATCGCAGCATGAAAATACTAGAGTACGAGTTATCCCGGGTTTACCTAGTAACTCGTTCGGAACCAGCTTGAATTTCCTATTTATAAACACATATAGCCGTTTCTCTTCGCAAATAATTTATTTAAATTATTAATTAAAATGATTGGAAACAATGTGCACAATCGGAAGAGACAAAAGTAGATTTTGTGAGTGAAAAATAAGAAAACAACAGCGAATATGGATCCATATCCGCGGATATGATCGAATTGTGTAACAAAACCTGACCTTTTTTTCGCTTGTAATACACTTTTATGATACATTGTAATGCTTATAAATATTCAACACAAACCAGTACGTTTGTTTAATAGATTGGTGAAGATATTTCAATAGAAATGATGCAATTTGTTCAAATACAAAAAGATAAGGAAGAACAATATGGTATTGATCATGTCCGCGGATATGATCGAATATGACATTACTGTATAACAATATTTATCGTTTCTTTTCGCCAGTAATGCGTTTATATGATACATAGAAATACTTAGAAATATTCTACTTAATAAAGTATGTTTTTATAACAGATTGGTGTTAATGTTTTGATAGAAATAATGCAATTTGGCCAAATACATGAACACAAGGAAGAGAACAATATGGTCCATATCCGCGGATATGAGCGGATATAAGTTTTCGTAATAAAAATATTTCATCGTTTTTTTTCTCCTGTACTGCAGATGTATAAGTACTTAGAAATATTCTACACAATCCAGTATTAAAATATATTTATTTTAAATTTTAATACATTGATATTTAATAAGTGCTATTTTCTCACATACGCCGCATGTAATACTTGTAATTTAGAGTATACCGTATCGGGAACAGAATTAATCTGAATTTCCTTTATTGAAACGTATATGTCGTTTCATAATGTACTAAATGGGCAACTTTAATGATTTCATAAACTGTTTTTATTGTTTTGGTAAAATATCATACCGCATTAATAAATGTTTTGCACTTGCTTATATAACTTGAATTTCGTACTAAGACGCGAAAGTTGTTCATCTACATAAAAAATGTTTTTGGATGTTTTATGTACATTATTTAGGACATCATGCACCGTTTGGTAGGTAGTGCTATGTTTAATGTTTTAGTAGAATGTACACAACAGCTGATAAAAAGTTACAATAGTGCGGATATGACTTAGTATTATGTTTATTGAATGTATTACGGATATGACTTGAATTTTATATGCAGAAGCGATTATCGTTGTTTCCCATTATTAGCAAAGTATTTGAATGATTTAATCAAAATATTTAACACGTATTTAGTTATTCAGGTACGCTTCTTTAACTGTTATATTTTTTGTTAAACAACCATACATGCGCATTTAATATTCGCATATCAAAGACATGTCAAAGAAATGATGGAGTCAGTTTATTAAAATCATAAAACATGATTTTTTTGCACGTTTAACAGTGTTCAATGTTGTAGTGAAATGAACTTAGTTGAGTTTAATTGCAAATAGTGTGAATTTGTACTTCCTAGTGCGGCGAATTAGCGGTCGTTATTTTCCTTCGTAGTGAATTTAAATGAATGAGCAAAAACTTACCACGTGGTTAGCATGAACTGATCTTAATGATTTCTTGTAAAATAACCACATTCTTTTGTAAATGCATACACATGCAGACCTGAATTTTCCGAATATGAAGCGAATGTTGACGTTTCTCTTTACCACTAATGTGTTTCAATGAATAATTTATAAACGCCCACCTTAGAAAAATAAATTCTTGGAAGATACCAAATATGTGAATTATATATTATGATTGACAATACTAACAGTTGGTCTACAAAAAGAAATCGAGTATTCAAAGTCAATGTTGTACTGAACATAAGTTGAGAAATAACAGATTGACATTGTGATTTGTACATCAAAGCATCAAAGCATTGCAGAAAAATCGAATAAAAGGCGCTTATTTTAAGCAGCTTCATTATTTTGACTAGTGTTTATGAACACGTTTTAGTGGATCATTTTGTGGAAGCAAATTTGATTTTCAAACCTTTTTAGTATTTTTCGGACCATTAACATCCAAGAAAACCTAACATAACATTTAATAAAAAAGTGTACATTTATTACATCATGTTTTCACCTTAATATTATATACAGTAGTACAATAATTCCTTCTTTGCAAGGCTATGTACGTTGAGCTTTATATGTCACGATTCGAATATGTTACACGAGTGTGACATATTCGATCGTAAAAATGACATATGTCTTATGTGATATATTCGTCTGCTCAATTTCACAGTAAAACCTTGAAACTTAAATGTCACATACGTTTTAATATAACATTATGGAACTACAAACCATAGCAATATCACAAACATCATCGCAATCATCATCAATTCATCCTTAGCACCGCGATACATCTGCTCATTATCACCATCATCAACATAATTTTTATTGCATTTACTTTGACAGTCATAATCATTACAATGAACAGCGTTATGACAACCATCATCATTATCATCATCATGACCACCACAATTATCATTACTTTCATGTCAACCATCTTTATTTTTATCATCATTATCATAGCTATCATAACTATGAATACGGAGAATCAGCAGAATCTGAAGCAGCATCTACATCATCATGCACATCACTACGACCATAATTAATGTAATCATCATCATCGTTGTCGTCATGATCCTCATTATGACCAGCCTCATTACATAACTCCATGAAAATAAATCCGAATATTTTTTTAAAAATAAGCGCAAGATGACATAATGCACAATATAACGAGCCATTCATGAGAAGAAGCACTCAAAAGATTGTGCATAAAGACGGACGGACAGAAAAAAGACAGACGGACGGACGTACTTACTGTACAGTATAGGGTTATCCCATTGATTTCCTATTTGGTGTTTTTAACCCCACTAGAGAGATTTTCTAACCACAAATAGAAATTCACCCCACAATTGCCGTTTGTACGGAAAGAACCTCATAATATCAATTGTACGCTTTTCCTAATATCTCTCATTTGTAAGGACGGATAAAAAAGACAGACCGATAGACGGACATACGGTCTGAAACCAGTAAATAAACTTACAACTTTTTTGCGGAGAGTATAATTATATTATATCGAGTGATGTTTTCTGTGAAAGAATGAATATATTATTATCGCGCTCCTCGTTATGATGATGACGATGATGGTGATGATCGTGTGCTGGTTGTGATTACGATGATGAAAATGATGACGCCGAAGATGATCGCGATGGTGGTCGTTATGGAGCTGATGATGATGGTGTTTCTGTATAATTATCGTGATGATGATGATGGTCTTGGTGGTGGTGTTAATTACAATTAAGATGATGATGACGAGGGTGATAATGATGATCGCGTTGTTCATTTGGTAGACCATAAAAATCGTTGTGGCATAAATAAGATGTTCAATAAAATGTGAATGTTTAAAATATGTTTTTCTTTCAAAACGGATGACGAATGTGATGTATTCGATGCCAATTTCTATTTCATGCGTCCATTTTTACGTGTGATGTATTCGGTTTGGTGCGCATATAAAATCTTAAGCCAGATGAATACATCACATTTTACGCATCATATTCGTTTGGTAAGCATGTCATATTCGATCGAATATATATGACGCGTGTGATATATTGGGTCGAATTTTTCACTCGTGTTACATATTCGATTTATGACATATACGGTTCAACATATGTAAATACATTTTGTCCTTATAAATGTTATAATAAATGATATCATAAGACCTGATTTAATGTTGACGGAATATGATTATATTTCATACACGATCCTCTAATAGTCATTTCATATTGCTGTCTTCTGAAGAGATAACCATTATTTAAAGAACTCTTCCAGCAAAATCATATCTCAATTTAGCCACCAATACAGGTTTAAATTTTCATTTTTGAATATATTTTTTCAACCTAATTTGATCTAAATGATAGATCATATCTATTTGTATATCCACATACATGTACAGATATATGTGCATTTAAATAACAGCATAAAATTCAAAACAGCTAATAATACACATACATGACATAAATTACCCCAAAAGTCTGTTGCATATGGAATAATCTTAGATCCTAATCTGCATCATTAAATATTACCACCCACTGTTATATAGAACTCGAGGTTAAATACAACAGATACTACCAGCAATTAATGAAACTAGGTATTTATTGGTGTCCCATTGAGTGAGACACCATAAAACTGGTAAGGGATCTGATAACAGCTTGGTATGTTCATACATGGTGCACCGTAATACAGGTCCTTACCGTTTTTATTTTATTGTTGTTTTTGTTGTTATTTTTTACCCGGTTTCTCTTTCAGTGCAATATAAATTTCAACTATTTCTTAAGTAAATCTATGTAGTTGGTAATGCCAATATGTGTTTATAAGTATTACTTATCACATTCCAAATATAATTATGTAATGCCCATTGATGTCTGTAATGTCCGACCAAACTTTATAATTGTTAAATAAGCTTTTTTTAAATTTTGCACACATAAAACTTTTTTATAATTCAAATACGATGGAAAATTTTGCTCTACTTATTATGAATAAAATTTCAATTGATTTGGATAAAACTTATGTGGGTTTTAGTCCTTCACCAGCTAAGTTGTAAATTTTTCATTTCGCGGCGGGGTCATTTTGCACACCCTGTGGGGGGGATTTTCGGGTGCGATTTCTACGTCAATAATCAACCCATTCGATATTTTCTCGAGGGAGGGTGACCTTTTGAGCTTTATGTGTCACAAATCGAATATGTAACACTAGTGAAAAATTCGACCCAATATATATATATACCCGGCCTCAAACGATAGCCAATACCTATACATACACAGCTCTGTGACATATAGGTATGCCCCATAACCTTGGGACTCGAACCAGGTTAAAAATGCCGGACATACATCCATTTCCTCATATTTTCCATATAAAAATCGCGTATGCAGACCTTCTTAAGCATGCTGTGACCTCCATGACCTACACAACCTGATATCATGTATGTATGAAAATGGTCCTTGGGACTCTAACTGGGCCGAAAACCTCTGACAAACCTCCTAGCCACTCAGTTATGGTCTCAAACGATAGCTAGTACCCATACCTGCTCTACCGATATTATATGGGTAAGTACCTGGTCCTAGGTGCTAGACCCAACCCTAAAACCCATGACAAACCTAAAACCTTCGAAACAGTGATATTTCAGTCTAAGCACGTTTTTTCAACAGTCCTAGGCTTGCTATAACCGCCAGGGTTATCCCAGCTACTCGGTTATGGTCTTAACTGATAGCTAATACACACACCTACTCAACCGTGTATCCTATGGCTTTACGCCGGTCCGTAGGGCTCGAACTGGCTGCGAAACCTCTGATAAATCTTAAAAATACTGATGTTATGTGAATTCGAACCCTTCTGGTCAACATTCGTAGATGTGCCATGAGTTCCAGGACTATCCTAGTTATTCGGGTATGTTATCATATTAAAGCCAGAACTCCTACCTGCTCAACCATTATCATATCCATATGTGCATGCGCCAGGTCTTCGGGGCTCGGACCGGTTCGAAAACCTTTGACATACGCTCATATTTGTTCTATTTTCTGTATAAAAACCGGATGTTGAGAATTTGTAAGGCATACTGTGACCCACAAAGAGGCTCTAGCTCTTCAAAAATGGTCTTAAATGATAGCCAGTATCCATACATACACAATATTGTATCATATGGGAGTGTGTCTGTGTGTTGGTGTTCGAACTGTTCCGAAAACAGGCTAAAATAGTGAAATATCTGTGCGAAAACCAGACCGAATGATGTTCTAGGACATGCTACTATCTTTGAGGGTTTGCTAGTTTATCAAAAGTGGTCTTAATAGATGTGCCAGATCCTGTCCCAACATGACCATAAATTACACAGGTATGCCCGGTCCCTGGGGCTCGAACTGAACAGGCAATCACTTAAAACTGGCATTTTTCTCGAAAATTATCATACCGAACCTCATCAAAAGTTATCTGTCTGTTTGATAATGTGCGTGCTTGATTATTTTTGCTTAAATCATTTGATTTATAATTATGCAATACCCTTGTACGATGACAGTGCAGCCTCGTCACTGTCTTGTGTTTCATTTCGTCAAGATAGGATTTACAGCAGGGTATATTATCATATCAGTAATTTTTAGCTGAACACTATTTAATACTATCATGCTCAGTTTCTTCCTTCCATGTATTTCTGCAGGTCCCGACTTGAAATATAGAGACGCATTACCAATGCAACATTTTCCCATCGTACAATATTCAAATGTACTTATTTCGTTATCATGATAATTCCCAATTAGTTACAAACTGAATAAATAATTCAACTACATGTTGTATAGATGTTTCTCAATCCATGTAAATGCAAACAATAAGCGATCAAATAGTTTTATACCTATAACCACAGGGGGCTAGCACGTTGAAGGGATGGTGTATAATGGCGTATTAGGCTTAAAATGGACACACAGACCCAAAACACCTATATTACATATATACATAAACAAGGGTTACAACTTCCGAAATGACAGTTTCTGCACCAAGTTTATTTAAAATTACGTAACTTTTTAAGGAATCTCTCAAATTTCTAATAACTGGTGTCTACAGATAGCTAATACATTATACTACACATAACCAATAAGCACTTTGTCAAATTCAAAACGATGAAGCAGGTATTTCATCTTTTTCCTCCGAAAAATCGTCAATTTCGTTTAGTCAAACGCGACCTCGCAACACCAAATTGATCAGAATTACCATACTAAATACACCTTAATGCTACAGGTAGAGGAATGACAAGGCATGCTAACCATAAACATCTCTAAAATACACTGATCCATCACAAAAGAATAATCCAGGAATGGTCTACTCACGTAAAATTAAAAAATCGTCAACTCCGTCATAGATTTCCACCTCTCTACGCCATTATGACTCAGCCAATGAAACGTCCGCTTACAAACAAATTATGGGGCAAAGGTCACTGCATCATGATATTTGAAGTTTCAATCATGCGACGATTTTTGTGTATTGAACGTGAATAGAACGTTCCTGGATTACATTTTTGCGCTGAATCAGTGTATGTTAGTAATATTTATAGTAAGCATATGTTGTCATTGCTGTACCTGTTGCATTAAGGTGTATTTAGTATGGTAATTCTGATCATTTTGGTGTTGCGAGGTCGCGTTCGACTAAACGAAATTGACGATTTTTCGAAGGAAAAAGATGAAATACCTGCTTCATTGTCTTGAATTGGACCAAATGTCAATTGGTTATGTGTAGTATAATGTATTGGCTATCTGTAGACACCAGTTATTAGAAATTTGAGCGATTTCTTGAAAAGTTACGTAGTGTTAAACAAACTTGGTACAGAAGCTGTCATTTCGGAAGTTGTAACCCTTGTATATGTATATATGTAATATAGGTGTTTTGGGTCTGTGTGTCCATTTTAAGCCTAATACGCCATTATACACCATCCCTTCAACGTGCTAGCCCTCTGTGCCTATAACTTATATCCGTTCATATCCGCGGATATGAGCCAGACCGTTCCCTCCCTTAATTATGTTAAGTATTTGGCCAAATTGCATCATTTCTGTCAAAATATGTACACCAATCTAGTAAACAACCACGCTTTATTGTGTACATCATTTTTAAGTATTTCCATGTATCATCTAAACACATTACTAACGAAAAGAAACGATTAAAATATTCTTGAACAGAAAAGTCATATTCGATCATATCCGCGGATAGTTCTCTGTCCTCTTTTCGTGTCTACAGTGACCAAATTGCATCATTTCTGTTAATCTATCTCCATCAATCTATTAAACAAATAATACTGGACTGTGTAGAACATTTCAAAGTACTTTCATATGTCAAGAAACGATCAAATATTGTTACATAGAAAAGTCATGTTCGATCATATCCGCGGATATGGATCCATATTCGCTGTTGTTTTCTTATTTTTTCACTCACAAATTCTACTTTTGTCTCTTCCGATTGTGCACATTGTTTCCAATCATTTTAATTAATAATTTGAATAAATTGTTCACGAAGAGAAACGGCTACATGTGTTCATAAATAGGAAATTCAAACTGGTTCCGAATGAGTTACTCGGTAAACCCGGGATAACTCGTATTCTAGTATTTTCATGCTGCGAATATGGGCAAAATGTCTCATAAATCTGATTAAATTCTAACGAAATTAAGTAAAATGTATCTAATTATAAAACTAAATCTGTTAAATACAATGATGATAAATAGAAATTACTATAATTGCGTATATAGTGTAAAGAAAAGTCATATCCGCACATATCCGCGGATATGGCCCATATCCGCTGTTTAGTCATACCGAGTTAGAACATGACTTCATCGTACGTCACGACCTTCTAAGTGTTGTCCGTACAATTTCTCTATCATGGTTAAAGTATTTTGTGTGAAAAGGCAAAAAGATCATTTCGATATTTAGTTGTAAGCGCCAGTAGTCTGACAAAATATGTATGGTTTAAACTTGGTCATGTATTATGATAAGATGAAAGGATTCTAACTTCATGAGAAATCCAAGTGCAATTCGTAAATACAAGAAAAATTGACAACTCACCTACGCCGAGTATGCATATAAATACGAGGAACATTAATCGATGTGAAGTTGATGAAGGATCACACAGGCTTACACTTAAACATGCACATTCTGATCTAGTAACATTTTCATCAGGTATTGAAATATGTCCATTCTCTTCATGATCTTCTGTTATTTTTGCTGTCCCCTCCCTGGCACTGTCATGCTGTGAGTCCTGCACTACTACACTGTTTGTAGAACCGTTCTCTTGGTGTACAAAGGTGAACATTCCCGAGGCTACTGGGAGATTAGTAGAGGTGATTCTATTAGTGCTCTCATATTTCAGCGTCCTTACATTGCTTAATAAATGTTGTTTCTCACTACAAATATCCGAATGCTCCATGTTTATAACTTACTTCACTAATTCATTCACCATTGAGCAAATTGTTATCTTCATTGCTTTACCCGTAAGTAAGAAACCAGGTCATGTGTCTCGGTTTGTTTGATTGTATAAATCACAGCCTTTCGCCTAAATAGATTGGTTTATATGACGTATTCCATTTTAGACAACTTTAAGAAGTCAACTTACGGTGGGGACTAAATCGAGAGGTCAGTTATAACTATTATAATTTCACACGAAGGGAGTGACTATACTGTAAAAACAACAAGCTAAAGTTTGTGTAATCATGTTACATTTGAATTTTATTGTTACATTTGAATTTTATTGTCGTTTAAAAATGTAATAAATCATTTGCACATTCTATAAGATGCATAGTATCAAATGATGGCATACCAATATTTATACACTATTATGTTTTTACTATTTTTTTAATGAATCCACGAGAATATTACATTAAAATCAGTTCATGACAATATGCCACAATAACAAATCAATGTGAAATGACTATCACATGCCTTCAAGTTGACCTGTTATAATTGTTTCAATATTAATGTTCTATAATTAGACACAAGTGGGTTTGTTATCAAATGTTATCAGGTAGATCACAGATAAATACATGAACAAATCTATATACGCCATACACATGGTCTATATGAATAGTTCAATGGGTCATTTGCATTGTTATTAAAAGTGTCATGAGTTAAGGTTCGTAATGAAATTTTTTGTGAAATTCTTATTATTTGAATTTGATTATTTTAACCAACAATTTAAGGACTAGATAGTGGACTTGTCCTGTTGGTCATTTTTAATATGATGCATGCCAGTATAAATGAAACGTTTCGTGCAGTTTGATTGATTTCCAAAGTTTGTCCTTTATTCATCAAGAATGAAAAACATAGGCGTCCGCCCCACCTAAAATTGCCCAAGCAAAGGTTTTTTTCCATCATAAAATATGATATTTACATAAAAATATACATAAATATCATAAATATTTCGCACGTTATGCGTGCAATAAGTTACATTTTATAGTATACCCTGGGAAAGGATAGGTGAGGTTCTGGAAATGTGCCTGAATCCCTTAGAAACGACCAAAACTCAGGAGCTTCCGGGGCCTTCGGCCCCCTGGCCTGGGCTTCGGCCTGGACTCACCGGGGGCCCTGGCGGCCCCAGCCTACATGTTCAGTTTCCGCCCCCCTGACCCCTGACTAGAAAATCCTGTATCCGCTTATGAAAAAGATAAAATTTTGAAAAATTGATACATCCTCTTATGTCTATAAAAACTAGTGTGACTATTTTACATAACAGTTTATATAAGTTATTATATCTTATGTAAGTCAAACAGCTGACAGAATGGCGACACATAAAATCATCCCTACGCTGCTATCGTGCGAATCAGAATCAGAATTTGACTTTTTTTACGTATACAATTTTCTTGATTTTTCGTGAAAAGTCATGTCAGGAAAACTCTTTTGTACAAGCTACAAGCATCAACCTGTACTGGTATAAGCTTATGTATTATTTGTACGAATAAAGACGGATATAAACAGTGACCTGACGTGCAGCTATAATATCACAATTGTTTGATTCAAAAAATCAATAGTCAACAATTTATTCTGCCACAATGCAATGACTCATTGGTTTTCAGTCATGATAAAACATTGAAATAAAGCCCGTTAAACTTAACCTGAAAAATGAAAAGACAAAAAATCACGTCTAGGAAGGGTCAGTGGTGCAGGATTGTTCATGTTCATGTCGTGGATTCTCAGATTTCTCAATGTCTGCCATTCATGTGCATTTTACATGACATGTTACCTCTCTAGGGCTGATCCGTTCAAACGCCTATCTGCAATGAAACAAAAACTGTACTTAACGTTTAGTCATGGTGGCTTTTCGAAGAAATCAAACATAATTCAATAAATCATGTTAGTGAGAGATTAAGACATAAAAATATGTAATATCAGTACCTTCTAAGTGATCCGTGTAAAATAACACAATTCCAAGAAATAAAGCAACTGAAACATACGTAAACTTTCTGTATTAATTGTGCATGAGCAAATAGGAGACTGTAATTATATGACTTAATTACGTTAAAAACAAAAAAATGTAGTCAAACTAAAAGTGGTTGTAGGACAAGAAGACATCATGTAGTCTTGATGGTCCGGTATGCATTGACACAAACATCATTTACGTGTATGTAAAACACGTTGTATTGTCATATCAAAATCATATTTAAATGTTCATGAAATCTTCTTGAACTTGTGATTATGTTCAGTTATTTAGGTACATTGTATTTATTTTATCTAGATTAATAGAGTGGACAATAAGCACCTTCATAGATGTTCCTGTAAATTTACTCCGAGAAATACATACTTATATTATGTCTGTTTATTTGGACAAAAATATTATATCTCGTAATATGTATTCTGTATTCTATATGCAGTACAATTGTGTATATACTTACTAAGCATGCAATCAAGAAAGAATAACTCCAGAATAAAATAACCATGGACATTTTCTACATAACTTGTAAAATACACAATACTAGCTTGCCCAATGTATACCAGAGCGTGCATTCTAGATTAGAAATTTAACAGCAATAATCAAATAATACGTCATACATAAGTCTTTCAGAGTCAAACGACTCAGTGGAACATTTAGACAAGAAAATCTTATTATATACTTTTGCCTTTTCACTATATTTGTCCACCAAAACATGCCCATGTTATACAGTCCTGTAGAGGTTTGGTCAATTTAAAGGAAAACAGTGATTTTGCTTTAGCTTAAAAACGATACAGAACATGCTTATATACACTTATTTTTAAGTAATAACTAAGTGAAGTGCCAAAAATGATACTTTTTTCAGTGTTATGTTGTTTCATTTAAAAATGACTAATTTTGAACAACCAAATAGAGTGCTTTGCTTTGACATTTCACTTCATATACCTATGTAATTATAACGGCAATTCATTTTAGTTGTGTATATTTTTATTTCATCAATTCCCGTCAAAAAATAAAAAAATGGTATGGGCTTAACTAAAGGAAGTAACTTGTTATAGATTTTGCCAAATCCTGCCAATTGATGTTTAACAGCATTTAAAAATACTTGCAGCTCTGAAAATAATCATGATCAACAACTTATGTTGCAGATTTATTTGCTGTTGAAACAAAAACAAGTCATACATTGAACTGCACCTCATTGGAAATGTGTATAATTGTGTCATTTTGGGTTACTAAAAAGGGTCATATTTTGTAGTGTCCGCAACACAGACTCTCTCACTCCACAAAGTATGAGGTGCAGAGCAAATTTTATTTCTATATAAAATGCATTTGGCATATGTTTCCACATATGAAGTGCCTCATTCATATGTCTATTAGTTTTATCATAATTTGTGAAAAACTTTGTCCACAACGGTGTAGTGTGCGCAACACAAATATTAAATAATCCTGTAATTTTTAGATTCATCAAGATTTTTTTTGTTGTTTGTCCTAATATCTTTATTTTGATTAGAGTAATAAAAATATATTAACGAAATACCATAGTATAATTTGTTTTTCTAACCAGAATGACATAACAATGAAATTAGTGTACTTTTCCCATGATCTGGTAAAGACATTTGACATATTCTAACAATTTTAAGAAATATATAATTCAAAAGGAGACGGATTGCTGAAGAATGTGTAGAGAAAAAAACAGATGTGACTTTTCTTAGTACAAACAAATGATTAACACAAATTTGTTTCTGTTTTTGTGTTGCGAACACTACAGGGTTTTATTCATGTTTAATGTGTTAATATTAAGTTTAATTTTAGCAACAACTAGACTTATCACTGTATTGTGATTAAATATCCCCCAAAAAATGCAATAAGTGGACAAAGTGCAAGAGAGCATTTCTACAGGGCATGCAAATAGTTGATTAGAATAATTGTGTAATGGCATATTAAGGGAATGGTACACACATTTTATTGCATAATGTGTACTAGTTAAGACAAATTAAACAGAATATACAAAACAATTGTTTAAGTTTTTTTTCTTTCAGTATTTCAAAAAATAACTTCTTTGAACAATTCTGAAAGAAACTACAATTACAATGTATACAACTTCATAGTATGCCTATACATAATTACAATTCATTTGCAGGGGCATTAATGAACATGACACAAGCTCTCATATCTAATTCACAACAAACTCCTATACCATTTGGGGACAGACCAAGGAACCAACCAACTTTCAAGGGGACATTATTTTACATTTGACATTTGGCATACATGATAATGCCATACAAATCTATCCAGCCATAATGTATATAAAAAATTTTGAAAAATGTAAAAGAAAATATTGTCCACAATTTGGGGACTGTCTGTGCGACCAACCAACTTTCAAGGGGACATAATTCTACAACATATGTTACCATTGGTATGAGTATCATGTCATGCAAATCTATCCAACCACAATGTATATAAAAAGACTTGAAAAAGTTCGCACAAAAAAGGTAAGAGAAATGTTCACCCCATGCTCCTATTTCATTTAGGGGAAGACCAATCAATCAACCAACTGACCGACTAACTGAATGACTGAACGACTGACAAACCAACCTACCAACCAACCAACCGACTAACTGAATGACTGAACGACTGAACGACTGACAAACCAACCTACCAACCAACCGACTAACTGAATGACTGAACGACTGACAAACCAACCTACCAACCAACCGACTAACTGAATGACTGAACGACTGACAAACCAACCTACCAACCAACCGACTAACTGAATGACTGAACGACTGACAAACCAACAATCAGGGTATTTCCAGTACTCACCTGAAAACTGTTTGCGGGGTATAGATAGTATGGGTGGAGAAATACCTTACAGTATGCATATGAAACAAACCTTTCAGGAGTTGACTACTTTTAAAAGGGAGTTATTTGTTATCTGCCATACCCATGATACATTATATTATGTGAATAAAAATGAAATGAGCATTAACTGTTACAAATTTAAAATTATGGACATTTTTGTATGTAGACCTTATAAGAGAAACTACGTAGTGTCTGCAACAAAATCATCCATTGTATAGGAAAACAATTTGCCACTAAATGTCTTTAAGCAGGCGTCATATAGTAAATTTACTAATACCGACATTCCTTACAGCTTGATATAACTGGATACCTCTCTGCTCAGGCTCAGGTGTAAAGCTGTAAGAGCTATGTAAGTATGATGACAACATTTTTGTATATGTTTGGTAAAGTTTTGACTCATTAAAACTTGGTTGTGATAAATATATCCTTTTAATTGGAGTTGCTCAAAATCATAGAAATTTTTGATATATAGATTATGTTTTGTGACCTATCTGCATATAACAATTGTCACTTGTAGTGTCCGCAACAGATGTACATGGTGTTATATAACAGGTGATATTTTACTACTAATACAGGAAAACCTCTTCAGAACATTGTGGCCTGGGTATGTATCTGTCCAACAAAACAAATATAGTGAAAATGGCATTCTCTAGAAACTGTAGTTAACTCATATATATATATATATATATATATATATATATACATATATATATTGCAGTAATGCATATATACATTATTGTAGTTAATAAATGCGTAAATATACATGGTATTGTAGTTAATACATGTGTATTCACAATATTGCAGTTAATACGTCTATATGCACAGTAATGTAGTTCATACATGTGTATATACAATATTGTAGTTAATACATGTGTATGTACAGTATTGTAGTTAATACATGTGTATGTACAGTATTGTAGTTAATACATGTGTATGTACAGTATTGTAGTTAATACATGTGTATGTACAGTATTGTAGTTAATACATGTGTATGTACAGTATTGTAGTTAATACATGTGTATGTACAGTATTGTAGTTAATACATGTGTATGTACAGTATTGTAGTTAATACATGTAAATGTACACGGTATTGTAGTTAATACATGTGTATATACAATATTGTAGTTAATACATGTAAATGTACACGGTATTGTAGTTAATACATGTGTATATACAATATTGTAGTTAATACATGTAAATGTACACGGTATTGTAGTTAATACATGTGTATATACAATATTGTAGTTAATGCATGTAAATGTACATGGTATTGTAGTTTATACATGTGTATATACAATATTGTAGTTAATACATGTGTATGTACAGTATTGTAGTTAATACATGTGTATGTACAGTATTGTAGTTAATACATGTGTATGTACAGTATTGTAGTTAATACATGTGTATGTACAGTATTGTAGTTAATACATGTGTATGTACAGTATTGTAGTTAATACGTGTATGTACACGTATTGTAGTTAATACATGTGTATGTACAGTATTGTAGTTAATACGTGTAAATGTACACGGTATTGTAGTTAATACATGTGTATATACAATATTGTAGTTAATGCATGTAAATGTACATGGTATTGTAGTTTATACATGTTTATGTTTGCTTAGACTCACAGTGATTTTATGCTTTAAGTTTTGTTTGAAAATTAAACATTGTACTAAATATTTAAGTCCAATTTGTTATAACACTGTTATATCTGATACTTACATGCCGTATGCAGTGCCAAGATGTTTGAGTTCTATAATATAAGATACCATGGGCCATACAGTAGCTGTCAACGAGGAATAACCGAGTCCAAGTGTTACCTGTAAACAAGACAAATTGAAGGTATGTAACTCTAAATTATCTAAATTGTGTTAAAAAGTTTTAACTCTTTATGTTTCTTATAAAACAAGTTATTCATGCGTTATTACTGATTATGATGCGAAGAATTTGTCCTGAATAATTTCATAGAAACTGCTTAATTATACTTGAATTATTAAGGTAAACTCATTTATGTACAACATCAACATAACACATTGACAAGTTAAGTACATTGTACAACATTGACAAATTAAGTACATTGTACAACATTGACAAGTTAAGTACATTGTACAACATTGACAAGTTAAATACATTGTACAACGTTGACAAGTTAAGTACATTATACAACGTTGGCAGGTTAAGCACAATTACCGTAGCAACAAATGGTTGAAGAAATGAGAAAGAAAGAATTAAATGGCTGGTGGTTGATAGGATGAGACCAATATACACCCATGCATTACATCTACCTAATCTGTCAATCATATAACCGAACACTGGCAATGTTAAGGTAGATATTAAATATACCATACTGAAAATAGAAATCAATAACTGGTTAAATACATGCATGGAAATAAATAATATTTCATTCCCGAACAATAGATACTTATGGATGATATGAATCTGACGATCTTCTTAGGCAGAAATAAATTGTTATGTACATGTATAATAATTTGTAATTTGTATAAATACTGGCTCATAACAATGAGTCATGGAGCTAGGAAAATAATTAATACCCATTTACTGTATCTGATAATTGATGATCAACATCATATTTTCTCTCCAAAAATGTCCTGAAATGAGAAAGTTGAAATCCTTACGCATACAATTTATAGTAATATACAGTTATAATGTACAGTTATGATATATAGTTATGATATGGCTTGATGAGATTTTTGTGAGATGGTCAATACCAATTTCCAACCCAAGGAAACAAAAAGATAATAATGTTCCAATACTAAAATGAGGCGATTAATTAGTAAGGATACTAAACAGTCTTTAGGCAGACAAAGAATTCAAACAGCATAATATTGCCGTACTTAGTTCATATGTCAGCTGAACTATGCATTTTGTATACATCTACACTTTATCTGATTATCATCTATACGTTAGCTGACCTTTATATCATCTACACGTTATCTGATTTATATCATCTACTCATTAGCTGACTTATATAATCTAAACGTTAGCTGATTTATATCATCTACTCATTAGCTGACTTATATAATCTACACGTTATCTGATTTATATCATCTACTCATTAGCTGACTTATATAATCTAAACGTTATCTGATTTATATCATCTACATGTTAGCTGATTTATATCATCTACACGTTATCTGATTTATATCATCTACTCGTTAGCTGACTTATATCATCTACATGTTAGCTGACTTTATATCATCTACATGTTAGCTGACTTATATAATCTAAACGTTAGCTGACTTATATCATCTACATGTTAGCTGACTTATATCATCTACATGTTAGCTGACTTATATAATCTAAACGTTAGCTGATTTATATCATCTACATGTTAGCTGACTTATATAATCTAAACGTTAGCTGATTTATATCATCTACATGATAGCTGACCTTTATATCATTTACACATAAGCTAACTTTGTATCATCCACACGTTAGCTGATTTATATCATCTACACATAAGCTAACTTTATATCATCTATACGTTAGCTGATTTATATCATATACACGTTAACTGACTTTATATCATCTACACATAAGCTAACTTTATATCATCTATATGTTAGCTGATTATATGATCTACATGTTAGCTGACTTTATATCATCTACATGTTAGCTGACTTTATATCATCTACATGTTAGCTGATTTATATCATCTACATGTTAGCTGACTTTATATCATCTACATGTTAGCTGACTTTATATCATCTACATGTTAGCTGACTTTATATCATCTACATGTTAGCTGACCTTTATATCATCTACATGTTAGCTGATTTATATCATCTACATGTTAGCTGACTTTATATCATCTACATGTTAGCTGACCTTTATATCATCTACATGTTTCCTGATTTATATGATCTACACATTAGCTAACTTCATATCATCTACATGTTTCCTGACTTATACCATCTACACGTTAGCTGACTTATATAATCTACACATTAGCTGACTTATATATTATCTGCACGTTAGCTGACTTATATTATCTACACGTTAGCTAACTTTATATCATCTACATATTTCCTGACTTACACCATCTACACGTTAGCTGACTTATATATTATCTGCTCGTTAGCTGACTTATATTATCTACACGTTAGCTAACTTTATATCATCTACACGTTAGCTAACTTTATATCATCTACACGTCAGCTAACTTCATATCATCTACACGTTAGCTGACTTATATCATCTACACGTTAGCTGACTTATATCATCTACACGTTAGCTGACTTATATCATCTACACGTTAGCTGACTTATATCACCTACACGTTAGCTGACCTTTATATCATCTATACGTTAGCTGAGGCTATACCAAATCGTATCTATGTTTAGCGTCCGCGGTCGGAAAAGTTTCGATCACCTGTCTCAAATAAAAAAACACATTGTAATATCAAATATTTGATCATTTGAAATGTCTTCATTAGACCATTACATGCTGGAACGATTTGCTTTGTACCAATAAGCCTTCCAGTCGTCAAAATATATCAATATTAGGCTTTTGTTTTGATCTAAAACATGAAACATATTTATTCCTACTGAGTGACTGTTTGAAATTCTGATAGAAGCTTATATTTTGCGGCAATTCAGTAAGAAAGTTGTGTTTATTCCCGAGGCACATGTTTGTTTTTTCCCGGATAGCTAGAAAGGTTTTTGAACCTCAATGTAATGCTAAACATAGACGTGATTTGGTATGGCCTGGCCTTTATATCACCATATGTCAGCTCTGTTTAAATGAATTTAACTCGTGTTCAACATCACTTAATAATTTAAGTATTCTTAATGTCAACAATTTTGGTATATTTCTGCTGTATATTATACATCTCTTGTGATGCAATATCAGATATAGAGACCTGCAGACTGCATACAAAATTGATACGCATTTTACAACAAAAGATTTATTATTAATTATTATTTATTATTAATACATTATCAGAATCTGAATGTAAAATTATGCCTACTTACTGTCCTAGATTTATGAATTGAAACACTCCAAGATAATATACAGAAGATGTTAGTATGGTCAACCAATACGAACGTGGAAAATGTTTAATACTGGACACTGGAACTCTGTCTGTAACATATATTTTATCTGAAATCATTTGGATAACTTGTTGGATTAATTGTATATGAGAAAAGATATACAGAGACGTTATACTATAAGAAATCTTATGATTATACAAAACTGCAGATTGATGACAACGCATTAAGTATTACACAATTAGCTTTGTTCATAATTACTTTGGTGTTAAATAAAATACCACATGCTTCATTTTACTGTTGTCAAATATTATATTGATATCCATTTTTGATGAAATAATTTTAAAAAATCTTTCTCATTTAAATTAAACTTCCATGGAATTTTGACCTTTAAGACACATATGACAGCAGACTTAATGAACTAATGATGTAACCAGGTAATCTATAGCAGCAAATTAGATTAACCTATTGATAATGTAACCAGGTAATGTATGACAGCACATTCATTTAATCAATAATGTAACTAAATAATGTATGACAGCACATTCCATGAATTAATAATGTAACTAGGTAATGTATGACAGCACATTACATGAATTAATAATGTAACTAGGTAATGTATGACAGCACATTACATGAATTAATAATGTAACTAGGTAGTGTATAACAGCACATTACATGAATTAATAATGTAACTAGGTAATGTATAACAGCACATTACATGAATTAATAATGTAACTAGGTAATGTATGACAGCACATTACATGAATTAATGATGTAACTAGGTAATGTATAACAGCACATTACATGAATTAATCTTGTAACCAGGTAATGTATAACAGCACATTACATGAATTAATGATGTAACCAGGTAATGTATAACAGCACATTGAATGAACAAATAATGTAATCAGATGCTTACGATGAGATGATTGTGCTCTCCCTATGGTCCTCGACCTGTCAACCAGTCTATCTATACCAGCTACAATCACTGTGGAGATCACTGTCACGAAGCACACAATCGTGCCTGTTATAAACAGCAACAAAACTTTACATAATCAAAGGTATTGATGTACTTGTACAGAAAAAGTATAGATCTTTAGAAATTAACACAAACTTAAGAAAATGGTATGTCGAATATATATACACTTATAATGCGTACATGCGTACATGTATTTGTGAATACTTGTTGAAACACATTTTGTGCTTAATATTCAAGCTAAAATTTATGAAAGTTTACCAAAGTTTAGTGTGATATATCAAACTTTTTATTTTGTACACACTCATAATTTAGAATGATGCTTTCGTTCGGTACCAAGAATTCAGAGTACCTGTGAACAAAGTAAGTCCTACGCACTGATAATCCTGTTTGTACGCCGATATTTCTTCATATATTGCACTCAGAATATTTTTACAGATGAAACTCCCCTGAAAACAAAGAAATGATTTCGAATAGAATAATGTAAGTACTGAATGATGATTTAATACATATAACCACACACGTGTAGAATGGTAATGCAATATATGTTATCACACCAGGCGTGTAAAATGATAATTTAAGACACGTTAGCACACACATGTAGAATGATGATGTAATACAAGCTATCACACACAAGTGGAAGGGAAATGTAATACGTAACACACCAATTAAATGACAATGTATTACATATTACAACACGCCAGTTAAATGATAATGTATGACATATTATCGCACACCAGTTAAATGACAATGTATTACATATTACAACACACCAGTTAAATGATAATGTATGACATATTATCGCACACCAGTTAAATGACAATGTATTACATATTACAACACACCAGTTAAATGATAATGTATGACATATTATCGCACACCAGTTAAATGACAATGTATTACATATTACCACACACCAGTTAAATGATAATGTATTACATGTTACCACACACCAGTTAAATGATAATGTATTACATATTACAACATACCAGTTAAATGATAATGTATTACATATTACCACACACTTGTTTAAATGATAATGTATGATATATCACCACACACCAGTTAAATGATAATGTATGACATATTACCACACACTTGTTTAAATGATAACGTATTACATATCACCACACACCAGTTTGATGATAATGTATGACATATTACCACACACTTGTTTAAATGATAATGTATTACATATATTGCCACACACCAGTTAAATGATAATGTATTACATATTACCACACACTTGTTTATATGATAATGTATGGCATATTACCACAAACTTGTTTAAATGATAATGTATTATATATTACTACACGCTTGTTTAAATGATAATGTATTATATATTACTACACGCTTGTTTAAATGATAATGTAATAAATATAACCTCGCGCGTGTTAAACGATCATGTAATACATATAACCACTCACATGTGGAATGGTAATGTTATACATATGGCGACATGCCCGTGTAGCTTAATTAGTTTTGAATGTTACTCAAAAAATGATTATTTAGTTAAATTAATACGTCAGAACTTGAAGTTACTTACTATATGACCTATACTTCTATTTAAGCCAAGAACAGTGTGCAGATAGGAAGACTTAAACCATCTAACAGCAAATATATCAACAATTATTTCTACAGGTGCCTGAGCAATTCTGTAAGAATAATACAATACACGATTTGTATGATACAATAGATAATATGCGTAATACAATCCACTACATGTATAATACAATATATGATATATACATTACAATATATGATATGTATGATACAATATATGATGTATACATTACAATATTATGATATGTATGATACAATATATGATATATACATTACAATATTATGATATGTATAATACAATATATGATATATACATTACAATATTATGATATGTATGATACAATATATGATGTATACATTACAATATTATGATATGTATGATACAATATATGATATATACATTACAATATTATGATATGTATGATACAATATATGATATATACATTACAATATATGATAATGATATATGATATGTATAATACAATATATGATATATACATTACAATATTATGATATGTATGATACAATATATGATGTATACATTACAATATATGGTATGTATGATACAATATATGATATATACATTACAATATATGATATGTATGATACCATATATGATGTATGCATTACAATATATGATAATGATATATGATATGTATAATACAATATATGATAATAATATATGATATGTATAATACAATACATGACATATATATTACAATATTATGATATGTATGATACAATATGTAATATGTATAATACAATGATATAATACAATGCCTGAGTGACAAATAGACATCTGTAATCATGGTTTAATCTTTGATGGTCATGATCAAAATGTTTATCCAGAGAATTGTAATTGTATTCAACATTAATTTATCTTATACTTAGTATATGATATACATTGAATGTATAATTGTACCCATATAGAAGTCTGGCAATAAACATCATCCAATAACTGTTCTTGATTGCACCTCCAGCAAACATTACCTGATAGATTAATGCAGAACGCTAAAAGTACACTATTCACTAAGTATCATCAGAAATGAATCCACTAAGTATTAGCTTATCATTTATTATGTTTTTGTAAACATTTGTTTAAAAACTTGCACCTAAAGTACTTTTTTATCACATTATGCTACAGAAATTTTCCACTTTACTATCATGTTTACTATTTGAAGTGATTTTAAGGCATCACTATTGCATTACAAGTAAATCGGATTATTCATACATTAAATTTGAATTGTGAATTTTCATACAAAATAAAAAGTCATATCACTTTCACTAATTTATATTTTGTATTTAAGTACAGTCAATCTTGCTCATGTGCACGTGTATTAAGCGACCTTTTCCTTAAGCGACCACTTCAAAATCTCCTCGAGCGTTTTTTCACTATATGTTTTAATGTATTTAAGCGACCTTTGCTTAACGCGACTAGCGGCCGCTAATTCGTCGGCATAATGCGACTGATCTTTTCATTAAAATTTTAGACTTAGCTCTCATAGTCTCGAAGTTGAAACCGGTGGAAATAGAAAAGTCCGAAAAGAAAATAGAATCTGTAAAATATGCTCACTTAACCAAGTTGAAACTGAATATGATTTTATGATGTGCTGTACAAAATATAATAGTTCCTTTAAAAATCATGGCCTTCTATCGCTAAATTCATTAATATCATGTCTCCAAACCAAAAAAAGAAAAACTATTATCTTAAAAACTGCAACATTTATCAAAAAAGCATTTATGTTATTCATAGAGTCCCTAAATGATTAAATTATGTTTTTGTTTGTGTTTTTCTTTCCATTACTGTGCTTATTATTTATTTAATTAATTATGTATTTATTTATTAATTACAATTTTGGTCTTTTGACTTATATAGCTTGACAGCATCAATAACCTATGTTTGCCCTATGTGTATGTATACAATAATAATAATAATAAAAACACTGTACATTTATATATACAAACGTACAAGTAAGTTAGCTTTGTTTCCCTATATATTTGTGCAATTTTCATTGGCCATTTTGTCAAACTACATGTTTCATAACTTCAATGTTTGGAAAATTTAATGTCTTGTTGATTATGTTGATCGACAATGTATGCTTTAATGTGATATCTGTACGTTATGTTATATACTGTCTGTGTCAGTTTTATAATTTTGAAAACAATATAATGCAAATGATATTGGATTATTTATATATAACACCCGTGTCTTGGTATCTTGATACATATCTTTTCTTTATATTTTGCTGTGTGATGTAATTATTTAATGTTATATTTGCACTGTTCTGTGTATATTAATCTATATATGTTTGCAAATTTCACCTTAGCATGTAGTTGCCGACTTGTGAATAAAATGAACTGAACATTAACGACCGTGTTACACGTCAAATGTAACAAATGTTACACAGAGCCATGGGTGATTGATAGTTTTTAGCCAAATTATGGAGTAAACCGATAACAACGTATTTAAAACCGATATCACCCATCGATATTCGATCACCTATTGGCACCTGATTTCCACCTATCAACTGTTATTGAAGAAAAATAAGTTTTATCGGTAAAAAATTACCGATCGGAATTTTTAAGCATGTTTAAAATTCTCATTCGGTGAAAATATTTTACAAATAATCGAATGGAAACCTGTCTACAACCGATATAACCGATAAGCAACCGATCAACTAAAACTTATCACCGATAGACAAAAGAGGAGAATTAAAATTTCGTCGGTTTTGATCGGTGGTTAACCACAGGTTCTTGACACAAAACGTAATAAAACCATAGGCTACTTATTCCTAATAAAATGGGAAGGTATACAACGTTAATTCAACAGGCATGCTAAGCACTCATGCCGAACTGCAATAAAAACGGCCATATAACTATTTTCTTTCTGTGGTTGAATGCAGAATAGTTTTATCTATGCGTCAAAACTTTTTATTTGATGAAAATCTACAAAACACACGAAACACAGCCCAAAATTTCACCAAATCAACACAAATTTTGACACATGTAATTTTCGAAGTCCTCTTACCTGGGTAATGTAAACGACTCGCCATACATTTAATAACGACTCGCAACAAAGTAATAACGTATCGCCACGAAGTAATGACGACTGGCCACAGAACATGAAATTAGTTATAAAGTATATAATAATCAAGCAATTGTATAAGTATAATAATAATAATAAAAATAATAATATTTTTTACTTAATCCTATTTAAAAAAGTTGCTTCTTGTTGTAGTTTTTTTATCATTTTTACGTATTTGGGAGTTATTCTGTATCTTAAAATTACCAAAAGATTTTGTTCATTGATGATTTTTTTCCATTTATGTTTATTTAGGCAAAAAATGTCTATTCGGCACTATCATTTGAAGTAAGACATCAAAGTGGGTATGCTTTGAGTTGATTAAATGTCGCATCAATTAACACTCTTTAATTGATCAGTGAGAAACTTGTACAGCGGCGTCACGACAGTGGGTTTTTTTGTTTGTAATTAAGTTAAGTAATAAATGGCAAACGTCCTGTAAAGAATAGATAGCTTGAATCTCAATGTATGACGGGGGCAGGCAAGATTAAAAAATTAATACTTGTTATAGTTTTATTTAACTGTTTTGTGCGCGTAAAGTGGCTTATTCTTCATTTATCCGATGCTTAGTTGATGCTAATTTATACTTCATAACAACATAAACACATCCAGGGAGAAGTGACGAAGGATATAATAAATAATTCCACAAGTGTGCGCAACTTCTTATATAATAAAGTTTGATGTAGTCTCATTTTCATACAAATGTAATTCTAGAACATTATTTTTTGTGTTGACTCCTTCATCTTTATTCAGTTATTCCAGTTATTCTTACTTTATATTGTCCATGATTTATACAATGTCTAAAATGCTTATCAATGCATTGTAAGCTTGGATTGCTATTTTTAATGAAGGAAATTATTATCAGCTTGATTGACAGTTAAACTCATTAATTAATCAGCGATGAAGGGACTTGCCAACGACTGTACACATCATACACTTATAATACATATTAATCATTGGTAATTGGATTATCTTTTGAAATATCGCATCGACTATTTAAACAGTGCTAATTTGAGGCGACAATAAATAACATCAAAACACACCCACTATGATGTCTTAGTTCAAATGATAGTGCCAAATCCAGATAAAATTTACAGATATATTTTTATTGCCTAAATAAACATTAATGAAAAAACTCATCAATGAATAATTTTTTTCAATAATTTTAAGATATAGAATAACTCCCAAATGTGTAAATATGATAAAAAATTCAAAGCACTGAAAATACCGATGGAAGGGGTGTCATTAACACTAACTAATAAGGCCATACCAAATCGTATCATATTACACAACAATATATCAATACATATCTTTCAGAATAAAGAGGTTTTATGAAAAAATGTGCATTCCGTGTACGGACAATATATCAGCGGGCAGAAATATTTTTAGGTGCATAGGTCACACACACAAACGCACACAGTCTTGTTTAGCTATCTTACCGAGGTTTTCCTGTTATAAAGCTACCCTACTTTGTATGCCATTCAGATCATGAACATTGTGAGGTATACCTCGGTATGTAGTTTAATGCCCCAAAACCTCTAATTGACTGATTGTTTGGGGGAGGTATTGACAGGGAAAGACTTACACAACTAATTGAGGTCTAACCCTAACCCTAACCCTAAAACTCTCGTAAATGTTACCCTTACGATTGTCACTTATTTTCGCGGCCTAAAATCTACCTCTGTACGATGGAAAGCCCAACTCACACGCGCACACGCGCGCGCACACGCACACACACACACACACACATTCGTTTATTTAGTTAACGATTATTTCCAAACAATAATAATAAATGTTCAATACCTTGTCTTAAAATGAAGAAATATCTTTTATTTTCAAAATACAATGGTCAAAACAAATTTTCCATAAATAGTTTACAGCTTACATGGGAAATCAATAAAGGTTACATAGAAAATAATACTGAAAACATTGGTCGATTATGAACTTTTTCACAGGTCACAGTTCATATATTGATCGTATATTGTGTATTTATACGAGAAATTGTTATGTTTTACAATTTTGTAACTTGATCATTCTCTTCATAACTGTACATTTTTGTTGTTTGTCATTTTTGTACCAGTTTTTTCTCGACAGGTACCAAATACAAAAAATCACTATTATTCATTTGTACTCTATTGTAACGTACATATGGAAACTTCCCCAACCCTCATGCCTACAACAGGGACAATAAAGCTAACTGTTTATAAAAATGGCAGTATGTGTAAGTGCGTGGAAGCGAACCGGGGTCCTCTCGATTACAAAGCGAGTGCTCTACCACTGAGCTATTTCCGCCACATATGATATGCGTGTTAATTTAAAATATAAACACTAGACTAAAATTAGCGCAATAATATCGTATTTTATCTTTTTAATTATCGAATAGTTTTCAAAAAGTACTTATACTACACGTTTCTGAATTTTACGGACTCCAAATGTTTATTCGGAGAAACATATACACATTCAATTCTAATTGAATTAGCTGCATTTCTTGGGACTATGTTTTTGGCGATGTTAGCGTAGATGAGTTATACGGCACAATGCATTTTCTGAAACCAATTACATAGGTATCAGATTGATTGAATCAATCTTCTTCCAAAAACTACAGCAACAATCAATTCTTTAAAATCGGATTAAGTAAAAAATATTATCATTATACTTTATAATTATTATATTTTATTAATTAGTTAATGATTATAAACTTTATAACTATTTTCGTGTTCTTAGGCGAGTCATTATTACTTTGTGGCGAGTGGTTATTACTCAGTGGCGAGCCGTTACTAATTCTTTACCTGTACACACTACAAAACAGTACCGGGTCGATTTTCATATCAAAACTACATACCTGAACGCAAACAGTGCTTATTTAAAACGATAAACATGGTTTCTCGCTTTTCAATGAGCAGCTTTGATGCACTTATGCGATATACACTGAAACAAAAAAATATCGCTTGGTACGCAATTATTTTGAACGAAGATACGACCATGTTGACAGGAAAATGATGCAAAGAAATCCTGTCGTCTGATTGGTTTAAAGTATCCGAATCACGGTTGTAGCCAATCAGCAAGCGTTAATTTATTCAGTACTGTCCGACACGGCCTAAATTTTGTGCGGATTCTTCCGTGTTGAGCGTTAAGCGACCGACCGTCTGTGTAACTGGGGTGTAATATGCAAGCACAGGTGTCCAAAATTAACCCGAGTCAAACGTGTGAAAACATTAAGAACAGTACACGGTGGCTAATCGACTGTGTAAATGATGTACAATTGCGTATCATCCAATCAAATCATCTAAAATAAGACCAAGCTCCGCCTTTATGCATAAACGCAGTAAATAAACTTTGACCTAATGTAACCAGCTGTTTATTCTAGATCTTTCCACATGATCAAATTAAATTCAAACGCTATTGTGAAGTTTTTGCGTTCAAAATGTTTTTTTTTTGTAATTTCTCGTGCGTATATTTTAACATAAAACATCATTCGAGAAAGTAGCATAGTGTAGTCTATACGGACTGTTAAATCTGGGAGTTGTTTCTAAATACAAATCATGCGAAGGGGAGCAAGGGAATGTATTAATCAAGAAACGCGTCATACTTGGGATACGTCATCAACCATGAATTTCATGTCTTTTTTGTAAATCGTGAACAAATTGTGCCATAGGCGCTCGATTTCCGCGATTTATATATCCGAACCGATCTAATTTATTCATCTAAACTCATCAAAAACGCAAATCTGCCAAGAAAAAAAGTCATTTCGCTACCCTGCGCGTCGGAAAAACTAAAAGGTAAATCACTCGCCATTTTTTCGATTGCCAGAAGTGACGGTATCCAGCCTGGTTCCTGGCTTTCCTTCTGAAATGCCCGCGCTTTCGGGAACTTCGCTTTAAAACGTGGCGCGCTACCGCGAGAGTGAGGTTCTTTAAGCGGTCGCTTAATACAAGACTGACTATATTATAGTATAAATTGCATAATGTTGCTAAGCTGTTTAATGCCGTACATTTTTTAACCATTTGAATCGATGAAATGAGCAATTTATTAAATAGGAGAGGTGCTCAATTTATATTCGAACAAAATAAACACCATTGTGCTATAGGTGGTAATGGTGTTTCATGGCAATACATGTTCAATATGTAAATTATGTCAGTACCCTGCTGCAATTGAATCACGCGTAACAAACTTGAAGTTGTCGTCGACAGTAAACCCCTCACGAATGTAGCGAACTTTACGACGGCCGTAACTTCTTCCTAGTTAGAACATGACTTCATCGTACGTCACGACGTTCCATTTGCCACCACTCAACTTCCGGTGGAGTTTCCAAGGTCTTTGTTGTCGTTTAGTAACCTGGACAGTGGTGATTTAATGGATTGTGCACTTTTTCCGGAGTTTTGCGCAAAATACCACTATTGACGGTTCCGCTTGATAATTATATCCTGTTTAGAGGCCATCTCACGTTACATTGGCGGATAGACCTTGTTGATCACAACAGATATCTTTCGTACGATGTTGGATGTAGTTACAGATGGATGTTTTTTTTAAATTTTGTAACAGAAGGCTGAGATGGTTTGATATTTTGCTGTATGTCATTCTGATGATATTATCAATTGTGCCCAAAGAAACACTAAACCCAACGTCTTTAACTATTTTCATGATGCTTCTATAACTATGTTTAGTCTTCAAAAGACCAACTACCATACCTTCTATTTTACCGCTTATTTTTGTTCGTACCATTGTTGCACTTGTACTTTCAACGGTATGACAGTAAAGAGTGAAGGTGTATTTACAATTTTCAATAAGCATGTTAACATTACCCCGTGCGTGCCCAAGGAAATCAATGTCTATATTGTGTTCAAATATAAGGTGAACACCTCTCGTACAAGTTGTATTAACGTCAATTACAAAATAACACTTTTTCTGAAAACTTTTCATACCCAACACAATCTAAAGTTGAAAAAGCAATTTTTTGATAGTTTCATTGATACGCTTCCTGGTAATCAGTTTGAAATACCAATTCATACTTACTTGAGAAATTGTCAACAAGATAACAAAAGCTATGATACCAACTCTGTTCCCGAAAACCCTATCAACAAGGAAGCCACAAAATACCGAAGATATAATTTGTCCCCATTGTAGTATGGAATATAATCTTGTAATTTGTGTTTCCTTCAATTGAAGGTCTTTGGCAATGTCGTCATGTAAAGCGACGGGACTGTCTATACAGAAATAATCCCCTGTAAATAAAAGAAACTACTTCAAGTTACATTATCTACAATTACTTCAAGTTATATTATCTACAATTACTTCAAGTTATATTATCCACAATTACTTCAAGTTATATTATCTACACATTACTTCAAGTTATATTATCTACAATTACTTCAAGTTATATTATCTACAATTACTTCAAGTTATATTATCTACACATTACTTCAAGTTACATTATCTACACATTACTTCAAGTTATATTATCTACAATTACTTCAAGTTACATTATCTACACATTACTTCAAGTTATATTATCTACACATTACTTCAAGTTACATTATCTACACATTACTTCAAGTTATATTATCTACACATTACTTCAAGTTACATTATCTACACATTACTTCAAGTTACATTATCTACACATTACTTCAAGTTATATTATCTACACATTACTTCAAGTTACATTATCTACACATTACTTCAAGTTACATTATCTACACATTACTTCAAGTTACATTATCTACACATTACTTCAAGTTATATTATCTACAATTACTTCAAGTTATATTATCTACAATTACTTCAAGTTACATTATCTACACATTACTTCAAGTTATATTATCTACACATTACCTCAAGTTCTATTGTCCACATATTACAAAATATTTTATTATCGTCTCCAACACAACAGTGTCGACTGATATATGCATAAATACTTCTTTTTCGGCGTAGCTGTCTAAGCTCAGTTTTGACCTGCATTTCTTGACATGACGTATTGATGATTAAAAGGAAATTCCTCATTCTATTGGACAATTTCATTAGCGCGAAAATGACTTATTGATATACCAGAGGAAATCCTTCCTTCTATTAGACGAAATCTTCAAAAGTGTAGGGAAAAGGCCACGCCAACTTACAGTTGATCTGCAATTGTTTAATGTGTACTTTTTTCTATTTGTAGAATTTGTGAAGCTTTCATGTACGAAACTGTATTCTGGGGTGGTCGAAATAAAGTTATACACACGTTCTTGACAAATATTTTATATTTTATCTTTGATGTAAATTCAGTCTCTCCTTGTGTGTCGTGAACAGCATTTAATATTCGTTCACAGAATACAATAATTATTTAGTACAAATTGGAAGCCTCAACGTTGTAATTGTACATATCCTGGTTCCGGGTTTTATACATTTGCTTTCAGAATTATAGCTCCGAATAAATTAATTAATCCGCATACGTACGAGGGTTGTTAGATATGAAATGTGTATTGTACGATATTACAAAAGCATTCGACTCAAATAGTGAAATGAACCTTAATCCCTTCAAAGTATTCTCTCCAGTTTGAAATACATAATTTCAATCTCTGAATCCGTTTCTGAAATGTGTCACGGTACGCTTATTTAGCTTATTTACCTCTGAGACACTGACTGAAAGCTGAGAAAAGGGCCGGTCTGGACTTGTATCGACAACCAGATAAGAACTTTTTAATTTTGGAAAAAGGAAAAAGTCGCATGGGGCTAGCTCTGGAGAGTATGGTGGGTGTGGCAAGACGGTAATCTCCGACTTCAAAAATTGCTTCACAAGCTCAGATTTATGTGATGTATCATGTAGTTGACGAACATGCCGAAATCCCGACACAGGGCGTAGTTTCTGATAATATTTCTTGAGCTTTTTTAGTATAACATCTCGGTAATACTGACCAGTAACTTCTTGCCCTTCGTTACCGGAATTTGAACGGCTATGCACAAGAGAAGAATAAGCAATAAATTCACAGTCTTTTTGGCAACTACAGGCCTTCTATCGTGTTTGGTGAGCCATATTTTGTTTCAAATTTTCTTACTGATTCGAAATAGTGAACCCATGTTTCGTTACCAGTAACAATGTTCGCAAATTGTCTTTGATTGAAGTTTGGAAACATTTATAGCAATTGCTTAGCGGTTTGTACTCTAATTCCTTCAATATTCTCAACCCATTTCCCAACCATTTTTATGACAATGGTCAACGACTGGCTCTATTGAAGTGACTATAGGTTTAAAATTGCAAAGGCTGAAGACTTGAGTTTATACCGTTGAAAAGGTATTGATTAGAGTTATTCAGGTGTATAAAAATCCATGAAATCGTGCAAAGCATTATTGCGCTGTGGTTCAATACACATTACATGTCGAACAACCCTTGTAATTGTCGAGTTTTAGGAGTTTTTTACAACATTAACCACTCGAGCAATACTGATGTGCTTTGTATGGATCGGAGTTAAGACGGTCAGAATGTCAGAAAAATAAAGTACATAATTGTCTAATAATGTAAGTTGATAAATATCTCAATAAAATAATTATAAAATGGTGTGATAAAACGTCCAGAACACAGACGTGTTGTGCAGATCTGTATCATAATTAATGACTGCAAACTGTACGACTGAGCAATACTTACCCATTGTAATCAAACACAGAAATAAAATAAACAAGCATTTGAAAAATGCAGATACTGTGAAGGCATTGTTTCCATTTGTGTCAGTGACATGTCCATCATCCTGGGTAAGACTTGATAGAGCAGACTGTGGATCATACGAGACGGTATTTGTAGAAGCTTCATCATTACTTGAAGTCACAAATTCCCAGGATAAAGAATGATACAATGTTTGTGAACGTTTTCGACCATTATCGTCACTTTCGGATGAACTCGTGTCCGTGTCCGCGCAGGAATAATAACTAGCTCCGTCGGTACTAGCACATCGTTCGTTCAAATGTGAGTAGTCCCACGTGTGTTCATTCAACAACTTCCGGTTTTCAGCAGACATGTTTGTTATCCGACGTATTAACACAGTAACGAATAGCTGTGCACGTTGTAATTAATTTGTTTTGTTTGCACCGTATTTATTAAATTTATACATCAATACTGCCCATTAACAAGCTCGTATTACTCGAAAAACGGTCCACACATAATTTATGACCAAAATTTTACATAAATATGATAAATATGTGCACAATACGAGGATGATAAATATAAACACAATGAATTATCTACTTTATCTGTTTATTTTTACAACCTTATGTCAACCTTTATCATCAATGTACATTAACTGGTTAAGTTGACATTATATATCTAAAGAGATACTAACATACTACACATATATGTATTTTATAACCTGTATTACTCCTGAGAAACAATCATTAAGCTTCTGGTGATTTACTTCATGTAGATTTATAAGTTAAAAAAAGAAATAAAACATGGCATAATTGACTTAATTGTTCATTTTCGGGACGGCCTCCTGAAAGTATATTAATTACATATACCAAAGAGTTCTGTTTGTATGTACTACACGTTAGAATATACAATCTCTGAGTTAAACAAACCACACCAACAGTAGCATGAACAGAAATCTTAATCAAAACACTGAGATAATTGTTATACACAGGCTTTGAAGTGCGGTAAATAAATCACTTACACATAATAAATCAAAGTAATGGCCAAAAGGCAAACGTGCACAAAAATGGTGTGATTTGAATTATAAAGATAATGACATTGTGCAGTCTTAAAACTATATTCAGTGATTATCTGCATCTCATAACATAATATAATATTATAACATTAGATATCACTATATTAGTTGTAAATTTGATGTTATTAGCGTGCCAGTGGACATAATATCTATTACTTGAAATATCAGTATGGAGATTTGCTAAACAAATATATGGTGACATATTTCTGCAACCACCTAGATAATTAGGTTTCGAGAAAAGTTTCACGTTAATAATGGCGGGCATGTTGTATAATTACCTCAAATGTGTAAATGAAATTTGCAAACAGAAGTGTCAATTGTTTACATATTCATAAAGCACGATTAATTTATTAAGTTGTTATGACATTAGGAAGAACGTAATATTGAAATGGAGAAATGGAATGACGTCAACAACTTTGTCAATTATCAACATTGTTTCAGTAATATCTTATCGCCTCAATACATTTATCATAATCAGAAATATGATAGACTTCATAAATGATTACACTAGAATTATGATAATGATATTATTTATTTAACAATGGCAATGGATAAGTCATTTATTTATCTCACTCTATACAATGTAACAAAACATGTAAACAAACACAAACAGTCAGTAAAATAAACAATTTAACGTACATTTAACATTATTTATTAGCATGATGAAAATTGATCTTGTGTTTAACCTTGTTATTGTATTTCTTATGAGAGATTCTAACGTTGTGTTATACTAGTATCTTGTTATTGGTTTTGTTGAAAATAGAGGTGAAAATTGTTTCCAACTGGTACGAGATTTCCTGGCCAACCACCTCGACATTGACTCCCACAATATGTACATAGCCCGTGCTCACAGATTAGGCAGTTGGGATCGACGGAAGCAGGTACAGCAGGTACCCTACCATTGTAAATTTCCGTGACTATTGTGACACTGAATTTATTATGAACAATGTAACTATGTTAAAGGGGACCCAATTCTCAGTTGATCACGATTACCCGTGCGAAATACAAGAAGCCCGATCTCGTTTGTGGCCCATCTATAAACAACTGAAAAAAGACTCCCCTAAGTCAAAGTTCAAATAGTTTACCCGGCAAAACTTATTCATGACGGTAAGCTTGTGAAAGATGAACTACCGGAATGGAACAACTATACTAGTGCCAATCGCCTATCAGAGATTGAATTAGTTAACGGAGATAAGAGGGCAAATCACAGTGAGGTACCTACGAGCATTCCATTGAATAACTTACCTCCCGTCACAGCTTACAAAGTTACCGAATCGACATCAGCAATCTCCAATAATAGATTTCAACAGCATGAACAGTCCACAGGCACTCGTGCGCAAGTGAATCCACAATCTAGCCAAGTACAACGGATTATGAATACTAACAACATACTACAACAGTTTTCAACATTGTCTGGTCTAGCACAAAATATAAGTCCTGTGGTACAAAGACCTATGCAGCCGATACCACTGGCAATGTATCCCAACGAACTGTTTTCACGTGTAAGTCCTCAGGTTTCATCGCCATTGTGTAATGTAGTAACAGCAAATCAGCCACGTCTTGTATATAGTACGCATAATCCAGTGGCCAGGGTACACGACAACTCCGTTGAAATACGGTCGTGTGCATCAAGTAATTCCAACGCAGGTACACAACACAGGAACACAAGTGATGGATGTTCCAGTGATGCCAGGTGATAATAGTCTCAATGTTGAGAAATCGCAGTGTGCAGATATTCCTCAAACTACTACGGATGTGTGTACAACAATAAGCATGAATGAAAAGTCTCAAAACAGCGGACATACTAGAAACTCCCAAGTACGTGTCAGTGAGCAAACATGTGTAAAATCTGCGTGTAACAGTGACCAAACATGTGTTAAAACCCTGGATGATGTACCCAGGACAAACAATCATTAATTCATTCATCAATATCACCGGACAGAAGCCGCCCACGTGCTTCCCGGGCATCGTCAAGGACTGAGAGTCGCTCTCAGTCAGCTATCCCATATAGGAGGAAGAGCAGTGTGAGTACAACATGCAGACCGAGACTAAAAAATGGGGCCATAAATAAACTACCAACCAACGAACCGTGCATGGGTCAGTTTCAAACTATAGATAGCCACCCAACACCCATAGAAAATGTTCAGCATGATGGATCCTCACCAACACCAAAATTGAATACAGGCCAGTAGGGCAACGCAGTGAAGGTCTCGCTTAGATGTTTTTTACTGAACATACAGGGTTTAGTGTCTAAACGAACTAATAAATTATCATCGCCAGAATTGTTACATATTTTTCATACTCATGATATAGTGCTATTGACTGAAACATGGACTGATAATTATTCTGATTTACACGTAGACGGTTTTGAGAATTATGTTCTTAACAGAACCGAAAATAAAGTTTCTAGTAAACGCCCATCAAGCGGAATAATTGTATATGTTCGCAATGAATTTGTTTCTAGTAATACCTTGGTATTTAGCAGTGATGATGATATCATTTGTGTGAAAATTGATGGTTGTTAATTAGGCTTACTTAACGATTTATTTATTTGCTTATGCATATTGTTCCTGACAACAGCAGTAGACAAGCGCTTGTTGAAACTCATACATATGACAGATTGTTAGAGTATATTGTTAGTTTAGATTCTAAATACGAAAATGGTTTTAATGGCATTCTGTGTGGAGATTTTAACTCGCATACATCTGACAGCCCCGATTTTGTACCTTATGGCTCTGTCGGCAATCTAGATGTTTTACCTGACGATTATTGTTCTGAATATACTTTAAAGCGGGTGTCACAGGATAAAGACCGTTTGAATAATAACGGATTGTTATTATTAGAGTTGTGTAAACAAACAGGCCTTCGTATTTTAAATGGTTGTAAAGGTAATGACATGAATATAGGTAGGTATACTTATATTGGTCATAACGGTACTAGTGTTGTGAATTATGTCATCAGCTCGATAAATTTGTTTGATCATGTTGAGTATTTCAATGTTGATGACCCGAATATTTTATCGGAACATTGTGCAGTTGATTTTACATTATATTTTTACAAACCAATTTCGGATAATGTATGCAATGAACAGTACTATGAGCATGTTAGTAGTAAATTTGTGTGGGACAATTTGAAAATTCGGGATTATCAAAATGCGTTATCGGCGAATGTTACTACCAATAAATTAAATATGTTCAATGAAAATGTATGTGCCGCTTTGAGCCATACTGATATTGACAATTGTATTAATGAATTAAGTTGTATCATTGACGGAGTAGCTTCCCCTTTATTTAAACGAAAAGTTTTTCCAAAGGATAGAAATCATGAATATAATAACAGTCATCTAGGTAATAAGTGGTATACTCCTGACTGCGAAGATAAAAGATGTTCATTTGATAGTGAGTTAAGCACATACTGAGCTGATAAAACAGATGCTAATAGATTAAATATGACTCAAGCACGTGCTAATTATAAATATTGCATTCGTAAAGCTAAATATGTCTATGACAAAAATGAAACACAAGTATTATTAGAGGTAAAACATAAGAATGCTAGATTGTATTGGACAATTTTGAAAAATTGTGCAGGAATTAAATGTTCAAATATTCAATTAGATGTTTTCGAAAGATACTTTAAATCCGTAAACAACCCTGATGATAAATTTTATTCACCAGATGAAGATGTATTGCACTTTATTGACCGTTATGAAAATAATGGATTTTGTTGTATGTTTGATGAACTCACTATGCCATTTACATGAATGTATGCTAGGTGTTAGACAGGGGGAATGTTTATCTCCCTTTCTCTTTTCCATGTTTATTAATGATATTGAAGATATGTATGTAAAATGGTTCTGATGGAATTGATGTTGATATGTTTAAGATATTCCTTATTTTGTATGCAGATGACATTGCTATTTTTGCAAACAGTAATGAAGAACTACAACAGAATTTAGATTTACTATTTGATTATTGTAGTAAGTGGAAATTAACTGTAAATGTATCAAAAACTAAAATTATGATTTTTTAAAAAGCAGGTCGTCTTCCAGCTAATTTTACATTTTATTTTGGGGAAAATCGTTTAGAAGTAGTTAAGCAATTTGTTTATCTAGGTATAGTTTTCACCACTGGTGGGTCATTTTCCGTAGCACAAAATACTTTAGAGGGCCAAGGTTTAAAAGTAATTTTTGTGATGAATAAATATCTATATAAATTTATCAATATATCTGTTAAACATAAAATTAGAATTGTTTGATAAATTGACATCTCCTATTATATTATATTAAATTATGGTAGTGAAGTGTGGGGCTTTCATTCTAGCAAGGCAATAGAAAGAGTGCATATACAGTTTTGTAAACGTCTGTTGGGTGTAAAAACAAGTACACAGAATGATTTTATTTACGGTGAATTAGGTAGAATGCCATTACAGAACATAAGATACCTCAATATTATAAAATTTTGGATAAAAATTCTGCATGTAAATGATGATAAATATATTAGAAAAGTTTATAAAATACTTTACCAAGATATTATTAATTATCCAAATAAGAAAAATTGGTATTCTTTCTTAAAGAACTTACTGGCTGTTCTTGGTCTTTACGATGCGTGGATTTTTCAAACCGTCGGCAATAAAGATTTATTTTTAAACACTGCTAAACAGAGACTAAAATACCAATTCATCCAAAATTGGAATAGTTGATTAAATGATTCAAGTCGAGCATTATTTTACAGAAGTATTGCCAATTTTCATTTTCAGCCTTATTTAGATGTTGTAAATAAAAACAAATTTAGAATTAGCTTATCTAGATTACATGTATCATCTCATCGTTTATGATTTGAAACCGGCAGATGGAACCGTCCAGTATGCACACCTCTAAATGAACGAATGTGTATTTTTTTGTAATGTCTTAGAAGATGAGTACCACTTTGTTTTAGAATGCTCTTTATATGTTGATTTACATACCACCTTATTTTTGGAGGCGTGCAAATATGCACAAATTTATAGAACTTATTAACACGGTTAACTCAAATATTTTAATGAGTCTTGCTTCCTTCATTGAAAAATCTTTCAAACCGAGAAATGATATATTATATAATAGAGAATAATACTATTTTCGAGTATGTAATACTGTATTTTGATACAGCTTTCAAGCAATCAAAATTATTTGTTAAAAAAATATTTTTGATAATATCAATGTATGATATTTGAAAGCATTCTCTTACGAAAAACAATTATTGTATTCAAATATAACTTTGACCTATTAATTCACATGTTGTATCTTATTATTTCGTTTCGAGTAAGATATTGACAAGGTGTGGAATTTACTATTAATGTTATGATATGTATAAATACGGTACATTATATACGGTTATTTATAATTTCTAAAATAAAAAATAAAAAAAAAATGGTGAAAAAGATATGTTATGTATATGTACACAAATAATTATGTAACAACAACTTCCACATGTCATATCTTATTATTTCGTTTCAAATAAGATGTTGGCAACGAGTGGAAAGTATTACTATGATCTGTATTGCATTTTTGTTATCAACATTTGAATGTTTGATTATTTAAACATAACATGTATATTATTTAATCATGATTATCTTTGGATCATTTATATTTATTACTACATGGTTCATTATATAATCTTTGAAGATTTTGAATTTGTATTGTTCATAATTGTTGCCGTAGTATGTATATAAATTACCACTTGGGTCTATGACCTTCTGGTTGATATGAAATAAAAACTTGTCAAAACTTGTCAAACTCATGTTATAATTTATTGCTCAGATCAGTGATAAATTCACATATTGTGTTTTAATTTGTTACTGGTCTGAGATAAATTCACTCATTGTGTTATAATTTATTACTGGACAATGATAAATTTACACATTGTGTTCTATTTTGTGTCTGTAACGTGAAAGATTAACACTTATAATTCTATTTTGATATTGGTCTGCGATAGATTTACACAATAAACATAAAACTAATGACATCTTATTAACTATCTTTATATCAAATCCAATTTTTCACATCGAAGTACACAGATTGTTCGACTGATCGACGAAAGATAAAAAATAACAATGGAACTTTTGACGTTATTTTGAAATTGATAAAATCTACTTAACTGAAAAAGTATTAAGAAATAATTGATATAAAACTACAGTTCTATATGAATTTTCGTTATTTACAAATAACCATTGAAGCAAAAAAACCTATCTATTTACAAATACCTAAGCGTAATTCAAAATATGAAATATTTCTGAAATGCAGGTTCACAGGGGATAATTGTAAAATGTTATGACGACACTATATCAAACTTCTCATTCTGATAGATACATATAAGTACATTGTATAGTGGTAAAAAGTTGACTAAGGTATATTGTATATCAATGAGAGCAAATCGAAAAAAAATACAGGTCAGATTTTAATATTTCACCCAATTAAAGGCAGAGAACAAAATTGTTAAAGAACAAAAGTAATGTTTTTAATACGACAAATCAATAATACGCTTATAAATAATAATTGGTCTGTGAATTATTTCTATAATAAGTGTAATCACCATGTCATGTAATACGTTTAGGTTGAATTGACTTCCATTTGGTGACACGTGGCTTGTAATTCCAAGCTGTTTACAGAAAATGTTCAGTTAGTTGTTGTTGTGTAAGGAAAAAACTCGTATTAAAACATCTCTTGCATGATTTGTGCTTGACAAATCTGGTGAAATTACTGGCTAATTCAGGTGACCATGTATTGTCATTAGTAACATTTCATTACGGAAATATTTCTATCACAAATCTGATATCAAAATAATCACTATTGATGCAACACAATACTAACTTGTATTCCTGTGCTGTTATAGTGCGTCAAAACATATTTGTTACTAAAATCCATGGTCCAGAACATTTGCTTGGTATGTACATGTATGTGTCCAAAACGCAAAAGTAGGTGTAGGTATCATGTTATTACTTAAAACACATCGTCTCGTAAATTCTCCTCAGTGTTTTGTGCCGTAGAATTGTCAGAAAAAATTATTTTATCATATCCTTTGGTTGGAGTTAACGGGATTGTTGTATGGTTGACAACATCTGATGTGGTGGAGTGTAAACTTGTCGTACGACTGAACACTCGTTGACGACTCACATTTGAGCTTGTACGAGAAACATTGCTCCTACGACTTGATTGAGAAATGGAACGAAGTCGGGAGACGCCTCGACGTAGTCGTACCATTCCACATGTGACTATGCGAACTGACATCCGCCGGAAGTCGTGCATCATCGCGCAGTAGATCCAGAAATTTGCATTAAAGCTGATTATCAAGGAAATCTCATATATGCACAATATCACGTGATTTCTGTACGGATTCAAAATGTTACGATTTCCAATATGTTCTATGATCACGAACACGACCTTATAGATACCGTGAGGAAGTTCTGGAATCAAGAAGCAGACGACGATTAAAATGGCGGTGATCGTGATGATTTTGTCTCGTGTAAATCGTGTCGAACTATTCGACCTGTGTGACATTGTGGAGACCCGCCGCTGTGCCTTTTTCAGTTCCTGTAAAGTCTTAATTGTAAGACCAAGCAGAAGTAAACAAGGCAGAAAATGTTGAACAGCAATACAGAACCATAAATAGATACATGTTACACCACATGGAACTTCCAAATTCCAACGACATCTTGCGTGTCCTACCTTATCATCTAACAAATGGTAGATATGGAGAAGCGCTGCGAGCACGTAGGTTATACATATACTGACGAATGTTTTCCAAAATGTACATATCCTATTGGAAATGAATGGATGACAAACACACATGTATCGCTGTATGCTCAGTATGACCGTCTGCCAAACAGAAACTGTATGGAAAACGCGAGAAACATAAAATCGAGTTATCATGTATGCTAAACACCATCCTTTGGAAACATCTGTATAATCGGCAGCGTAGACTGCAAGAGAATTTGGTAATAACGCTATGCCGGTCATAGTGTCGGAGAAAGAAATACTGATAAATAGTAAGTTAGTAGCTTTCCCTCGATTCTTTTGCGTCAGAAAAAATGCACAGACGAGCACATTGGTCAGAGTTGTGATTATAATCAGTATGGGTCTAATGTATCCCATGGTAATAATTTCAAACTGGAAAATCTCCAAGTAGTAGTAATCATAGTAATACTCCTCAGAATAATAGTTGTCATACCATGCCGTTCCGTTGTTGCTATCATTGTAAGGGACTGTGTACGCGTCCGGGGTAAAATTATAGCCGCCAGTAAAACTAGTCGTAGAATAGAAGCCATTATCTCCAGAAGTGTGTAGCCCTGATTCGGAAAACAAACTGTCGTTTTCTGTCGTCCAGACATGCGACTGTGATGTGTTGTCGTACGTGGATGATATCTCCATTGTATAGCGGAACACTGGTCTCTGTAAGATGTCACATACTAGACGCCCTCCTTTATACTGATATATATATATGAAATATCTTAATATTTGTACATATGGGTTTGAACTATGAACTTAATATATTTTCCGTGTCTTATATACTACAATATTCTTCCTTTTGATTACTGAGTTTTAGTATATGTACTTAAGACTTTGTTTCAACAACTAAAGTGGATGCCTTTTTATGCGATGCATGAATTAATTTAAGCACGTACAACATGGTATACATTCTTATTTCTATTAATCATAATTTGTGTAATTATGTACGGGTGCCATTTATTCGATCATCCTCAACGAAATCACACCAAATATAATTTACAAATCATACTGCGGAAATGATTCTATTTAAATCATTTTTCCAAAGTATAATACAAATAAAATTATCTTTGTACGCCATATTCATTTAAAACGTAAATGCTATGGTACTACTTGCTGGATTTAATGTGTTTGTGGAGTATATTCTTTCTACCATATCTAACATCAAAATCAGTTCAATATAGTGTACAAGTGTTATAAGTATAAACATGTTAACTTTAGACCACATATATGTACATGTGTTATTTTATACATGTTAACATTGGACCATACATATGTACACATGTCTTAAGTGTAAACATGTTAACATTGGACCACACATATGTACAAATGTTTTAAGTGTAAACATGTTAACTTTGGACCACACATATGTATATGTGTCATAAGAACAAACATGTTAAATTGGGACTACACATATGTATATGTGTTATAAGTATTAATATGTTAACTTTGGACCAAACATATGTATATGTGTTATAAGTATTAATATGTTAACTTTGGGCCAAACATATGTATATGTGTTATAAGTATTAATATGTTAACTTTGGACCAAACATATGTATATGTGTTATAAGTATTAATATGTTAACTATGGACCAAACATATGTATATGTGTTATAAGTATTAACATGTTACCATTGGACCAAACATATGTATATGTATCATAAGTGTATACATATTAACCTTGGACCACACATGTGTACATGTGTTATAAGTATAAACATATCAACTTGGTACCACACATTTATGTTATACGTGTTAACGTACGACCACACATATGTACATGTGTTATTTTTATACATGTTAACTTGGGACCAAACATATGTAGTTGTGTTATAAGTATAAACATGTTAACTTGGGACCACACATATATATATATATGTTACGTTATACATGTCAACTTGGGACCACATATATGTACATGTATTATGTTATACATGTACATGCTAACTTGGGGCCACACATATGTACATGTGTTATGTTATACATGCTAACTTGGGACTACACATATGTACATGTGTTATGTTATACATGCTAACTTGGGACCACACATATGTACTTGTGTTATAAGTGTATACATGTTAACCTATCGACCAATGTTAGCATAGAAGGGGTTTAAGGATAATGCAAAACAATAAACTTTAGAAAGAACAGTCCTCTCAGTACTTTGATCTCTATTACCAAACAGTCAGTCTTGTTGGATACCAAGCAATTTAGTGACATGTATATACAATTAGAGACACGATAAACAGATGACAATCGAAGCACTTTAAAGTTTTAAGAGTTACTGTTTAGAGCCTACTTGTCCTCGACAAACTCAATTGTTGGCAATTGTTATTTGTCTAAACGTGATTTACATCTTCCTTGAACTCGTTAAGTATCATATGGTAATATAGCTTCACGATGTATAATTTCGATTGTATATACATAATGATTCATAGCGATTATATTGAAATTTAGTCCGGTCAGATAAAAGTATGAATTCCTTGAATTCAAACACACACACGTACATCCTTCACATGGTATAATAATGATATATTTCATGGTTAACCAGGAAATTAAGTATACATAATAAAATGTGGAGAAAATCATAGCTTCATAAACGATTATATTCATTTGTTAGTTGTCATCACTTGGAACACACTTGAACTCGTCTGGCACACGAGTACGGACATGTCCAAACCATACGGTGTTTGTCTGTCCGGTACACGAGTACGGACATGTCCCTACCATACAGTGTCTGTCTGTCTGGTACACGAGTACGGACATGTCCCTACCATACAGTGTTTGTCTGTCTGGTACACGAGGACGGAACTGTCCCTACAGTACCGTTATTGTCTGTCCGGTATACGAGTACGGACACGAGTACGGACATGTCCCTACCATACAGTGTTTGTCTGTCTGGTACACGAGTACGGACATGTCCCTACCATACAGTGTTTGTCTGTCTGGTACACGAGTACGGACATGTCCCTACCATACCGTGTGTGTCTGTCTGGTACACCAGGACGGAACTGTCCCTACAGTACCGTTATTGTCTGTCCGGTATACGAGTACGGACATGTCCCTACCATACAGTGTCTGTCTGGTACACGAGGACGGAACAGTCCCTACCGTACCGTGTGTGTAAGTTCGGACGGACCAGTTCCATGATATGCTGTCAGTCCTTCATACGAAAAGACGGACTCGTCCCAAATATGCTGCACATTATAATAATAACAATTATAATAAAGAAACGGATAAAAAAGAACTTGCAACTACATTGTCACGATACACGGACGTCCTTAATAGAGTATTCTAAAGTAAATTTTATGGCTTCCTTATCGCTAGGCAAGTCAATTTTACACGATTTTGTCAAGTATTTGTTATCATGTCTGATTATCTATGGTAGTACAATAAATTATTATAATACATTAATTTTGAATTATCTGAATATGTAATGTAATAGTCTGTATAGGGGTAAATTGATATGCTAAAGAATTATACTAAAAAAAGTTTACCGCGAATTGAACAGTAAAACGTACATGTCATATTCACAGAGCAATATGACTGGTATTAGACTGATTTAACAAAATATGGCTCATTTAGTTACTATTTATATCTCTTTATCACGGCTTTAGTTCTTACCATCACGTCAGCGAAATATGTCATAAGACCAGGATTTTGTCTTATTGAATGGCATAGGTAGCCTCCCTTTGAATATGCCGATATCAATTATTTGATTATTTCCCTAAAGTTCAACATATCCGTGTGCAATAGACTGATTTGCGTTGATTCTTAATTATTATCTCTTGAGCTGTTCCAGTTTAGGTATTTTGCACACACATCAATTGAGTTTATGAGTTTATCTCATTTGAAATGAAATTTGCTTTTGTTACTGTTCATTGATGATGTCAGAGGCATTGTAATTGACTAGTTTGTGATCGGATATTGTTTTCACAATTTTGACTGTGCTTGTTTCTCATAATCAGATTGTTGCTTACATATCAGACACAATCAAACATAACACTACGTGTATATGATATCTCGTGGTCACCCATTATTTGATATTGATGCGTATTTCCCGTTGAAAGCCTACTCAGTCTGATACAGTCGCATGATATTTTCCTCCTAACGCACCATTTCCTTCTTGACATCTCCTCGATCAGTTTCTAAGGGAGACAAGGACCAAGCAAGTCGCTTTCTAGATTTTTCAAAAACTGATCTTGTTTCGACTTGCGGCAGCAAGACGGTATGCGTTGTTTGATTCGCATAAAATTCTGCAACCAAATAGCGCTTCACAGAAAAACTATAGAAAACAGCGAAAAATGAGTCCGACTTTTACCAATATTGGGCTGATTCTTTGACCTTTTCGCCTTCGAAAGAATCCTACACTACTAGATCCCAACTAAACTGGTTTCAGTTCCATGTTGCAGTGCATCAAAGGCACAGATATGGTCTAAATTATCTGGCGCTCTGATTGGTCCATTCGTTAGAGCCATGTGGTTGGCTGCTGTACATTCGTAACACATCAGGTATTTCCGTATATCTGTTAAATACATGCAGAGATGTTACTGATGCCTGGGTACCTGAGATACAAAATTGTACCCTTATTAAATATTTATGTTGTTTCAATGGAATGAGAGGAGAAACTGTTATTATTTCAGATGAAAATAAAAATTTATATTACATGTAGTTGTTTTAGGAATTAAGTTACAAGAGAAACACAGAAGATTGTTTTTGCGTTTTAATATCTACACTTATATGTACAAATGTACTTCCACGAACGTTTAAAAGAAAATTGCTAATATTGTGTACTTAAACAACAAAAATGTTCACATGAATTCTTCTTCAGCATCATCTAGAAAACAAGAGCCACGGCAAGCCGGGCCGTGCTCGATTGTTTTGTTATTACCACTGAGGGGTTATTTGGGTAAAGGTCATTTTTAGAAGCGAATGCTTTTATAGGTACACACCAGGTTTTCTACTTACAGTCGCGTGACGCCACTTATCCACACAATCGCGTTAAAAATAGTACCACTGGTTGTATAAGTCTATATTGCAGTTTCGAGATATATTGCAGGATTCTGTTGATTTTGAAAGCATGGGGTATATTTACGGTTTTTGGCAATTCAAAATGTAAACAATAACAAGTTTAATAATTCAGTATTCATCCGCACAAAAGTTTCATTCATTAAACTATCAGGTCGGTGATAACGATTTGCTATTAACAATGATGCTGATAAGCAAATCGGAAAATGTTCGTAAATGGACTTCTATTTGTTCCAAACATTTTATCGGAGGCAATGAGCCAACGTCAGAACATCCAATTCTGTCTACGTATAGTCCATTACAAGTAAGTTTATTTACAAACTCGACTGATAGATTCCGACTGATATCGAAACCTGTGTATATTGGTTCCAGATTAAATATAATAACTTCAATAATATGACCAGTGTAATTTCGATTTGAGCTAGATTCAAACCGCCCCAAGTGTATTTTTAAAACAATTAAGTGGGACTTTGATAATATTTTCTGCAAATCTAATTAAATGTTCCGATCTAAAACGGATCAAATCAAAAAACGTCAACTCGACACCTAGGTAGTTCGAATCTTCCGTTGTATATTTTTAGTTTTATACGGGATAGATTAAGCATAACAATTTCTATATTACAGATTTTCAGCATTAATACTTTAACAATTATGGAAAACGTCATTGTCATTGCAAGTGAGTTAATAGTCAATATAACTGCCACTGATATTAGTAAGATGCACAGTTTATATTACAATATTTGCCCTGTAGTGTTGTATCCTACAGCTGAATTTTAATATTGTATTGTATTTTATATTTTGCACATCATCAGAACTTATATCTTGTGTGATACTTACTCCGAGATATAGATTGATATATTTGCTTCTCAGACATTCTTGATTAATTTCAATTTCAGAATGAAGTTTAGTGAAAAAGGAAAGCACCTACTCCAAGAGCACCATCAGTATAAAAAAGGAAATGATTGAAGCATCGCAAACACTTCTGTCTCTGCATGATGTTCCCCAACATGAGTGATCTGATATTACTGATGCTCTATGTTCTCTCCAGAACATTGGTTCATCAGACCCATAAATGTAATCATTTTTATTCCTTTCAAAAGTTTATGATTTAAATTTGCATGTTCAGTTTATTTTCATACTCATTATTACATTGGATCTAATTTTTTTCCTGGTAAACAGTTTTATTTCTACTTTACAGACAGCGGATAAACATTTATTCATTAGTGATTTAGATTTTGAAATAATTATGTTTACTTGTGTTTTACTTGTTTTAATGTTTTTATACATTAGGATCTTAATAAAATGATTTTAAATTCAATTCAATTCCAATTCAAATTGAGCCAGACACTGCTGTTTTAATTCAGGACAATCTGACCCAGTCGAACCCAGATAATAAGTGTGTCACATTTCATAACCAGCACACAGACAAACTTTGCTCACAGGATTTTGTTTGAACAGACCACTTAAATAAAAATATATAATTGCATTTTGTGTTGCTCTAGATATGGTATAAACATTTGTCAAGTGTTTCAGTTTAATGGAGATCATCATGAGATTTCTTCTTTTCTCCTATTTTTAGAGTCTCAAATGGCTATATATAGTGTCTCTTTGTCGAAGATAGAAGGATATAGATTTGGTATCTGTCCATCACAAGTCAGGAAGTACCAGCGGGATTTAGTTTATACTTTACACCATGGTAAAACTTTAATGACCAAGAACCATAACTCTACCTTGCCTCATGTATTAATTATCTCCCTTTTTTATTGAAATTATGCTTGTCTGGAGCATATCTATTGAAGGAAATGATATGATTCTCCACACATTGGTAGGACGTGCAGGAACAAAGTACTATAGCTCTGTCTTGTCCCATATTCTCCCCTTTTCTATTGAAATTGTACTTGTCTGGAGGAAATCCATGAAGTATTGAAGGTATTGAGATGAAACTTAATACATGTGTTGGGGTGAATGGGAGGAACAGTACTGACCAAGAATAAGAACTACTGCTCACCTATTTTTAATTATCTCCCCTTTTGTATTTTCATGTATATTATTCTTGTCTAGAGCATATCTCATAAACTATTGAAGCTTCAGACATGAATAAAGGCTATTGTTAAGTGAAGTACCCAAGAGCCGTAGTTCTTCCTTGTCCCTTTATTATTACCTCCCTTTTCCTATTGGAATAATACTTCTCCTGAACGTAACTCGAGGTATTGAAAGGTCAAGTTGGTACTCCATTGAGACAGACCAATTACAGGAAGTGCAGTGACCGAGAACAATAATCTATCTTATCCGATGTTTGTTAACTTCAGTTACTTTTTACATGGATACCATAAAGCTGTTGAAGGAATTGACTTGATTCTACACACTTTTTAACTTTCGCTTCTGACTGTACTCTCAATGCTTTGATTTATAAATTTCCAGGTCATCGTATTCAGTGTACCTAATAATTTATTAACTTTATAAACTATTTTGGCACGTAACTACCAAAAGGTAACTGTTGGGTTTCGTCAAAATCTGCTTAACAGTACGTAAAAATCATAATATTCTTATTCCCATTTTAAATATTCCTATTTTTTCAAAAGCAAATGATTAAATAATAGCAAAATCAACTTATTCAGAATCATACTGTAGTGTTTAATTTAATATACACTGGAGTGGTAAATTGCATAACAGTAAGGAATTCCCACAGATTAATTTTAAAAAAATAGTAATAATAATTTTTAAAATATACTGATGGAAAAAAGTTTAGCAAGTACAGAAAGGATTAACTCCTGGGGAAAGGTTAGGTACGAAATCATAAAACCAAATACATCTGGTCAGGCGTAAAAGTTCGGACACGACTCAATACCTAGTGTGCCCACCATTCGCAACCAAGACTGCCAGACAACGACGTCGCATGCTGCAAATCAGTTTTCTAATGACCTGCAATGGGATCCTGACCCATTCGGCTTGCAGGGCACATTCAAGATCACGGACGATGTTGACGTCATGGCGCTCTCTCACCTGACGACCTAACTGGTCCCATATGTGCTCAATGGGAGAGAGATCTTGCAGACCACTGCCACACATTGACGTTATGGATGCGTAAAATGCTCTGGGTATGACTTGCATCGTGTGAACGGGCATTATCATGTTGGAAAATCCCAACGTTACGTTGTTGCAAATACGGTACAACAACAGGCACTATGACGAGATCTGTCTTCCCATCATGATGTATGCCCGCCCAAACCTTCACGCTACCACCCCCATAACGGTCACGTTCCACAAAATTATCTTGGTCCAGCCTCTCCCCTCGTCTCCCTCAAGTTCGAACCCTCGTAGCAAATGACACGTTAAACCTAGATTCGTCCGAAAACAGAACGTCGCGCCATTGCCTGCAAGTCCAATCCTGATGAACCCTGGCCCATTGACGTCTTGTTTGACGGTGTCGCATCGTCAGCGGAATGCCTACGTAGGGACGGCACGCTTTCAATCCAGCGGCACGTAGCCTATTCCAAACCGTCCTGTCGCAAACTCTTGTGCAAGTAGCATTCCTCAGCAAACGACCTAACTTTCGACTAGAAAGAAATCTATTGCGTCGAGATGACGTCGTGAGAAAACGGTCTTCCCGCGGCGTGATTTTACGAGGTCTGCCTGATCTGGGTCGGTCTGCGACGTTCCCAGTTTGCTGAAATCTGTTCAGCAGTCGACTTGTTGTCGATTCGTGGAAATGTCGAGCAACGTCTCTTGCCGACTTGCCAGCGGTAAGCACACCGATGGCTCTCTTACGTTGCTCAAACGTCATTCCAGGCCGACGTCCTATCATTGATTTTCGAAGATTATTTTCCAGTTTATGTGCTTACGATAAGAAAGCTCTCGAACTGTGTACTTTGTGACCCGCGGAGGATCACCCGATTTGCTGTGCACATACTGCACGTGATTTTCATGAAAGTGACGTTTCACGATTACATAATGGTCTAGTGTAGAAAAACAAGTGAAATCATGCCGTCAATGAATGGGCTAAATTGATCAATATGGAAACTTTTTAGTGACATCGATTTATAGACGAAAACCGAAGGCGTAAAAAACTTTTTTCTCTCAGTATTTATTTATATGTCCTCTCCATGCTTCCGTATAGCAGTGCTTGGGTTACAGAGTTTAATTGCAGTTGTGAAAAATGAATTTGAAGGGGAAGCGTTATGACTTGAAAATACTTTATAAAAAGATTTCAATTTCATCAAAAATAACTTGTTTTCTATTTCCTAAAGGTAAATAGATAGATAGGTAGATACATTCAGATGTTTTATGACAATGCAACGCATTATATTCAAAACAACAGCTCTTACACTCATGCGTTTTGTCCAATGCAAAACAGTGTCCCTTTAGATGGAAGCAGCGTGTTTTACACAGGATTCGATGCGCCATCATTTTCTATGCTTTATAGCCTGGTTCCACGATATCAGGTCTCGATAAACTACCTTCCATTATTCGTAATCAGTTGAGTTAAGAAAACATTTTCTTTCCATTTGGCGAAAACGTAGAAAAAATGTTTTGCATTAAAGTGATAAATTTAAATGGGCCCCGAAGTGTTAAGCTGATGCATGTGAATGTTTTTATTTACTTGCATTTTTATTTAGGACTTTTATTTAGGCCGAATAGGATAAACAAGAGGGCCAAGATGGTCCTTTTTTGCGCACCTGAAACTTCTTTGTTTTTTCTTGTGATTTGGTGACCTAGTTTTTAAACTGAGTTGACCAAAGTTCAAACTTGTTCATGATATCATTAATACGAACATTCTGACAAAGTTTGAGAAAGGTCCAATCAAAACTGTGGCCACTAAAGGGTTAACAAGATATTCCAGTGATTTGACTTGGTGACCTAGTTTTTGACCCCAGAAGAGCCATGTTCGAAGCTAACCAAGATATTATTAAGACAAGCATTTTGACAGGGTTTGGTGAACCTCCAATCAAAACTGTGACCCCCAATACAATCAAAACTGTGAGCCCTAGAGTGTTAAAAAGGTTTTTCTACGATTTGACCTGGTGACCTAGTTTTTTGACCCCAAATAATCCATGTTCGAACTTGTTCAAGAAATCATTAAGACAATTATTTGACAAGGTTTGGTGAACCTCCAATAAAAACTGTGACCCTAGAGTGTTAACAAGGTTTTCCAATGATTTGACCTACTTTGCACCGAATAGGATAAACAAGAGGGCCCAGATGGCCCTTTTTCGATCATCTGAGTAAAGATCGAAACTTCTATATTTTCCTGTGATTTGACCTGGTGACCTAGTTTTTAAACTTAGTTGACCAATGTTCAAACTTGTTTATGATATCATTAATACAAACATTCTGACAAAGTTTGAGGAAGGTCCAATAAAAACTGTGGCCACTAGAGGGTTAACAAGGTATTCCAGTGATTTGACTTGGTGACCTAGTGCTTTACTTAAATTACAATGCAAAACGGTGTTTGTAATCTTTTACATAAAGCAAGGAGAATATGTTTTAATGTCTGACCACCTTAATGTGGTTTGGTGACCTCAGTCTGAACATGACCTTAGTACATAAATACATATTTTTCACCAAAATAAGCAATACTCAGTAAGTTCCAATTATTTTATTACTGGATGGTAATCATAACAAATAATTCACAAAGAAAAAAATCAACAAAATAGATTAAAATTGAAAATATTCTGAAAAAATATAAACCTACCCCCTCACAGAGATAATGATTTTTGAGGCCATGGACTAAAAATCAAATGTTCAAAGTCCGTTTTACGCTGAACCATAACAAGTACAGGTATCCGGACATCTCGACCCCGAGACATTTCGGCCCCCATATTCACTGGGCATCTCGGCCCCCAGACATTTCGGCTCCCGGACTTTTCGGACCCTTTATATATAGTGTACAAATATATATGTATTAAATCATTGTAGTACTTTCCAGTAAATATGAATAATAAACAGGCGTTTAATTTAAAGATTTAATTATTTATTTATAATGTATTTCATCATAACACATATAAAAAATAAAAAAATTTATAATGTATTTCATCATAACACATAAAAAATAAAAAAAATATACAAAACGAGACAAGATGCAACACAAAAAGCACTAAGTACAACACAATACAAGATACCAGAAAAAAAAACACTTATCACAATTATATACGCGCAAGACACAACAGGTATACAAATAAAGATGAAGTAGTCTGTTTTAAATACACCTGAAAACAAAACAAAACAATGCACCAAAGACCGACAGTATCAGACGTATTCAAATATCAACTCGTTTTTTTTTTATTTTTTCTATGTGTTACATGCTTTGTGCTTATGATGAAATAAACTGAGTTAAGGTCTAAGTCGAATATATAACCATATTCGTAGATCTCAATTATTACATAGAAATTTATTCATGGGAGTGATCGATCGAGGCAATTTTACCACCTGAGATTCTTCAGTTAATATATTTTGGTTACATTTCAATTGAGCTTTTGAAGGGCTTCTATCTCATTTGAAGTTCCTTAATTTGCTTTTTGTTGATTGATGATGTCAGAGGTATTGCGATTGACAGTTAGTGATGGAATTAAGATGATTTTTCATAATAATACTCCCGCACAACAAATTTGCAAGGGGGGTATACTGGAATCAGGTTGTCTGCCTGTACAAACAAGAGATATGTTAGGGTGTTAGGGTAAGCATACAAATTGTCATTATGTGGTTCTTTCTATATAAACTGCCATTGTGGGCTTAACTTTTTCTTGCGGGGCTAGAAAATCTCTCTTGCGGAGTTAAAGACATCAAAAGGAAAATCAATGGGAATAACCCCATACTGTAGCTCTCATAAGGACGGACGAACAGACGGACGTCCGTCCGTCTGTAGACTAAATGTTGTGTGCGCTTCTTCACTGAAACAGTTTGTTGGATTTTATAAACTTAACCTACACATTAGGCATTAGGTCTACTTGCACACATTGTAAAAAAACTTCAGATTTATTTGCTCGAGAGTTATGCCCCCTTTTTATTTGTCTTTAAACAAAATCTTGTGTGTGCTTCTTCTCATAAATGACTAGATTTTAATAAATCTTTACCATGACGTTATGTATTATGTCTACTTGAGCATATCATAAAAACATTCGGATTTATTTTCACGGTGTTAGGCCCCTTTTTATTTGTCTGTCGACAAAATCTTGTGTGCGCTCCTTTTCCTAAACGTCTCGTTAGATTTTCAAAAAATACCAAGACATTATTGTAATTTTAGTTTGATACTCGTTTAATCTAAGTTACCGTATCTGGACATGTGGTCATCATGTATCATCATAAATCTGAACAGACAGGTCTGTTGTATTCCTCTGCTGTATTTGTTTGGGTATGCTTTCAACATGTTACCATCATAAACATTAGAAACCATTTGTGTCAATTAAATATGGAATGATACGTCTTTAGCTATAAAAGAAGAGAGCAGCCAGACTCGGGAGCTTTTTGGAGTTTGTTTCGGGGCTTTTAGAAGTTTAGAGTCTTTCGAGCGTTTAAGAGTTTGGGTTTTTTGGGGTGGGGGTGGACTTTGGCTAGTTACAGAAAAACACTATATATAATTTCAAATAGTTATTATTGATTTCACAAGTGATTTTGACCAGAAATGCGAGATAGAAACAACCGAATTATTATCAAAATTAGAACTTCATACAAAAAATAAACAGGATTTGAACTGATACATGAGTTAAATTAATTATTTAAGATTACTGAAACTTCCTGACAAGTGGGGAAATTTTCGTAACACTTCTTTTCCTAAACGTCTTCTTAGATTTTTAAAAAAATACCAAGACATTTTGCATTTGGTCTTTTGGGGCATATTGTAAAAAAAGTATTCGGATTTAGTTCCTAGGGGTTATGCCCCCTTTTCATTTGTCTTCAGACAAAATTTTGAGTGCGCTTCATCTCCTAAACGACTTGTTGGATTTTTATAAAACTTTACCAAGACATTATGTTTATGTCTACTTGAAATATATGTCTACAAAAAATATATGAAGGCATGTCTCTTTTATTTGTCTGTAACCAAAATCTTGTATGCGCTTCTTCTTCAAAATGAGTGGATGGATTTCAATGAAACTTTACAAACAAGCATGCCATCTTCTTGTGCATATTAAGAAAAAATATCAATATTTTTAAAAGGGCCCTGTGGGTGGGTATTTTTTCACCTTCTGTTATAGTTCTAGTTTTAATTGCGCGTTTCCCTTACAGTAATCTGTTGCTAACATTAGACACGGGCAAAAATATTTATGATACAAACAATGTATCTCATGATGCTCTATCCATTGTCTGTAATTTAAGTGTACTTCCCGCTGATTGCCTTCAGAGCGCCGGATGTATTATAACGTACCTGTTCCGAAATTACATCCTTTGCAATATTAATTTAAGACATTCAATTTGTCCATGTTCTAAACATTGATAAAATCCGAGAGTTGCAGCAGTACCTATGATCAAAGTTAAGTTTTTCATTTCAACTGAAAAATGAAAGCGATGTAACGGTTTATAATGATATATAATTCCATATGAACATTGGCATAAATTAGAAATGTTAATGAACAAATTGCCACATATAGTGCTAAATATGAAATTTGCGATTATTGTTTATTTGTCCGTCTTTGTTTGGTCACAAAATTAATTAATCGAAATCAAGCGGCGCTATTTTTCCCAGACTGCTCACCGCCGTGTATGAATAAAATACAAAATTGGACGACGATGTGTCATAGGATAGAGGTTAGTGTGAGCTTGATGATACAACCACCATCTGCAGAACGGGAACCAGTTTTCATCTTAATTGGTTGTCATTCCATGTTGTTTTTTTCTTCATTTGATGCATGTTTTTGCACATTAATTTTGAGCCACTGTGATAATTTTACCACAAGTATTGATGTATGTTTGTATTGAGTTTTTATAAAACTTTGAAGAGTTTTGTTTGAAGGAAAGTTCTTAGTAATTTCTTGAAAAGTCGGAAACGAAATTTGAAAAAAGATATTGTGGTGTCAAGACTGTTGAATTAGTATATTATCTAAACTAGATGTTAGTCTATTGTCCAATCCAGGTGTCCAACCTATTAGTGTTGTTGTATGTTCCTTATAACCTAAAATGTTCCTTATAACCTATATGTTTAAGCCATTCTATTGTTTAGCAAAATACCCGCGAAAATATAATGTTCAATACAATCTTATATTGTTCAAAATAACTAACAAGACTATTCCATAAAATAGTCAAATACATAAAATGACAAAATATAATTATTGACAAGACAAATGTTTATTAATACATTAAGTTTCAACTATAGGTTCACAGTCAAATAATTGTTTAAATAATAAACAATGCCTGTTATTTAATTCTCTGCTATTACTTAAACCACCTTTAAATAACCTAAGTACTTCTACTTACTTAAATAATGTGCTGATAATGCAAAAATATCACTTTTAGAAAGACAGAGAGTCCCTGAGAATTCTCAAGTACGTATTTTTTTATACTGCCCAAAAAACGCATTTAAAAATATGCGCAATCTTAACAATAAATCGCACATAAAATACTGTGCCGTACCCAGCGTAAAACGCACAAAAATCTGTTCGGTTTTCAACGTAAAACGCACAAAAATCTGTTCGGTTTTCAACGTAAAACGCACAAAAATCTGTTCGGTTTTCAACGTAAAACGCACAAAAAACTGCGCTTTCGAACATCGGCGCGTTACTGAACCATGAAGCTAGCTGGCTTCGACATTTTAACAAAAATATAGGCGACATAGCCTAAAAAACAGATATTACGCAATAAAAATGAATTAGCATAGAGGGCTAGCGAGTTGAATGGATGGTGTATAAGGCTAAAATGGTCACAAGTACTGAATTCATATCATATATCATAATCATATATCATAGATATATATGATACAATGACCTTTGCCCCGTATATATATAATATAATATAATATATATGATATATCTATATATATACAAGGGTTACAACTTCCGAAATGACAGCTTCTGCACCAAATTAACACCATGTAACTTTTTCAGAAATCACTAAAATTTTTAATAATTGGTATCTACGGTTAACAAATACGTTAAACTACACACAATCAGTAAGCACTTAGTCCAATTCAAAACAATGAAGCGAATATTCCATCTTTTTCCTCCGAAAAATTATTAATTTCGTTTAGTCGAACGCGACCTTGCAACACCAAATCAACCAGAATTACCATACTAAATACACCTTAAAACAACAGGTAGAGGAATAACAATGCATCATAAATATCACTTAATTACACTGGTCCAGGCTAAAGAATAATCCAGACAGTTCTACTAACGTAAAATTGACAAAATCGTCAACTCCGTCATAGATTGCCACCTCTGTGCGCCATTATAATCCTGTGAGCGTCAGACAATGAAACGTCTGCTTACAAGCAATTACGGGGTAAAGGTCACAGAATCGTAATATTTAAAGTCAATGAGACAATTTTTTTAATTGTACGTAAATAGAATATTCTTGGGTAATATTTTTGTGCTGGATCAGTGAAGCCCATTTTAGTGCGATTTTTTTGTGTTTTACTCTGTTCCAGTGTATAATCAACGGACCCCATCGGAAATAAGCCTCCGGGCTTTCATGGGCTATCCAAGGTTTTTACACACTATTTCAAGTTACTCATCATTAAACAAAAATGCATTGTAATCGTCTTTTTTATATTAGTGTAGGCTGCGAATTGTTTCTGTGATATATATTTAATCGTTAACACTTAGAAACCAATGCCAACTGTGATAAAATACTGTTTTAGTTCATGAAATTATAATAGTAAGTTTTGTCCATTAGCTGGATTTTAGAGGATTTTGTATCAATTTTTAACTATATCCTTGTCATAACCGTTGTATTCATGCTTTATTCTAAAGTTGTGTAACTTGTGTAATTTTGTGTTTTAACCTGAAATAAAATAATAAAAAATATATTGCATTGGATCTAATATTTTTTCCTAGCATACAATTTTTAATTGTACTTTATAGACAGGGGTAAACATTCACCGATTAGTGACTTAGATTTTAAAATAATCATGTTAACTCATTTAATGTTAGTATGCATTAGGATCTTAATAAAATGTTTTTATTTCAGGACAATCCACTTCCAATCCAATTTGAGCCAAATACTGTGATTGCTGTTTCAATTCAGGACAATCTGACCCAATCAGACCCAGATAATGAGAGTGACAAAGTCCATAACCAGCACACAGAGACAAATTTTATATGCAATGATATATTAGCTTTAAAATGCTCACATGACTTTGTTAGTTTTTATAAACAGCTCATTTAAATAAAATATATATATTTGCATTTGTGTTGCTCTTGATATGGGTATAAGCGACAATTTTACGAAAAGAAATTGCGACAGATTAAGCGAATAATTGCGAAATTTTTACCTATGGGAACAATTGCCTGCCTTTTGCACTTGCGAATACCGTGCGAATGTTAAGAAATGAATTTGCGGTTTGGATTTAAATTTGCACAGATTTCGCATACATATCGGAAAATTATTTCGCGAATATTTGCACGAAAACCGCAAGAACAGAAATCGACATTAACACAATTGCAACATAAAAGAGAAATATTTGCAACATATATGCGCTAAATTTGAGGACCCTTGCAGAATAAATACATGTATAACGTTTCCACAGCTGAAGCTATCATTATGTCACTAAACTTCAGAAGGCATGGACCCGTCCATGATAGCATGCATGTCTACAAGACCAGTGAAGAAAAGAAAGGTAACAAGCAAATTTTAGAAAAAATATATCCCCCGCCGAAATGACAACTGTATATTTGGTATTTGCACATTAAGGGTGTGTCAATTAAGTTGTAATACCAACAAAATGTTATAATCTGTAGGCACCTTATTGACCATGTTGACTATACTGTAGTGTCTGTGCGTGAGTCATTGAGTTTGATGACAACTAAATGGTGGTCTGTGTATGGGTGTGGTTTGGTAACTGTCTGAAGGGTTGGCAGCTGACTGATAATGAGGTCCAGAGTGTCTCCAAGGCTATGTGTGGGAGTTCTGACATACTGCTGGAAGCCATTATCTTGTATGAAGAGGTTAAATACCTCGATGTTTCTAGCCTGATTGAAGTCACCAAGTATGACCACATTCTGTAGAACACATATCTATCTCTGTAAACTTTGGAGAAACATTCGAATTGGAAGATTGGTGCCCAACGATGATGTTGTATGTGTGCAAATCACAATGTAGCCTCATTCCAAGAATTTCAATATCCAAGTCTCTGAAGTCTAGTGTGTTATACGCAAGCCCTTGTTTAACAAATATGGCAAGTCCATGGTTTCTAATGTCGAGCATCATCTCATACCCAGGAACTAGTGTCTGTCTCGGAGCTGTTTTCATTTTTGTCTCAGTAAAGCACAGGACAGCCATCTGTTGCACAGTTTGGATCACTAATAATGCCACAGTATATATCATAATATATTATATTTACATGTTTTCTAATCAAGTGCCCATTTTCCATGTTTCCCAAATGTGATTTCCACAAACGATTCATTGTACAAAACAACCAATTTTTTGAATGTCGAAGTTTCTTTGAATGGCTATTTGAAAGTGACAAAGGGCCATAACTCTGCTATAAACAGGTGGATCACAGTGCCATTAAGTGTGTATCATCATCCTTGTCCACAAACAATATCTTCTGAAGTTTCAATGAAATCTGGCCCATCATTTTAAAAATATGGGAAGTTGGCTTTATGTAATGGTTCATACCAAAAGGCCATAACTCTGCTACAAATCAGTGGACCATGACGGTATTTGGCATGCATCATCCCCCACCCATATTCAGTCTTCTCGATTAATTTCTTTTTACTATAGTCCTCAGGACTATACATTGTGACAAAAGTTATAGTCCTCATAGATTTTTATAGTCCGAGCTTGTTTGAATGGTGTCTTAGAATGGTATTTGTCTTGAATGTCTATAATATGCTATTTAATATCATTTTAACAATTAGCCATTTAAGTCAATTCTTTTTTCATGATTAGATCAAAATTCTACTGGTTAAGCTTTCATGGCTACATTCAATTAAACTATAGATATGTAACAGTAAGAAACATAGCAATATGATTGTTACAGAGAATGGAACAGATTCAGTAAATCAGTTGTATTGCAATGTTGTCTACCAATAGGCAATCTTCGGATTAAGCGTTTTGAATTTACTCACCAGTCGGGCCAGTGACTTTACAGAAGTTACTCGCCCGAAGCCAAAATTACTCACCCAGATACAAAACCCAATGTTGGTATATTTTCTGCATATTAATGTTAACAGATTAACCAGGCTTTGTGCCTTCGACATACCAAAAAAGTCATAATAGCCAATAGACATTTACTGATTCCATTCTACCATTAGTGGTTGCTTCAAGCTCGGTGTCTGAAAAATTTATTTAGCATGTGGTAGCCCAGCGGGCTACAATTTTTTTTCTGGTAGCCAAGATATTATATAAATATGCAGCAATCGGATTCATCATAACTTACATTACAAAGAAAGCAAGCCTGGTTCATAAAAGCACTGTTCACAAAATCAAACTTTAAGTAATATCAAAATTTAACCTGAGTTACACATTATCATAATAACAGAATTGTAAGAACATGCCTGGTAACGTATCTATGTGCTAATAGTCTTGTACACAAAGCATATATATCCGAATTCAGTTCATGTCCGAAATGAGTACAACTAGAGGGTCAACAAACACTGCACAGATCGACTTCGCAAAAGCTTTCACAAGAAAACGCTTTCACAAAACATAAGTCTGCGAATTAAACCAATAGTTCAAGCCCGATGCAATAAAAATAGCCCGGACTATGAAATCTCCATTACATGTAGACCAATCTGTTAATTCTGGGAAACCAACTAACTGTACTATAAATAAATCATTCGCTGAGGCATGTGAAATATAGTAGTCATGTGACCAAGAAACGCGTCATTAATTCCTCGCGTTACGTCATCAGCGATTAATTTCATTTCAAGGAGTTACACTCAGCTGAATCACACGCGGGAATGACGTCACAAATTGTGGAATGTGTCAATATCGTGCTAAGCTAACACTACGTGAGTAGCATGTGACCTGGGTGTACACATTGCACTGATTCATGAAATAAAAATACGGAACCAAAACAATATTACAATACTCGTTTAATATATAGCTTTCGATGTCTATTACAGAAGAAAGCCGAGAAACAGTACTCGTGTGACGTCAGCGGTTTGAACGTTTATTCATTTATTTTGTGGCTAGAGTGAAACGACGAAGCTTTTCTAAAAACTTTTTCAGTTAATTCTTCTTCACCATCATCTAAGTGAGCCTCTTGTGCATAATCCGATTCATCTGAAAGACTACTGTCATCAGATACCAAGTGCGCGACCCCATTGGCATGTTAGCGGAAACGGAAGACAAGTTGTGTGCGCTTACGAAAAAGCAGCGTTTTGATTGGTTAAAATTCTGATATGATTTTCCCAAACGTCATTGCGCGCGAATATTTATAGTAACATGGGAAAACCCATTTACGATTTCCCAAAACTCTATAGTCCGATCGGACTACGCTCACGACGGAAGTTTATAGTCCGAGTCAGATTTTGATAGCCTCGGGCTCGGACTATACGCATTTTTCGCAGATTGTCATATACACACTCATGCCAAGTTTCAATGAAATCTTGCCAATCACTTCCAAAATATGACTGAAGACCGAATTTTTTCCTACATAAAATTATTATTCTAAAGTTTCAAAGGGCCACAACTCTTCGATACATAAATAGGTCCTGATGGCATGTAATGTGTATCATTTCGTCAATCCATATACACACTTCTGCAAAGTTCAAATGAAATCAGTCCAACCACTTCCAAGATATGTCTCTGGACTGAATTTTTTCTATATAAAATGGCTATTTGAAAATTACAAAGGGTCATAACTCTGTTATGAATAAGTGGATCCTAATGGCATGTGACACGCATCATCCCCCATCCATACACACACTTATGCCACGTTTAAATGAAATCAGGTCAACCACTTCCAAGATATGGCTCCGGACAGACGGACGGAAACACGGACGGAGGGACAACGCCAAAACAAGGAAGGACCATCTGTGTGAGAGAATGGTTGTTTACGAGACACAAATACGGACTAAATTAGAAATTAATGGCTCACCTTAAAGTGAATGATACGAAGTCATTCCGAAATTCTATGCACCTAGGTCCGGAAGTGTCGCAAACCTGTCGGAGCCCGGTGGAATAGGGGCTTAAGCATTTGTCAAGTGTTTCAATTTATATGGATCACCATGGTATTTCTCCTATTTTTAGAGTCTCAACTGGCACCCATCTGATTGGTCAATGCTTTTAAGCCATGTGATTTGCTGTCCATTCATGAAGCATCGCGGATTTCAGTATATCTGTTAAATATAAACGAAGATGTTACCAATACCTGAATACTTTATATATAAATTGCATCTTTCAATCAAATTAAAACAGTGAATTCTAGATTTATTGACTCTACATAACATAATGTAGAGACCCTGATGTTTAGATCTATTTTTAAATTATGCGCTAAATATGCATCAAGTGAAAAAATGCGAGGCGTTCCGAATGCGAAAAGTCTCGCAAGATCCCGTGGGCAGAATTCTGCCCGGATTTCGACTGCAATCGACCAATCAGCGTCCAGGAAATTTTTGGCCATACCAGTTGTCTCTGTACGCCAGAGTCAACGGGTACAAGTTTATGAAAAGGCCTATACACCATATCGACACACCTATCACGTGACCTGAAACAGGTAAACACTCCTCTCCCTTCACTGCAGGGTATGCTGTTTACAACCATGCCTGAGATAATAAGCACAGTTTATCAATTGCTTACCATGGCTAATAAATAAACAATTATACTCTCATAAGCACAAAGAATATATAATCCTAGATTATTATTGCATTCTGTGTATTAATTCTATCAAATAATCTGAAATGACCACTAGTAGTTCTTTGAATTGGAGTAAAAAATAAGTAGAATTTCTTAGTTTTACCTGAGACCATTATGGTTTCAGGTTTTATATACATTTTGTATTACAAAAAAATGCTAATTATATAAAAAAAGAGGAAAAAGCAGGGCTTTGAAAAGGGATACAACTTTTTATAGAAAGTTATATACACGATTCATTTGTCTGTCAAACTGATATAAAATTCTTCCTCAGAGAAAAAAGAAAGAGTCAAAAATTTATTTATAACTAAAAACTTAACAAATGTTTTACATGGAAGAGACAAGGAGGATACAGCACAAAATTTTACACTAAATTTAATCACCAGGTATGTATGAAGATGGAGAACATGTGTCATCATGATGTACAAGGCTTTCAATAGACCCAGACTGTACATATCTTGTAGTTTCCCCAGATTGTAATGTGCAATATTGTGAATGGAAAAAAAATATTTGTTTATATTTCCTGAAGGCACTGCATCAAACTTTAATCGTTTTTAGGCATCTTGGCAAATAAAATCCACAGATTTAGAAATGCACTTTAGTGCTGCTTGTACCTCTGAAGTAATCGTTGTAGCTGCTGACCCTGCTAGTAGGTAGACTCAGCCGTAATTGGCACATGTCTAATTTTTCCGAGAAATTGAAATTTCAAATTTAAAAAAAAATTTCAATTTCTAAAAATTTTTCTAACTTTTTTGTAATTTTTTTAAATTTTAAAATTTCCTAATTTTTCTAACTTTTCGTAATTTTCTAACTTTTCTAATTTTTTTAATTTTCTAAATTTTTTTAAATTTGTACTATCTTTATGACCCACCCCTCAATTTGAACCTCCCAGAAGGTAGACTTTTTGACGTTCTCCCATATTTATAAAAAATCTTTTTTATCCGCCCGGTTTATAATATAATTTTATATGTCCTTTTTCTTGAAAGGTAAATTTCTTATACGCCAAAGGGACGATTGTTATTATAGAGTTTGGTTTAGTGATATTCAATGCAAACGTTTTCCTCACGTTTTCGTTTTTGTTTTCATCTCTTTTCGGATCTTCCCAAAATCTTTTCGTCGTTCTACCTTCAACCACTTCAAATATCCCTTTATCCTGGCCCGGGGCGTTAGACTTATATTTTAAATCAACGTCGAGCGTATAAATACCCGGTTGTTTGAGGAGCCAGTTTTCTCTACCACTCGGATAATCGCTACTCGCGGGATGCGGATACCCAACCACATCATCGTGTTTAATATACTCGTTCGGCGATAAATTAAAAGCGGCTGTGAAATAATCGAATCGTTCGTTTTTCCCATCGCTAACCTCAATTCTGGCTTCTGGGGTTTGTCGTACCTTGATAACGGCGTTTTTATCAATATTGAGCGAAAACAATAATACGGACAATTGGTTGCTCGTAAAACTTAGTATAACCGAATTTAGCTGTCTAATTTTCTTATTTCTTCCCACGATAACTTCGCTAATATCAGCTTGCATCCTATCGATAATTATCTTTAACGTCTCTTCGTCTTTTTTATCTATCAGCTTTACTATATCATTTTTAAGAATGTTTACCCCTCTTTTGATATTACTCATTATTTCCCGCGTAATTTTTTCTTCGACAGTTTTATCATCCAACGCCCATTCCTTCTCGAGTTTATCTATTTCAGCTTCCAATTTTTCCTCATCGATATATTTTTCCAAATTTTTTCTCATCTTTTCCACGATATCTATTTTTACTCGTTTCAACTCTTTTTCGTCCAAACAACTTTTTACTCGTTCTTCCACGGCGTCCAACGTCCGTTTTAAATTATCCAAGTCGTAATCTTTTATAGCTTTATTTATTCTCTTTATCACAAACGATTTAGGCGATGCATCTCCCGCATCCGTAGGAATACCGAGATTCGTAATTTTTTCTCCAAACATGTTAATTTTCCCTCTTTTCAGGAAATTGTTGCTTATATAAGACAAGGATACGTCCGATTTAGGAGCTTTCGCTTTAGGCATTCGTCCAAATTTATCTATGGGCATTTTTTTATTTCTTCCACATTTCGTTTAATACGTGTAAACATAAATGCCCGCAAATAACCGACCCTTTCGGCTGCACTCGATCCCTATTGTAAAATATTTTCGGTTTTAAATATTTTACCAGCTCTTCCGGCGGACGTATTCCGTGTCCGTCGAAATAATATTTTTCTCCCTTTTTGATCCAACAAACCCAATGCGTACCTCCAGCGTTATGGGAACCGATTCCGTCGCTCGGATTCGTGTCGTCTAGATTTAAAATGCCGCATTCTCTTTTTCGCGGTTTCGCGGGGAGCCGATCTCGCATGAAAACTCCGCGAAAGTGGGGAATTTTTAACTCTTTAGCCGCGGTTTCCAATTCGAAATTGGTTAGCGGTTTAACGGGTAAGGATAAATTTCCAACATTCATTTTTTAAAACGATTCCAATTCGTTAATACGATAATTTCCAAAAGCCAACGTATCTATTTTATTCGGTAAAATAAATCTTTTATCGTCGTTCGCGCTTAAAGCGATTTTATTTATTTCCTCCGTATACATTTCGTGTTTATGACTTTTTAAAATGTTCATCTTTCTTAATTGTTCTTCTCCCGTGAATAAACATTCTTCGTAATCCTCGTATCGAATACTTTTTTCCACGACAGCCTTTTTTATCCCCTTGCATTTTTTCTCTTCGGGTCCTTCGAACATTTTATAGGAATATAATTTAGCCCTCAATCCCACAAAACCCTCTATGATTTTCCCCCCGCCTCATCTTTCATCATACCGATCACTTTTTTGTTGAAATTCGAAAAAATTCCATGATTAGGGTCGAAATTACTCGTGTCAAATTTTTCTTTTATATCCGGAGCGATATCTTTATAAAAATCTTCCGTCTCGATTTCATACATTAAACTATCCGTATCCGTAAATAACAATTCAGCCTTTTCTCCGTATTTCTTTTTTATGTAATTGTAGTGAAAATCGTACATGAGAGTTTTGCTTAAATCCAAAATGCACATTCCGAGATAAACCGGTTTATTAAATTTCAAAACGGTTTTTTTCATATGCATGGCGATTAGATTCTCGTCGAAAATCGTGTTTCCGATAAAATTCGGTTTGGCCGCCTTTATTTTCGCCGTCCTTTCGTTGGTAACCAATTTGATATCCCTACGATTTCTAATATTTTCCATCGTTTTTCCGAAAACGGAATTGTTCATCAACTTGAAGAAATCTTTCTCAAACTCGTTTTTCGCTTTAGCTCTTAAACTCGTGTTTAGATCTATATATTTCTTCATAAAATCCGATTCCTCGAACCCGATCCCCCGATGAATTTTTACGAGTTTTAACCCTATTTCCAGATACTGTTTTAGATTTCTGTAATGAATCACGTAATTTTTCTTGTCGTATAAATTCGGGATTAATTTTTCTACTCCATCCCTCTTTAAATGCTCAGAGGCAAGAGGGTAATCGTTATGTAAATCGTGTAGTTCCTCAGGATAGTCCAAATCGACTTCCAAGATACAAGGAATATTTCTCCAATTTTCTAATTCTTTCTCACCCATCCATCTAAAATTTCCAGTAGGCAACGGTTGGCACATTGCCCATCCGTATAAGTTGTTGGCGTCTAAATACTCGATATATTTCGAAGGTTTACTCAGGTCGTATTTTTCTTTCATGTATTTATTGTTGGCCCTCGCGCACCTTTTCGAAATCATAGAGACCCCGCCTCTCAAACCTTTTTCGAAAAAGAGCACCATATCGTAATTCGTCAATAAATCCAACTTTGCCTCCGTAATTTTCAACATGGTGTCGTAAGCTAAACTCGGAGCCGTTAAATACCACGCGGGATCCAACCCGTAATTTTTATGACAAAGATTTCTAAAATTCTCGAAAACGTCCGCCAACAACAAAACGTCCGTCTTATTATACAAATCGTGATAATCTTTAAACGTTTTACATTTAAAAACTTCCCACACTTTTCGAGCGTGAGCGTATTGCTCGTCTGTAACTCCTTTCTCGTTTAACCTCGAGTAAAAAGCTTCTTTCGGCGGCAAAGACGTCGCTTTAAATTTTTCCGCGGAATCTACCCATTCGTAAGGATAAATGCCCTTTTTCACGATTAACTCCCTATTCTCCAAATATTTTTTTATCGTCGAAAATTGGTCCTTTTCCAAATTACCCGCGAGCTTATCCAAACTAGAAGCCATAAATTTAAAACTATCTATAAACCTAAGCGTATGTTTTATTTCTTCTACCTTTCCTTTATCTTTTCCTTTTTTCACGACGTAGGTTTTACCCGTGGGTATCGTTTTCGAAAAACTAATGTATTCTTCCTCCGTTTTCGCGATACAGCCGATATCGCCGGGAGTTTTTCCCAAATTTTTGACGAATAAATGACTATCGTATCCGGCTAAATTGTGGAATATCACGGGCGTGAATTTCGGGATTTTATAGCCGAGATTGCACGACGTATGCACCGCTCCTCTATATTTTCCGGTAAAATGACAGTGATCGCGGACTCTATCGTTTCCGAGCTCTCCATCGCAGATACAACACCTCGTCGCCCGTTCGAAATTTATTTTATCCTTTTTGTCGAATATCATGAATTTCTTTTTTACGTTAGAAATCTCTCTCGCGAATTCTTCCAACGTCTCTACAAATTTTTGACCTACGTCTTCGTCGTCGCTTTTCGCGGTATAGACGATAGGATCCTTTTTATACACGTTATCGTCGAAACACTTGACGTAAATACAAAACCCGGCGGGAGCGTGGTGATGATATTTTTTGGTATAACTTTTTTCGGGATTCGGATTACACGTATCGATCGGACGTAGAAAAGATTCGAAATCGGCGTAAATAACGAAAGGAACCCGCATTTTATTATTATAATTTTTAAACTCGATTATCGAACCTTCTTCCGGCATTTTGATATTCGCGCTATCTTTTTTGAAACACCATTTTATATGCTTATCCAACGCCGTCTGCTCCGTGAATGGATTTAAACAATTGTCGCAAAAAAGTTTTCTATGCTCATCCTTCGAAATCTGGGAAGATAATAACCTGCTATCATTTTTTATCCAAGCGTAATGCGAGTTTTCGTCGTCGTTAAACAATAAAAGTTTAATCGTTTTCGTATTAGGCATAAGTTTACCGACTCGAAGGGGATAAACGTTTTCCCGTTCGTCGTATCCCCAAACGACTATTCGAATCCCAGGATTTTGTCTCTCGATTTTATTGTAGACCGCGTCATTACACGGAACTGGGTAAGAAATTCCTTCCATGTTTAACGTATTCTCTTTGCTCTTTAAATCGTTGTCTATACGCTCGGCGTTTTTGTCTTTCGGATTTAACGCCCTCAAAATACACCAAAGAAAACACTTGTCGTCAGTATTTTTCATATTGATAATAGCCTTCTTGTTCGCTATCTTTTTCGGCAACGGAATATAAGAATTTCCTCTGAACGGTTCGTAAACCGCCGTATGAATTTCGAACTGCTCGACGGAATGAAATATCCAACCGCTGCCCATATTTTGAAACGTTGCCATATTTTCCAATATTCTTTCAGTCATAGTATCGTACAATTCTTCGACGTTCGTCGCTTCGCTAATAATTTCTAGATTAGACCAGAAAGGCGCCTCTGTTACGATTTCTTCGCTGGTCGCGGGGTTAGTTTTTTTCATCCAACATCTTAAAACCATTTTAATTTTATGTCGTCGGTGGTTATTGAGATGAGCGATTACTAACGATCCGACCGCTCTTAAAAACTCCCGAGGGTCGTAACCTGACTGCCCTTCTATCGTGTGCACAGTCGCAAATTCCCGCAACGCGGTTTGATTTCTTACCATCGTGAAAGGGGGAGACTGTCGCCTCCTCGTTTCTTCCGAGATCTCTTCCAACACTCGATTAATTTGACCTTCGTCCACGTTATCGGTTAACCAATTCGTAAAACGATTAATATTTTCTCGCGCTCTCGCGCCTAAAGCGCGAGCGCCTGATAAAACGTTCGACGCGGTACGTTGCATCGCGTTACTAATTCTTCTGAGGAAATTCATGTTTTTTTATAACAAGATATTTTTCTTTTAATCTATTTCAAATAATTTAGAACTCAATGTCCTAAATTATTTTAATATTTCGATAATATATTTTTTCTTGAAAATTTTCCCGTTGTATTTTTTTATACTATATAACGACGCGTTTAAATATTGCGCCGCGGCGCGAAAAGAACGGAAAGAGATCGTTTCGTCGTCGGTTTCTATATTTTTCACGCTAACTGGAACGGGCGTGCTATCGACCGTTTTTAAATAATCGTATCTGGGCGAATGAACTTTTGGTTCTTTTACCAGTTTCGTCGGTTCGGAAATTATACCTTTTTCGACTAATAGTCGCGTCAATTCGTCTTTATTCAACAACGATCGACCGACGAGATTATTTTCTTTCGTCAATCGTTTAAGTTCCGGAAGAGAGTACAACATTTTATATAAGAAAATATTTTTTAAATTAATTCATTTTTTAAATTTTCTTCCCTTTCAAAACATTCGGATCGTCTACCTGAAAAAAACATTTTTTAGAAAGTCGTATCAACCCGCAATCCTCTCCCTCTTCGTGTACGTACTCGTAAGAAAAGGGATAAGTTAATCCCACAATATAATCCCCATCAATTTCGGTTATTTTTATATATCCCAAGCAACCGTTAGAATAAGTAAATCGCGCCCCGTGTCCGATTTTAAAATTTAAACTTTTATTCCCACGATCGTATAACGCGGGGAGAAAAAAACCTGGGTCGTTTTTGTACGCGGTTCGACTATCCCATCTCGGGATATCGTCGTAGGATGTAAATTCGAAATCGTTGATTAGCGGGTATTCACCTTCACCCCCGTTAACCATTTGTTTCAATTCTTCTTTCGTATAACTCATTTTTTTCTGCAAGAAAATATTTTTCTTTTAAAATTCATTTTTTTAATTTATCAGCCCATTTTTCGAGTTCCTTGTCAAGCTTCTTATCTAACGCGGTTTTATACTCAGGATTAAATTTGCTGTCCTTTTCTTCAATATCGTAGGTAATCGCGAATCTTTTTTTGTAAAACCGATCGCGGAGAAAGGGGAAAAGTTCGGGTGATATTTTTAGGAAATAACTCGCTTCCTCTATCGTTTTAAACTCGTGCGCTTTACCGAATAGAACGTCGTAAATCGTTATAAATAAAAATTCGTCCTTTTCCGGTAAAATACGTAACTCTTTGAGTATTTTTACCAACTCTTCTTTAGGAGCGCGAGAATAACCTTTTATTCCGTGTTTTTGACAAGTTGTCGTAAATCCAAAACTGAATACATCTTTTTTTAAACGCTAGATAATTTTTTTTCATTTCCCGCACGAAACGCTTCGTTGACATTTACGCTTCCCGGTCGCGTCATTTTCATTTACAAACCGAGTCATTTCAACTTCGTTTCTATCTCTTTCGCGAGTCGGTTCAACGTCAATTCTTCTTTGTTCGAACTCGTTTTCCGGGATTTTATCGAAGGCGGGATTACGCGGATGTTTAATTCCTCTAAATTTTTCGTCGTTCATTTTTTTATAATTTTAAAAATCCTTTAAAGGGGTTTTTCCAAATCGAATCGATCGCGATCCGAAACGCTTTTCCCAAATAACCTTCGCGTTTTACCGCGCAAAGTTCGAGATGTACGATAGAGTGAAATAACCAACCACACTCTTCGTATTTTTCGAATATCTCTTTAACTATTTCATCGTCGTACGCGGTTTCGACGTTGGTCGCCTCGTCGATAATTTTTAAACTAGATGAAAATCGCGTCTCTCTCACAATATCGCTGGTAGGATGAACCATTTGACAATTTAAAACCGCTTTAATTTTGTGCTGGCGCCGGTTATCCAGATAGTCGAGTACTAGAGGTCTAATCGCGTATAAAAATCTATAAGGCATGTAAGATTCTCGACCTTTTATCACGTGCGTAGTAACGAGATCGTCGAAAGCCGATTCCGTTCGGTTTATCGCAAAATTCATTTTTTTAAAACCTCTCGCTCTGTTTGCTCACGTCGAAAACGAATATCGGGAAAAGAGCTTTATAATCGTAAGGAGAAATATTGGGATTCGAAATGAGTTCGTCCGTTCTATAAAACTCGGATCTGAAATTGGCGGCGTCACCGTAAGCTCGAGAAAATCTAAACTGAGTAAAATCCAACTGATAATCCGTTTGCGGATACCTATCCGAGTTGAGCATGACAAACATGTTGGTCAAGTTGACGTGATCGAAAAGGGCTGGATTTCTTTCCTGGTTTCCCTCTTTGTCGGTTTGAAACCCGATAATAATCCAACGGGGTTTTTCCGGGCTAGATTTCGCCGACAACCTCCAAGAAAAGCTCGTAGATTGAGGAACGCTGATCGAGTCGCACTGTCGCATGCGGTAACCCACGGGGAGAATAGCTTTGGATTCGATCGTTTTGTATAGGGCGGCTTTCTGCGTGTCGGCGGGCTCAACGTGGGGAACGTACCAAGAGAGCTTGGAAAGAGTCACTTTGCCGGCATCCACCGCGCCGCCTCTAAAAATGGCGTTATCGTCAGATTGTCGAACCAAAGTTAAAGTTTGTTTCATCCCGTACAACACTTTGTCGTAATCTTCGCAAAACCCGAAAATATGTTTTAAGGGAACTCTAAAACTAAAAGTGCCTTTCGGATCCGGTAAAACGATTAAATAATTTTGACGAATTTGAAATCCGGAATTGTTTCCGCGATGCGCGTCCGGATTCGTATCTTTGTACCACAATTGGTTTAACCCCTGAGATTTGGAAAAATCGTCAGGATATTTCAAACAGCCGAGCATGGTCGTAGCTTGGCCGGGATTAAAAAGAGATTCGATTTCTTGACTGGAAAGTTGATAGCGGATATTGTTGAAGAGATATAAAAGACCGTTATTCGTTAAAGCGACGTTATCTCCGTTGGCGTAAGCCGTGCCGTCCGCTTTCGTCAGTCGACCTTCGATTTGCAAAAAACTTTCGCTCGGGCGAGAAAATAAATCTTGCGTTTCGATGTTGATTCTGATTTCTCCGGGATTATGTAGATTCGTGCCCACGATGGGTTCGTATTCGTGAAAATCGTAACGCTCCGTATTTTCGTCGATCATGTAAGATTCCGTTAAACTGTACATTTTTTTAAAAAATTACCGAAACCCTTTAAATTACTCGAGGAAAATTTGGGGAAAAGATTTATCGTCTTTGACGAAAATTCGTTTAACTTTTATAAATTTGTATCGCGGCGACTCTTTTTCCACTTTGGGGTAAATTTTCCCTCCGTAGTAAACTATTTTAACGGGAGGTAAATTATTTTCGAGCAGAAAACAATTGAGGTCGTCTTCGAGATCGATCATCGCGATCTTTTGTCTCTCGTTCAATTCCACGGAGGCCTTCTTAAACCCGAAATCGGTATCGCAAATTTCCTTAATCTCCGCTCCGTCAAACCTTATATGGGCGGCGTGGATATAAACGGTAGCGGAATCGTATTGAGGATTTCTATAAATTTTATAAGTCGGCATTTTTAAGTTTGGTAAAATTCTTTAACTAAATCGTCGATTTTACCGCCGTCGATGAGAGAACCGATGGAAACGGGTTCGACGGGATTAAAATGTTTGGCGATAATCGCTTTAGATTTCGGAGTGAGGGCGCTTTTAGCTTTCTCCGCCACCTTTCTACCAACCGCGCTTAAAGCTTTCTTTCCCGCTTCCGTAGCGGTCGACTTTCCAGCTTCCAACGCGGCTTGACCCACTTTTTGTGCGGCGGCTTTCATCTTACTCTTGGTAAAGAAGCTAGCTAAAAAATCTAATAAACCGCTTCCGCCGTAAGCGTAGCGTCTGACGAAACCTCTATTTTTCGGAACGAGCATTTTTTTAAATTAGAGACGTCAACGTTTTAAATTGACTCGAATTGATAACGTTTAATCGTAACAGATCGTTGCAAACGGCCAATATCTCATCTCGTAATCCGGTATTCCCCGCGGCTTTGCTCGCTAATAAAAGTTCTAATCTCTCGAGAAGGTCGTTGGGATTAGAAAGGCCGGAACCTTTCGCTCCGAAAATATGTTCGAAAAACCGAACCTTGTTAAACGAGCGATTGGTAATCAATTTGCCTTTCGGATTATATTTCTCGTAGCGGGCGTTCGTGCGATCCAGCAAATCTCTATAATTTTCTAAATCTTGATCGGTATATTTTTTGCGACGATCCGGATTTTTCGAGGTAATAAGATCCCACAATCCGGGGGTGCCTTCGTATACGACGCCGTCTACGACTAAATCGTTGTTTTCCATTATCCGAACGGGTTTGTTGCCTATAAAATATCCGCCGACTTCTTCCCTCACGCCAAACTTTTTGTCGGAATCGCGATCCCGGATTAACGCGCGGAGTCTATCGCTGACGAAGAGCGTGGAGGTGTCGACGGGTTCACCAGGTTCAACGTAGGGAGGGGGGACGTCTCGGTGTAATTCTTCCTTGATTCCTTCCGCAGCGTCTCTCTGCGCTTTTATTAAATCCTCGGTCGTCTTCTTTTGTAAATCCGTCACGGGTTTAAACGCGAGAGACAAATCTTCTTGCAAATCCCGCTCCGCGCCGCGTTCTTGTAGAAAATTATCTTTGAGTCGCCGTTTTAAATCGCGAAAATCTTGAACCATCTTGTCTCGCTGTTTAGGATCCGTAATTTTTAGAAAAGCCATATTTTTTCTAAAAATTATAAACGTCTTTAAATCGAACGTTTACCGTACGATTTAAAAGTACATTTGTAATTTGATACCTAAGACGATTTTGTTAAAGGCATCTTAACTTCGTCGTCGATTTCTCCGATCGTTTTCCGACTCGTTTTGCGAATTTCTTCCTTTTGGGTTAAAAAATCTTCCAACTCGGAGCGAATCGCTTGAAACTCTTCGTCCGAAATGTGTTCGTCGTCGAGCGCTTTGGAGAGGAGAGACGAAACGGTACTCAGTTTGCTCGCGGCTAAAACGCGAATCTTTTCGTGTTTGCGAAGTTTGGTAAACAGACGTTTACCGACGTACTTTCCCATAGCCGTAAGCGCGCTAAGGCCCGCGGCAGCCACTCCCAAGACGGTCGCTTCGGGTACCGCGACTACCGTAGATAAAAGAATAACTCCGCCCGCGGATAAGCCGGTGGCGGCGAAACTAAAACCCGTGCCGATAAAATCGACAAATTTGCAAACGCGTTTATATTTTAAACTCGTGGCTAATCTTTGACTTTCTTCGCGCGAAAAAATGGTACGAATTTCTTTAATTTTGTTTAATCTAAATTCTTGCGACTCCATTTTTTCTAAAAAAGCGAAATCGTTTAACTCAAAGAAACATTCCGAGGAGGGGGATATTTTTAAAAGGACTGTTGGCGCCGAGTAAAATTCCGGCTCCGTCGTAAACCTGACCTCCCTTCATCAGATAGAGTCCTTCTCCGACGGATTCGAGTCCGCTACCTAAAGCCGGTTGCAAATATAACCCTTTTCCGTCCGTCTCGATTTGACAAATATTGCCTCCGTTTTTCAGATAGAGACCGGATCCCAACACTTTGTTGACGGCCGTACTCCCTAATCCGAATAAAGCGCCTATTCCCAAAGCGGGTAAAACTTTGCCAGCCATCATGGGGAGGGCGCGGGCGGCGAGCCCAGCCAAAAGAGGCAAAAACCCACCTTCTACGGTCGAATTGTAAGCGAGTTGAGATTTGCTCATTTTTAAATCTACCCCAACTCCTTCCCTAGCGGCTCTTTGGATTCGGGCCGCTTGAGTGCGGGTGACGGCGATTAAATCGTTTCCAACGAGATCGCCTCGACCGAGTCGAATCGTCGTAGACGTTTCGTTTTTAGCGGCTCGAAGAATTTTGTCTTTTTGACCTTCGGAAATATTTACGCGTATATGTTCGTACATTTTAAAAAAAATAAAAATCCTTTAAATTTCCCTAATATGAAAACGAATCGTAATATTTTCTCCGCGTAAATTTAACGAGTTTCCGTTTTGATCCGTAAGACTCGTTTCCAAATTGTTGATCGTCGAAACGATGATGGGTAGATATACTAAATTTCGCGGCGTTTCCACAATTTTGTATCCGGGACTCACGTTGGGAAAAAAGGTGTAAATCGTATTTTGAGTGAGCCCGTTGACGTAACTTCCGGAAATTATATTTACGTTGACTCTGATAGTGTTGATGGATAAAATGTCGACAACGTTTTCCGATTCGTGAAGCCCGCTCCTGTACGCCGAAGATGCGAAACCGAAAACTCTGCCGATAGAATTGGGGTGGCGAAAATCGGCTATAAAATCTTCGGCGATGTTGATTCTGGATTTCAACGTATTCGGATTCGCCGTCACGGAAATTTTATCGAGATAATTATCTTCCTTCATTTTCTCCCGAATCACGCGGTCGATATCCACGATATCGTAACTTCCTTCCGGAATAAGAAACAATTCCCAATCTTTTCCCGCCGTTGGGGGAATAGCGAAAATGGTTATTATGGGAGCTAATATTGGGGAAAGAATAATACGTCTCGAGGTTAACGAGCGCAATTTCGTATCGTTTATCTCTATCGAGCTCTAGAGGCGGATGAAATCCCGTCGTAAATTTAGTTTTATTGTCAGAAACGACGATCGAAAAAGAACTTTTTGGCGCTGTGTTTTTAGCGATATCGCGCAATAAGTTTTCCATATTTTTCGTAATGAGAAAAAACCGTTTAAATAATATAGAATTCGTCGAGACCTCGCGTCTTTTCTAGAAGAGAGGTCGATAACGACGAATTTATACGGTTTCGCCCAAGTTTCGCGGCACAATTTCTTAAATTGATCTTTGCTCATGTCTTGGCTCACGTGGTCGTTGTAGATGTGGTTTATATTTTTCAAATCTTGGGGAAAGAGACAGATAAAATTGACGTTTTCTCGAATCGTCTGTCGAGGCAGTTTGAAATAATTTTGAGAGAGATAAAAACAGTCGACGTTGCTGTGACGTCCTCGAACGTAATAACATTCGCACTTGTTTTGTTTTTCCAAGAGTAGATCGTCGAAAATCATTAAATTTTTATCCGAAGGATTTAAATCGCGCGGATCCGGAACGTCCGAAGCGTGTTCGAAAAACTCGCAAACGAGTCCTTCCCGTTTAGGATCTTGATCCCGCGTCAACACTTCGATAAATTGGGAAGGAGTTATGTCTCTAGAAACGATCTTGTCTCGCATACTAAACAATCGCAAAATTTCGTCTTTGCTCAATTTCTTTTTAAAAGCTTTGTGGATTAACGCGTATTCGGGTTGGAATAAACTTTTTCCGAAAACTCGGAGATTGTCGTAATCCAACCAGTCGGGTTGCAATAATAAATTGAGCAACAGAGTCGTTTTACCGCAACCGGATTTACCGACGATAACTCCTCGAATACTTTTCGGCAAGAGGGGACTATTGAAGCGTTTGGTTTTGTTCGTCCAGGATAAATCTCTAATTTCCATTTTTATTTAAATCGAACAAGTCGTTAAATAAAATGTATTGCGTCAAATGTAAAAGAGAAACCGAGACGGAACGATTAGAAAATATAATTACCAAAAATAATAGACCCATGAAAAAGGAAAAATGCGTCGTCTGCGGAACGACCAAAACTCAATTTACGAGAATCGAAGGCGGTTCGTTGTTGAATAGAGCGATAAATTCCCTGCCTTTCGAAATGCATCTCCCCGGGCATAATTTCACGGGACCGGGAACGAAATTAAACAAGAGATTAAACGCGGATCTCACCCCGAGGAAATGGAGTTTACCCGTAAATAGGGTAGATAAGGCCGCGTATCATCACGACGTGTGCTATTTAAAAAATAACGATACGACAACGAGAAATAAAGTTTGCGATAAAAACATGTTGGAAGAGATGGAAGGGATTTACAATCCGACATTGAGAGAAAGGGCGGATCGGTCCATCGTGCGAAAAATTATCGGAACCAAGATGAGATTCGGGATGGGATTAAAAAAAAAAGTTTAAAATGGACCGATAATTTAGCGGAAGAATTACACAAGCCCGTCGTTAAAAAATTTCCTAAAAGACGCGTGCGCGTAAATAACATTGATGAAATATGGGCCGCGGATTTGGTAGATATGCAGGCATTCTCAAAATTTAACCGGGGAATCAAATACCTGCTTGCCGTTATAGATATTTTTTCCAAATACGGTTGGTTAATTCCGCTAAAAGATAAGACTGGGAAATCGGTCGCGGCCGCTTTGGGAAAAATATTTAAGGAAAGAAGACCACAAAAAATATGGGTTGATAAAGGTAAAGAATTTTACAATAAAGACGTACAGGGTCTAACGGAATTGTATTCTACCGAAAACGAAGAAAAATCTAGCGTGGTGGAGAGGTGGAATAGAACGATGAAGGAGAAAATGTGGAAATATTTTTCGGCAAATTCTACGCGGGTATATATCAACGTGTTGGATGAACTCGTTGATCGATACAATAATACGAGACACTCGTCAATAAAAATGACGCCCGTTGAAGCCAGTAAAGAGAAAAACAAAATTAGAGTTTGGCAAAATCTTTACCCGGATCATTATAAAATAAAAACTTTTAATCCGCAATTTTCGACGGGTGATAAAGTGAGAATCTCGAAGAAGAAGAAAACGTTCGAAAAAGGATATACGCCGAGATGGACCGAAGAAATCTTTACCGTGACTGCCGTACAAAAAACTACACCGGTGACGTATAAAATAGCGGACTATAATGGGGAAGAAATACGAGGCACGTTTTACGAACAAGAACTACAGAAAACCGATCAAGAAATATTTAGAATCGAAAAAATAATACGCCGGAAAGGCAATAAATCGTTAGTAAAGTGGTACGGCTACCCCTCGTCGTTTAATAGCTGGATTGATAATGAGGATCTCGTATAAACCGGGTATTTACACGCTGGACGTCGATTTGGCATATAAAACGGACGAACCGGGGCGAAGAAAACGAATATTTGAAGTGGTTGAAGGTAGAACGACGAAAATATTTTGGGAAGAGCAGGGGAGAGAGAGTGTGGTGGAAACGTTTGCATTGAATATCACTAAACCAAACTCTATAATAACAATCGTCCCTTTGGCGTATAAGAAATTTACCTTTCAAGAAAAAGGACATATAAAATTATATTATAAACCGGGCGGATAAAAAAGATTTTTTATAAATATGGGAGAACGTCGAAAAGTCTACCTTCTGGGAGGTTCAAATTGAGGGGTGGGTCATAAAGATAGTACAAATTTAAAAAAATTTAGAAAATTAAAAAAATTAGAAAAGTTAGAAAATTACGAAAAGTTAGAAAAATTAGGAAATTTTAAAATTTAAAAAAATTACAAAAAAGTTAGAAAAATTTTTAGAAATTGAAAATTTTTTTTAAATTTGAAATTTCAATTTCTCGGAAAAATTAGACATGTGCCAATTACGGCTGAGTCTACCTACTCCTGCTCTTGGGATTTCCACACCTGGAAAATAATATATTTTATTACTAACTTTTTATAGCATTGTGCTGATAGAATTTTCATGTATATAATTCTCATACAACAATGCAACCTCTGCAGAGCAACATACCTGAGAAACTGGTGATAGGTGGTTGCTCTGCAGAGGTAAATTTCCTTTATACAGTAAGTTTTGGGAAATGTACATTACTTTGTACTTTGCTCTGCAATGGTGTGCTTGTTTTTCACCATTGGGAAATTTATGCATGGACACATTTTTATCAAATTCTGAAGCTTTACAACTGGGAACAAAGAATAGAACACCAAAATTTCTGGACAATGTTAATCTAAGATTACACTGTCTATCTAGATGTATACGAGTGATGTATACATACTGACTGGGAAACTCTCTGTTTACCTTTTTCAGATCAAGTGATAAAATTTGTCGGTACGGTGTATAGTGTATCCCGTCAAAGACGGAAGAATATAGATTTGGCGTCTGTCCGTCACAACTTACTTAAAAAGTACTTGGGGGATTGAGTTTATACTTTACACCATGGTAAAACTTTAGGGACCATGAACCATAACTCTACCTTACCTCATTTTTGAGTTATCTTCGTTTTTATGTGGAAATTATGCTTGTCTAGAAGATATCTAAAAAATAGTAAACTGATAATTATGATACATGGGTAAGACGTGTAGTGACAAAGAACAAAAACTCTATCTTGTCCCATTTTCTTCCTTTTTCTGTTGAAATTAGACTTGTCTAGAGAAAATCCATGAAGTATTGAGATGAAAATTAATACATTAGTTGAGATAAATGAGAAAAACAGTACTGACCAAGAATCGCAACTATTCCTTAATCATTTTTTAAAATTATTTCCCCTTTGTATTTATATTATTCTTGTCAAGAGCATATCTAATAAACTATTGAAGCTTCACGCATGAATAGAGGCTAATGATCGGTGCAGTAAACAAGAGCTGTTCTTCCATGTCCCTCTATTTATCAGCTCGCTTTTCTTGTTGATGTAATACTTCTCTTGAGCATAACTCACAAAACATCAAAAAGTTCAGTAGGTTCTTCATACATTGACAGAAACCAATTATAGTAAGTGCAGTGACCTTGAACATCTTAACCAGTTTTTATTGTTTACATGTATACCGCAAAAAGTATTGAAGGAATTGACTTGATCCTTCACTCTCTTTAACTTTTGCTTCTGACAGTACTCTCAGTGCTTTGATCTTATATAGTCCTTGTTTAGTTACGTCCCTTGTAAAAACAGCAATATCACTTATTTACCTCATATTCCAAGCCATTCTTCCATAACAAATTTTAAAAGTCTTTCGACGAATTGTGAAAGTGAATTATTTTATGTTTACAAAACGACCTGCTTCAGTATTTAGCAAAGGAAAACCCTGTTCAAGTTATTTTTAGAAATAGCAATTAACGATCACGTGACACAACAAAATGGCCGCTGAGATCAAACCCACTATCAATAGTGGGAATGGAAATGTACGAAAACCCGTGCTGATAAACAAAGTTGATGGTTATACTGATGATGTCAATATGGCTTTAATTATTCCTCGTGAGGAGGGTATTATTGCTGTTTGTGATGATAAGTAAGTCTAATCGATTTTACATTCTTTGCCTGAAAATTTGTTCTGGTAAACAGGAAGTCGGACTTCAATCAGTTGTTGAGTCACACTCAGCTGTTTGTATGCCGTTGCATTCAGTGTTATCCGTTTGTTTTGATGAAGTGTTTGTGTATAAAATGTCTTTGTGGCTTTACATTGTATCTTACTTATTCTCAGTTTTAATGTTTGATAGGTCCTGAATTGTGTTTGTTATTATGATCATACAATTTTATTGAAGAAAGATGTTATATGAACAGCTGAATGAACCTCTTCACAGATATAGAATGTGTATATATATATAATAAGAGGCAGAAAATAAAGTTCTCAATGCACAGCTTGAACTCAAAAAGGTGCTCTACCATTTTCGCTAATCGGGCTGACATTCATACTAACTATGGTCGAGTAACAGGTTTTCGTGGTATAACGAGTTTTCGTGGTATTTTATGTATTCCTCGTTCCTATTTGCGCATACGCATTTTTCCTGAAAATTTGTCACAGGATCGTCTGATAGTTTTGTTAGCTTGCCAATAATCCGCCATGGACACGTTATTATAAACTAATTTCGATATTTTTGTGACAGTGTAATACCGACACTTTAAATTGTTAAATGAATTCTTATTCATAGGCAACGCTTTTCATTGTGTACTGAATATTCAGTAGATACATGGAGCTATCGACTGGTTCCTTGCATAGGGGACTGTTTCAAACATATCAAGATAAACACATAATAAAACCAAAAAAATCATTGAGTTATAGCAGTAAATTTGGGGTAGTTATTTGTTAATACCAAGAAAACTTGTTACACCACCATACTATAAACTCGCATATACAACCTTGTTATAAAACACTTAGATTTTTCCCCTAAAGTTTTTTTTTATTTTATGACTGCATAATGAATTGTTATTGTTATAATGAAGAAGATTTAGGTATCAAATTCAAAATTGTTTGTTACCTTTTATCCAGTTGTTATCATAACTAAAGTGAGCATTAATAATAATACAACAACTTTATCTTGTATATGTTACTTGAACATGTACAAAAATTGTTAATAATTGGTAGATTATTACTAGATATCTATCATTTTTTGCAGAACTGTTCGTGTTTGGCTACGGAGAGATACTGGCCAATATTGGCCCAGCATATGCCACTCAATGCCAGGTAAAATATGTCGTTTTAAAGGAGAAGGTATCATGGCTTCCTGCTTTATTGGGGTATTAACAAATTGTTTGAAAATTTAGACGGCTAAGAAGCTGACCTTTAAAAACAAATATATTTGCGATAAACATTATTACCTTATCTTCAAATCAAGTAAAATTCCTTTGCTCAAAGGATTCTCTTTCAAAGTAAACTTTATTAACAAAATCAGCCATGTTGGAACTGATAGTAAAAAGGTCATGGTCGCCTGTATCGCAGTATATAAAAAAGGCCCTGATGCAACTTCAAAAAACATTCATACCAACAAAATACTACTTTAAATTGATTTAAAATCATTCAAGAACATTTTACATTGATATAAACATATACATATTTTGTTAATGTTAATACATAATTATATGAAATGTTTGAATTATTTTTTACATTTTTTCATAGCTAACAGTCAATATAGAATAGCATAATCATCTACACAGTGGCCTGGCTTCAAATGTCCATTGTCCATATAGAGTCTACTCTTCCTGGATACGATGGGGGCAATGTAATGTACTTCCCCTCCTAAACACACATACTTCTTTACAGTACTGAAGATGTGTCCAGTGGCTGCATAAGTCACATTTTGCCCACTTTACAAATACCACTGAGGTGCACCCTCTCAATTGCTTAGGTTGCCAAGCATGGCAAACACAACACAAATCTTCATCAGATATGCTTACATCTGTTCCACTTTCTTCAATCTCTTGCCACCACCTTCCTCATACCTGATGTGCCGGGCACTACTTCTTTCAACGTTGGGTGAAATGTTGTTGCCTTTGATAGCAGTTGGTTTCTTTTTTTATCATGTCTGACCTTTTGCTTTTGCACTTTGATTGTTTGTTAGTGGCCTATTTTGCTGCAGCTGCTTCAATGATCTCAAGATAGGATTTCTTCAACAGGCTGCCTGCCAGGTAAGGAGGTACAAATTTTCTCTTGTGTTTTTTTGGGGATGACTTTTTCCATTGTTATGTCCTTGAAAAATGGCTTTGCCACAGATTCCGTTGTTGGGACAGCAGATTCAGTGGTTGGGGCAGGTTCATTGGTGTCAGTGTTCTGTGAAATCCCTTACAAGATTGTCTCCTGAGAACACTAGTCTGTCTGGTTTGCTTCACCTCAGGTTCATTGTCATAAATGATTGTTGGATCAGTTTGAGCAGGAGTGATAACACTGCTATCAAAGGGATAGACCCCTGTCTTGGCAAAAGCCTAGAGTAGATTTTCTTGACGCACTGCCCTCAGGTATCGCTTTGAAGTAAACTCTGCTATGTTGTGCTTCGTGATGGACATTCCTGGATTGGCTCTCATAAATGTTTTGCACTCGTGGCTGTACATGAATTCAAATGGGCCAAATATGCCAACATCAAGAGGCTGCGTGAGGTGTCTTGAGTGGGGTGGCAACACAAACAGAATGGCATTTTACTTCTGTGCCCACTTTGCAAGGGTTAGATGTATGTGAGATTATGTCTGTTATGTCTGACCATTTCTGCCCTCGTCTTATTTCATATACTTGGCAAAGTGCTTTGTAACATAATTAGTGAACGCTTCAGAATTTGACCATCCGTTGCTCGTCATTTCACCATTTGACCCTGGTAAAGCCCCATCCAAAAGTTCAACATTCAGTCTTTTACCAGGGAACACATACCAATTGCATTACCCCCAGCAATAATGGTGACATTTGATTACCCTGGTGATGTGACAGACTGGGCCACAGTATCCTTATGACAAACAACCTTGGCAGATGAGTGCTCTGTACTCACACCAGTCTCATCTATGTTGTAAATGGATTCTGGGTGGCCATGCAAGTTGTTGCTTGTTAGTATTGATCCAAGCTCCTTGAAATAGGCAGCCAGTTTCCCTCTGGATTCTGTGGTTTGACACAAGATCTGGCCACCTTTTCAAAAAGTCATAAAACCAGGATTTGCTCATGGCTTTAGCACACTGTACATCTTTCCCCAGGGATTTAGCAAAGTCTCTGTCCATGCATTGAATTTCAGATTTTGAATATCCATACTCAATATCAGCCATATATGTCACATGGTCAGCAAGCTCTTTCCTTCACTGCCTGTGAATAGAGTGCCATGGCCTGGTCTGGCATCAACATTCCCCTGTGTTCTGTCATGTAGGGTTGATTCGGGATCAGAATATTGCCATGCTGCTCTGTACACAGACATTCCCTCTTGTGTTGCTGCAAATGCTCTCAGCAGGTTGGCCCGGTCATACATGAGCCGTTTCACTTTTTGGTGATGTGACAAAAACAAAAGGGGTAGTTTAAAAACTTTGAATGCGCACTTTATATTAATATATTGCTCATAATTTCAGGTAAAATATATAAGTGTACGGTCCTTTATGTTAGTAAAATATCTAGGTACACATTGCCATCATTATTACATAATTTATCAGTTCAAATCAGACTCAATCTCGATCACTCAAAATTAGACCCCCTGAAAATTGCCTCTTAAAAAAGGGCCTCTTAATTTAGTGCAAAATTCATTTGCTGCTTGCTTCCCTTTAATTGTTGGGTCGTGTGATGAAAATAGACACATTCATAAATTTAGGTCAGCGGACAATAACTGTCAAAGAAAATATCTGGTTAAAGTTTTTCCAAGGATAATGAGTTGCATTCAATAACAAAAGGGATGGATGGATTTTGGATCAAACTGCTTTCCAAGGAGGGATAACATATTTTGTTGTTTTCTTACCATATTCACGGGAAAATGCTAACTTCTGGATGTAAACAAATAACATGGAATCTGGATCAATGTTTATTCTACCGGAACGACCGCTAGGTGGCGTTTATTAACCTTGATACAGTAAAACATGGATGCCGCGATGCAGGCTATCCCGCAATAAAGTAAGAAGACACTCTAGACTGTATTTGTATTAAGATTATATAACATAATGATGAGCATATTTTGCATGCTCAGAATTTATTAATATATTTTAATGCAGTTCTTTGAAAGTATAAATGATTCCCTGCTATGAAATTTGGTAAACAGTCAACTCTCATGTTGATTTTTTCGGGCCTGAAAAAAATACTTCATCTTAATGAAAATTTGACATAAATGTTAGCTGAATATTGTATTAGCCATTTTGGCCATCATTAAAATTATTATTTCATATAGAGGAAGAAGAAGAAAATTGTTTATTACAGTGACATGTGATATACATAATATTTACAAGTAACATATAATACAAATATATAAATGACCCGGCCCCATGGACCTATAAGTCACTTTCAAGAAATTAATACAAGAAAACAGCATTATAAATACATTAATTTTTATCGAATGTTGATCGGGTCACCAAGTGGGTTTGCAACGTAATATTGTACAATGACAATATAGCAAGCACACAAATCATAATAAATTAAACACACAATGTATATAATGGTTTTTGCAAGTTAAGATACTTTTATACTGTATATTGTATAGTACTGTATATCTATAGTACTGATAATTATACATACAAGTAATATAAACAACAGTAAATAAGCACTAGGGTGTTAATTTATGATGGTGAATATAGTAATCTATTCCTCAGCATGTAAGATTTCACCAAATATTTAGCAGTTTTCCTAGTATGACTATTTAACAACAGGCACATATTCTCAGTAGATGAACATTGTACATAAGTATTATCATTTAAGATGGCACCAAAGGTCTGTAGTCATTGTGCATTATATTTTGAACACTCAATAAGGAAATGCAATTCATTCTCATCCACATTATCATCACAGAAACGACAGAGTCTTTGCTCAAGAGCTTCCCCAATATATCAACCAGTCTCTACACAAAAGGGTAAGATTCCACAGTGACAGTGGGCTAACAAAGAATGTTCATATTTGCTAAGATTTAAATGTATATAGCCTTCAGTTTCAAACTGCGATTTGTACAGTTTATATGTGTGTAATTTATAGGTTCTCTCAACTGTTTCTTGCCATTGGTCATTGAAGAATGATTCAACCTTCATATAATTGTGTGCATTGTAAGAATTACTTGTTTGTCCACTATTAAGTAACAAATAATGACATTTGCATTTAAATGTAAACACTGACAATTTCTATTGTTATTGATTAAAAATTAAATCCAACAAGTTGTACAGTCAGTGATTTGTCATGTGAAAAACATTTGTGACAAGCGCATATTGTCTGACTTGTGAAATTAGGTATGAAATTCATCTTAACCTACTGACTTTCGAATACAGTAAAATTGTATTATGCGATCGCAATAATATGATCATTCGCATAATAGACCACTTTTTCTTTGTCCCAATTGTTTCCTTCTATATTTCAATGGTCAAAGGTTTTGATAATGAAACTACCTTGCTATTATGTTAGCAACCCCTGCTGATTTTTTTGTTTGCAAATATATTGAAAATTCTATCATCATTTTACAAAGCTTTTCATCATTATTACATAACAGTTTTTTAGCTCACCAGAACCGAAGGTTCAGGGTGAGCTGTTAGGATGGGTTGGTGGATGCTCCAGTGTCCGTCGTCTGGCGTCAACAATGGTCTTCTCCTCAGAAACTACCTGTCTGATTTACTTCAAATTCGCTGTGCAGAAGCCTTTTGACATTCTAACTGCAATTTGCTCATATTATACCAGTTGGCCCCTTTTAGGGGTCACTAGAGCTAAGAATAGAAAGACCTTTAATCGTCTTCTTCTTATGAACCTATGGATGGATCATCACCAAACTTAGTTTTTCGCTCTTTAGATAGTGTTCTATCAGATTTGAGAAAAAAAAATGGTTGGCCCCTATTAGGGGCCACTAGAGCTAAAAATAGAAATACCTTTAAATGTCTACTTCTCATGAACCAATGGATGGATCATCACCCAAATTGGTCTGTAGCATCCTTAGATGGTCCTTTCTCAAGTTTGCTCAGATAAATATGGTCTGCCCGTTATAGGGGCTGCTAGAGCTAAAAATAGAAAGACCTTAAAACGTCTTTTTCTCATGTTTTGTATAGATGGAATTTTACCAAACTTGGTGTATAGCACCTTTAGATGGTGTTCTATCAGATTTTTGAAAAAAAATGGTTGGCCCCTATTAGGGGCCACTAGAGCTAAAAATAGAAATACCTTATAATGACTTGTTTTCATGAACCAGTGGTTGGATCATCACCAAATTTGGTCTGTGGCATCCTTCAGTCGTAACAAATATTCCATTGTAGTATCCTTTGATGGTCCTTTATCGAGTTTATTATTGTTCCCCAGTATTTGCATTTGTAAACTGCCCTTTTTGCTGGCTTCATGACGGAACCGAAAAACAGCAAGTTTTTAATCAAACTGGCATAACTTTTTTAGTTTTAAAGATATTTTTATGAAATTTTGAACAGTTGTAGATATGTGTATTTTGTGCATGAATATGCCTGGATTTGTTTCAAACTATGTGATAGTGTGTAGAAAAAACAAGTTTTGTTCTTAAATATTTCAGTTCACATTACATGTACTTGCAAATTTACACGAACAATTTAATGAAAACGATCTCCTGGTAATTCAGTATAATACAATATTATAATTTATTATCATACATAAATGATTCTTCAGAAACCAATTTATTCACATTTATCACTACTGCAGATAACATTCTATTAGAATTAGAATCAAAAGGATATAATAACTAATATGCTGAGGCTGTTGGCTGATATGCATAAATATAGCATATAGCTAGTAAGATGTACATTCAAAGAATGTCTTAATCAGTCAGTTAAATAGTTCATGAATATTGTTGAATCAGTATTAAGTGACAATGATAACAAATACATTGGTATTCAACGTAATTTAAAATAAAGGCTATAGTAGTTTTCATAAATGCTAGATGTAAGTTGATTGATTTAATTGTTTTCAATGTCTTGTTATCATCGCGTGATAAGCGTAATTGCTAATTAATTAATTCTTATCAGATAATGGATCAAATTCTTTTTGATGAGATAATACAAATCAGATAACATTGGTAATTTCATTGGGGTGCTAATTATGTATTAAGACCACTTTATTCAGTCCTAATATTGGGATTTCAACATATATGACCAGTCGGATTGTTTAATCTTTATACCTAACCCAATTCGCATATGTGTTAATATGCTTATATATTAAAATGCGAAAATAAATGACTTGACCCAATTAAATTGTTGTAATAAAGGGGTATATTGGTGTCAATCAACACCGGTTGAAGTAGTTGGCAATTGTTTGCTCATCTTGTTCTTTTTTCACAAATGAAACATATGTTTGTTGCAAGTTTTGGATAGTTATGCATTTTGCCTAATTATTTTAATGAGACTGGGTAATATTTTGATAAGTGCTTTGTGATGCTGGTATTTTATCACAAAGATTTAGCGATGTTTTCTGTCATTATCATTCTTGCTCTTTAAAATATATCACTACATACTTTATAGATTATTTAGTAATTGTTTCAAAATGGACTGTCACAAATGTTCACAGAAATAACCTGGTAGAATTCAATGTGATTTCAATTCTATGTGTCTGTGTCTATTATTTTTAAATTACTTTACATAAACAATAATATTGGTGAGTTTGTTACAACTGAGTTATCACATGACAATCAGTAATTGAATACAAGTCAGGGGACCATGAAATTACTCATTGATGATGTACATTAACCAGTACTAATACAAATAGAACTGACCAAACAAACTCAACTTTCTGTAACACATTTTTTTACAAAAATGATACGAAGAAAACACATGCAAAAATACAAATAAACCCAATCGAGGAACAGAATGCACGACAATGGGTTGTATAATTGAACTACTTATTACTGTAGCCATCATCATCATCATCATTAACATCTGGGTTTTGCTATTAAGACCAACATCAAATTGAGACCACTTCATGACGGTCCTAAGGGTGGTCCTAATTATAAATAATGGAACTTTACTGTACTTTAAGAAGGGAAAAATCAGGACTTGGTATTGTATTTTATTACAGTACTCGCAACAATTATTTGTCTTAATAGAATCAGTGGTTTTTAACTTATATAAATTTTCCATTGAAGTGAAATGTACAATTTGTTCAATTGCACATTGTAACATACTTTAAGAAAATAAAACATGGCAGAATTTATAAAATCTTAATGTTGGAAATAATTTTGCGAGATTGTTTCTTATGATGCTTTGAAAATGGATACAAGTTAAAAATCACAGGTGGGCTTGTGGGTATTCATTTTTTCAGCATAGCTGTCTAAACTCAGTTTTGATGTAAATTTCTTGGCATGACGTATTGATGTTTAAGAGGAAAGTTCTTGTTCTGTTGGATAATTTCATAAGCGCGAAAATAACATATTAATATATCACAGGAAATCCTTCCTTCTGTTGGATGAAATCTTCAAGTGTGGGAAGAAATAAGACCATGCCAACTTACAGTGGATCTGCTATTGTTTATTGTGTACTTTTTCTGTTTGGAAAACTTGTTTAGTTAAAATGCACGAAACTGTATTCTAAGTGGTAGAAATTAAGTTATACACACATTCTTGACAAATACTTTATGTTCTATCTTTGATATGTACTCAGTTTCTCATTGTGTGTCATGAATGGCATTTAATATTCGTTCACAGAATACGATAATTATTCAGGACAAATTGGAATCCTCAACGTTGTAATTGTACTTGTCCTGGTTCCGGGTTTTACACATTTGCTGTCAGAATTATAGTTCCGCCTAAATTAATTAATCCGCTGATGTAATTGTTGAGTTTTAGGAATATTTTACAATGTTACAACTCTGTCAATACTGATGTGTTATTTTTCAAAACAATATGTTCAGCATGTAGTTAGGATATGCAAGAAAGGAATGATGCAACTATTTGCAGAACTACCTTTTCAGCACTATTTTTAAAGATGCTTTATTCATTGTACTGCGCATGGTTGATTGTAAACATCAACAACTCATTTTTATGGCCTAGTTATCGTATCAATCATGCAGATAGGATTGTAGAACAACATTAATCATACTTTTAGTATCAACAGTGTAAATAACATCAAAGAATAAAATTATTTTTTATTCCTATGCCTTTTGTCTTTTTTAAAGACACCTCTTGTTGTGAAGTAAGTTGATATTATGAGGAGCTAGACTATATGATTATTCCATGTTATATATTATGAGGAGCTAGACTATATGATTATTCCATGTTATATATTATGAGGAGCTAGACTATATGATTATTCCATGTTATATATTATGAGGAGCTAGACTATACGATTATTTCATGTTATATATTATGAGGAGCTAGACTATACGATTATTTCATGTTATATATTATGAGGAGCTAGACTATATGATTATTCCATGTTATATATTATGAGGAGCTAGACTATATGATTATTCCATGTTATATATTATGAGGAGCTAGACTATATGATTATTCCATGTTATATATTATGAGGAGCTAGACTATATGATTATTCCATGTTATCTATGTCTGTGATTTTATGAAGTCAACTTGTTTATTAATGAGACAACTGACAATAAGGTCACTATGATGTATTTAAATTTTACAAAAAATATGTTATCACAACTGTTATTTATATGATAAGAATATATGTTGTTATAGCTGTTCTGTATGTATGTATATCATGTCTGTGTGTATAATTACAGCTGCAGCCTCCTGTATGACATATAATGGTGAGACTAGAAGATTATTCATTGGGTTAGATAATGGAACTATTTCAGTATGTATACTTATACACTACAATCATTGTTACATGTTGCTGTTATGCACAACAAGATATATACAGTGTAATTTGTATTCAGTGTCTATCCAAGGAAGAAACTGAGTTTATGACTAATTATACACAGCTCTTCATTTTGTATTTACAGCATAGAACCTCAATGGTAATTTGACTCTGCTAACTTCTATTTATTCATTTTAAAAGCTACAGAACCTTTACAGTGTTCTTCTTTCTTTGAAATCATGACTAGTTAGTATATTTTAGGTGAGTTTTAAACCTGAAAGTGACCTATGTATTTTAATACAATGAACTTATTTTCTAATAATACATATTCTTTACAGAAATTTTCAATTGAGAAAGATTTCTTTGTGAGAATGGTTTTACAATGGGGTTAAAAGTCACTGAAAATATGTTGATCTGCATGAAATCACAAAAAAAACTTTGCTGCCTTTATACATTGTCCCATCATGTAGATTTATGATTTTTTAATTGTAAAAGTCAAGTTTTTAGCTATGCGCTCTGGTGAACTATTAAGATCAGTCAATATCTGGCATCTGTTGTCCACACTTTGGGGGTTATTAACACTCTATAGGTCACAGGTTTGATCTTCACCAAACCTTGTCAGAATGATTGTCTTAATGATTTCTTGAAAAGATTAAATAGGGTGGTAGGGTAAAAAACTAGGTCACCAGGTCAAATCACAATAAAACCTTGTTGCAGTCTTTTCTCTGGTGAGGGAATTAAGTGCTATCATGGCCTTCCTGTTATAATTAAACTCATGCATTTTTCGAATGTTGAATCATGCAAACTTTTTTTTCGACAGTTAAAAATGTAATTGCATTGATGATTTATATTGTATATTATTGTGTGAGTGTTTTATATGCTTATTGTGGTTTGTGCTCCCACAAAATACTGTTGAAAAATGTATAAAAAATTTGGGAAACTGTGATTCTGAAACTTCTTGAAAAGGTTCAAATTGTTGGTAAACACAGTGTACATGTACTGAACAAAAACTAGATTACGGTGAACTCTATGTCCTTATCTCATTGAAAAATTTTCATTTATTTTCAGGAGTTTATACTAAGTGATGACTTTAACAGAATGACTCTTGCTAGAGATTATTTAGGTATGTATTAAACAAACTGATATAAAAGTGATTGTTCAGGTATGTATTTTACTCACTGATATACAAGATATTGTTCAGGTATCTATTTTACACACTGATATACAAGATATTGTTCAGGTATGTATTTTACTCACTGATATACAAGATATTGTTCAGGTATGTATTTTACTGGAAGTCTGTATCGTTCTGAACTTAGATATTCAGGATAATCATCAAAGTAATTAGTGGTATTGTTAATTTAGTAGTTGTCAGGTTGAAAGCAGTCTGTCTAAGTCAAATTCTATTAAAAGTAAAAAAAACTACAATCAACAACAAAATAATCCTGTAGGTTTTTGATACTCTTCAAAGAAGGGGGGGTATATTGCTCTGCGCATGTTGGTCTGTATGTTGGTCTGTATGTTGGTCTGTATGTTGGTCTGTATGTCGGTCTGTATGTTGGTCTGTATGTCGGTCTGTATGTTGGTCTGTATGTCGGTCTGTATGTTGGTCTGTATGTCGGTCTGTATGTTGGTCTGTATGTCGGTCTGTATGTCTGTATGTCTGTATGTTGGTCTGTATGTCGGTCTGTATGTCGGTCTGTATGTTGGTCTGTATGTCGGTCTGTATGTTGGTCCCTCCGTAGACCAGACTTTGTCCGAGCAATAACTAGTGAGCGCTACGGCATACGAGTGCAGATTTGGTATGGAAGTTGGTTGTGTCTTGTAGATGACCCTTATTGATTTTGTGGTCAGTTGGTCAAAGGTAAAAGTCACCATGTCCTTGACCACTCAAAGCTTGTCTGATCAATAACAAAAGAATGCCTGGACGTACATTCCTTTGATTTGAGTATGGGTGTTTGTCTGGACCAGTGAATAACCTCAATTGATTTTAAGGTGATTTAGTCAAATGTCAAGTTTTTAATGACTGGCCAAGGTTATGATGACCCTAACAACAAAAAAGCTTGTCCAGTCAGTAAGAAGAGAATGCCTTGGCATACAATCCTCAGAATTTGTGCGGGTGTTTGTCATGTCCAATAGATGACCCCCATTTGATTTTGAGATCAGCAGGTCAAGGCTAGCTTAACCACGACTGCTAAACTATGTATGACTGATAACTAGAAAACACTTTGGCCTGCAGCCCATAGATTGAGTTGGGAGGTAGGATACTATAAATAGTGTGCAGTAAGCCCCATCTCCTTTTGTTTCTGTACTCAGTATAATTTTATCAGATTTAGTCAATCTGAGTGTTTTGACAATGACACGGATTTTGAAGTGGTTTGTTTTATATCATATTGCATTGGCATTATGTAGTTGATGTTAGGGGGCATACATGCTTCATAAACAACTGATGTTTGATTAAATGTTTACAGTTTTCATTTAGGTCAAGGTTAGCTTAACCTGAACCACTAAAAGCTTGTCTGACTGATAACTAGGGAACATTTTGTCTGGCCTGCTACCCATAGATTTAGTACTTAATCAGTTGGTGGAAAATGACAAATTTGTTTGATTTTAGGGGGGCATACAAGTTTCACAAACATCTCTTGTTAACATTTGTTTTGAAGTTGACAGTAAATGTTTTCTTTAAGTATATTTGTTCAGCGCAATAGCCTGAAATGATATTATGATGTGATGCAGTATATTTAAATATATGTCTGTAGATTGTGAATAATTTTCTTTCAGTAATTGTGCATGTTGATTGTAAGGATAATACTTATTCTAGCATATAGTTTTATCATGTTTTGCTATATTTTTATAGCTCATCAGAGCAGAGTAACTAGTGTAAAATTTTCTTTACAACGAGAATGGTTACTTAGCTGTGGACGTGACAAGTACTTTCAATGGCATTGTTCAGAGACTGGGCGTCGTCTAGGTGGATATCAAGCCTCTGCCTGGTGTCTTTGTCTTGAGTATCCTTTACTGCTAGATCTACGTTTTGTAATGTACTGCCTAGAGATTTTTGGCAGTTTGTTTACTAAGCACATACCATAATGTACTAAGGTAATTCATGTCAGAGTTTGGGTGGTCATGTTTTCAACACAACACACCTCCCTGTCGACAGGACATGTTATGAGAACACCTGGGATGGGTGGGTTCCAGAATATTTGTCAGCTCTAATTTGAACAGCTCCCATTCAGCCTTCACTAAATATGGTTAAATATGGTTAAATATGGTTAAATTATTTTATACAGTTAAACCTGGTTATTTAGCTCACCAGAACCACAGGTTCAGGGTGAGCTGTTAGGATGGGTGGGTGGATGCTTTAGAGTCCGTCATCTGGTATCATCAATGGTCTACTCCTCTGAAACTACTAGTCATATTTACTTCAAATTTGTTTTGTAGAAGCCTTTTGATGGTCTATCTGCAATTTGCTCATATAATACCAGTTGACCCCTTTGGCCTTCTTCTCATGAAACAATGGATGGATCATCACCAAACTTGATTTTAGCATACTTATATAGTGTTTTATCAGATTTGCTCAAATAAAAATGGTTGGCCGCTATTAGCTAAAAATAGAAATACCTTTAAATGTCTTGTTCTCATGAACTGATGGCTGGATCATCCCTAAACTTGGCTTGTAGCATCCTTAGATGGTCCTCTCTCGAGTTTGCTAAAAAAGTTTGGTCAGCTCCTTTTAGGGGCTGCCAGAGCTAAAAATAGAAATAGCTTAAAGTAACTTTTTCTCATGAAACAATGGATGGATTATTATCAAACTTGGTTTGTAACATTCTTACATGGTCATCTATTATGTATGCTCAAATAAAAATGTTTGGCCCCTTTTAGGTGTCACTAGCGCTAAAAATAGAAATACCTTTAAAACATCTTCTTGGCATGAATCAATGGATGTATCATCACAATACTTTGTTGCATCCTTTCATGGTCCTCTTTCAAGTTTGTTTGAATAGAAATAGAAATACCAATTCATATAACTTGGGTTCTTTTTACTTACATACTTACATACAAAATTGGTACCATGAAAATTTTTTGGGTAATACTGGGTGTTTGGATAATCGGTTGTCGAATAATAGAGGTTTTACTGTACCTGCAAAATTATCCCTGGCACTCATGAATTATGGCCGAAGATTTTATAAACAATGAAAAATGGGCCTTATTCACTGTGTTCTTAGTTGAATTGTTCCCACCCTATCTTCTTCAGATAATTTTGACAGGCATATTTTATGACAGTTTGGCACTCTAGTTAAGATAGGATACATAAGTGAAACTGAAGAGATAAATGAGCATTGTGTTACTATTTCAAACATTAATAGGCATTCTATTCTGATTATAAAGATATTAAGGATGACCTTTTTTTATTAGCTCATCTGAGTACATGGTGCTCAGTGAGCTATAGTGATCAGTCAGTCTACTCTGGTGTCCGTCGTCCTCACCTGGGGGTTGTTAACACTTTAGTGGTCACACTTTTGAGTGAATCTTCATCAGACCTGGTCACAATGTTCGTCTCAATGATGTCTTGGACAAGTTCGAACATGGGTCATCTGGGGTCAAAGACTACGTTGCCAGGTCAAATAGAATGGAAATTTTGTTATCATTCTAGAAGTCACAGTTTTGATCAGATCTTCATGAAACTTTCTCAGAATGTTTGTATTAATGATCTTGTAAACTTGTAAAATTTTGCGGATATGGGTCATCTCCGGTCAAAAACTAGGTCACTAGGTCAATGCACCCGAAAACCTTGTTAATGCTCTAGAGGTCACAATTCTGATTAAATCTTGAACAAACTTTGTCAGAACATTTCTTAGACAAGTCAAACATAGTTCATCTGGGATAAAAAACTAGGTCACTAGGTCAAATCATAGAAAAACCTTGTTAACACCCTAGGGGTCACAGTTTTGATTGGAGACTCACCAAACCTTGTCAAAATGCTTGTCTTAATGATATCTTGGACAAGTTTAAACATGGGTCATCTGGGGTCAAAGACTACGTTGCCATGATCAAATAGAATGGAAATTTTGTTATCATTCTAGAAGTCACAGTTTTGATTGGATCTTCATGAAACTTTCTCAGAATGTTTGTATTAATAATCCTGTAAAATTTTGCGGATATGGGTCATCTCCGGTCAAAAACTAGGTCACTAGGTCAATGCACCCAAAAACCTTGTTAATGCTCTAGAGGTCACAATTCTGATTAAATCTTCATCAAACTTTGTCAGAACATTTCTTAGACAAGTCAAACATAGTTCATCTGGGATAAAAAACTAGGTCACTAGGTCAAATCATAGAAAAACCTTGTTAACACCCTAGGGGTCACAGTTTTGATTGGAGACTCACCAAACCTTGTCAAAATGTTTGTCTTAATGATATCTTTGACAGGTTCGAACATGGGTCATCTGGGGTCCATAACTAGGTCACTAGGTCAAATCATTGGAAAATCTTGTTAACCCTCTAGAGAACGCAGTTTTGATTGGATCTTCACCAAACCCTGTCAAAATCGTTGTCTTAATGATACATTGGTTAGGATCGAACATGGGTCAACTCAGGTTAAAGATTAGGTAAAATCACAGGAAAACCACAGATGTTGCAATCTTTACTCAGATGAGCGAAAAAGCGCAATCTATGAACTTGTTTATTATGTGCTGTATGTTCATGTTATATTATTGTGTATTTGTTAGTTTGTTGCGTAAACATAAACTAAGTTTGTTGTAAAAACATTTTGTTTTTACCAGATTGAATTGCACCTCTAAAATGATTGTTTGTAATTTACCTTAATGAATCATTCAGATTTGATGAACAGTCTAATTATGTATTTGTTGGAGATTATTCAGGACAAATTTCTGTACTGAAAATCAGCAATCAAACATTTAACTTGATTACAACTTTGAAGGGGCATTCTGGTATGTGAATATGTTAGTATGTATTTATTGCAGTGGCAAAGGAGAGGGGGGAGTTTAATTGAAGGGACTTCAGTTAGCCACATTTAGGTATCATGATTATATATGATAGTATATTCAGATCTACTGTGTGGAAATTCACTCATTTCCTGTGCTCTCTGAGTTAACTTTTTTAATGTAGCATAAGTGCCTTACTACATAAAAAAATAAATAAAAAATATTGTAAATTATTTACAAAGATTTAATATTACAAAAAATCTAACAGAAAGCGCAAAAATATAATACTATCAGTGTGATGTCTAACGTGTTGTGTATTGCATTGGTATGATATGATACTATTTTAACAATAACTTATAATCAAAACTTACTAAACATCAAAAGTTAGAGTGGTTTCAATAATTAAATGTAAACAAGTAATGATTTAGATTGGATATCAAAATTAAATGTGTTATATTAATTAATCGAATAATCATTGATTACATGTGAATATATTGATTTGACAGTATTATCGCTAAATGCTTGCTTAGACAAAATGCTGTTGGTGTTAGTTTTTGATAAAGAATGCCCTCTTATTTGAAGATAGATTTTGAAGTAGTTTTTAGTACTTTGTAGTGGAAATGCTTATCTAGGGAACAGTGCCTCAGAATTTTGACCAGTGTTTTCATTTTTAATCTATGACACATTATGTAATTGTCAATGGGGTTTAGGCTACGACATTGCTTTTAAGTCAAATATCTAATGATAACCTATTGTCAAAGATCTGGGGCATGGATCTCTGCATTATACTATGATTGTTGTTTTAAGGATAATTGATGTAATATATCCTTACATACAGAGTAGTTATCATTGTTCAAAAATATTTAAATTAAGTGTGATACTGGTTTATAGAAGACTGATCAAGTATATTTGTTTCAAATCACTTGTTATAGGCTTTGAATAGTTTATTTATGTACACAATTATGGTTTACTGTTTAAAACTTAAAATTGATGAAACTTTATAACACCAAATAGCCAGTTATGCCACAGAGGGCTAGCACGTTGAAGGGATGGTGTATAATGGTGTATTAGGCTTAAAATGGCCACACAGACCAAAAACACTTATATTACATATATACATATACAAGGGTTACACCTTCTGAAATGACAGCTTCTGTAACAAGTTTGTTTAACACTAGGTAACTTTTCAACAAATCGCTAAGATTTCTAATAACTGGTGTCTACAGATAGCTAATACATTATATTCCACATAACCAATAAACATTTGGTCCAATTCAAAATGATGAAGCAGGTATTTCATCTTTTTCCTTCCAAAAATCGTCAATTTTGTTTAGTCAAACGCGGCCTCGCAACAGTAAAATGATCAGAATTACCATACTAAATACACCTTAAAACAACAGGCACAGTAATGACAACACATGCTTACTATAAATATTACTAACATACACTGACTCGGTGCAAAAATGTAATCCATGAACGTTCTATTCACGTTCAATTCACAAAAATCGTCGCATGATTGAAACTTCAAATATCATGATGCAGTGACCTTTGCCCAGTAATTTGTTTGTTGGCTGAATCATAATGGCGTTACGAGATGGACGTAGTCGAAGATTTTGTTAATTTTACATGAGTAGACCATTCCTGGATTATTCTTTTGTGCCGGATCAGTGTATTTTAGAGATATTTATGGTTAGCACGCTTGTCCTCTATCTGTTGTTTTAAGGTGTATTTAGTATGGTAATTCTGATCAATTTAGTGTTGCGAGGTCGCGTTTGACTAAACGAAATTGACGATTTTTTGGACGAAAAAGATAAAATATCTGCTTCATGGTTTTGAATTGGACCAAATGTTTATTGGTTATGTGTAGTATAATGTATTAGCTATCTGTAGACACCAGTTATTAGAAATTTGAGTGATTACTTAAAAAGTTACGTAATTTTAAACAAACTTGGTGCAGAAACTGTCATTTCGGAAGTTTTAACCCTTGTATATATATATGAAATTATACGTGTTTTTGGTCCGTTTGGCCATTTTAGGCCTAATACGCCATTATACTCCATCCCTTCAACGTGCTAGCTCCCAGTGAGTTATGCTACATTAAAAAAAGTAAGTTGATAGTTTGCAATTGTGAAGGCTACTGACAATTGATGTGAATCACAAGGGGGGATACTGCATTGACTCTTATGTAATAAGACCATTTATTTGATACAAGTTTTATTCTGTCATTTACAGAAATACTGCATTTTAAAACAGGCATACAGCATGTTAGACAGCCAAGCTTTATCAGGCAACCGATGGTTTCTGCCAGTGCATACATTAACATTTTTAGCTTACCTGAGCACGTAGTGCTCTGTGAGCTATAGTCATCAGTCAGTCTACTCTGGCGTCCAGCGTCTGGCGTCCACACCTGGTGGTTGTTAATGCTCTAGTGGTCACACTTTTGAGCAAATCTTCATCAGACCTGGTCAGAATGTTCGCCTCAATGATATCTTGGACAAGTTCAAACATGGGTCATCTAGGGTCAAAAACTAGGTCACCAGGTCAAATAGAATGGAAATTTTGTTAACACTGTAGAAATCACTGATTTGACTGGATCGTCATGAAACTTTCTCAGAATGTTTGTATTAATGATCTTGTAAAATTAGGTGAATATGGGTCATCTCCAGTCAAAAACTAAGTCACTAGGTCGACACACCAGAAAACCTTGTTAATACTCTAGAAGTTGCAATTTTGATGGAATATTCATCAAACTTTGTCAGAACGTTTGTTTTAATAACATCTTGGACAAGTTCGAACTTGGGTCATCTGGGGTCAAAAACTATGTCACCCGGTCAAATCACAGAAAAACCTTGTTAACACTCTAGGGTTCACAGTTTTGATTGGATTTTCACCAAATCCTGTCAAAATGATTGTCTCAATGATATCTTGGTTCAGTTTGAACATGGATCATCTGGGGTCAAACACTAGGTCACCAGATCAAATCATAGAAAAACATTGTTAACTCTCTAGGGGGTCACAGATCTGATTGGAGGTTCTCAAATCCTAGTCTAAATACTTGTCTTAAAAATATCTTGGACATTTTCAAATATAGGTCATCTGGGGTCAAAAACTAGGTCTCCAGGTCAAATCTTTGGAAAACCTTGTTAAGCCTTTATAGGTCAACGTTTTGATTGGAGGTTCTCAAAACCTTGTCAAAATGATTGTCTTAATGATAGCTTGGTTAAGTGCGATCATGGGTCATCTGGGATCCAAAACTAGGTCAACAGGTCAAATCTCTGGAAAACCTTGTTAACCTTCTGGAGGTCGCAGTTTTGATTGGATCTTCCACAAACTTTGTCAGAATATTTGTATTAATGATATCATAAACAGGTAAACGTAAGCCAACTCAGGTTAAAAACTAGGTCACCAGGTCAAATCCCAGGAAAACCATAAATGTTGCAATCTTCACTCTGGTGAGCGACAAGGGGCCATCTTGGCCCTCTTGTTTAACCTGTTACTTGTTGTGTAAAACCAGTCTAAACAGATGAATGAACCTCCTTCATACACTATACATAACTGTCTTAAAAAATCAATATATTTTTATTTGGTACCTGTGTTGATACTTGTGTTAGTGATATATCTTACTGAATATTCAGATGACATATAATGTATTAGTAATCCAATCATGAATAATTATTTACATATGAACTGTTGTCGTGGAAATGCTTAAAAATATTTATATTTCAAATTGTTCTATCCATGTATTGTAGGTAGTGTTCGTAGTTTAGCATGGGATGTTACAAGAAGTTTGTTATTCTCTGGAAGTTTTGATCAGTCAGTGATAGTTTGGGACATTGGTGGAAGACAAGGAACTGCTTTTGAATTACAGGGACATAGGTAGATAAACTGGCTTATTTTGATGTAGTTTCATGTTTATATTAAGTAACATTTAAAGCTAACCTAATTCCTAAACAATCTGTATTACTTACAAAACCATCTTATTTTATTTAATCCTACAATTCTACCTAAACAAAATAGCAATTTTATATTTCAGAGAGAAAGTTCAAGCACTTGTTTATTCTACAGCATCGAAACAGTTATTGTCTACAGCAGATGATAGAATACTGGGTATATGGGACATGGCGGCCAACAGAGTGGAGGTAATGAATCCTGCTTTGTTGAGTTTATGTATTCAGATGTGTAAAGGCAATGTACCTTGCTGTGTTGAGGTAATGTACCTTGCTGTACCCTGATGTGTTTGAGGTAATGTACCCTGATGTGTTTAGGTAATATATCTTGCTGTGTTTGTTGAGGTAATATATCATGCTGTGTTGAGGTAATGTACCCAGTAGTTTCGAAGTAGTGTATCTGCTGTGTTGAAGTAATTTACCCTGCTGTGTGGAGGTAGTGTATCTGCTGTGTTGAGGTAGTGTATCTGCCATGTGTTGAAGTAATTTACCCTGCTGTGTTGAGGTAGTGTATCTGCTGTGTTGAAGTAATATACCCTGCTGTGTGGAGGTAGTGTATCTGCTGTGTTGAGGTAGTGTATCTGCTGTGTGGAGGTAGTGTATCTTGCTGTGTTGAGGTTGTGTACCTGCTGTTGAGGTAGTGTATCTTGCTGTGTTGAGGTAGTGTATCTGCTGTGTTGAAGTAATTTACCCTGCTGTGTTGAGGTAGTGTATCTGCTGTGTTGAGGTAATTTACCCTGCTGTGTTTAGGTAATGTACACTGCTGTGTTGAGGTAGTGTATCTGCTATGTTGAAGTAATGTACCCTGCTGGGTGGAGGTAGTGTATCTGCTGTGTTGAGGTAGTGTATCTGCTGTGTTGAAGTAATGTACCCTGCTGGGTGGAGGTAGTGTATCTGCTGTGTTGAGGTAGTGTATCTTGCTGTGTTGAGGTAGTGTATCTGCTGTGTTGAGGTAATTTACCCTGCTGTGTTTAGGTAATGTACACTGCTGTGTTGAGGTAGTGTATCTGCTATGTTGAGGTATTGTATGTCTGCATGCTTATTTTCCCCAACCAATGGGCAGTGACTGCCTTCCCCCAAAATTAAAAAAAAATACTTGTATGTATCTGTCCATGTATAAAGATAGTAAATGTATAAAATGTGTCTATGTATTAATAAGTTTCTATCTATAAATATGTATTTGTCTTAGTATAAATATGTATCTGTCAGGCAGTAATTTATAAGCCATGTTGATAATATTACAAGTTAATTATGCAAGCAAATGTGAAATGCATATTAATCATACCCCAACATCCATGTTTCAGACCCCAGAATGGGCAGAGAATGACCACTGTCAGAAATGTGAAAAACCATTTTTCTGGAATTTTAGAAAAATGTGGGAAGAACGCACCATTGGTATAAGACAAGTATGTTTGATTTAAAACTTTGTATTGCTGTATTTTGATTCCTGGTTATTCCGAATTGAAGAAAATGATGTTTTTGTACTACGGGTGTCTTAAAGTTGAAATAATTGTATGACAGTGTGAAATAATTGTATGACCATGTGAAATAATTGTATGACAGTGTGAAATAATTGTATGACCATGTGAAATAATTGTATGACTGTGAAATAATTGTATGACAGTGTGAAATAATTGTATGACAGTGTGAAATAATTGTATGACCATGTGAAATATTTGTATGACCATGTGAAATAATTGTATGACAGTGTGAAATAATTGTATGACCATGTGAAATAATTGTATAACAGTGTGAAATAATTGTATGACAGTGTGAAATAATTGTATGACAGAGTGAAATAATTGTATGACCATGTGAAATAATTGTATGACCATGTGAAATAATTGTATAACAGTGTGAAATAATTGTATGACAGTGTGAAATAATTGTATGACAGAGTGAAATAATTGAATGACAGTGTAAACACACCTGACAAGCATCCTTGCAGTAATTTCTTGTATCAGGATCTGTGGTTACAAAATCAGAGACTATTTAAGTAAGTCCTTTTATGCCAGGTTGTCATAGTCTCCTTTACATGCCTTCTCTAATTTATCAGATTTTCCTTAAAACTGTCTCGGTGCTATAAAATGATATTGTTTTAGACACAGTAGACTTTGTCCACGTGTTTTACAAAGCAGATAGACAATTTTGATTGTATGGGTCAGCAATATTTCAGAGCATCTGAATGACTTGAGAAAGTTTATCATGTCAGGTACTGGTTGTAAGATGGCAGTGTTGTATATGACAGGTACTGGTTAGCATGCATTGCCATTACTGTACCAATAGTTTTAAGGTGTATTTAGTATGGTAATTCTGGTTGATTCGGTATGGCACAGTCACGTTTGACTAAAATGAAATTGATGATTATTCTGAGGAAACAGATGAAATATCTGTGTCATTGTTTGAACTGGACCTAGTGCTTATTGGTTATGTATAGTATAATGTATTAGCTATCTTAAGACTCCTGTTATAAGGAATCAGAGTGATTTTTGAAAAGGTTACATTGTGATAAACAGACCTGGTGCAGAAATTGTCATTTAGGAAGTTGTAAATCTTGTATATGTATGTATGTTTTTGGACAGTGGGGCCATTTTAAGCCTTAGTACACGATTAAATGCCCTCCCTTCAACGTGCTAGCCCCCTATGGGTTGTGTTGTATGTTTGATAGCATCACGTCAGATACTGACTACTTATTGAAGTATCTCTCTTATTTCTCATACAGCATCATTGTCGTAAGTGTGGTAAAGCTGTTTGTGAGAAATGTAGCAACAAGAGATCAACAATTCCTCCAATGGGTTATGAGTATGATGTACGTGTTTGTGAAGACTGTTTTGAGAAGATAACTGATGAGGAGTAAGTTGTAATCAAGTATCTTGGCTTAATTAATCTTTGTGATTGATCTGTCACTGAAGAGATTATCAATTTGATTGAAGGGTAATATCAACAGGTTTACAGGTTAAGCTTAATGTTCGAAGTAAATATCATTTTACCTTCCAAATATCCGAAACAAATACATATAACTTTCTTTTATTGTACTGTAGAAGAGCACCTTTGGCTACATTCCATGATGTAAAACAAAGTGTTGTATATATGTATCTAGAAGAGACAAGGAAACGGCTTCTTACTGTAGGAAAAGATAAAGTTATTAAAGTAAGTAATTTGGAATGTTTGCAATGAATGAATGTAATGTTGATAGAGATTAGAAATGGTCTTTGAATATTCTGTCATCCTGTTCCAGGATTTGTTGAATATTCTGTCATCCTGTTCCAGGATTTGTTGAATATTTGTTGTCATCCTGTTCCAGGATTTGTTGAATATTTGTTGTCATCCTGTTCCAGGATTTGTTGAATATTCTGTCATCCTGTTCCAGGATTTGTTGAATATTTGTTGTCATCCTGTTCCAGGATTTGTTGAATATTTGTTGTCATCCTGTTCCAGGATTTGTTGAATATTCTGTCATCCTGTTCCAGGATTTGTTGAATATTCTGTCATCCTGTTCCAGGATTTGTTGAATATTTGTTGTCATCCTGTTCCAGGATTTGTTGAATATTTGTTGTCATCCTGTTCCAGGATTTGTTGAATATTCTGTCATCCTGTTCCAGGATTTGTTGAATATTTGTTGTCATCCTGTTCCAGGATTTGTTGAATATTTGTTGTCATCCTGTTCCAGGATTTGTTGAATATTCTGTCATCCTGTTCCAGGATTTGTTGAATATTCTGTCATCCTGTTCCAGGATTTGTTGAATATTTGTTGTCATCCGTTGGGTAAAGGACAAATTCTGATTTCAAAAAAGTCTTAGGTTGATGATGAAAAGAAATGGTTTCTTCATGTATTTTTGATGATAAGTAATACAAAAATAAAATACCTACTGAGGTATTCTGTTTCATCTGGTCACACCTAAACATGGCATTGCTTGCATAGAGGAGATTGTTGTAGAAATGCATTACTGCATTTATTTGTAACATATTTCTGTGCTAGGTCCGTAATAATTCCAATTGATTTGTTGTCTGGGTAATGTTTAATGAAGGAGGATGAAATGTTTTATCATTCTATCTCCATTCTTGTTGATAATCCACCTTCTAATTCAATTGTATAATAAGAACAATAATGTTGATTAGTACAGTCATCTACACACATCACCTGCTTTGAGATTATTTTTGTAAAACATCCTTTTAACTCTGATTATAGTGTGCTGTGCTAATTATGTCCATGTATGTTTTCAGATTTGGGACCTGTCTAGTGTTCTACATTGAAATCACATGCCTGCTATATGAAGGAAAGTAAATGTATGCTATTCATCCGATGGAAACAAATCAAACACTTGGCTTCATGATAATTCTTACAGGTCAAAGTACATTAAATCTTCAGTCAGATTAACAGAAGTCAGAACATAAATATATATTTCATGTCATTCGTGTATACACAAGTTGTTGTTGTAGCAGACTGGTCTGGACTTCTTGTTGTTAAGTATAAGGACAATTTATTTACTATGGAATGGTATACATTAATGGTATATATTGTATATTTATACTTAACAGGTTCAGTTCATAATGTATATACATGTACTTTAAACACCTTTGGATTTATACAAACAGTGTCCCTTGTAGTTTTAGATTTCAAGGTTAGCAGATGAACATCCTGTTTTAAAAGTATGCTTCTTAACCTTGACTCTCTCTTTTACTATACACAGGTTTTCATCACTTGAAAAAAATGTGCGCAAAATGAACTCCTTTGTTTGATTAGAATGTAAATGTAGTCATCATCCACCCTTATACTCCACAATAATTGATACCAATGTCACAGTCTCTCATGCCAAGTTCTGTCTTGAACTGTTATATAAATTATGATCCATGTATAGGTGTGCTGTGTGTTTGTAATGACAATGATTTTATGAAATGTGCAGCATAATGTACAAAATGCTTTGATATGTATGCAGTTTTTTGTCATCCAAATCTGACTCATTTATGAAATAAAATTTTTGTATTGTTGTTGTACTTCGGACATTTTTGTCAAGTACAGCTCTATTTAACATGTAAAGGTGTTTAAAAACTTATTGTGTGATAAAATGTGTGGTGTTCATAATTTATTTCTTGTAAAATGAAGAATATGATTTAACTATTAATTAAGTATTGTATTTCAACAAATTTTCTATGAAATACCAGAAAGTAATACATTGTTGAAAATTCTTACAATCTTCTGTTGTGAACAGTTGAATGATAATGTTTACTAATGATATGTGTCTGTCAACATGTCTCTCAAAAATATATAAATCTACTATTTACATTACTTTTTGTGGTAAATTTAAAATGTCATTGAGATATTTGACAGAATTGATCATGGAATTTTTTTTATTGGTGTAATTTCCTGTGTTAATATTTTCTTAATCCTCATAACACGTAACTATTTCAATCATAAATCACTGGTTTTTATTCAATATTTGCAATTTACTAACATTTTTAGGTATCAGTTAATTTATAATTGACTACAATATATGTCTAGTCACAGCATTTCATGACCTATAAAACATCTAGATGTTTTATCTCAGTTTAACATTTTCTCTGAAAAAGGCTCAAATTTAAAAATAATTTTCACTTTTCACTTTTACAAACAAAGGAAACTAGGAGAGAAAGTGAATATTTCACAGTTAATGAGGATGTGAAACAACAAGAAATAAAAATGCAACTTGTGCAGCATGGTAAAGTATTTTGTTCTACCTGAAGATTTATTGTGACAATTACAGTAGACTAGACGGGCTGTTAATACCAGATCACCAACTTTTTAGTTCACCAGAGCACAAAGTGCTATATTGATGGGTCTATGTCCGGCGTGCAGCGTTGTGATTCGTGCGGCTACAGTATTCACCTTGTGAACTCTCTAGAGGTCACATTTTTCGTCAAAGGATTATGAAAATTGGCCAGTGGCTTAGTCTTGATGATATCTCGGATGAGTTCGAAAAAGGGTTATGTGGGGTCAACAACTAGGTCACTGTGTCAAATGGAAGAAAAGCGATGTGAACACTACAGGCCACATTTTTCATCAAAGGGTCTATAAAATTTTTCAGTGGCTTAGTCCTGATGATATCTCGGACGAATTCTAAAAAGGGCTATGTGAGGTAAAAAATTAGGTCACCAGGTCAAATCACTGGCAAACATTGCCAACACTCTATTGGTCACAGTTTTTATTGGATGTTCACCAAACCTTGTCAGAATGTTTTCTCAGTGATATCTTGGACAAGATCAAATATGAGTTATAGCAGGTCAAAAACTAGACCTCCAGGTTAAATCACTGGAAAACCTTGTTAACACTCTAGAGGTCATTTTTTTATTGAATATTCACAAAACCTGGTCAGAATGTTTGTCTTGAAAATTTTTTAACATTGGTCGTCTGGGGTCAAAAACTAGGTCATCGGGCCAAATCACTGGAAAACCTTGTAAACATTCCAGTGGTCATAGTTTTGATTGGATATTTACCAAACCTCGTAAGAATGTTTGTCTTAATGACATCTTGGACAAGGTTGAACATGGGTCATCTGGGGTCAAAAAAGTAGGTAATCAGGTAAAATCAATTGCAATCTTTACTCATGTGAGCAAAAAAGGGCCCTCTTGTTAACAAATGTAATATCATAAACTCAATGGCTGATCATTAAAGACGAGGAGTTAAGTGTCAATGACTCATTTTGATTGAGTCAGTGTAATATGTGTTCTAAGACAAGTACAGTCGACTCTCATTATCTCAATATCATTGGGACCGACAGAATTAAGTCGAGATATCAGTTTGTCGAGTTATCAGTAATTGGGGTAGTTGGGGTATTTTTGTTGTTTTCATAAAATTCAGCAATAGGATTATTCTTAGGTTTCTCTTGTAGCTAATATCCTCGCTGGTTGATTAAAAACAACTAACATTGAACATGGTGTAAACATATTTAGGTATTTTGCTCCATGTGAGTTGTATTCATTATTTTTGGTCGTAAATACCTTATTGTTCCTTTTATATAGCACACTTAATGTAAAGGGGGGTTACTCTGCAGTGCTTGAACACCAGAAAAATTACGCTTGGTGAGAACTGCAAATGGTTAAAAACAACAAAAACTGAAAACATGACACATAGTCAATTTGATATTTTTATTTCAATATACATTTTAAAACGTAAAACAAGCACAATATTACAACATTATTTAGATAAACACACAGACAGTGACAATTCAGAAGACATCGTTCTCTTTCTATTAGAGATATTAATATCAAAGAATGAAAATCAGAACTCTATTTATACATCTGGTAAAATTGCTCAATTTTTTACACAAATTAAATGACATTGCAATTGCATAAACACTTTTGTTTATCCAGCTTGGGTATGTAAACAAACAAACGTTGAGTAATTAACGACACTCGTTTATAGCGTCAGTTTGCGACACCAATTAGTAGAGAGTGATTGTCGGCGAGTGGTGTTATTCACACCTCCCGCGGTTGCCACTGATAATTTCTCAAGTCGAGATAAACTTTGAAATCATATAGCAAATTAGAAGTTTGGGACTTAGATTTTCAAGTCGACATACCTTAATTGTCGTGATAAAAAGATCGACATAAACATCCATTTTTATTATAGATAAAGAAGGAATAATTTTGGGACCTAACAAATTTTGTCGAGATAACGGAAAATCGACATATGAGGAGTCTAGATAACGAGAGTCGACTGTACATCATAACATCTATACAAATATGAAAGAATTCAATGTCTAACATTCACAGTCTGTTCTAGTTTTATGCAGGACACTGACTTATAAATATCTGGTCTGGCATATGTTTAGGTCACTAATGTATAATAGGCCATTGGTGTGTGTATATATATATCAGTAGTGTATGTCACTAGTGTTTGTATAGTCACTAGTGTATATATATATAAGTCGCTAGTGTTTATATAGTCACTAGTGTATATTATATAAGTCACTAGTGTTTATATAGTCACTAGTGTATATATATATAAGTCACTAGTGTTTATATAGTCACTAGTGTATATATATGTCACTAGTGTTTGTATAGTCACTAGTGTATATATATAAGTCACTAGTGTTTATATAGTCACTAGTATATATATATATATAAGTCACTAGTGTTTGTATAGTCACTAGTGTATATATATAAGTCGCTAGTGTTTGTATAGTCACTAGTGTATATATATATATATGTCACTAGTGTTTATATAGATAGTCACTAGTATATATATATATATAAGTCACTAGTGTTTATATAGTCACTAGTGTATATATATGTAAGTCACTAGTGTTTGTATAGTCACTGGTGAGTGCATATATTGGTCACTGAAGTACATATGTCACTGTTGTATATATATATATAACTGATGTATGTATAGGTCTCTAGTGCATGTACAAGTCTCCGGTACACGTAAGTGGTGTATATACAAGTCACTGACATAAGCATGTCATTGGTGTATGTGTAAGTAACTCGTGTATAATTATGTAGGTCTCTGGGGAATTTTTTCACTGAGATAATTTTACAAATACTATAATGTTTATTTTCCTCGTCTTTATAGATGGTAAAAATTTTAGTGCAATATTTGTTTTTATTATGCTTCGGCATCTTAATGATGCCGTGGCATTAAGTGATTGCTTTGTCCGTCCATATGAGGTTAAGTAAATTTTACTGTTTTGTCAATTGCTTCGATACTTGCACAGCTGTTGCCCTGGACGATTCTTGATGCTCCCGTAACACCCAACCTTTATTTGACCTTGACTTGATCTGGACTTATTTGTTAAAGGGGTGGTTTCTTGGTTAACTAGATTTCACCGTTTGTCTAGCACAAGCACAGCGTACTGGTACTAGAATGCTTTGATTTGACCTTGAACAAATTTGTATTTATAAAACCAACACCACTAACTAGAATGCTTTGATACTTACGCAGTTGTTGCCTTAGATCATTCAACAGTTTGGACTTATGTGTTAAGTGTGATGTTTTTTTGGTAAACTAATTCATATAATTATGGAATAGCTAAAGCAATTATGTTTCTGTACAATTTAGCTTCTACTTTTTACACATTGACCTTATTTACAATGGAAACGCGCTGACAAGCATGCCACCAAGGGCATTATGCTTTAGTAAGCATGGCATGTTTACTGGTTTGGTCAGCATGTTTAGCTATATATCATGGACGTATATAGTTAAAGAGTTCTTTTTTAATCAGAAATGACGGTGCATTGATAGACAATCTCATCATAAAACAAACCTAACTATAGATACTGTAAAATGTAATAAACAGTTTCAGTCTTCTTGAATGAGACAGGTGTGTAAATTTTGCCTACTTTGATTTCTGATTATTTATTGACACTATTTGTGTTTGCTCTTAGTACTCATTGGATGTAAACAAATATACTTTTACTTACGGTTTATTTAAAATACTTATTATTTTGAACAAATGTTTTACTGTAATTTTGATTGATCTAGTTAGGGACCAATGTCATAAATGAATTAGTATGGGAACGAAGTGTTGCCTTAATAGGATTTACACCATATAAAAACTTATCATGCAACAATGTATATTATATAAATACTGCCAAAACTTCATAGTACTGTAGAACTTACCATGAAACTTGATTCATACACAATACAGCTTACTTATCATAATGAAATAGTAAAACATATTTTGTATTATGAGTTTAGAAGGTTTGTTGATACTGATAATATGAAAATTTGCTGTGTGAATTGTGATATTTTCTGATGAACATTAGATGTGCATGTTAGTTGCGTGAATGTGTTCATGTGATATTGATAGTTGTGATATTAAATGTGTTAAACGAGGCACTGTATTTGTACATAAGTGTACAATTCGAACTCATTGTATGTTAATACTTTCAAAAATCATATAAACTGTAATATAAATCTGATATCATGAAAATCATAGTGTGCAGAACAAATAAATGCTATTTAAGCATATATGGTTTATTCTTTTCACTAGAAGTGGGACAATATCCTGTGGATCACAATATCAGTGTGACAGACTTAGGGTCACAATCAGACATGGTGCCAATTACTTGAAAAAGTAATCGATTAAATTAATGCCTTTTCATTAATCTATTAAATTAATGATTAACAGTTTTAACTCAGTAACTGATTAATAATTGTTAATCCCTACCAAAGTAATTGATTGATAATCAATTATTTTAAGCAACATTATATTTCTTTTCATGTATCAAACATAATCCTTTTTAAGGTTTTGCATGTAAATAGATTTATTCCAGCCAGAATTATAAAACATATCCCTTAATTACTCCACAAATCTATTAAGTAGAATATCTCATAGCTTGTGTCATGAGCCAATACTTGAGTCTAAGGCAATGACAAATTACATCAATGGTACATCTCAAAAAAGAAAACAAAGCAGAAAAGTATTTCTTACACAGGCATACTACATACAGTCTAACAGAACTTGTTACATTATCAGGGAAAATGAAATATTGTTAAACCATAGGGGCTAGCGTGTTGAAGGGATGGTGTATAATGGTGTATTAGGCCTAAAATGGCCACATGGACCAAAATCAACTGCATCTTCTTTCAACACTATCTTCTACTTATACGCATACATATATGTGTGTGTTTTAGGTCAGTATAGTAATTTTAGGCCTAATACACCATCCCTTCAACATGCTGGCACTCTATGTTTCTAACTATTAATGGCATTCTTACAGTTGCAACACAAGATGTGAATTGACAATTCATACAACAAGAGGACCAAGATGGCCCTTTTTGGCGCACCTGAGTAAAGATTGCAACATGTATGGTTTTCTTGTAATTTGATCTTGTGAACTAGTTTTTAAACTAAGTTGACCCATGTTCAAACCTATTCACGATATCAATAAAACAAACATTCTGACAATGTTTGGGGAAGATCCAATCAAAACTGTAACTTCTAGAAGGTTAACAAAGTTTTCAGGAGATTTGATCTGGGGACCTACTTTGTGATCCCCAGATGATCCATGTTTGAACCTGTCCAAAGCATCATGAAAACAAACATTTTGACACAGTTTAACAAAGATCCTATCAAAACTGTGGCCTCTAGAGGGTCAACAAGGTTTTTCAATGACTTGACCAGGTGACCTAGTTTTTGACCCCAGATGACTCATGTTCGATCTTGTCCAATATATCATTATCACAAGCATTTTGACAATGTTTGGTGAACCTTCAATCAAAACTGTGACCCCTAGTGTGAACAAGGCTTTTCTATGATTTGACCTGGTGACCTAGTTTTTTGACCCCCGATCACCAATGTTCAAATCTAAACAAGATATCATCAAGACAACCATTTTGACAAGGTTTGGTGAACATCCAATCAAAACTGTGACCTCTAGAGGTTAACAAGGTTTTCCAGTGATTTGACCTGGTAACTTAGTTTTTGATCCCAGATGACCCATGTTCATCCACCGTGCATTTTGACAAGGGATTTCAACTTTCACTGAAGTATTGTCATTAAACCAGTGCATATATTTCAGGTATTGTGATTTCAGGGTTTTTTCTCTGCATTTTGGCAACATGACCCGAACCCCAGAATTGGGAACTTCCGCAGCATTTTGGACAAAATTGGGAAAGAATCACATTGTATACAAAAACTTATGATACTGTAATAGAACTAAAAATAGCAAATATGCATATTTTTGTTTTTAGATATTGATAACTTTGTTATTTAAATGATTTAGAAATTCAATAAAGATTTGAACTGCTGTATTTTTTTTCTTATTTGAATTGGGAATTTTTGCCATGCGGTTGGGAAAAAAATACTTTTTGCTATTGGGAACGCGACCGAATATCGGTCATCAAAACAGCCCAAAATAAACCCTGAATTTGATCATTTTTAGTGGAATTATAGCCCTTTGTTCATTTTGACCATGTAATATTTTGTGTGCAACTCCTCCTACAGTGCTCAAAGGATTTCAACCAAACTTTCACAGAACTATAATTGTCAATAAGTACGCAAGCGCATGCTGTTGAGGTTTTGTGATTTGATCATTTTTGGAGGAATTATGGCCCTTTGTGTATTTTGCGCACAGGTATAATTTCAAAGTGATCCTGATTATATTGTCAGGATTTTGTGATTTATTTTTGGCAGATTTATGGCCCTTTGTTTATTTTGCACATAATGCAATGTATGGAGAAATGCTCATCTATGCACATTTCCTCCTTTAGTTTTCAAGGGATTTTGATCAAACTTTCAGAACTATTGTCATCAAGCGACCCAATGTGTATTGTTGTGGTTTTGTGATTTGAACTTGTGCATGTCATACGTAGAATGTTTCCACCCTATGACTGAAGGTAGGAATGGGATAAGCATCTGGTTTTGTGACAGTTCCTGTCATCTTGTAACAAACAACACTTCAGGTTTGGGTTTGCACAGTAAAATCAAAAGTAATTATGAATAAAGTAATTGAAAATAATCACTTAAATTATTATTAAAACAATCACCTAATTCTGTGATTAACGATTAATGCCTGATTAATAGGATTGTTAAATGATTAACAATCATGATGATAAATGGTTATGATTACCCATGTCTGGTCACAATATTAGTGTGATATATAGTAGGCTGCAATATTAGTGTGATCTTTTGTGGACCACAATATTAGTGTGGTATACTGTGGACCACAATATCAGTGTGATATATCCCTTGTAACCCAATTATCGGTGAATACTAAATACCGGTGATTCTATAAATAGCCATAACATACATGCATGTGAAACTGACCATTGTCAACAAATGGTTTATCTTGGTTCGCACCATCTTTCGGCGCAGAAACAGAGTTATGATGTCATTTTTTGAGGGTGAATAAGCATTAAAATTAGTTTAATTTAAAGAAAATGATAAAAATATTCATGATTCAATCAAAAGATTTCAAATTATGTCGTATTTCTTAGAAAAAAAATGTACTTGTTTCACAGCCATCTGCAGGTGCCCGCTTCCGTTATAAAGATACTATGTTGAACTTCCTACCGAATTTTTCCTATCCAAAATGTAACTAAATAGACAACTATACATGGAAACAAAACAGGAAGTTGACAGAACACTATAAAAAGTGCCCAGTTGTTGTTTTTGAAACATTCAAAGTTGAAAGTTTCGCATTTAAAACTGTTGCCTTATATATAGCTCATTTGTATACTTTGGAAGTTTAACCCAGTACAGTAAAATGGGTGCTACATGATGACGTCATGTAACATTGGGAGATTTTTACTTGATCACCGGTATTTAGTATATTCGAGGAAATAGTGATGTCACTGTACAGCATTGTATTCATTGGGTTGCATGCACTAGATTAATGGAGATTTTGTACATTTGACTGTTGACATCTGCAAAACAGATATGAACTGATAAATCACTATATTTATTTATGGGGAGTGATTTGTTTTCTTTTTTCAATTTCCGGTCTAAATTTAGCATCACCGGTATTTAGTATTACCAGGATACTGTACAGAGGTTGTGACAATATCAGTGTGATATACTGTACAGAGGTTGTGACAATATCAGTGTGATCACAATATCAAGATGAGAGACTGAGGAACACTATATTAGAGTGAAAGACTGTGGATTATTTACATTATTTAGGTAAACCCCTAAAAATCTTCTTGGTCAGAAGTACATGGCCCACTTAGTGTGTGTGGCATTTTTTTATATCTCTATTGATAGTCTTGAAATTATTCCCAAGGGTCAAAATTGCTCCACCTCAATGGTCATTTGTGTCATGTAGATTATACAAGACCCTTTAAAAACCTTTTTGCCAAACTCATATGGCCAGCAGCTTCGATGTTTGGTGTGTTGCATTTTCTTGTAGTCCTTTACCAAGATTTTATATATAAGAGAGTAATATATTGGGCCACCATGGTCATGTCATATTGTGGCATTGTGCTATAGCAAAATCATCATAAAGGGATACAACAAAGAAGTAAAATAATTCAGTTCACATTCTTGCACAACACATTCCTTCCATAATCCAAATTAACATAGATATAAGTTGATATATGTATTTCAAAATACATCTAAAATTGATGGAGATCAAGAACACTGAAATAATCATCTTTCAAGTTTCAAGAGTTTTCTTTGAAGTGATAGAAAGATTTGGACAAAAATTGAATGTAAAATTAAAGAAGGGGAAAAGGTTGAAAAACGAAGAGTTATGGTTTATGCTCTGCCCCTTTCATTGCCATCTGGCATATTTCAAGTTTCAAAAAAAAATAACTTGAAGGGTTTTTTCACAAAGTTCATCTTTGAAATTAAACAAAGGTCAATAAACACAAGCCAAGATGGCCCTGCATCACTCACCAGAATAAATGTGCATTAACTTGTTACTAAAATGATAAATGTTCATTGGTGTTTTATGGCACATCGACATTTAAGGTCATGTAGCATGCATCAAATGATAAGGATAACATTGATAAGTCATTTAATAAGATAATGTAAGCTTAAGATGTAAATGTAAAAATGAGAATGAAGAAGTTATGAATTGTTTAAATTTGGACTGTTGCAACAATAAGGGTGTGTAATAATTTGTGATGTTAAAAGAGTGTATAAAAAGTTATCACAGTTTATTATAAAGTCTGATTTCCTTTAAGTAGCTGATAACTGTTTCAGGTGAAACAGTTTTAAAAAGTGTGTTTAAGTTTTCAACATTTAAATGCTTATTATGGATAAATTTAGGATCGATGCAATCAAGAATGTGTTTGATAGAATGTGGTATACTACATGGAATACATTCTGGCATATCATCTCTGGTGAGGTTAAATGAGATGACCAATTCTGCATATAGATAATATTACTTCTTCTCGACAAATGGACCTGTTAGGGGAGTGTCACCAAAGGATACTACAATGGAACATTGGTGATGATCCGAGAGTGCTCCAGACCAAATTTCATGAAAAGAAGTTCTTTGAAGTTATTTCAAGTTGTTTCTATTTTTAGCTTTAGTGACCCAGGAGCTGTGCAAATTCATTTTAATGAATTTGATAGAGGACAACCTAAGGATGCTAAAGACAAAAGTTTGGTGATGATCCATCCATTGATTCATGAGAAGTCATTTTAAGGTACAGTAGAACCCCTCTAAACCGTCTGAGCCTGGGACCAGGTCATTTGGCCAGTTTAGAGGGGATGCCAGTTTAAAGGAGATGCCAGTTTAGAGGAGATTTTTTAAATATATACTAATGCAGTCAGGACTAGGCCATTTGGCCAATTAGAGGAGAGACCGGTTAATAGAAGAACTGGTTTAAAGGGTTTCCAATGAACAGTCAAATTTTGTGATGGCGAAGTTGGTCAAGATGAATTTTCCATTATGTCAAAGTATTTTTAAGTCCCAATTTTTTTCTTTCTGAAAGTACATATAAATAAAATTTTGTCAGTTAAGACGGAATTACTCTCAATTTTTTCATTATGTTGAACTGATCTTGAAGTCTGAATGAAAAATATCACACCTATTTTGCATTGTTCATTAAGAAGTCAAACAATATGCACTTATCACAAAAGTTTTTCTTACAGCTTGTTGGATTGAATTTTTTATCAATCAGAAGATTGTTATTTTTTACACTTTAATGCAAACATATTACATGTAACTTAACAGTGGACAAACAAGTCATTCTTATACTGTACTTCACATTGCCATCTAACTATATTTTAAGTTTCAAGCAAATACTGAAGAAGGATTTTTGGGATCCGCTTTGGGCATAACTCTACAGAGACCATTACAGCATCTCCTAAAGCCTTTCACTGGGGGATAAAAAATGATACATGTAATATGAAACTTGGAGTACATGAGTATAAATTTGTGAACATGGTGATATATTCTCATAATCTCATGTGGCTGACATAAAGCAAGTTAAAACAGGAAAAACAAGTATTTATTACTAGTTTAAACTGTATTTATTTCAAACAAATAATAATCACAATGAATTTTTAGAATACAAAACATAAATGTAAAAATCTAACATACAATTGTATAGCTCATTCGATATAATTATGCACATCTGGAATATATATACTGCACTCACATGTTTTGACTCCAAACATTAATTTCTCCCTCTGTTGTAATTATTATAACACAATGCAATCACACATTAAGTGCAGTAAGTGATTATTTTATCCAAGAGAATTAAAATGTTTAATTGATATGATGAAACCATAAAAATGAACTAAAGCACTTTATACAAAAATACAAGAAGGCAATTACGACACTAGATAGCTCATCTAAATTAGTAACCACGTAAAACATGTTTTCAGAACACTCAGTAATAATACAAATTTTAAATTCTAACAGGTTAGAAACTGCACTATACTATAAGGGCAACAAGGTTCAATGACCCCAATTTAATCCACAAAGGATAATCACTACAAAACCGTAAGGACTACTGTCTTTGATTGTAAATTAAATTTTAAGACCTGGAGATTTCAGTAATATCTGATGATCGGTTTAATCAAAGGCGGTGAATTGTGTTAGAAGTCGTAACAGAAAACAGAATCAAAGAAAATTTGGTAACATTTAAAAGGAAGCCGACATTAATAGCAAAGATTTTGCAGACTATATTGCCATTCCTCGATCAACCAATGACAGCTTCGTACGCAAGACGCTTGTCAATATCGAAGTCGTAGCTCCGCCTTCTAATCTGTTTACATTTTATAGCTCCTTTGGTTTAGAGGTCATGTGACTAAGAAATACGTCATCTATTACATTTTCACGGGTGTGATACGTCGTCGTTGATGACGTCAAAGGATTAAAATCGTGGATTGATATTTCTAATTGTGTCACGCAAAAAATCGTAAGTGGGTAATTGGGATTTCGTTTGATATTATCTATTTCAATCAAGTACGTGTTTGTGATTCCATTGTACTAGTATCAGGTTGAAATTTAAATTCCGTTTTTTGTTTCGTTTTTGCTGTTAACTGTACTGTAACTATGAACAAATATTCGCCGTATTCAGAAACTGGGGGGGGGTAAATTGAATTGGGAGCGGGGGGGGGGGGCGTCCGCGGCCTGGACCGATTGAGATTTCAAAATTTTCCATGCCCTGATCTGATCATTCATAAATCATTTGAAATGCAGCTTTTCTGAAGTATTTTCATGGAGACCAAGACAAAAACTCAAACAAAGCGTAAATTATGGTTTGACAAATGCCAATATTTTCAAATACCAGATGCTAGCTAGTACTATTCTCTTTTATCTGGCAAAAATTATTTTAACAACAAAAATTTATGCAACACAGAAAATCTAAACAGGAAAACAAAATTGTAATTAATAGAATTAATGCACTATGTAACCAGTACTACATGTATATAAACAATGCAGCCAGCACTAAAGATAAACAATATAATCAGTACTAAAGTTAAACTATTTAACCTGTACTTTAAGTAAACAAAAGGTCCAATATGGCCGTTTTTCACTCACCTGAGTAAAGATTGCAGCATCTATTGTTTACCTGTGATTTGACCTGGTGACCTAGTTTTTAACCTGAGTTAACCCATGTTCAAACCTGTTCATGATATCATTAATATAAACATTCTGACAAAGTTTCAGAAGATCAATCCGATACAAACTGACTTCTAGAAGGTTTACCAAGTTTTCAGGAGATTTGACCTTTTGACCTAGTTTGCATTTTAACACAGTCTAACAAAGATCCAATCAAAACTGTGACCTCCAGAGTGTTAACGAGGCTTTTCTATGATTTTACCTGGTGGCCTGGTTTTTGACCCCTAATGACCCATGTTAAAACTTGTCCAAGATATCATTAAGGCAAACATTCTGACAAGGTTTCATGAAGATCCAATCAAAACTGTGACTTCTAGAGTGTTAACAAATTTTCCATTCTATTTGACCTGGCGACCTAGTTTTTGACCCCAGATGACCCATGTTCGAACAAGACGTCATTGAGACAAACATTCATGAGGTCTGATGAAGATCCGCTCAAAAGTGTGACCACTGGAGTGTTAACACCCCCGAGGTGTGGATGCCGGACTATGGAGTAGACTGACTGATCACGTAGTATTAGGTAATCTAAAAATGTAACCAGCACTACAAGTAAACAGTGTTACCGGTGCTATAGGTAAACAGTGTAACCAGTACCACAGGTAAACAGAGTAATCAGTACTAGAGGTAAACAATGCAATCAGAACTACAGGTAAACAATGTAACAAGTACTACAGGTAAACATTGTAACCAGGTCTACATGTAAACATTTCAACCAGAACTACAGGTAAACAATGTAACAAGTACTACAAGTAAACATTGTAACCAGTACTACATGTAAACATTTCAACCAGAACTACAGGTGAACAATGTAACAAGTACTACAGGTAAACATTGTAACCAGTACTACATGTAAACATTTCAAACAGAACTACAGGTAAACAATGTAAAAAGTACTACAGGTAAACATTGTAACCAGTACTACATGTAAACATTTCAACAAGAACTACAGGTAAACAATGTAACAAGTACTACAGGTAAACATTGTAACCAGTACTACATGTAAACATTTCAACCAGAACTACAGGTAAACAATGTAACAAGTACTACAGGTAAACACTGCAACCAGTACTACATGTAAACATTTCAAACAGAACTACAGGTAAACAATGTAACAAGTACTACAGGTAAACATTGTAACCAGTACTACATGAAAGCATTTCAACCAGAACTACAGATAAACAATGTAACAAGTACTACAGATAAACATTGCAATCAGTACTAAATGTAAACATTTCAAACAGAACTACAGGTAAACAATAAAACAAGTACTACAGGTAAACATTGTAACCAGTACTACATGTAAACATTTCAACCAGAACTACAGGTAAACAATGTAACAAGTACTACAGGTAAACACTGCAACCAGTACTACATGTAAACATTTCAACCAAAACTACAGGTAAACAATGTAACAAGTACTACAGGTAAACATTGTAACCAGTACTAAATGTAAACATTTCAAACAGACCTACAGGTAAACAATGTAACAAGTACTACAGGTAAACATTGTAACCAGTACAACATGTAAACATTTCAACCAGAACTACAGGTAAACAATGTAACAAGTACTACAGGTAAACATTGCAACCAGTACTACATGTAAACATTTCAAACAGAACTACAGGTAAACAATGTAACAAGTACTACAAGTAAACATTGCAACCAGTACTACATGTAAACATTTCAAACAGAACTACAGGTAAACAATGTAACAAGTACTACAGGTAAACATTGTAACCAGTACTACATGAAAGCATTTCAACCAGAACTACAGGTAAACAATGTAACAAGTACTACAAGTATACATTATAACCAGTACTACATGTAAACATTTCAAACAGAACTACAGGTAAACAATGTAACAAGTACTACAAGTAAACATTGTAACCAGTACTACATGTAAACATTTCAAACAGAACTACAGGTAAACAATGTAACAAGTACTACATGTAAACATTTCAAACAGAACTACAGGTAAACAATGTAACAAGTACTACAAGTAAACATTGTAGTAAGTACAAGTAAATAAACAAATGTTCCCAATACTTCAAACATACAATGATTGAACTTATTACTAGGATTGATTTGTTTCATCATATTGTTTAGAGAGTGCATCAAGTTGTGACATCAAAGATTTATCATCTTGTTGTGTTGATTTCGTCCATGCAAGTGGTAAATGTGTCGCAACTGCTTTTCTGTCTGAATAAGAAGCATCATATATCATGTATGAATCCGATTTGTAGATAATGGAAGATAACTTAAAGGTGAATATTCATGTCAATCTTGGTTAACACAAACATTCATTATCTCATCATTTTTGAGAATTAAAATACAAGATAAACATTAACAAGTATCAGCAAATAATACAGCATGTAAGTACCTGTGGTAAATGTTTACTACAATAAGGTAGATTGGAAGAAATGCTTACCTTGGAAAAATGATCCGCTTTTCTGTATTTCAGCATTTCTAGCTATAGCCAACCAGATTATAGTATCAGCCCCTTCCTCTACTGTCCTTAATCTTGTCTTCATTTTCTCATAAAAAGATGGCATTGATGTCTGCACAGCTGAAAGAGTCCCACATAAATCTCTGAATGAATAACCCGAATACGATGTTAGTATATGGTTCCAGCACTAAACAGCTCAATCAATCATAAACAATAGAGTAACAAAAAGGTGTCAAATTGTATGACAAGAGGGCCATGATGGTCCTTTTTTGCTCACCTTAGTAAAGACTAAAACTGATCTGACCTGAAGACCTACTTTTCTTTGTTCCCAAATGACCCATGTTCAAACTTGTTGACAATATTATTAAGCAAACATTCTGACGAGGTTTAGTGAATATCCAATCAAAACTATGACCACTAGAATGTTTTCCAATGATTTGGCCCAGTAAGCTTGTTTTTGACCCCAGATGACCCATATTTAAAATTTTTCAAGATATTATTATGACAAATTCTGACCAGATTTGGGGAATATCTAAACAAAACTATGACAACCCCTGTTCAAACTTGTCCAAGATATCATTAAGACGAACATTCTGACAAAATTGGTAAACATCCAAAAACTGTGACCTCCAGTGTGTTAACAAGGTTTTAAAGTGATTTGATCTGGTGACTTAGTTTGTGACCCTAAAAGACAAATGTTCGAACTTGTCCAAGATATCATTAAGACAAACATTCTGACCAGGTTTGGTGAAGATCCAATCAAAACTGTGACCTCTACAGTGTTCACAAAGTTTTTCTTCCATTTGACCCAATGACCTAGTTTTTGACCCCCATATAGTCCATTCCAAACCTGGTGCTCAGGTGAGCTAATAAAAATACATATGACTGGTGTTATCATGCATCAAAATACATGTGACTGGTGTCAAATTGTATTAAAAGGGAATATTATGGAACCTACATTAAAGCTGGATTTTTTGTGATGCCATTTAAAATAGATTTACATACCTAGGCTGTTATAAGTAGAATAGGAATTTCATGTACATGTATAGAATATAAAATTGTATACTGCACTTCTCCTCACTGAGGTCTATCTACCTATGAAATTTCATATTGATACCTGCAATACTAAATTTGTGTAATGCGCCAGACAAAATTTACGTATGACAAATAACAAAAGGCAATAACTTCTAAAATATGTATAAGAGAGATATGATTCGTGTACACTGCACTTCTCCTCATTTAGGTCTATCAACCAATAACAGTTTCACATAATTTCAATCTCTGAATCCATTTCTGAAATGTGTCATGGTACCCTGATTTAGATATACCTCTGATACACTGACTGATGGCAGTGCCAAGGGCCTCTCGGGACTTGTATTGATGACCAGATAAGAACTTCTTTGGAAAAAGGAAAAAGTTGCATGTAACTGGTGTCATCATGTATTTAAGTACTAGCGACTGTTGTCAGCATGTATTACAAGAGGGCCACCATGGCCCTGCATCACTCACCAGAATAAATGTTAATTAACTTGTCACTAAAAACGTAATAAAGGTACACTTGTGGGCAAATAATGGGGAACAATAATCAACTCAATAAAGGACCATCAAACGATACTACAAAGGAATATTCATGATGACTGAAAGATGCAACAGACCAAATTTGGTGATGATCCAACCACTGGTTCATGAAAACAAGTCATTTTAAGGTATTTCTATTTTTAGCTCTAGCAGTCCCTAATTGGGGCCAACCATTTTTATTTGAGCAAATCTGAGAGAACACTATCTAAAGATGCTAAAAATCAATTTGGTAATAATCCATCCATAGAATCATGAGAAAAAGTTATTTAAAGGCATTTCTATTTTTAGCTCTAGAGGCCCCTAAAAGGGGCCGACCAAATTTATTGGAGCAAACTTGAGAGAGGACCATCTAAAGGTGCTACAAACAAAGTTTGGTGATGATCCCTCCATTGGTTCAGAAAAAGACGTTTAAAGGTATTTCTATTTTTAGCTCTAGTGACCCCTAAAAGGGCCAACCATTTTCATTTGAGCAAATCTGATAAAAGTCTATCTAAGGATGCTACAGACCAAGTTTGGTGATGATCCATCCATTGGTTCATGAAAAGAAGATAATTAAAGGTTTTTCTATTTTTTAGCTCTAGTGACCACTTAAAGGGGCCAACTGGTATATGAGCAAATTGCAGTTAGAACATCAAAAGGCTTCTACACAGCAAATTTGAAGTAAATCCAACAGGTAGTTTCTGAGGAGAAGACCATTGTTGACGCTACATGAAGGACATCGGAGCATCCACCTACCCATCCTAATAGCTCACCCTGAACCTTTGGTTCTGGTGAGGTAAAATACATGTGTCTGGTGTCATCATGAGTCAAAATACATGTGACTGGTGTCATCATGAGTCAAAATACATGTGACTGGTGTCATCAAGTATTAAAATATCTGTAATTGGTCCATCCATTGTTTCATGAGAAAAGGTCATTTTAAGGTACTTCTAATTTTAGCTCTAGTGGCCCCTAAAAGGGGCCAACCAAATTTATTTTGCAAACTCAAGATAGGACTAACTAAGAATGCTACAAACCAAGTTTAGGGATGATCCATCCAAAGGTATATGAGAAGATGTTTAAAGGTATTTCTATTTTTAGCTCTAGCAGCCCCTAATAGGGGCCAATCATTCTTATTTGAGCAAATCTGATAAAAGACTGTGATACCAGTAGATACTTACCAGTGCATCATTACTAGCTATATTACCAGTAGTACAGTACTTAGCTGTGTATCATTACTAGCAATAATACCAGTAGTAGAGAACTTACCTGTGTATCATAACTAGCTATAATACCTGTAGTACAATATTTACCTGTGTATCATAACTAGCTATAATACCTGTAGTACAATACTTACCAGTGTATCATAACTAGCTATAATACCTGTAGTACAATACTTACCTCAGTATCATAACTAGCTATAATACCAGTAGTACAGTACTTAACTAAGTATCATAACTAGCTATAATACCAGTAGTACAGTACTTACTTGTGTATCATAACTAGCTATAATACCAGTAGTACAGTACTTAACTATGTATCATAACTAGCTATAATACCAGTAGTACAGTACTTAACTATGTATCATAACTAGCTATAATACCAGTAGTACAATACTTACCTCAGTATCATAACTAGCTATAATACCAGTAGTACAGTACTTAACTATGTATCATAACTAGCTATAATACCAGTAGTACAGTACTTACTTGTGTATCATTACTAGCTATAATACCAGTAGTACAGTAGTACAGTACTTACTGGTGTATCATTACTAGCTATAATACCAGTAGTACAGTACTTACTGGAGTATCATTACTAGCTATAATACCAGTAGTACAGTAGTACAGTACTTACTGGTGTATCATTACTAGCTATAATACCAGTAGTACAGTACTTACTGGAGTATCATTACTAGCTATAATACCAGTAGTACAGTACTTACTGGTGTATCATTACTAGCTATAATACCAGTAGTACAGTACTTACTTGTGTATCATTACTAGCAGCTATAATACCAGTAGTACAGTACTTACTTGTGTATCATAACTAGCTATAATACCAGTAGTACAATACTTACTTGTGTATCATAACTAGCTATAATACCAGTAGTACAGTACTTACTTGTGTATCATTAATAGCAGCTATAATACCAGTAGTACAGGTACTTACTTGTGTATCATTACTAGCTATAATACCAGTAGTACAGTACTTACTTGTGTATCATAACTAGCTATAATACCAGTAGTACAATACTTACTTGTGTATCATAACTAGCTATAATACCAGTAGTACAATACTTACTTGTGTATCATAACTAGCTATAATACCTGTAGTACAATACTTACCTCAGTATCATAACTAGCTATCATACCAGTAGTACAGTACTTACTTGTGTATCATAACTAGCTATAATACCAGTAGTACAATACTTACTTGTGTATCATAACTAGCTATAATACCAGTACTACAGTACTTACCTCAGTATCATAACTAGCTATAATACCAGTAGTACAATACTTACCTCAGTATCATAACTAGCTATAATACCAGTAGTACAGTACTTACTTGTGTATCATAACTAGCTATAATACCAGTAGTACAATACTTACCAGAGCATCATTACTAGCTATAATACCAGTAGTACAGTACTTAACTATGTATCATAACTAGCTATAATACCAGTAGTACAATACTTACCAGAGCATCATTACTAGCTATAATACCAGTAGTACAGTACTTACCTATGTATCATAACTAGCTATAATACCAGTAGTACAGTACTTACCTGGAGTATCAGACCATCCAGGATGCATGGAGTAAAACTGGATACTTGGATACATTTCTGAATATTGTTCAGTCATTACAATCTGTTGTCTTTTATTCTGTGCATATGCCATTGTACCATCAAACGGTTTCATTTTCTCAAACTGCAAATCTTTAATATTTAATGATTGTGTGAGCATACCTCCAGAAGACACAATAATCTGAAATATATATGTATATATAATACTGTCATCTCACTTTATATCATGTCATTGTCTGATATCTACACATGATGTATTTCATCAACTAAATCATTTATGATTGAATCTGAGAGAAAATTACTTCCAAAGCAAAAAAAAACAGACTGTATACATGGCAGCCTTATGTTACAAGTAATCATTTTCTCAGTTTGTATTTGGTGTAATACTTACCACTCTTGGTTTGCCATTAGTAGATTTAGATAAAACAGGAATCAATTCCGTGGTCAATATATGGGTCCCTGGAATCAAATATTCCACTGACAATCCATGCTTGTAATATAGTTATTTATGTAAACATAAAAATAAAAATCAGGCAACAGTTAATTGCTTTGACCACAAATTGGTCAGAAAAAAGACACGGTGTTCAATAAATGCAAATGCCCCGCAGGCATATTTGACAGTAGATTTTGAATCTAAATGATGTCAATGGTAAAAGTAGAAGCATAGTTTCAAATATACTTAATTGCCCTACATATATTACATATAAGTACTAGAGCTTTGCAGCGGTGTCAACATTTGTCCGTTATACATCATTCTATTTAACTCTTGCTGCCAAACTTCTGGTCAGACACATTTCTCAGTGCCAAGTATTTCTTACTTGTGCTCACCCTGTCCTCCGCAAGTAACTGCAAACTTCTCCGTATAAATTGTTTGAATTAGCGGTGAATATCGCTATGTCTTCAACCAAATTGAGAGATCATGTGTCAACTCATGGCTTGAAGACAGGAACCCGAGATCTGTAGATGTCACTGAAGTCTGTAGACTTTTCTAAAGTCCAGACCCATACAAACAGCGACACAAACAGCGAAAGAGTTAAAAAGCAATTTTGACCTAATTTTAAGTTAAAAAGGGGCATAACTCCAAAAATATAGCTTTCAGAATGATGCCCCTTCCCTGGAACCTGCACCTTGTCATGAAAATCAAGTATTCCAATTGTCGTTTGAAATCTTTTAAAGTGTTTGAGTAAAGGGCTAAAGATTTAATACGACAATGACGCCGCTGCAGACAACAATGACCCAGCTATCATAATACAGTTAAACCCCGATCATTCAAATATGCTTGGGTCAAAAAAAGTAATTTGGACAATCCATGGTTTCGAATAATCTATTTCAGTTCAATGTACTGGTTAGAAAACAATGCTGCGTACATAAATGAAATAGTAATACATACATGTAGTTAAATAGATATAATAGCACATATACAGATAACCAGGGACTTTATAACAATACGTCAATTCACTTCACTTCCTATCGACAGACAGAATAGACATCGCTGTTGTAAATTTTAACAGTCAAATTTTGAAGAAAGACATGATTTTTGTCTGTTTATAACATTTTGTCATTTTGATCATCCTTTACCATTTTGTCTGACATTTTACACAAATAATTAAGGAAATAATGACAACATTAAAATTTCTGAAATGCAGAAATTCTTAATAAAACTGTTTTGGATTGCAGCGACTAGTATAAATCATTACAAACAATATGGACATCTTTAACGACGATGCATATTTAATTACAATTAACCTGTCATTAATATGGACAATTAAGAAAACACTTGCCGGAACAAATAGATAAACATATAAAACTATTGACATGCTTTATATAAGAAAAAATTATGCATTGTTTGTCACATGCCTGTGGATTATCAAAAGGCCATAGCTATCAACTGATGATCTCGAATAATAGGAGTGAAAGTATGTGCACAAGGGATTATAGGGACCAAATAATCTTCGGATAATACCAGGTATTTGTAAAATCCAGTTCAAATAACCAGGGTTCTTTTTATTTAAAATATATAGGGACAAAATCGGGACTGTGGAAATATTTCGAATAATACCAGGTATTTGGATTATCGGTTGTTTAATGATTGAGGTTTTGCTATAGCTCGATTTTGTCGTTGAAACAGATGAGCTAAAAATAACCAAGTCCATAACGGAGCCCAATATATTTGATAACAACCACAATCAATTCAGACTATGAATACAATAAAAATATCATCATATCAACCTGCAAGAGTTTTGGTCAAACAGTTATCAAAAAAAAAATTATGACAATGATAATCATGATAAGGTTTTGGTGCTAGAAGAAAGGGCAAAACCTTGTTAACAGAGAGGTAACCCATTTAAAACTTTGTAAGCCCTACAATGGTCAAGGTCAAATTGAGTTTGGGTAATATGGGTGGATTTGGAATGGTCCAAAACAACAACTATGTAAGTATCAAAGAGATAGATGAAATTGTAAATTCTAGTTAATCTTAAACAGATGAATGGGTGGATAAACAGATTGATAAGTGAAACACTTTATGCCTCCACATCAGTAGATGCCAAGGGTATAAAAAACAGTGAAAAAGTGAAATAAGCATGTATCTCCTTATAATGAAAGTCTGTGTATCACGAGGATAGGTCTGTGCATGGTCAGGACAGATCTGTGTATCACAAAGATAGATCTGTGGATGACTAGGACAGATCTAGGTATCACCAGGATAAGTGTGTATCACTAAGATAGGTCTGCTCTGTGTATCACTAAGATAGGTCTGTGTATCACTAAGATAGGTCTGTGTGACACTATGACAGGTCTGTGTATCACTAGGATAGATCTAGGTATCACTAGGATAGGTCTGTGTATCACTAGGATAGATCTAGGTATCACAATGACAGGTCTGTGTATCACTAGGATAGGTCTGTGCATCACTAAGATAGGTCTGTGTATCACTAGGATAGATCTAGGTATCACTAAGATAGGTCTGTGTATCACTAGGATAGGTCTGTGTATCACTAGGATAGATCTAGGTATCACTAAGATAGGTCTGTGTATCACTAGGATAGATCTAGGTATCACTAAGATAGGTCTGTGTATCACTAGGATAGATCTATGTATCACTAAGATAGGTCTGTGTATCACTAAGATAGGTCTGTGCATCACTAAGATAGGTCTGTGTATCACTAAGATAGGTCTGTGCATCACTAAGATAGGTATGTGCATCACTAAGATAGGTCTGTGCATCACCAGGATAGATCTATGTATCACTATGACAGGTCTGTGTATCACAAGGATAGATCTAGGTATCACTATGACAGGTCTGTGTATCACTAAGATAGGTATGTGCATCACTAGGATAGATCTATGTATCACTAAGATAGGTCTGTGTATCACTAAGATAGGTCTGTGCATCACTAAGATAGGTCTGTGTATCACTAAGATAGGTCTGTGCATCACTAAGATAGGTATGTGCATCACTAAGATAGGTCTGTGCATCACCAGGATAGATCTATGTATCACTATGACAGGTCTGTGTATCACAAGGATAGATCTAGGTATCACTATGACAGGTCTGTGTATCACTAGGATAGATCTATGTATCACTAGGATAGATCTGTGCATCACTAAGATAGGTCTATGCATCACTAGGATAGGTCTGTGTATCAGTAGGATAGGTCTGTGTATCACTAGGATAGGTCTGTGTATCACTAGGATAGATCTGTGTATCACCAGGATAGATCTAGGTATCACTAAGATAGGTCTGTGTATCAGTAGGATAGGTCTGTGTATCACTAAGATAGGTCTGTGTGTCACCAGGATATGTCTGTGTATGGTCATGGTAGGTAAGTGTATAATAAAGATAGGTCTGTGTATTACAATGATAGGTCAGCATATATTCATGGTAGGCCTGAGAATAATCAGGATAGGTCTTGGTATTGGGTCAGTGCATCACCATTCAGAGCACATAGATTTGATTTAAAAATTTACATTACTTTCGCTAGTTAAGTATTTCCAGCACATATGTGATAACCAAAGAGATACAATACATTTACTATTCAATGCCAAAATACCAACATGCTGCAACAGCCCCCAATCAGGACCATCTCTACACATGGTTTCATTTATTCCATACAGCAGTTTCAAAAATCTTTTTTTGTAAAACTAATGTAAATTCATGGACAGTGAGTGATCATCACATGACTCATCTGATACTATGAGTTTAGAATAGCTACAATGCAACAAGCTATCGCTATAATAACAAGAGGGCATGATAGTCCATTTTGTTCTCCTGAGTAAAGATTGCAACCAGGTTTTCCAGTGATTTGACTTGGTTTTGACCCCAGATGACCCATGTTCAAACCTGTTCAAGACATCATTAATATAAACATTCTGACATAGTTTGGGAAGATCCAATCAAAACTGTGACCTCTTGAGTGTTAACAAGGTTTTCCAGAGATTCGACCAGGTGACCTAGTTAGTGACCTCAGAAGATCAATGTTTGAACCTGTCCAAAACATCATTGAAACAAACATTGAAGATCCAATCAAAACTGTGACCTCTGGAGAGTTAAAAAGGTTTTCCATTGATCTGACCCGGTGGCTTAGATTTTAACCCCAGATGACCAATGTTCAAACTTGTCCCAGATATCATTAAGACAACATTATAACAAGGTTTAATGGAGATTCAATAAAAAGTGTGACCTCTAGAGTGTTAAAACCCCCATGAGGTGGACACTGGAGGCCAGAAAGTGACTGATCACTATAACTCTGAGCACTATGTGCTCAGGTAAGCCTAAAAGTCAAATCAAAATGATTTTCATGAATTTAAACAAAATACCCAATGTATTTGTAGCAAAATTGACTTCCAAACCATCTTCTGTGACTTCTCTATTGTTCACCATACAACCAGCATTATTTATCTGCAAAATACAAACTACATATACAGTGAAACCCCTGAAAACTGGAATTCTCAAAGAGTTGGACCATTACAAACGGATCATTTCTTTTCTCTTATTATTCAGTGAAACATATTCCTGAAAAAAATCCTCAGAATTCAAGTTATCATTGTCTCAGGATGTGAATTGCTACGTACAATGTATTAATAAGAACTACAAAAAATGTAAATTTTAAAAGTGTAACAATATTGTATAATTGCACAATCAATCAAATAGCTGGTACTACTTCCTTTGATGATAGTAGTTTGATACATTTTGTGTAACTACAGTGAAAGTAGTCACCTGTAACTTATCAGCATTGTTACATTGCTTGTACTTATACCATGTATTTATCTTATAGTCAGTGAATAAATCTAAGGTTCAACATTGACATTCATGTTCACAGTTATTCAGTAAATTAAGTACTTATAAAACTGATCACAATTTTATGGATGCCAATTGTCATAACACAACTATTTACAAGAGTATTAAGTACTGAGCACTATACATTGGTATATATAGTTAATTCAATACTACTGATTAACAGAAAGAAATTTCAAACCCTAGTATTTATAGAAAATGGGGTACAACTGTTTGGGTACCCCTTAAAATCCAGATATTATGTTTTGTTTGTACAATGCAACCTGTATTAAGCAACCACCTTGGGATGACCTGAAAGTGTTCTCTTTATGAAACAGTGCAACCGGTATTAATACCAAGTCAGAATTTCATAAAACAATGTAAATGAACACCTACCTAACATTACTAATATAATTTCAATTTCAAATTATTTAAAATGACTGTCCAAAAAATGCAATAAGAAAGACAGTGCAAATTAAAGAGTACATCTCTCTGTGATGAAAATATATTATAACAAGGGACGACAAACAATATGCACGACACGTTTATTATGTCATCTTTCAGGTTTACAATTATAAATGCCATATGCATCACATAATTCTATTTGCAACCATGGAAACTATGCTTTGTGTTCTCAGTGCACAACATATTATAGAAAACCTAGTCTCAAGTAGATTAGTTGTCAATAAAATCCACAAAATCCAACTAGGTCAAATCACTGACAGAGACTAAAAAATTGATGAGGGATTCTACATGAAACCTTCTGTAATCTAAAAATGGCACAAGCATTTTAGAGAAGGTAAAACCTCACTTGATGATGATAGTGGATGTGGAAGGAAGAAGACAATGAATGATGATGAGACAAAAATTATGAAGGATGTGATACATTCAGATAGACATTCAGCCATATGAGATATATCAGAAATACACAGACTGCAAACGGCACTGTGGAAAATACATTGAGAAAGATGTGGAAAGAGTAAGGTGCATGCCTATTGGACATCATGGCTACACAAAAATTAAAAAAAAAACAGTCCCAAAAGAATGCCTTTCAACATTTTCTAGTGTTGGAGACAGGCAGAAAATGACTTTTTAGTAGGAATATTTCAACAGGCCAAACATGGTTAATTTTTTATTCTATACCATTTCATAAAAAATGGGCCACCTATCTTGAGTTGTCATTGGAACAGACAGAATGCTTAGTACAAACTGGGTACTCATAATAATGAGGTGTTTGTTGGTTGGTTAAAAAAGCTGTGTATCATTTGTTGTTATCATACCTGTGTGTTCAATTGTGCATTGTCACTTTTGAAAATCATATTAATGTCATGCAGTGAAACATCACAGTGTGAAAGTTACCTTGTTAAGCTCAGTACAGTGGAATCTCATTGGCTAGAACTCGACGGGACTGACGAAATCAGTTCCAGTTATCCGGAGTTCCAGCCATCCGGAGTTTATTCCATGAAATAGAGTTGTTTCCCTTGAATATATTATATTGCGTAATGTGTTTGTGTTGTTTGTAATGATCATACACCTACATGTACATACATGTAATAGATTATTATTTATGCGGGGCTTATATTAAGAGACATTCATCATGATATTTTTTACTCATTATTGTTTGTTATTTCACAAATAATTACAAAGAAGTCACTCGTTAAATATCACGGCAAACATATCTTCGTTGACCAAAATAATAATTACTAATGCACAATTATAGTTGCAAACAAAACCAAACAATTGTTAGATGTCATAAGTTTGTGATGTTATCTTCACACGCGTGTCAGTTTCACGCACCGTGTCATATCGAGCGAATTTTTGACAGCAAATTACTCTCAAGTTGTGAAAATGCATTGTTCGACTGAGAGGTGTGAATAACAAGAGTAAATATTGACCACGGGACCTGATTATTGGTTCGAATGTTCGAATTTATGTGGTTCCAGCCATGCGGAGTCAAACTATATAGAACATATAGTAAAAACAATTGGGACCAGAGAATGAGTTCCAGTTTTCCGGAGTGTTCGAATTTACCGGGTTCCAGCCAATGAGAGTCCACTGTATGTGTGTAACGAAGACAAGAGGATCATGCTGGACCTGCATTGCCCATGAGAATAAATGTAAGTTAACTTGTCACTAGAAGTCGCCAAATCGCAAAATGGCAAGCCCGCTAAGATGCTTGTAATTGCCCTGAAAAGGTTGTTCATTGGTTTTTCATGGAATGACCCTGACATTTTGAATGGGCTCACTAAGGGTCGTAAGAAAAAGACAGATGTGATGAAAGCCTGACAAAAACCAAAGAGTGACCTTGACCTTTGAGATATGTGCCTGTGTCTTGTGTATGACACACTGTCTCATCATGGTTAACAATTGTGCCAAGTTATTTTAAAATCCATCCGTGCATGAAGAAGTTATGGTTTGGACATACTAGACATACTAAAACCTGCCAATTTTGGTCCTTTAAACCCTAAGTGTGACCTTGATATTAAAGATATGGGCCTGGGTCTTGTGCATGACACACCATCTCATCAAGAAGAACAATTACACAATGTTGTTTTAAAATCCATCAAGGCTGAAAGAAGTTACAGTCCGGACAATGTAAAACATGCCAATTTTTGCTCTTTAAACCCCAATTGTGACCTTGACCTCTAAAATATAGTCAAGAATCTCACACATGACACACCGTCTCATTATAGTGAACAACTGCACGAAGTCATTTTAAAATTCATTGATGCATAGGGAAGTTATGGTCCCAAGTAGAACATGCAAATTTTTGTCCTTTAAACCCTAAGTGTAATCTTGATCATTGAGATATGCACCTGGATCTTGCACATGACACACTGTCTCATCATGGCGAACAATTGTGCCAAGTTATTTTGAAATCCATCAGTGCACGAATAAGTTATAGTCCAGACAAAATCAGACATACTAAAACCTGCCAATTTTGACCCTTTAAACCCTTAGTGTGACCTTGACATTAAAGATATGGACCTGGGTCTTGTGCATGACACACAATCTCATCAATGACAAGGACAATTAAGCCATCTCATTTTAAAACCCATCAAGGCTGAAAGAAGTTACAGTCCAGACAAGGTAAAAACATGCCAATTTAAAGTCAAATTGATTGATGCATAGGGAAGTTACGGTTTGAACAAAGTTGGACGCGCTAACACATGGACACATGCACGCATGCACTGAAGGACACACACACACTGAACTGTTATGTCGAGCTCACTGCCAGCAGGCTCGGCAGTAAAGGTACACGTCCGGGCAAATAAAGGGGAACAAGAATAAACTTGATAAAGGACCATCAAAGGATACTAGAATGGAATATTGGTGATGACTCGAGGATGCTACAGACCAAATTTGGTGATGATCCAACCACTGGTTCATTAAAAGAAGTCATTTTAAGTTATTTCTATTATTAGTTCTGGCGGCCCATTTCATTTTAATTTGAGCAAATCTGATAGAACACTATCCAAAGATGCTACCTACCAAGTTTGGTGATAATGCATCCATTGATTCCTGAGGATAAGCAGTTTTAAGGTATTTCTATTTTTAGCTCTGGCATCCTCTAAAAGGGGTCAACCAAATTCATTTGAGCAAAGTTGAAAGAGGACCATCTAAGTATGCCATAAACCAAGTTCATTGGTTCATGAAAAGATTTTTAAGGTATTTCTATTTTAGCTCTAGCAGCTTGTAAAAGAACTCAATCATTTTTATTTGAGCAAAACTGATAGAATACCATCTAAGGATGCTACAAACCAAGTTTAATAATAATCCATCCATTGAATCATGAGAAAAAGTTGTTTTAAGGTATTTCTTTTTTAGCTCTGGCAGTTCCTAAAAGGGGCCGACCAAATTTATTTGAGCAATTATGACAGAGGACTGCTACACTGCAAGTTTGGTGATGCTCCATCCATTTGTTCATGAGAAGAAGATGTTTGAAAATTATTCTATTTTTAGCTCTGGTGATCCCTAAAAGGGTTCAACTGGAATAATATGAGTAAATTGAAATGAGAACGTCAAAAGGATTCTACACAGCAAATTTGAAGTAAATCTGACCAGTAGTTTCAGAGAAGACCATTGTTGAAGCCGGATGCTGCATGATCCCCCTTCTCATTCTAACAACTCACCCTGAACCTTTAGTTCTGGAGAGCTTAAAAAAGAAAACAAACAGTAATATTCATACTTCATTAATTACATAGTTACATATCACAACAAGAGGGCCAAGATGGCCCTTTTTTGCTCACCTGAGTAAACATTGCAACATCTATGGTTTTCCTGTGATTTGGCCTAGTGATCTAGTTTTTAACCTGAGTTGACACATGTTCATACCTGTTCACAATATCATTAATACAAACATTTTGACAAAGTTTGTGGAAGATCCAATCAAAACAGTGACTTCTAAAAGGTTAACGAAGCTTTCAGGAGATTTGACCAATTGAACTAGTTTGTGATCCCAGATGATCCATGTTCGAACCTGTCCAAAATATCATGAAAACAAACATTTGGACACAGTCCGACAAATATTCAATCAAAACTGTAGCCTTTAGTGGGCAAAAAAGGTTTTTGACCTGATGACCTAGTTTTTGAACCCAGATTATCCATGTTCAAACCTGTCCAAGATATCATTTAGACAAGCATTTGACAAGGCTTGGTGAAGATCCAATAAAAACTGTGATCTCTAGAGTGTTAACAAGGTTTTCCTATCATTTGAACTGGTGACCTAGTTTTTGAACCCAGATGACCCATTTTCAAACTTAACCAAGATATCATTAAAACAATCATTTTGACAGGATTTGGTGAAGATCCAATCAAAACTGTGACCTCTAGAGGGTTAACAAGACTTTCCAATGATTTGACCTGGTGACCAAGTTTTTGACCCCAGATAACTCATGTTTGAACCTGTCTAAGATTTCCTGTTTCTGGTGAGTTGACCTAGTGACCTAGTTTTTGACCGGAGATGACCCATATTTGCACAATTTTACAAGATCATTAATACAAACATACTGACAAAGTTTCATGAAGATCCAATCAAAGCTGTGACTTCTACAGGGTTAACAAAATTTCCATTTTATTTGACCTGGTGACTAGTTTTTGACCCCAAATGACCCATGTTCGAACTTGTCCAAGATATAATTGAGATGAACATTCTGACCACGTCAGATAGAGATTCGCTAAGAAGTGTGACCACTACAGTGTTAACAACCCCAAGGTGTGGACGACGGACGACGGAGTAGACTGACTGATCACAATAGCTCACTGAGCACCACATGCTCAGGTGAGCTAAAAACTTAAGTATTAAAATCATTGTTCACAATATGATGAATGCGTTCAGGAGATTAAATCATGGTTGCTGGTCAGATCAGACAGACAGTCGATATATAAAGACCATTTTTATTGCAAAAACATTTGGGAGAGACGAAAAAGGATCACAATAGACTGAACATTGCTGTATACAGTGGGTCACTATAACAGTCTTAACTGTAATATTAAATTATTAATCACATACATAACTATCATTTACCACATCTATGACAATACCACTTTGTGATCAGTTAGATTTCTAATTAATATTAAATTAGTATTCAGATACATTGCGCTTAAGAAAAGGGAATTTACACACTGGAAATGGCCAAGTGTCAGTAATTATGAGGTGGATCCACAAAAGATCAAACTCATTTGGGTCATTTATATGCTTATACCTGACAATTTATTTGATGGTTGCTTAAATGGTTGCTTAATGGCAAATTTGATTAAACATTTTTATAGTCTAAGAAACTGTGGGATGTAGGGTATATTATCAAGAAATTTGTCCCATAATACTTGTTGATTTCCATCCTGACCATTATCGGCTTAATAAATGACATATTTGAGAAAATCATTTGCATCATTTTTATTGTAATATTATATTGTGTAACTTTCAACATCCGGACCCTCAGAAATCTAGTTACTTCTAAAATCTGAATAATTTTCCAGGTCCCGAAATTTACCCTTCTGTTTTCTATGTAAATCAAACTTCTGAATGCTGGAACTTCTGAATTCTGAACGCATTTTTCAAAAATTTGGTTCATATCAATGTAATTTTACTTCCAAAATTTGAACACAGCAAAATGTGTGATCAATTACTTGACATGAGGTTGAAAGCCCTGTTGCAAATTTCATTGTCTATTGATAGTTTACCAATTAGCAATGTCCATTTTTTGACATGCGTTATAATCACAATGTGTCGTACACCTAACGTGTGGATATTAAGATAATTCACAACTTTATAAGTATATTGACATCATACAAATATAACAATGTTTCAACACATGTACTATGTAAATGTGTTTGACAATATATGTTAGACTTTATTTGTTACAGTGTTCATGTGCCAGTATTAGTCTCCATATATAAACATAAAAGACAGTGTCTAATAAATTATAAAATGTCTCTTTTTTTCCATTGTGTCTCAGAGTAACTACTAATGTACAGCACAAAGAATAACGGCTCATTACACTTCCACAAAGAACCACTGATGTTTAACTATTTACTTTGGTCCAGGTTACTCCAAACTTTTGAATTCTGGAAACTTTTTGGCTGGTCCCAAGGGTGTTCGGATTTTAGAAGTTACACTGTGTAACATACATAACATTGCATATCAAAATATAGACATAAATTTTAAGCTTTGAAATCAACATAAAATTATAGATTCATTGACTTCAGCCGTTTCTAGTATCCACAAAACATTTCTGGACTGGCAGACATGTCCAGTAAAAAATTGGAAGGTCCATCCTAATTACCATAATAACTGAATGTCTGGAAAAAATCTCCAACAACAGTAGTATCAAGATGACACGTCTGTCACAACACCAGATTTTCATGAGAAGTTGAGAAATTACATATGCACAAATAAATAAAGGCCCATAATTCTGCAAAAAATGATCAAATCACAAAACACCAACAATATGCTTTGGGGTTTTAGTTTTGTCAAAATCCCTTGAGAAATATAGGAGGAGTGGCATGCAGAAGAAACAGTGGATGCAAACTATTGCCCATCCATTGTCTGGTCCTGTAAAAATGGAAATGTCACAGAACCTACAATCTTGCAAAAATGAATATGTCACAGCACCTAAAGTCCTGTAAAAACTGCATTTGTCATAGCTACATGTGATCATAAAATTGTAACAAAGTGAGATCATAGAAAAAATTGTCATACCAAAACATCAAGAGATTGTCCAGATTTTTGAAAAGACCTGGTAAATTTGTGTATATCCCTTGGTTTTGATGTATCTAGTTGATGCAAATGAACATCCTACAATAAAATTACATATTATATTATACTGAATCTGAAAAAGTCCATTTCAGACCCAAAAATAAATATTCAAAAATAATATGATGGCTTCCTTGCATCATTACCTTGTTCTCAACACCTTCATACTCTCAATGTCATCCCATTCTTAACACCACCCTTGTTTCAACATACACATGTTCTTTACATCACCCTACCATCAACACCACACTGTCCTCAACATCATCCTGTTCACTTTATCACCATGTATTCTATATCATCCTATGCTCAACATCACCCTGTTCTCTATATCACCGTTCTCTACATCACCCAGTTCTCAACATCACTCTGTTCTCAACCTCACTCTGTTCTCAACCTCACTTTGTTCTCAGCATTACCCTATTCTAAACCTCACTTTGTTCTCAGCATTACCCTATTCTCAACCTCACTATGTTCTCAACTTCACTTTGTTCTCGACATTACTCTATTCTCAACCTCACTCTGTTCTCAACATCACACCAGAGTTGAATCTAGGATTTCTCAGCAATGGGCCAACTCCCCCACCTCTGACAAAAATGTGGGCCAATAAATTGAGAACATCACACTGTTCTCAACATCACACTGTTCTCAACATCACTCTGTTCTCAACATCACTCTGTTCTCAACATCACTCTGTTCTCAACCTCACTCTGTTCTAAACATCACCTTGTTCTCAGCATCACTCTGTCTCAATATCAACTTGCTCACAACATCACCCTGTTCTCAACATCAACTTGCTCTCAACATCACCCTGTTCTCAACATCAACTTGCTCTCAACATCACCCAAAATATCTTATTTTTCTATTTGACACCGGACAAGTAGACTGGCAAGTCCAGAACAATAATTGGCGGACCATCAGATATTAAATTATGTAGTCTAAAAGCTCATCATAATTTAGAATTAAAACTACATTTAATCAATTTGGGCCAATGTTGTAATTATAACATATTCCCAGAATTTGCCAATGAAAAAATCTACTAAGAATGGCAATAAAACAAGATAGGATGGCCCTGCATCACTCACCAGAATACATATAAGTTAACTTGTTACTAAAAAGATAATAAAGGTACATTTCTGGGCAGACAAGGGAGAACAATAATAAACTTGATAAAGGACCATCAAAGGATACTACAATGGAATATTGGTGATGACAGCAGGATGCTACAGACCACATTTGGTGATGATCCAACCACTATTTTTAGCTCTAGTGGCCCCTAAAAGGAGCCTACCAAATTTTGAAAGAGGACTATCTAAGGATGCTTCAAACCAAGTTCAGTGATGATCCATACATTGGTTCATGAGAAAGAGATGTTAAAAAGTATTTCTATTTTTACCTCTAGTAACCCCTAAAAGGGGCCAACCGTTTTTAATTGAGAAAAACAGATAGAACACTGTCTAAGGATGCTAAGACTAAGTTCGGTAATAATCCATCCATTGATTCATGAGAAGATATATTGAGATATTTCTATTTTTAGCTTTGGTGACCCATAAAGGGTTCAACTGGCATAATATGAGCAAATAGCAGTTTGAATATCCTAAGAATTCAGAGGACTATATATGGATGCTACAAACCAAGTTTAGTGATGATCCATTCATTGGTTCATGAAAAGATGTTTAAAGATATTTCCATTTTAGCCCTAGCAACCCCTAAAAGGGGTTAACCGGTACAATATGAGCAAATAACAGTTGTTTCAAAGGAGAAGACCATTGTCGACATCGGACAACAGATGCCAGAGCATCCCCTTACCCATCAAAACAACTAACCTTGAACCTTTCGGTGAAGTGAGCTAAAAATGCAACATACCTGGTTTCCAGTTGTGTAGACGATGTCTGTTTTAGCTTCCTCACCTCTCTCTTTATTACGACAGACCAGATGAACTGTACCCCCTAATTATATGAATTATAGAATTCAATTAGCAAACATTAGCAAACAAAAGAATCATTTACATTTCTGGTAGAATTCAATTTCATTGAAATCAGATCCATTGAAACAAAAATACTCAATACATGTTAGATCATAAATTTGGGGTTAAAGGTCATCACAGATTTGTCAATCATGAAATGTACAGTAATACTAATTCAACCATTCAGATACTACTTGACTTCAATTTTGATAAGGTTTACCAAATGGCATCAATTAATCACTACTGTCTCTCTTTTGTATTTTTAAAAAAATTATGAGTTACAATTAAATATAATAATGTAATGATAATAATTTATAACACTATAAACTTTGTAATTACAGGTATCAATATCATGAGCACCTGACATATCTCAAGCAGTATTTAAAGTCTCATCAATTTTTGTTTGTAGTTGTATATAACTTTCCATGTTTATTATGTGTATAATTATCCCTATATTTCAAGAACATATGATGGTCCTATGACTTCAGGTGTTAATTACTGTGATTATCTGAAGAGTGTCATGTTGTATCATGTTCATGCCTAATACATTGATATTTACCCACTGATGACTGCAAGTTACAAAATAAAAGAGCAGAATTTTTAAATTTCTTAAGTACTTTGTTCTTCACACATTGTGACAATGAAATATTATACTGCTTGTTGCAAGTTTGCAGTCAATTTCTATCATCAAAGACAAAGATTAATTATGAGTAATAGAACCGCAATCAATGTGTTAATTAGGTAAATACCTTACTAATTAATCTGACGTGCATTTGAAAGCCATTTTTGAGATGATTATCTTTGTGTTTGCAATTATGTCCTTAATAAAGTATGTATATGACTGGTTTCTTTCCCTTTTCTTCAATACACGTGTACTTGGCATAACAAAGTAACTTTCACATTGTGTAACTTTGACATTTTACCACATGAAAGTAACACAAGTTTGGATTTAATAAGAAAACTTCATCAATCAGCATAATATATTTAAACAGTCAACAATTTAACAATCAACAAACATGTATACTCCTCTCAGACTTCAAAGAGCACATTTTTACATTACACAAATTTGAACATACACAAGTACAAAAATTGCTGCAAATTGCAGCAAAAGATTAAGTGTTGCACTTACAATTATCCGAGTAGTGTGCACCAAAACAAAACAAAAACAAAACAAGAGGACCACAATGGCCCAGAATAAATGATAATTAACTTGTCACTAAAAAGGTAATAATAAAGGTACACTTGTGTGCAAATGATGGGGTACAATAATAAACTTGATAAAGGACCATCAAAGGATACTACAAAGGAATATTTGTGATGACTGAAGGATGCCACAGACCAAATTCGGTGATGATCCAACCACTGGTTCATGAAAACAAGTCATTTTAAGGTATTTCTATTTTTAAATCTAGTGGCCCCAATTTGGAGCCAACCATTTTTATTTCAGCAAATCAGATAGAACACTATCTAAAGATGCTAAAAACCAAGTTTGGTAATTACCCATCCATAGAATCATGAGGGAAAGTTGTTTTAAGGCATTTCTAAAAGGGGCCAACCAAATTTATTTGAGCAAACTTGAGAGAGGACCATCTAAGGATGCTACAGACCAAGTTTGGCGATGATCCATCCATTGGTTCATGAGATGAAGATGATTAAAAGTTTTTCTTTTTTTAGCTCTAGCTAAGGGGCCAATCATTTTTATTTGAGCAAATCTAATAAAAGTCTATCTAAGGATGCTAAAGACCAGGTTTGGTGTTGATCCATCCATTGGTTCATGAGAAGAAGATGATTAAACAGTTTATTCTCAATGTCATGGTTTGAAGTAACCTGTTAATGATCATGTCAATGCTTCGTGCAAACAGTCTTAGCTTTAAGCCTTATGATTCTGAAGAAGAATCACAACAATTTTACTATATATCTTGATGTAAAAACTGATTAGCCAAGGAAAGAACTAATATGACCCTAGTGATATTGGTTTGCACAAATTTGACAATTGTTTACTAAGCAATCTGCCATTTAGAAAATAATTGCAATAAACATCTTCTAATCGATTTTTCATGTGAACTTGTCAATGTAGCGCCTTAACCCTACTGGTAACCTCTATTGAACTGGTGGATGTTTTCCTGCCTTCCAGGACCAGCGTCAACCTTAAGAGGTTCCAATGGGTAATAATTGTCGCCGTTCGCGGACGGCAACATATAAAATTAACCAGATTTGACCATTTCTTCCCTTACACCACCTGCTCTAAGCCAATCAGAAAGGAGAATTTAATACCACATGATCAATAATGGCCGAAAAAAAAGACCTCAGAAAGGGGCGCCTATGGGGCACATGATCCGCCGTGTTTTTTGTCAGGTTATCTGTATGTATATTTGACATACCTTATTTTAATGTATGAAGCTTGAAATCAGTTTGTAGGCTCCTGTGGGGTAAACAACATTTCAACTATTTCACTCAATAACATTAGATTTCATTGTTCAGAAACGAGCCTATTTCCACAAAAAAGGATTTTATATTGAATGAATATTTAGATATGAATGCTAGTTTAATTCATCATGAAATCCTTTGTTTCGTCTGAATGCGATACTTTGATATTTTAGTTGTAATTTTTACATATGCTCTATTGGGGCAGTTTTATATCATCGGAAATAGAATGTTTTGCAAACCCTCAATAAGAAATGAAACCAGAAATGAAATCTCCAAGAAATCTTTATTCAATATTCTATTCTTAGCTCTTACACTGGGCTAAACAGCGATTCCATTTTGGAAATGCTAATACTTGTAACACTCTTGCACTATAACATCCAAAAATAACCTTTTAAATCCCTTAAATCATCTATTACGTCGCAGGGAGTTAACTGTGAACATACTGTGGTTTTTGATTTTTTTTTAATAAATAAAGTTTAAATAAACATCTCGCAATAACAGATTAATTTGTCCTACATGTAGCCCGCCACAGTTACTAAACCCCGCCAGTATCCTCAATTCCATGTAGCGTCTGCAGCAGAAATATGACTCACTGTCAAAAAGTAGACCGACGAGGGACATTCAATAATTGACATGTATACATGTATTGTACAGCCTAATATACTACCATTTCGATTTGGGCAGAAAGCAGTTTTACTCACAATATTTTTTGAGTAAACTGCTTTCCCCAAGCACAAAAGAAATGTGTTAAAGAGAAACAAACATGATATCAGCTGGAAACCCAAAAATATTACGACAGCAAGGTACTGTGGTATCATTTTTGTTTGCGCAGGACAAATTTTCGCGTATTTCGTGCTACGTTTGTTGAGTGAATTTAAGGCCGCGCAAATAAAAGACCATACAGAAAGAAGTGACTATCCGAAATTTTCATTGTCTGAATACAGTGTCACTTAAGTTGTGTATCTTCCTCTGGCTAATTTTTCTTTCAAAATTAAAACGGAAACGAAAAACGTGATATCTTCCCACAGAGAAAGAACATATTCAATGATTGGTATTCTCGTGTAAACTGTAAATGCGGTTGTAAAACATTGTAAAACCATTCCCTGTGAAAGGGATTATTTGCTTCTTTGACTGTTGTTTTTTAGTAATTGCTTGGGTGCCATAATAAGATGTGGACCCGATAATAGCCTAATTTACATGTTAATCCATGATTTAATCTCGGACACACTTTATCTAAATACAGTGACAATTAACAAGAAGTTATCGGTGACAGCTGTCATATTGTTTATTGATCATGGTAACAAAGGGCGCCGCTGTAATTAACATGCAGGTTGTCCAGCGAAGACACGCGCTGCAATGAAAAACGGCATGATTTGCTTCAGCATCTGGATTTTTTTCTAAAGTTCAAAATGCGCAAATTTACGACCATGCGAATCTTTCTTTTTTCACATTTGCGTGAAATTTCATGCCAGCAAAATTAAATGATACACAGTAATCAAAACAAAGCTTTCAATTTTGAACACTTTCCACAGTATCACTAACTTTTAGATGATCCCCGTAAATCAAACCAACCATCTTATTGAGCTATTCATTGCTAGCTCACCATGCCAATTGAACCATTCATTGCTATCTTCCCATGCCAGAAAAATTACCCCATCCCAAGTATATAATAAGAATATAGAAGTACAAATGTACTGGAGCCCTAAACTTTAGAATGCATTACTTGTAATCAGCATGTGACTCAGTGCTCTTCTTATTTGGTTCTTGGTGTCCACATCAATGGGCTAGAATCACAGACATTAGAATAAGGTAGATGTGTTTACCTTTCTTTGCCAAAGCTAAAGCTGTAGCCTTGCCTAAACCACTATTAGCTCCAGTTATCATGTAACTCTTTCCAGCTAAAGACACATCTAGATCTGATGGCATAAACTCTTTAGATGCAGAGGCATACCCATTTCTGTAATACAATTTTTCTCCATAAGACAGTGGAAACATATCTACTGTATCATCATAACATGGAAATACAAGAGGGCCATGATGGCTCTGCATCGCTCACCAGAATAAATGTTAATTAACTTGTCACTAAAAAGGTAATAATAAAGGTACACTTGTGGGCAAATGATGGGGAACAATAATAAACTCGATAAAGGACCATCAAAGGATACTACAAAGGAATATTTGTGATGACTGAAGGATGCCACAAATCAAATTTGGTGATGATCCAACCACTGGTTCATGAAAACAAGTCATTTTAAGGTATTTCTATTTTTACCTCTAGTGGGCCCTAATTGGGGAAATTTTCATTTCAGCAAATCTGATAGAACACTATCTAAAGATGCTAAAAACCAAGTTTGATAATAATCAACCCATAGAATCATGAGAAAAAGGTGTTTTAAGGTATTTCTATTATTAGCTCCAGTGGCCCCTAAAAGGGGCTGACCAAATTTATTTGAACAAACTTGAGAGAGGACCATCTAAGGATGCTACAAACCAAGTTTGGTGATGATCCATCCATTGGTTCATGAGAAGAAGACGTTTAAAGGTATATCTATTTTTACCTCTAGCAGCCCCGAATAGGGGCCAAACATTTCCTTTTCAACAAATCTGATAGAACACTATCTAAAGATGCTGAAAACCAAGTTTGGTAATAATCCATCCATAGAAACATGAGAAAAAGTTGTTTTAAGGTATTTCTATTTTTAGCTCTAGCGGCCCCTAAAAGAGTCCGACCATATTTATTTGAGCAAACTTGAAAAAGGACCATCTAAGAATGCTACAGACCAAGTTTGGTGATGATCCATCCATAGGTTCATGAGAAGAAGACATTTAAAGGTATTACTATTTTTAGCTCTAGCAGCCCCTAAGAGGCCGACCACATTTATTTGAGCAAACTTGAAAAAGGACCATCTAAGAATGCTACAGACCAAGTTTGGTGATGATCCATCCATAGGTTCATGAGAAGAAGACATTTAAAGGTATTACTATTTTTAGCTCTAGCGGCCCCTAAAAGAGGCCGACCATATTTATTTGAGCAAACTTGTGAGAGGACCATCTAAGGATGCTACAGACCAAGTCTGGTGATGATCCATCCATTGGTTCATGAAAAGAAGATGATTAAATGTTTTTTCAATTTCTAGCTAATAGGGGCCAACCATTTTTATTTGATGATTAAAGGTTTTTCTATTTTTGTGACCATGTAACAGATGTACCAATGTGACCATGCAACAGATGTGACCATGTAACAATGTGACCATGCAACAGATGCAACAAATGTGACCATGTAGTAATGTGACCATGTAACAGATGTGACAAATTTGACTATGTAACAATGTGACCATGTAACAGATGTAAAAGATGTGACCATGTAACAAGTGTGACCATGTAACAAGTGTGACCATGTAACAAATGTGACCATGCAACAAGTGTGACCATATAACAGATGTGACCATGTAACAGATGTAACAATGAGACCAATTAACAGATGCAACACTGTGACCATGTAACAGATGTAAAAGATGTGGCTATGTAACAATGTGACCATGTAACAGATGTATTAAGGTGACCATGTAAGAGATGTAACAAGGAGACCATGTAACAGATGTGACTATGTGATCATGTAACAGATGTAACAATGTGACCATGTAACACATGTAACAACGTGACCATGTAACAATGTGATCATGTAACACATGTAACAATGTGACCATGTAACGATGTGACCATTTAACAAATGTGGCCATGTAACAGATGGAACAATGTGACCATGTAACAGAAGTAACCATGTGATCAAGAAACATATGTAACAATGTGATCAAGTAACACATGTAACAATGTGACCATGTAATAATGTGATCATGTAACAGATGTGAAATGTGATCATGTAATACATGTAACATTATGATCAAGTAACACATGTAACAATGTGAATTTGTGATCATGTAACACATGTGAAAATGTGATCATGTAACATGTAACAATGTGACCATGTCACAAGGTGACCACGTAACAATGTGAACACGTAACAATGTGATCATGTAATAATGTGATCATATAACAATGACTTATTGACTTACCTTGTATACTCCTTCATCCCCTTTACAAACCACACCATGTTCCGGTAAATTGACATCTTGTTTAATCAACTGAATCAAAAGAATAAATTTGCAGTTACTAGCAAAACTTTATCATTTAGAGCTCACTTAACGTAGAATGAATGTAATGAAATACTTTTATCATAAAAATGGCAGGCACTGATATTGTCAGCATTACTTATGTAAACTGTCTCAGGCCAGTTGTTACTAACACCAAGTAATGAATTATAATGAAAGTAATGATGCAACAAATGGACAGATGCAAAGTTTTCCTTAGTTCCCTGATTGGCAGTACTAATTTAAACAGATATACAAGCGGTGTTCAAATGCTTATGAAACACTATACAAACAAACATATAATATCTTTCAGCTTAAAAAACCTTGTGCAAAGCGATTAATACATATGAAGTAGTGTATTATATACATACTCAATACATTTGCACTCAAAATTCAATATGGTTAAACCAAAACTAAATGAATTAGTTGAGGGCATTATTTTAGGGCTTTGGAAGCAAAAAATGTCCTACAGAAACATTTTAACATCAAGTAAAACTGATGAGACACACATAATGTTTCTGTTGCTACTGTGCATGCATTAAGTATGGTAAAGGTGTAATTTGTAATAATGTATGCAAAACAGGTAAAAGAGTAACTTTTACCAAACATCATACAGCATCTACTGCTAACTTCATATGGAAAATCCGTAATGTAATTAAATTCATGAATCCGCCCACACACAAAAAAATGGCAGCTAAGTGTAGAGTGTCTCTAGGCACTGTTAACAGAATTAAAGCCAAAATTCTAAAGTCAAACTCAGGAAAAATGTTCACGGCTTAGTGAGGCCCAGGTTTTAAAACAATGTGCTCAATATTAGCATCCATACCTTTGTCTTAACTATGGAAAATGGAAAAATGTAGCCACCACTGACAAGGCTTATAATGTCTGATATGGGTGGTAGTTAAGGTCGACATTGTGTTAACTACGTTTGTTCTAATGAGACAGGCCTAGACAAACTGAAGTTCATAAGACAAGATACATTTGCACTTGGGTTTATGGTTTGGGCTGGTGTTAGTTTCTATGGTAAGACATCTTTGATTTTTATCAATAAAAGGATGAAAGTCAATGCAAAGTATTACATAGACAAGGTTCTAAATTCGTCTAAAAAGATGTTCCATGCCCTTTTACTGGTAGAGAAAATGGTATGGTGTTCCATCAAGACTCAGCTTATAGTTATACTGCCAAAATGACAATTGATTTTCTCAAGAAACACAAAGTCAATTACATAACTCCTGCAGAATGGATGCTAAAAAGCCCAGATACAGCACCCATGGACTTTGGTATTTGGGCATTCTGAAACGTAGGCTACAAAAACACAAGATCTTTATTATGACTGGTCTTCAAAGGGCTCTAAAAGACAAATGGAACAATCTTGAGCAGTTGTGCATAAACCAGATTTTAGAAAGTTGGCCTAATGGTGCAGAATGATTAACTATTGCCATGGTTCCCAGATTGAGCATCTGGCAATAAAACGTATGTGAGTAAATATTTAAGGTGTGTTTAAAACCATTTCATAATAAATTGAACACCTCTACCAGAATGAATACTATGAAAACAAGAGGGCCAAGAAGGCCCTTTTTCGCTCACCTGGGTAAAGATTGCAACATCTATGGTTTGCCTGTGACTTGACCTGGTGACCTAGTTTTTAACCTGAGTCGACCCATGTTCAAACCTGTTCATGATATCATAAATACAACCATTCCGACCCCTAGAGTGTTAACAAGGTTTTTCTATGGTTTGACCAATTGAACTAGTTTTTGACCCAGATGATCAATGTTCGAACCTGTCCAAGATATCATTAAGACAAGCATTTTGACAAGGTTTGGTGAACCTACAATCAAAACTGTGACCTTTGGAGTGTTAACAAAATTTTTCAATGATTTGACCTGGTGACCTTGTTTTTGACCTCAGACAACCCATGTTACAACTTGTCCAAGATATTATTAAAAAACGTTCTGACAAAGTTTGATGAAGATTCAATCAAAATTGAAACGTGTCACATGATTTCCAATCGGTTATTACGATCGTCCTTGTTTTCTTCATAAGTACGAAACTTAGCAAATTATAACTCTATGTACATTTTTATTGTTCCAAAGTCAGTGTGGCTGACACATTTTCCATGTAAATCCTCTTGCTATATCCATTTATTGAGCTAAAACAGTATTCAATTTGTCATGGTGACAGTAATATGCATTGTTTACAATTGCATTATGGTATGGCGTTAACGTGAACCACTCCTATTTTTAGCTGGCATAGACAAAGTTATTTAAAAGGCCTAGGATTCCTAGTTGTAAGTTAAAAAATTGTTCTATAATGTTTTTTTTCCTTTGAAGTAAGTGGCCATGATGTTAAGGGTTCCAGAACTTACCAAATTTGGGTCACTACCATTATTTTTGGTAGCTACCAATATTTATGGTTGAGACGCACTACCACTTTTTGGCCAGTCCTACCAATTTTTGGTATTTCTACCGAGTATAAAAGCTGAGATTTTTTCGTTCTGAGTTAGTTCAGATTTTAATTTTGCCTGGTAAACATCCTTACGCTATTTTTGTAAAGATATTCTAAAAACAGATTTAAGTTAAATCAATCGTTACGTCATACTATAGTATTTTTAGAAACGTATTAAATGCATAACAGGTCTGTAGCTGGTAGCATTATTTTGAACTCAAATTTTAGCGAGATATTCTAAAGCGGTTACATAAACTTAGAATACTTTCGATGTATTTTTAACCAGTGTTCTGCACTCTGGTAACTTTGCCATTCATTTAACAAATGGGAATATTTCATGTTTACAAGAAAGAGTCTTAATTCTTTAAGTTGAAATATTAAGTTATTAGGTAATATAAACCTACCTGACCAGAAAGAGATGTATTTACTTATTAGTCTAGTATTATTGCTCGCAGGTATATTTATGTGCTCTGTCTATTCTATGATATATATGTTAGATAAGACTATATATATATTCTGCAGTTGGGTGTAAAACCTTGTTTATTGGCTAATAATAAATTTGTCATTACATAAATTGCGCATGATCTGAAAATCATTATTTATCACATAACCTGCGGTCCAGGAGTGCCGTAAACCCGTGCCGGAAATATCGTTCGGCACTGCCAAACCGTGCAATAAATATTCAAATTAGCCAAATCACTATATTTGCATATTTTGTATTACTACGCTACTACGATATTTGTAAACATGGTCGACTTTCGGTTCGGAATGATTTTATTAATAAATAAAATGATGATTGTGTAAATAAAATAACGATTTTATGTCTTTTATCTAGCATTTTATCCCAAAACGATTGATAGAAACATGCGCTACTTTTTTGCGCACAGTAGTGGACAGTCTGCACTAGACGTCTTGTACTGACGTCATCTTGATGTCATCATGTAGTCTGTTTCATTTTCTGTGGTCGTTTTTACGATTATGTGATAAATAGTATCTTACACTCGTGCTCATCCTTTACCATTTTTACTAAACTCGTTGACAAAAACAATATGACACTCGGCAGAGCCTCATGCCATATTATTTAGTCAATTCGTTTAATAAAAATGGTAAGGAATGAGCACTCATCCAAGATCCTCTATATATTGCGCGTTTTATCATACATTTTAGTGATCTGTGCATCTGTTTGTCTACCTGTCCGTCTGTCTGTCTGCCTGCCAGACTTTAGTGACTCTAGAAATATAAGTTGACTACATTGAAGCATTATTAATAGCCAACTACCAAACCAATGAGAGTTGACTCTGTTTTTTTTAACTGAATCCATATAGATAAGAAATATGTCTGGTTAAAATTAATTATAAAGCGAGATTATCCCCCCCCCCCTCTCGATTGTAACATTACTATAGCTCATAGAGCATTACATGCTCAGGTGAACTAAAAAACAGGGCTAAAGTGGGGTTTTTACAACTAGAACTATCACTGAAGGTGATTAAATACCCCCCGCAGAGCCCCCTTTTTTTAAAGGCTTAATAACTTAATACAAGCCATTCAGGAGAAGAGTACACAAGATTTTGTTGACAGACAAATAAAAAAGGGGCATAACTCTGTGCAAATAAATCAAAATAATTCTTTTGAAAAATATGCACAAGTAGACCTGATGCCAAAAGTACTGGCAAAGTTTTACCAACATCAAACCAGCCATTTAGGAGAAGAAGTGCACACAAGAGAGGAGAAGAAGTGCACACAAGAGAAACAAGAGAGCCACTATGGCCCTGCATCACTCACCAGAATTAATGTAAATTAACTTGTTACTAAAAAGATAATAAAGGTACACTCATGTAAATATGGGCAAATAATGGGGAACAATAATAATCTTGATAAAGGACCATCAAAGGATACTGCAAATAACAAAGGAGTATTCATGATGACTGGAGGATGCCCAGACCAAATTTGGTGATGATCCAACAACTGGTTCATGAAAAGAAGTCATTTTAAGCCAGAACATCCCTAATCAATTTCCTGCAATTTTTCTAACCTTAGGTAATGTCAGTTATCATCGTGACAATACTCGGCTTCTCTCGGACACCCTCGAAGATTTCCACTGAGCCTTATAATAGTCTCATAAAACTTTGTAATTTTTGTTGACGCGTGTTATTTTAGTAAAAATGGCTGTTATAGTTTATATTATCTATTTTTTAAAACAATATGTTTAACTAAAGACGAAATGATCATGAATTATTATGTTGAAAAAGAAACTGTTTTAAAATACAGTAAAACCCTGATTTTTCAACCATGGATTATCCGAAAACCTGGCGTAATGCGAAAAGAAATTTCGGTCCCGATTTTTTCCTTATATATTTCATTGTAAAATAACCCTGATTATCCGCATAGTCTATATATATATATACATAATCCGAATACCATGGATAATCCGAACTGATAATCAGGTCCCAAAACTCATTTGAATGCGTATTTTCACACCTGTAATCCGAAATGGACAATTAACTCCGATCGACCATACTTGTCTATTGAAAGATTTCTTTATCGTGTCAGAAGGTGTGAACAACAATTTATAAAACCCCATTGACCAAAATATTGTTTGTTTGGTTTATTGTTTGCAATTGCGGGAACATAATTTTCCTATTATGACGCGAATTCAGTTAATTTTGGCTTGATGAATAAAAAATGTGCTTCGGTTTTCATACTATTTACATTATTAGTATGTATGTTTTTTTAAGAATAGTGTTTATTGTAAATAAAACAAATTATAGTACATACAGTTTTTTTTTTTATTAATTTACATGTTCGTCATTTGGAGTGTTCTCCCTTTATTTTCATATAAAACAATGCAGATTTCCTTTGCCCCAGATTATCCGAAACCCCGGATAATCCGAACTAATTTTTCGGTCCCGTCGATTTCGGATAATCGAGGTTCTACTGTATTAGAAATTTGCTTGATACACAATGAATTCTGCTAATCTTTGTTTCATCTGTATGATTTAACTTTCTAAATTTGAAATAAACTTACTCTTCTTTCATTTAGAGGTGTCCGTTGTTCACGGGCTTTCGTTAGCACAGGTTAGACTGTATTTGTCCCAGCTGACAGGAAGGAAATTGGTTACTCTACCAAATCAGACATCATAAACTGATAAGGGGTCTGATCACAGCTTGACATATATCTAGGTAGTGCACAAATGGCAATGTTGTTTATTACTTAATTATTTTCATAATTGGATAAAAGTCATGGTAACTTGAAATTGACAGACTGTACATATATTTAATGCAGATTTTAGTTACAAGGCATGGTGCAAATAGACACAATGAATATGTTTTTAAAATTTGCAGAAAAAAATTAGCACAAAAATAAGTTACTTGTTTTGAAATACCTCATAAAACTTTGATGGTATTTATTGACATCCTACCACATTCATTTTCCTTATCTTGTCTTGGTATAATGTACGCATGTGAACTCAAGAAATGAAGGTATGGCTTGTATCAAACTCATTACAAACATACTAATTACATAACGCTTTTTTGTCCTTAAGATTTGTTTGAGCATGCTGGTTTAGAATTAAGCATCATTATAATATTCATCATCAAAATTACTGTCTGAAAAGAGGGTCGTATTCACCCTATGTGAAATCACCAAGGACTGTATATAAATCAAGTTTTTAAAAATCTTCCTTAGAATAATGTTTAATGTCATTTTGCAGACCGGATTTCTGGATTCATTTAACATTTTATGGGAGGTACCACTGTTGAAATAGGTTTTAAATGATATTTGATTAATGGATTGAGTAATAATATATTACTGTTTGTTTTGTCTTGAATTAGACAGACTTCAGACAGAAATAAGTTTAAATATATTTTTCAATTGCATTCATGCGCTCATATGTTTGTATGGTGGTGTAACAAGTTTTCGTGGTATTAACAAAACATTGCTGTATTTTATGCTAAGTTTTTGTTATTTCAGAATTTTTTACAAATGATCATCATAGAAATTCATTATTAGAAAAATCTCATCTGTTTTTAAAACAAAATTCACTCCAGTACATTCATTTGAGCAGTTTAAGTAAACTAGGTCAGCGGTGTAGACGCAAAAAGTGTGGACTTACGTTTTTGTGGGTCGCCTCAAACTACCCCAAATTTACTGCTATTACTCAATGATTTTTTGGTTTTATTACATGCTTATCTTGATAATTATGCTTGAAACAGTCCCCTATGCAAAGAACCAGTCGATAGCTCCACCTATCTACTGAATATTCAGTACACAAAAGCGTTGCCTAAGAATAAGAATTCATTTAACAATTTAAAGTGTTGGAACTACGCTGTCACAAAATAACAAAATTAGTTTATAATAACCTGTTCATGGCATATTATTAGCAAAAGTTGGCAGGCTAACAAAACTATCAGACCATCTGGTGACAAATTTTCAGGAAAAATGCGCTTGCGCAAACAGGAACGAGGCATACATAAAATACCACGAAAACCTGTTACTCGACCATATAATTCTTTAAGTGTTGTATATTTTTTGTAATGATAACATTGTATATATACGTACAAAAGTGGGTCCTAAATTTTTATAAATATGAACATGTATTAATAAAACAAGTATTTGACTGGACGAACTGGAATTTAGGCTAAACGTTGACTTTTCTGAATTAGAGTTGCAATTTGCGCAGTCGGTAGAAAATTAGTCCCGCAATAAAAGCTTTCAAAATCACTTAATGGATGACTTATAAATACTGTTTTATATAATTAACACATATTTTGATGATGCTGAACCTGAAAATAACATTAGTTTTGATGCGTATTTTCTGTATTCGTGTAGGTCTTTCCGAGGTCTTCAATTCCGTGTAGGCCTTCAATTTGGCAGACCCTCGAAAAGGGGGTTTTGTTTAGTTCAGTCAGTGATACCCAATTATTATGTCTTCCCATCGATCAAGATACTGAAATGGTATCCCTTAGGCGATTAAGATCAGCACCAGCAGAAAGTAAACGCTGACAATATGCCACACTGAACGACATTTACAATGAACATGAGACGGTCAGCGAACTCCAATATATATTTGACAATAGATCAATGGGATGAATATTATTGGGTACGAATGGCGAGCATTATGTAAGTATAAAAATTCGTCCTAAAATAGATGACAAGCAAATGCGACAGTATCTCCGATACACACACTACTTACTAGATATATTTCTTTGTAAAGTGCGCGGAACTAATTCCTAATGAACTTCAATTACCTGTTTATTTAATACAATCATACAGATGAGCCACCAGACGATGAGAATTAGTGCAGACCGAGACTGGAAATGCACAATATGCGGTCCATATTGTGTTAACACGTTGAACGTAGAGTTGTCATCATAATAACAATCTTGCCATTTGAACAGCTTGAACAGCTCCGAATAGAACATAGGTCACATTTTAATGTCAAACAAATTTCAAGTTTGATCTCAGCAAACATGTCCCGTCAAAATGCGAACAACTTGTAGGCATATCTACGTGTAGCATAATGTCCAATCATGTATATAGGTCAGTGAGCAGTATAATGTACAGTCACGTTATATTCAGTCATGTATCTATGCAAGTATAGTATAATATCAATTCATATATATGCTCAGTCTTGCATCTTTGCATGTATTTATAACATCATGTCAAGTCAAGTGTGCATATATCCAGTCATACATACGTTTCTATGAGTGTATAGTATAATGTTCAGCCATGTACGTATGTGTGTATAGTCAGGTACTCTACATTCCAAGTATAGTATAATAATAATGTTCAGTCATGTATCTATGTGTGTATAGTATAATGTTCAGTCATGTATCTATGTGTGTGTAGTATAATGTACAGTCATGTATCTACGTGTGTATAGTAAAATGTACAGTCATGTATCTATGTGTGTATAGTATAATGTACAGTCATGTATCTATGTGTGTATAGCATAATGTACAGTCATGTATCTATGTATGTATAGTATAATGTACAGTCGTGTATCTATGTGTGTTTAGTATAATGTTCAGTCATGTGTCCATGAGTTTAGTATAATGATCAGTCATGCATATGTGTTTAGTATAATGATCAGCCATGTACCTATGTGTTTAGTGTAATGATCAGTCCTGTATATGTGTTTAGTATAATAATCGGTCATTTATATGTGTCATGTCCCTGTCCTTGGAACTGAATTCCGTAAACTAAAAAGTTTTTTAGAACACAATTAAGTCTGTAGACCATGTGTTCTAAATTTAAGCAATGAATGCATCTGTCAATGTGTTATATTGTCATTGAATTTTCAACACATACAAAACGTACTTACGCTTATCATAGTCAGGTATAGTCACTAGAGCTGGGACGGGTAGAAATTTTGTACCCGGGTATCCGAGGCCTTATTACCCACGGTACCCGGGTACCCGCAGTATTTTTTCCGAAAGAGTTGTCATTCCTGCATCCTGGTACTCTATTGCTTATAAAATGGCATCAAACCAAACTGCATCAAGAAGCCATGTTTGGCAATTTTTCACGCTTCTTGGCGAGAAGCAGAAAACAACATGTAACATTTTGGACCTTGAATTAAGCTACCGCGGCGGCGGTACCTCCTCCATGAAGAAGCATATGGAGTTTAAGCATCCTATGACGATCCAAAAACGATCCGCTTCAACCCACGTCAACGCCGATGGTGATGCGACAGCTGTTAAAATACAGCAAACAAAACTCGACGGTAAATTTTATTCTAACTTCTACGTGGGATTTATTGAAATTGCTATGAATGAAAGATTTCCTTCAAACTCTAAAACCTGGTTACAATCCACCTACGCGCAAGACAATAAAAACGTACTAGATGGGCATGTATCAGCATGCCATAGATGATGTGAAATCCTGTCTAAAAGATTTAACTGTTTGTTTTACCACTGATATGTAGACCAGTTGTGACACTCAAGGGTATATTACTGTTACGGCTCATTATATTGATGTTGATTGGGAACTTGTGAAGCTTGTATTGGCTACGCGTTAAATGGAAAGTCGCCACACTTGGGAAAATATTAGCCATTGTTTGACTGATATAAAAACTGAATTTTCTATTTCAGAGGTGCATTCTGTCACTACTGATAATGCATCTAACATGCATTCGGCAAATAAATGCATAGGTGTCCCTCGAGTAAAATGCTTCGCACACACGCTGCAATTGGCAGTAAATGAAGGTTTGTCCCTCCAGTCAATCACAAATATGACCATACCCGAAAGCTTACTTTTTTTCTAAGTCAGTTTTGGCTTCCAATGCATTGTCTGCTTTACAGCAAAGGCTTGGTAAGGACACTAAGAGCCCTATTTTTGACGTATGTACACGTTGGAACTCAACGTACTTCATGGTCCAACGTCTTCAGGAAATTAAGTCCGAGCTGTACACCGTTCGAAACCTGCCTGAATTTTCAAGTCACAAACATCTGTTTCTTAAAGAAAACCATTGGGCTGTTATCGATCAAATCATTCCCTTGTTAAAGGTCTTAGAAGAAACGATCTAGGTCCTCTGTGTTGAGGAGTATGCAACCAGCAGCCTTGTATTTCCTCTTATATTTGGTTTACTGAAAAATCATTTGCGTGAAAATGAATTAGATAGTGTCCTTGTGCGTGACCTAAAAATCAAAATAGCAAATGGAATAAAAAAGCGTCTCCTTTCTGGGGAGGATGAGATCCCATATTATAAGTCAGTGTGCATGATAAGCACCGTTCTTGATCCAAGATACAAGCGCTCGCGCTTTTTAACAGAGGACAAGAAAAATGCTGCTTATAGCGAGGTAAAGAATCTCTTCTATAGTTCAGACCCTGCTTCTGAACTAAGTTCGAACCCGAAATCGCAAATACACTGAACATTTCTGTTAAGTCTGAGCCTGGCCTTAACCCATCTGAAAAAAGGCAGGAAAAACATAGCAATGCCCTTCACTTTATAATGGGCGACATAATTGAAATCGGCGATGATGAACACAAGGAATACTGTGAATTTGAACAGTATATTTCTGAGTCGGTCCGGCCGATTTCCCTTAATCCCCTTTTATGGCGGAAAAAGAGAATCAGGTCCGATTCCCAAAGTTATCAAACCTAGCTAGAAAATTTCTTAGTATCCCAGCAACTTCTGTTCCTTCAGAACGAGTTTTCAGTGTTGCAGGGTTGACCATAACAAAGCAACGAGCGAGCCTTGATCCAACTGTTGCCGACGCAATAATTTTCATGAACAAATATAACAAAACCAGGTTACGTACTTACAAGCCATCTACGGTCAGTACTCGTCCCAGCTCTAATAGTCACTAACACATTTTATTTTTCATATCGATCCCAATAACTTCTAATCCTTCAGACATAAAAAACGAAGTGCCCGTCTGTAAATATTGCGTCAATATTTCGTTTTATCGTAGATTCCTGATGTCATATTTTATTTATAAAGCCTTATTACTGGAGGGAAGCGTAAGCGTGTATCATGTTGTTACTATTGTGCCGATGTTTCTCACTTTATTTTTCGTGGAGCGAAATTTTCACTAAATTTTGTTCTACTATATGTCGAATAGCGCTGACTCCTGACTTTTCTTGTCTAAAAGACAAAGAATGAACAAATAGTTTCCTCTGAACTTCATTATGCTATGTTCAACTAAGTTAATGATGAAGAGTGTAAAACGTGACAGTACGTGAAATATGAATGATAAATTGTAAAAGATATACTGATTAATCACAATTTAAAAAGTCTAAATCGTTCCTTTATTTAAAACAAAGACACCACTTTCTGATCACCATTTCATTCCACTTCAGTAAAATGTACATGGAAGAAATGTTAATATTCTGCAATTCAAACCCATTCACATAAATAAAGGCATTAAAAACTGCTGTTTATAACAAGCTTCAAGTTTGTTAGCAATCGGCAACACATTTGCCTTGGGCCTTTGAAAATTGCAAATAACTTATGACAAAAACAATGTTTATATACACAGTGACAATGTACATAAATTTACGAAAAATAGACAAACAAAAAGGAGACAAAACATTATACAAAAGCACATCAATACAATAAACGATCAGTAGTGGAGACACAGTTTACTCATGAAGTATTTTCACGTATGCATAGAGCTTCTTTTACATATCTTGCAATATTTAACAAACCCATTTTACGTTTTGTTGACGTAAATGCATTAATAACAATATTTACACTGTAAAATTTCCTTTCAAATTCAAACGTTAAAATTCGACAGGTAATTTGTTCAGGTAATCGTTTGCCTGGTAATACAATACATATAAGGATACAGAGCTTACAAATAAGATGTTTCAAAGCATAACTGAATACAACAGTTTAATTTACAACCTAAAATGGCTTAATTTCCTCTATTACTCTGATAATACACAAGTAAATGTCCTGTCTAATTAGACAAAAAATTATACATTTTCCTCCGAACTTTATTGTAGTATGTTCAACGGAGTTCAACGAAGTCAAAATTGAAGAAAGATTTCTCACATATATTTTCATTCAATAAGAATAATCGTTCCAAAATTTTAAACATATTAAACAAAGAAAAATTAACGATTCCGTGATGTGCTCGGAACTGGCCCTTCAGCTATCACTGAAATTGGTATTTATTAAAAGTATGTAACTTAACAATCCATATTTTGCGTCAGGGAGTAATAAACTTCAAGACTAGACCTTACCATCAAGATCAAGAAATAGATCCACTTTATATAAAATCTACATTCGAAAATGCTATTCAATATAAATAACATGGTACATGACGTAGGAACTGATCACTACGTGGACCCAAAACACACAAACAGTAGTATTGTTTCTCGGGTTTGCCTTTAAAAATAATAGCATTAATGTAGAAATTAGAAACATACGTATTCCTGTCAGACTGACTGCAATATTGTAAATTATAATGAGTAGCTAAAAATTCAGTCTACTAATTGTTCGGTCAAACTAGCTGAAATGATAATTATATTGTAATCATTGTATATTTTAATCAAAATGTTACAATACCAAACATAATATTCCATAACAATTTGGACGAACCAAGCCTGCCGAAATAACAAACAACTACAGTGAAGCACAATACCCCCTAAAAAAGCGGGTGGGTAGGTTAGTGGAACGAAAAATCAAGCAATAATCAAATGTGGTATAACAACGTCAAGCAACTGGTTTTTACCAAGTCCAAGGTAATAGAATTAGTGCAATATAAATACATGCATTGTAAATATATTTTAAATGGTAGGAATAGTACTTTCTCTCGAGAGTTTATGGATAATTAGGAAGATATTCATTGTTTATTAATCGTTTAACGCACATTATAAAGGGCAGGTTTAAAGTTTTAAGTACAGATAATTAAAATAATAAAACATGTTTATGTGCAATCATTAAATGATTGTAATGATAAAATAAATTGGGTGCGGAATGTTAAGACTATTTTATGTAATAACGGTTTCACTTACAAATGGAATAATCCGCACAATGTTGCACAAAACATTATTCCTATGACAATTTTGTTCAAGACTGGCATCTTAATAAAGAAACCAGTCCAATTATGATGCTTTATAATACAAAAATTGCATTTCACTATGATTCTTATTTAGGTATTCCATCTAATATTTTTAGGTCTTTCATTGCTAGAATTAGGATTTCAACACATCCTTAAGAATTGAGACTGGAAAGTATCCCAGAAATGGGGAAGAAAGAAATGAAAGTTAATGCATATTTTGGAATTATAGAAATGTATAATATAGAAGATGGAGACAATTTTCAACGGGTATGCCAGCAAGCTATCAATATTTCAAATTTGGAGAAAACATATCCGAGCACAGTATCGTTGGAATAATTGTGTAATGCACCTCAGTCTGCTGATGCTTCTGTTCAAATTGCATTACATGCTCATTACAGTATGTTACATTGAGCTTCAATACACCCACACAATGTACATGTGTATTTAAAAGCTGGCTCTAGAATTCATGCTCATCCACTGTTTCTTATAGTGACAACTGAAAATAAAACATTGATCTGTTATTTTCAGTCAGTATGGATTGGCATTTTTGAATACAGAACTTTATTACACTGACACCCTATGTCATTAAATTGATTGCTTTACATGTTTCTATAATAATTTCTGGCATAATTGCTGTGTTTGATGCATATTTTGGTAAATCTTTTCACGGTTATTTTTTGATAGTACAATTGTGATTTACTAAATTGAACTCTGTGATATATTCAAGATGCATAATTTTGTTGCAAGAAAACAAAGGTTAGAAAATGAAACCTTGTTTACAGATTAAGCCAATTGAGTTTTTCACAACACATGCATCTTAAGAAGTTTACATTTCTATATTCCGATTTCGGATCAATGACGCAAAATGTATTAAGGAAGCATTTATATCCTTCGATAAAGTATAATTTCTGCCATACTGACTCCCTTTTACGCGCATACACGTACTTCACTTATATACTTCCTATAAATATCATTCTTTTTTTAATTCACCCCTAATTTTTGTATGTTTTTTTTTCTGAATGTCACAATATGCAATCATTGCAAAATAACCAGCGTCAAAGAAATGGTAAATATTTGTTGCTCTGAAATTTGGACTAATTTGTCTTATTTGAGTTTTCATCCCTCTATGAAGATGATTCCATCTGTACAGCACATAATCACAAGCCGAAAATTGCTAATAATCAATACTTAATGATAATTTCTTGCCAAGACGGTGACTATTTTATATGTTCGCTGTTGTGTTTACTTTTGAGCGCATCGATTAAGGGGGCTAACTATTGTAATAACTAATTAACATACTAAGGGAGATAATTATTGACTTCGTCACGTGACTAGCATTCTGCCATGATCACGTGATATTATGGTGAAACAGCTGATTGCAGATAAAGAAAGAGAAAATTGAGGACATCATATGGGCGATATTGAAAAATGAAAACATATTATGGATCATACTGACAGGTAAATTATTTCTCTTTCCGTGTTTTATGAATAAATTCAATGTACTCTCTCATAGTGTAACCAACTAGTCGACACAATTTTCTCGGCTTAACATACATGTTTACGGGTTATTTAGGCTACGCTCGTCTTAAGGCAGTTATATACTGCACCCGTTGTTAGTCAGTTGCAAAATGATTCGTCTGCAGTGTAATAATATAACATTTTTATGAAGGATTGTGGTCGTAGGACAGAACAAGCAGATATACAGTTTAAACCGGATATTTTCCCACAAAACCGGTAAAAGAATAACTTAAGACGTTTTCATTTTCATTCCTATTGATTTGTTGTGTAAAGAAGTTAAACACGTTTATTACATGTGTAAGATAAAAACGTTTATTACATGTGTAAGATAAAAACGTTTATTACATGTGTAAAATGATTATTATTTTTATCTTAATACGACGTAAAACTGCAACTGATGACGTGAAATAGATGTTTTTGCTAATATCAGAGAGATGAAAGCTGGCCATTATTTGTGTTGTTTTATTTTATCGCTCTGTTCCGAACTGCCAGAATCAATGATTCAACGAAGCATGTGTGCATACCAGTGATGGTAACAAAGACTAATCAATACTAACATAAACATTGTAGAAATATTTGTTCTTACATCTAAGTTATTACTAGAAGTCTACCAATCCGCCAACTATAGACAACTTACACTATCATTGTTAGTTTTATGTATCAGATATCAGATCACTTCCACCATGTTTTATGAAACTTATCGCCGTGATTTAGTTTCAATGTTTATAAAATTAAGCCATGTTCCTGTCTAATATTGTAAAATTTACCCATTATTAGATACAGTCCAATTTGTGTTGAATTAATTCGATTAGTAAATATTTACACCTGGATGACTGGAGACGTATTTTCGCTAGTTTTATTTCATATTTGTAGATAATTCTGCAAAAAGTTTCGTACTACAATAACGTGTTCTAGAATACATTAGTGTACTTCATGATTTTGATGTACGGCTTGGTCAACTAATTCTTGCACGATAGCGTACCCGTAAAGTGAATTTAAATAACTATTAATCGTAACAATATGCGATGTGTCGTCAGTCGCGTAACCAGGCTAAATTGAAGCGGATTTAAAAATTTGATGCATTCTAAAGTAGCTAGTTTAACCCCATCTCAGTCAAGAATTTGATTGATTTTAGTTTCTTATTACAGCCATTTTACCATCCCTGTATAAATTATATCACATATATATTATTCCTTTTTTGACTTTAATATTTATTGAAAAAATGATGTGGACTCAGCTGCGTACTTGCGTATTGGCAGGTACGTACCTAATTGTTAAATCATTTTGTTATGTTAATTTTGTTTTCGCACGAACTGCTTTTGCTAATTATTTGTATAATTTATTAGCATGAGGTACGGTTTAAGTGTACTATTTTTAAATTCTTAATGAAGATAATATTTGTAAAAGTAGAGCAATCGGTACCTGTAGTACAAGATAGCACAATAATGTACAACATTTTAATGCTGTCATGTACTCCTACAGGATATTAATTTCCAGTCCTTTGTATTCATACAAATGATTTGATTGTTTATAAACACCTGGTTTATAAAACGTGTTATCTAGTTTATTCAGTTTATTCTCTCGGCGCATATGTGTACATGTGATATGAAGATTATATTTAGGTATTAGTACATAAAAGTAATATACCCTAGGTGTGACTTTGATGCATAAATCTAAGACAATAAAAATAATACGATAATAGATATTTAAGCATTGCATAAAATTAAGAGGTTACACATTTTGCCAGGTGGTTTTATAATGAATAAGCATGTGGTTAAGAAAAACAGATAATTTCAATATATTACAATACTCTTGTTGATTCATTTATTTACAAACTGTATGTACATTTTTGTTGTTTTTCTATTGATAGTTGGGAATAATCGAGATCAGATCTGAAAAATAAGAACAATCGAAAACATAGTGAAAATCATCTCCGATTTCATTCAAATTGCATATTAAACATTTTATAGTATTTCTTTCAATCATTCGCGAACAAGTTTCTATTCCTTTTTTTGTCTGATTTCAAAATGGGTTATTTGTTGATGCATAAAACACTGATATTTTCACCATTTAACATTGTTCGAATTTAGAGATTTAAATGTCCAAAACCTACATAAATTATATAAATGTATCACGAACACTCCAGAGTGAAGAACGATAGTATAAGTTGAAGATATAAATGACACTGAAATTAAAAGTTAAATCATGTTATACATAAAAGTACAGATGATATAAAAGCTAAAAATAAGACTGACATTTTAGGTAAAAACTTTTTCGTATATCTTCTTAAAGAAGGATCTGTGTGTTATTATTAGCAGGGTAAAGCATGAATTGTGCGTTTTCGTATGTTGAGTCACTGTACTCATCACACGAGTGTAAAACGTGCACTGTATGCATGATGAGTCACTGTACTCATCACACGAGTGTAAAACGTGCACTGTATGCATGATGAGTCACTGTACTCATCACACGAGTGTAAAACGTGCACTGTATGCATGATGACTCACTGTACTCATTACACGAGTGTAAAACGTGAACTGTATGCATGATGAGTCACTGTTCTTATCACACGAGTGTAAAACGTGGACTGTATGTATGATGAGTTACTGTACTCACCACACGAGTGTAAAACGTGAACTGTATGCATGATGAGTCACTGTACTCATCACACGAGTGCAAAACGCACACTGTATGCATGATAAATTGATGAACGTTGATTCGTCGTCTGTTAATAAATTACTATAGTGTTCAAACTCTCTAAATTTTGATAAATATACTGTTTGAGGGCATATGTGTATTCTTTTTAGTCTCTGTCATTTAATTTTTATTACATGTATTTGTAACAACGTACATATTTTGAATATCGAGACTAAATATGACTGTAAATATGAGGTAAAATACCTTATTGATATGTTTTACACCTTGATTGTGACAAAATGTTCTACGTAACGTTCCATTGATTGATTTCGCAGAATCGTAGCAGATACTGTGTTTGGATTACCTGACACACTGTACATGAAACACCTGACATACTGGACTTGAAACACCTGACACACGGAACTTGGAACACCTGACATACTGTACATGGAATATCTGACATACTGGACTTGGAACACATAACAAACTGGACTTGGAACACCTGATACACTGGACTTGGAACACCTGACATACTGTACATGGAACACCTGACATACTTGACTTGGAACACATGACATACTGGACTTGGAACACCTGATACACTGGACTTGGAACACCTGATACACTAGACTTGGAACACCTGACACACTTGACTTGAAACACCTTATTTACCGGCTATGGAACACCTGACATACTGTACATGGAACACCTGACATACTGGACTGGGAACACCTGACATACTGGACTTGGAACACCTGACATACTGTACATGGAACACCTGACATACTGTACGTGGAACACATGACATACTGGACTTGGAACACCTGACACACTGGACTTGGAACAACTGACATACTTGACTTGAAACACCTTATATACCGGCTATGGAACACCTGACATACTGTACATGGAACACCTGACATACTGGACGTGGAACACATGACATACTGGACTTGGAACACATGACATACTTGACTTGAAACACCTTATATACCGGCTATGGAACACCTGACATACTGTACATGGAACACATGACATACTGGACTTGGAATATTTGACATACTGGACTTGGAATATTTGACATACTGGACTTGGAACACCTGAAAGACAACACATGATACAGATCTGTAAAAGTATTGTTGCATGATTACGTAGGAAAGATCTATATAGATATCGTCGTATCATCACATGGGAATAGACCTGTGTATACATCTCATTGTATCACCTCGTGGAAACTGATCTGTAAATGTATTGTTGCCTGAACTCTATGTATTATTGTATCACCACGTTGGGACAGACCTGTATATGTATTATTGTATCACCACTTTGGGACAGACCTGTATAATGTATTATTGTATCACCACTTTGGGACAGACCTGTATAATGTATTATTGTATCACCACTTTGGAACAAATCTGTATCAATATATATCGTTGTTTCACCACGTGGGTGCAGATAAGTAGATATAAATCGTTGTGTCATCTATTAGGTACAGATAAGTGGATATAAATAGTCCTATATAACGGACTACCCTATATTCTCTTGACTAAAAGAATTTAAATCAACGTCTCATATGTTACCCATGATATGTGTGTGATATCACCGACAGTGATGCTGTATAAGACAATTGATCAAGGTTTGATAAATAAATTATGCAAACAGCCTAATAGAACTGAGAACATGTCATTTGATACTCGTGTCGAGGTATAAACGTTTTCCAGTGCACAATTAATATCCTGTACGAGTATTGTGTAAAGCTAAACTACACTAGTAGTTCACTTATGCTTTTCATGATATATTGACCGACGCAAAATACGAATTTACTCAACAAATTTTGTACTGGTTCGATAATTATATAGGTACATCGTCAGTCCCCGTCAGAATCAATTTCTATAAAAATAATGGTAAATAGTATAGTAGAAACGACCGATGCTAAAAACTGTGACAAAATGTGTGCAAACTACTAGACACAATTTAAAATGATATCAGCAACACATAACAAATACGCCAGATATTGATTGAAAATGCTAAAACAGACTGTTACGACCACTATTTCATTAAAAAAACTAATTCAGTGACCCCGTTTTTTCTTTTTATTTTTCTGATAAGCATACATTGAAATATTAATCCTGAAAAAATGAGCTTTCTATTCAAGGAAACAACGATGGAAATAGTCTTTAAGACTCTATGTTTTTATACTTACGGATGCTTGATGCGTCCTCTGCCATTTAGCTGGAAATATAAAATTTGGTGTATTCAAATATTTCGTGCATGTGATTTGTATACAGTCAGTGTTTTACTTGTATACTGACTCTGTGAATCCTATTTATGCCTCTGTGTATGACGTTTTCAGTAAAGACACCAATCGGGTAACTACATTCATGTATTCAACAAACAAGATACTGGGATTTAATCACTAATTAGCCGCTAATATTCCACTAATTGCATTCAATATAGTGATATGATAAACAAGCTGACTTAAAGTTATGTCAATATAAATATATAAATATGAATATATATATTGTTTCGGAAGTGACTTTATCAAACATATTCACCATGCAATGTTATTTAATGATAAATATTAGGATATTTTATAAACCAGTCATAAAACACGATATCGTACCCAGCCATTTGCTGTGTGTACTTGTTAAACCGTGGATCATTGTACGTGGTGTTAATTATACCTCGATGTTGCATCATGTTACTTACGGTCTTTAATACATAACTGGTAAGATAAACACCGACAATGTCAATGTAGAAATATACCATCCACTTAACCATAAACTTTCTTGATGAAAGATTGTTGTTCTGAATACAAAATTACATTTGAACTATCTCATTGAATGTGTCACACTTGTCATTCGATTTTGAAGATTTTTCAATAAAATATTATACCTTTCAAGAGGTCTAATATTTTGGATGTCGATGGGGGCGATACTGGCAACGATGGATTTGTTATACAGTGAAACGTCTGTCAGATGGAGCATATTGTCAAGTACCACACAGAACGTAATCGGGCTTACCTTAGGCAACACATCAAATTATACATAAATAGGACGCACAGCGTGTTTTCCAAACCTTTTTATAACAATTATTTCCAGGATATAAATTTAAGTTAGGATTTTATATAGGTTTATCATCGCTGTTAAAATGTAAAATATTCATTAATTAATATACTGTAAAAGGAGACAGTAAACTAATTACTTCATATATCACCAACTTTAGCTTTTTTGCCAAAAGCCACATCGCCTAAAGCTTGGATATTTGATGTGTTAATTTGCCTTCTACCAAGTCATGCCCCTGTGGTTACTTATTTTACGTAGATTATATAGGGAAAACATCATAAATCTTCTTGGAAAGAAACCAAATGGCCTGCAGCTTAAATATTTGGTGCATAGCGTTTTCTAGCAGAACTCTACCGATATTTAACAAATGATGCCCCTGGGGTCAAAATTTGCCAAACCCCGGGAATCACTTGTTTGATGTAGACTTATATAGGGGAAACCTTTAAACATCTTCTTGGCCAAAACCGCCTGGCCTAGATCTTAGAACTAAGTGGGTAATATTGTCCAGTGATCCTCTTTTTCGAATTTAACGCCGCACAACAGCCAGAGTCATTTGGTGTCTTAGCCTTAACAGTGGAGGAATACCCCAGGCTTACGCTTTCTTACATCTGAAATTTGGTCTTTGGTTGGATTCGAACTCACAGCGTGAGGGGTAGTGATTACATGTCATAGATCGTAACCACTCGACCATGGAGGCCCCAGCGGTCCTCTACCAAGATTGTTCAAATTATGCCCCTGGTGTCAAGATTGATCTAGGGGAACTTGTCTAACACAGGTTATGTAAAGAAAAAAATTCTGTCCCATAAGCACATGACCTAGAGCTTAGATATTTAGTGAAAAGCATGGTCTTATGACCCTCAATGATGTCCTTTACTAAGACTGATCAAATAATGCTCCTGCGGTCAAAATTGGTTCTGCCCTTACAGTCAATTGTTTATCAAGTTGTCAATTTATCAGGTCATTCAGGTGAGCGATTTTGAGCCATCATGGTTCTCTTATCTTATTCGATATTTTCTATATGACTGTTATACAGCTGTTAAAATTGTTAACAATACTTATGTGATACTACGCCGGATATAGAAACATATCCTTATTAAAGGACAGTAATTACCACAGGACTGGATGTATGTTTTAATACCTTAAATATGCAGCAGGTTGATTGTGATAAATCAATACTACCGTGATACGCTTGGTTCAAGGTCACGTTTATGATGTTAAACCAGTAGTGATACTTAATAATGTTAAAATCTACACGACCAACAAAACTGGACAGATGAATTCTCCGTTACATATACATTAAGTGAATTGAATCACTGAGAACTGATAACTGTACAATAAATACAGTCTACATGTAGAAAGTGGGCCACAATGAATCACGTGGTTACGATATTTTATAACGTTGTATTTCTTTGTATATACACAATGAATAAGTGATGTATTGAATTCATCTCGTTTAGCCACTTGAACTTTGTATGTTGACATTAGTTGAGACTCCTGAAAAATGGTACAAACTGTATGAACAATCTTATCGAGCCACCGAGGACGATTATACACAGCGTCTTGTTTCTTGTACAGTTGATAAAATCCATTCTCTCGGTTACGTATTTATCATGTACTCAACAATTCACATTTCACAAAATATTTATTACACTTATAAAAAAGTACTATATTTGTGTGTTATTCACATTTCACAAAATATTTATTACACTTATAAAAAAGTTTTATATTTGTGTGTTATGGTTTATTACCGTCACGTAGTAAGCCGAGTATTATTCTGGAATACATAGAATATGCACACACGATATCTCATACCTCTATCTCATTGAAATAATATCTTATTAACAAAAAATGACGTTTTTTTTAAATAATTTCTTTTTGTCCTCACAAATTTTCTACTTCTTCTAGTCATTTGTTTGAAACTTGCAGTTTAATACGTTTTTTAGCTCACCAGAACCGAAGATTCAAGGTGAGCTATAAGGCTGGGTTGGTGGATGCTCCGGCGTCCGTCGTCTGGTGTCAACAATGGTCTTCTCCTCAGAAACCAGTTGGATTTACTTCAAATTTGCTGTGTAGAAGCTTTTTGACGTTCTAACTGCAATTTGCTCATATTATACCAGTTGGCCCCTTTTAGCGGTCACTAGAGCTAAAAATAGAAAAAAAATCATCTTCTTCTCATGAACAAATGGATGGATCATCACCAAACTTGGTCTGTAGCATCCTTAGATAGACTTTTATCAGATTTGCTAAAATAAAAATGTTTGTCCCCGATTAATGGCCGCTATAGCTAAAAATAGAAATACCTTAAAATGACTTGTTTTCGTGAACCAGTTGTTGGATCATCACCAAATTGGGTCTGTGGCATCCTTCTGTCATCACGAATATTCCTTTGTAGTATCCTTTGATGGTCCTTTATCGATATTGTTATTGTTCCCTATTATTTGCCCACAACTGTACGTTTATTACCTTTTTAGTAGCAAGTTGATTAACATTTATTTTGGTGAGCGATGCAGGGCCATCATGGCCCTCTTGTTATTCTACTGTAAACGATGCGTACAGCGTGATTTGTTATCACATGTACACGGCGAAATGAGTTCCGTCCAACGTCGCAAAAAATGACAGATATAATTATGTTATATGTTAGACCCCTTATTAATACCATTGCTTTGCATCGTAACATATCCTTTTGTTCCAGTCTTGATTCTTAGGTTAGAACTATGCCAGTAAATATAAGTATATATACTAGTAAATAAATGGAGAATGCAGGCATTAATCAATAAATAGAAATAATAGATTAATAATCTTATTATCATGTATGTCTACTTACATGTACTATAAACGTCACGCGATGTACTGCTAATGTCAACTATTACTACGGGTGTGTGCTTGTTACATAGATGAGCGATACAGTACCCTCACGTTACTCTTGGTTGATAAATCAAATTTGTTCTATTTTTCAATATCTGTTAGCCAATACTATTCTATTATGAATAGATTTATGAAAATGTTTGAATCATGCTGTCTGTCGTGTTTGATACGTGATCCTGATTTGTTAATCAGATAACTTGCATGCAGCAAGCGTGCATCGCAGTAAGGGGCTTACATGCAATATGGCATCTTAATTATAAACATTTACACCAGTTGTCTTTGTACTTCGAATAGAAATCCTCGCTACATGTGAGTTTGAAAATCTACATTTGTATTTTAGTTTGATGCTTACTTTATTTTTCTGAATGCTGTATTGTTTAAAATGTTTTGCAAACGGAACAGTCCTTCTTTTTAGGTTTTTGTGTGTTTATTTGTATACTGATGTAAAGAATATTGTCTCGGGGATCAATTTTAGATATAAACTTGGATCACCTCACTTGTTGTACTAAATGGTTCGTAGTAATTATGAGAGGATACTTATTTTAAAGGTTTTATGGCACTTTACATTTGTATATCTCGCATTTCCTACCAGTGTGTCCAAATGTCATACAGGTATCTGGAAGACTTGTATGTTGATTGTTGTACTTACGTTTGTTTAATTCTGCTAAAGTTGGTGAAGGTTTTCATTGGGAACATGGTAACACGCGATTTAGAGACGAATTAGAGACATTGTTCGAGACATTGTTAGAGACATGATTAGGGAAATTTTTAGACATGTGATTAGAGATGTTATTTATAGACATAATCAGGGATGTAATTTTGAGACATGATTAGAAATGTAATTTAGAGACATAATTACATATATAATTAAAGAGGTAATTTAGAGATATAATTACATATATAATTAAAGATGTAATTTTGAGACATAATTACATATATAATTAAAGATGTAATTTAGAGACATAATTAGATATATAATTAGAGATGTAATTTAGAGACATAATTACATATATGATTAAAGATGTAATTTAGAGACATAGTTACATATATAATTAGAGATGTAATTTAGAGACATAATTACATATATAATTAGGGATGTAATTTAGAGACATAATTACATATATAATTAGAGATGTAATTTAGAGACATAATTACATATATAAATAGAGATGTAATTTAGAGACATAATTAGAGACGTGATTGGAGATGTGATTTATAAAATGACATTATATTCATGTAAGAAGTGTATAAAGTTCAAGCATTTGCCTTGTGTAAAATTATGACATAAGAGATCTGATCTTCCGGTTGCCCTTGAACACACTGTATATAACACTTCATTTCTGAAATTTAGTACGGACTCATTACATTTACCAAAGGGTACCATGAGAATTAAGCGCTCTCTACATTATACATATTCACATAAAGACTATATGCCTCCGTTCCTCTCTTCCTCCATTCCTGCTCCCTCTCCTTCCCTTTACACACGATATTGTTGCTATTTGTGTTTGATGATGAATAACGCGTGAGTGTAATTAAATACCGTGTAAACGAGTCAGCAGTGAAAATAAGTGTTATAAATAAGTTAACAACATGCGTGATGGATAGTCTATAATCACACTCGTCTACAGCATTATTGTATGATATATGGCCAGACTAAAACAATGCACTTAAGTAGCGTACTTGGACTTTTAATGGAAACTGAACCCTGGAACTCTTTCTTATTCGTACATTCTCTAGTGTTGTTATATATTCGATATGACTTTGATGTGAGCATAATGATAGAGTTTAGTAGTTTAAAGACGAATTATGTATGGATTTATTATTGGGGTAATTTACATAATAAGGTGAAGTTGTTGCATCCTTATGTGATTTCAGCGTTTGGATACTACGGATAGTATTAAAATACTTGTGTTTCTGTGGTAACAAACTTCTTGTATCAATTTTATCTGAAACTTTTCCTTTGAGCGGAGTGAAGTTAGTTATAGTTTATGTTTTATTGTCATTCTTGGATATTTAAATGTAAATTGTTGGACTGAAGTTTGCGTTGTACTCGTTTTCATCCAATTTCGTAATTTAAGTTCTTTGCATCATCGGAAGATTACGTATATATGTATACTTATTAAATAGTATGTATTGTAAATGATTCGTGTATAATATTACTTGTCCGTGTTATGTCAACAATCTACGCGAGCTGTATGTGCCGAAATAACGCCAAGTGTGAGTTTGTCTACATTTTTTCATCCTTATCATCTGATATAACCTTACGATAATGGTAAATAATATTATGAAATATTATGACTTTTGAATAGAAAGAATAATTTATTGAATATCGTGTTTCATTTACATCTAATGAATAACATGTCGATACACCAGGATTAAGAGTACACATGTATAAGTAGGTGGACGGCACAAAAGTCTAGGATCTCACATCTGAACCAGCCAGTAGTTCATTGGTAACAAAGTTAACACTGTGACTTGAGTTCTGTATGATTTGTTTCCACGTGTCATCTTCAGACATTTGCATAAAACTCATATAAAGACAAGCGTTCAACCATTCCGACAATATGCGCCCGTAAAAAGAACTCAATTACGGTTTGTGTGGTTTCCTTACAACTTTAAAAATGTCATCCGGAGAGGAGTGTTGTTGTGCAGTGAAACCAATTCATCATTCTGATTGTGCAGATTAAGTAAATTCCAAAGTCTGATTGTAGATTGAAGACTCATACTCATACATACTTACGTTAACGCTGTATCTTGATGCTACAATGTTGTTAAATTGAAAAAGCAAATTACAAAACTTAGAATAATTATCACATTATCCGCGATTTTCATGAGTCTGTATGTGTGTAAGTAGTTTTGCCTATATTTATCACCTTACAATGTATTAAACATATGATACTACTGTTTGATGAAACTTTCATTAAATACACAGTCGACATATAGTTGCACTAAGTGACTGAGTGGTTTTGAAATCAGAAATTTGGTGTCCGATATTTGTATAATATCAGCGTAAGCAAGCCTTCAATATTGTTTTTCGCCGTTATTTTGTACAACGTGGTGCTACAATAAAGATTCAATAAATAACATCTAAACATCTGATAAGCCTGATTAGTTTAACATTTTCTTTTTCACGGAAAATGCGATCCAGATCGTTCTGTACGATGCGAATGAATTATTCTAATCCTCTGACGATGTAGAAATCTGCGTAGATGTTTACACGTCTAATTGGTTTAAGATTACTTTCTGATGTGGCCAAGGGCAATTAAAAGTCCTGTTGCTAAACTATACACGGATTGTTTACACTATCACTGACCATCACCTTAGTCATTTTAATGACTAGCTAGTTGTCGAATTTTGCGTATTTTTTTTAAATAAATAGGTTTGCGCCATGTGTGTGCGTCTAACGACATTTATAAGGCAAATTTGTAAAACATTGAATTCGCTAATTCAAATTATTATAGCCGTTAAATCATTTACTAGCAGGTCTCAAAAGTACATGTATACACATTTATTCATCTAATTTCCAAGCGTTAAGTATGTTCATTTGTATTTTTAGATCGATGCATTCATTAAGAAAGTGAATATTTTGACTATATTGAACCATGGGAGGAGGCAGGGAGAAAGATTCAAACGCTAAAATGCCACAGGACGGCAAAGGGGATAAAATGGCGTCAGTTCCGACGGAAACTGAACAATCAAAACCACTGAAAACTAATGAAGAAGTGATCACTCCTCCAGACGGCGGGTGGGGATGGATGGTAGTTCTTTCATCATTCATGATTCATGTCATTGCTGATGGTATTGTGTATTCATTTGGAATATTTTATATAGAATTTCTGGACTATTACAAGGGTGGTAAAGGTGAGACAGCCTGGGTAGGATCCCTAGTTCCTGGTGTAACGTTAAGTGTTGGTGAGTATAAAATATATCCATTCTCTTTTAATCAGTATCTTTAGCTGTCTTGCATTATGTTATTGTCCGTGTTTAGGCACACGCGGCTTGGATTTCCGATCAATTTACTGATCATTTTGGTTGTATTTTTATGTCCTTATTCCACGACATAAGGATCCGTTACAATTTATGTATACATGCTATTTTGTATTTAAATCTGAAAAATACATATGTCTATATAAATTCATTGCGACATTTGTGTTTTTGACTTATTTTGCACCGGTTCATGAACAGGGTTAATACGATTACTTATAATATTGATATGTTGGAGTGATTATTTCAGAAAATAAGATTTATATATAAATATATATATATATATATATAAGAATCAATACAATTATTTCATGTGTTCATCGAAGGTTGTATACATGTCTATCATCTCGCTCACATATTTTCAAATTTTCGGAATAAATGCAAGTCATAGCGTGAATTCATGTTTGTTTGTTTGACCTGAATACTTAACATAATGTATCTTGAGCTACACGTAATGAAGTAGATTAACATGTCAAAATTTCTGTATAACATGTTGGATGATAACCAAAAATAGATACAAACTAGAGTAGTACTCGAATGATAACCCATTTACAGTATTTACTGACCCGCGAAAAGGTTAAATATAAACCCTGACCCAAAATGTGGTAGAATCTTTTTTATAAACAATTTGTATACACATACATATTTACACTATGTACTAGACTATATGTACTGGACTACCTATTTATCTGTACATCTATTGTCTAGTCTTGTTAATGTTTTTAATTGCTTTTTTGCTGACTTTTTGATTGATTGATGTTTGAGGAAGTCAATTAGGCTGGTTTTAATGTCTACTTTACTCTGTATCGTTCATACATACAAGCAAGCTTATTCAAACCAGCCACTCTGTGTAATATCATGAAATGAAACGTAATTTATACATTCTCAATGTCCTCAATGTTCTTAGTGTTCTCAATGTTCTCAGTGTTCTCAATGTTCTCAGTGTTCTCAGTGTTCTCAATGTTCTCAGTGTTCTCAATGTTCTCAATGTTCTCAGTGTTCTCAATGTTCACAATGTTCTCAGTGTTTTCAATGTTCTCAGTGTTTTCAATGTTCTCAGTGTTCTCAGTGTTCTCAATGTTCTCAGTGTTCTTAGTGTTCTCAGTGTTCTTAGTGTTTTCAATGTTCTCAATGTTCTCAGTGTTTTCAATGTTCTCAATGTTCTCAGTCTTCTCAATTTTCTCAGTGTTCTCAATGTTCTTAGTGTTCTCAGTGTTCTCAGGGTTCTCAATGTTCTCAGTGTTTTCAGTGTTCTCAATGTTCTCAGTGTTCTCAATGTTTTCAGTGTTCTCAATGTTTTCAGTGTTCTCAATGTTCTCAGTGTTCTCAATGTTTTCAGTGTTCTCAATGTTCTCAGTGTTCTCAATGTTTTCAGTGTTCTCTGTGTTCTTAGTGTTCTTAGTGTTCTCAATGTTCTCAATGTTCTTAGTGTTCTCAATGTTCTCAGTGTTCTTAGTGTTCTCAATGTTCTTAGTGTTCTCAATGTTCTCAATGTTCTTAGTGTTCTCAATGTTCTCAGTGTTTTCAGTGTTCTCAATGTTCTCAGTGTTCTCAATGTTTTCAGTGTTCTCAATGTTTTCAGTGTTCTCAATGTTCTCAGTGTTCTCAATGTTTTCAGTGTTCTCAATGTTCTCAGTGTTCTCAATGTTTTCAGTGTTCTCTGTGTTCTTAGTGTTCTTAGTGTTCTCAATGTTCTCAATGTTCTTAGTGTTCTCAGTGGCAATTAGCCAAATTATTTCTTTTGACAAGAAGTCAAAATATTACTTCATACCATAAGTCAAAAGATTACTTTAAACAATAAGTCAAACTTTTACTTTATACGATAAGTCAAAATATTACATTATGCAATAAGTCAAAATACTTTGAAATGTACAATCATCTGCGATAGGTTATCAAGGTATACAAGGGTTGTTTGATATATAATGTGCATTGAACTACAGTGCAATAACGCTTTGCACATTTTCATGGATTTAGTTTTGATACGGGTGTATAGCTCTATTCAATACCTTTCCAACGGTATAAACTCGAGCCTTCAGCTCTTCGCACTTTTAAACATACAGTCATTTCAATAGAGCAAGTCGTTGACCACTGTTGCAAACATGATTGGGAAACAGGTTGAGAATATTGAAGAAATTAGGCTTATATAAAAGCTCACGCAAAACTCAGTCGTTCGGTAAAGCAGATTTTTATTGAATTGGGGGTGTGATGAGGTATCTTATGAGACAGTTCGTAGGTGGAGGAAAAATTCTCAATGGCACAGAGTCCGTCAAAGATGCAGCAAAATCTGGCCGACCTGTGACTGTAACTGGCAAAAGTCAGGGAAATAATCTAAAGTGATGGCAGGTGCACGATTCGTGATGTTGTTAAAGGTAGTGGCAGGTGCATTTCATTTTGAAGCGTATTTTAAAAGTACGGAATATTTCTGCCAGATGGATACCCCATATATTGACAGATGATCAAAAAAAGGATACCAGTATAAACTGCGAAGCAATTGCTCAAAATGTTTCCAAACTTCAATCAAAGACTATTTGCAAATATTGTTACTGGAAAAAATGGAAACGAAATATGGCTCACCAAACACGGTAGAAGGCCTGTAGTTGCAAAAAGGACCATGAGCACAAAGAACGTCATTTATTGCATATTCTTCTCTTGTGATGATATAGCCGCACAAATTCCGGTGCTGAAGGGCAAAAGTGTTACAGGTCGGTATTACCGAGATGTTATATTAAAAAAGCTCAAGAAATATCAGAAACGATGCCCTGTGTCAGGATTTAGGCATGTTCGTCTACTAAATGATAAATGCTCCATCACATACATCTGAGCTTGTGAAGCAATTTTTGAAGCAAGAGAAGGTTACCGTCTTGCCACACCCACCATACTCTCCAGATCTAGCCCAATGTGACTTTTTCCTTTTTCCAAAACTTAAAAAGTTCTTATCTGGTCGTCGATACAAGTCCCGACAGGTCCTTGTCTCAGAGATACACTTAAATCAGCGTACCGTAACGCATTTCAGAAATGGATTCAGAGGTTGAAATTATGTATTTCAAACCGCGGAGAAGGGGTGTAATGTTCATTTCGCTATTTGAGTCGAATGCTTTTGAAATATCGTATAATACACTTTACATATCGAATAACCCTCGTATTGACAATAACGTTTCCGTTGATTTTCATCAAAGGTTACATATTTAAACCGTTGTTTTTGTTCGATTCTACGACAAAAGCACGAGGACAATGTCGTTTTGTGAGAATTTCAAAATTACAATATAAATGTCTGTTGATATGGGTGTTTTGAACTAGTACTGTTTCGTGTTAAAAAGAAACAAAACTGTGACATTTGAGGACCCGAAATGTTGTTAATTTGTTGTATTTCAGGCCCGTTAGCGAGTATTCTGACCAACAAGTATGGCTGTAGGGTGACCACAATAGCGGGCTCTATCATCGCTGCTGCAGGATTTGTGCTGAGTATATTCTCACCAAACCTACACTTCCTCTACTTCAGTTTTGGTATAATGGCTGGTACGTGATCTTCATGATAATAATTGCATATAGAATTGTATAATCCGCCCTCAGTAAATACACACATACACATGTATACACATACATGAGTTTGGACACGGCCAGTATATTCATTTATACGCATGTGTACAGGGCCTTTATATACACATACATGCGTGTGGACACGATCAGTTTATACAAAAAAATACACGATCTTTATGTACACATATATGCGTGTGGACACGATCAGTTTATACATACAAAAAATTACACGATTTTTATGTACACATACATGCGTGTGGACACGATCAGTATATACATACAAAAAATTACACGATCTTCATGCACTCATACACGCGTGTGGACACGATCAGTTTATAAAAAAAGATACACGATCTTTATGTACACATACATGAGTGTGGATACGATCAGCATATTCATTTATACGTATTTGTACACGACCTTTATATACACATGTATGAGTGTGTATACAGTCAGTTTATACATACACATGTGTACACGGCCTTTGTATACACATGTATGAGTGTGTTTACAGTCAGTTTATACATACACATGTGTACACGGCCTTTATATACACATGCATGAGTGTGTATACAGTCAGTTTATGCATACACATGTGTACACGGCCTTTATATACACATGTATGAGTGTGTTTACAGTCAGTTTATACATACACATGTGTACACGGCCTTTATACACACATACTTGTGTGTAGACACGATCAGTTTATACATACAAATAAATGCACGACCTTTATAAACACGTACATGAGTGTGCATACGATCAGTTTATACATACAAATAATTATACGATCTTTATGTACACATACATGAGTGTGGATACGATCAGTTTATACATACACATATATTACGCGATCTTTATGTACACATACATGCGTGTGGATACGATCAGTACATTCATTTATGCACATGTGTACACGGCCTTTATATACACATGTATGAGTGTGTATACAGTCAGTTTATATATACACATGTGTACACGACCTTTATATACACATACATGGTCAGTATATTCACAATCACACAAACGGTCTGTATATGATCGTATATGTACGCACGCATGTGTACACAGTCAGTATGCATACAAAAGTGTACACGGTCATTATAAACATACATATGTTACATATGTGTGTCATTATATGCACACAAAATCATTATATACATACAGACTTGTAAACTGTCAATATGTACATACATGTATACATTGTCTGTGTATACGTTAAGCAGATGCTCACACACACACACGTGTATATAGTCGGTATATACATGTACGTATGTCCACGAATGTATAAATTTATACTTTGTAGAATTGGCCACAAAATCCCAGATTCCAATTCATGTTCCGGATCAAACGATGTTCTTGTGATTTAATTGCAAACGAACTTCACTTCTTGCTCTCTTATTTATTCCAACAAGTGTTAAATGTATTAAGAGACAGGTTCACCGAGTACTTTTCAGCATTTATTTAGTTCATACATGTTTACTAGGTGTAAGATCTCCAGATGGCTGTTGTATAACAAATACTTAGATTTACAACAACAGTGTTACATTCATACAGAACCTACTATTGACTACATTGTACCGAGGATTTTTATAGCTATATTTACTTTCGTAAATGTCAAGACACGTGAAATCATTCATCATATACTAATAGTCATATTTTCACAATATCTGCTTTTAAGCATACTTAAAAATTACATGAACGTCTAAAAGAACTTCCCGTAGATATAATGCATGTTATGAACACCATAGTTTCATCCTGGTTTACTGTAAGTCTGACATCTAGTATTATCATGTTTACTCTGACATGTTTATGTTAAATAAGGACAACATGAACCGTGCCGCGTTATTTACTCGTTTTAAGCATTCCGTTGGTGACACGACTACATACATGTTGTGCAAGTATTGAACGCTTCTAATTACGTCAACATTGTTGCTGGAACTGATGTCGACATTTTATTTTAATCGATATTTTTCAGAAGATTGAAAGTAAGGCAATAGATTCAGACGATTAAATATTAATCAGATAGTTTGATTCATGCACTTATAACGTAACGTTGTTATTATCGTTATGGTTACTGATAATGAAGACTTACTAGAATGAACCCAATTAAATGGTTGATTACACTTTTCTGATATTGTAAAAATTACCGTAGAATCGTTTTATATTTAGCTATCAAACGCTTGTAGGACAAATATTCATGACTAAATCAGAACATTCAGATACTAGAACAACAAACACTCACTGACAAGCATTGTTTCATCATCAGAGTTACCATCATCATGAAATTAATTAATCCGGTTTAATAATATAACAGAGGATTCAACACGTGAACTCCCCTTCTTATATTTTTCTGTCTTGTGATGACGGGCATTCTTATAATTAACATTTATACATGTATAATGTATGACTCCCATCCTCTCATCTACAAATTAATATCTTCCATATCGATGTTATACATTTTGTATTTATTTTGATTCAGTATCTCATCCAACTTTGATTAGTGTAGACGTTTCTAAGAATAAAACTGCTAGATTGTAATATTGTATACCTATAATATATATTTGTAGTCTGTATTACATCTTTCAGGACTTGGGTTCGGTCTGATCTATCTTCCAGCTATTGTTAGTGTTGGACATTATTTTGAAGAAAAACGTGCCTTTGCCACAGGTCTAGCTGTCTGTGGAAGTGGAATTGGTGCCTTTATTTTCAATCCATTATCAAAATATCTCATTGACGAATTTGGGTGGCAAGGTGCAATATTAATAGAAGCTGGAATCATACTAAACTGTGTACCGTGCGGGGTTTTGTTTAGACCTCTTAAAGCTGGTCCCAAAGTTTCCAGTACTTCAAAAAATACCGAACAAGAAGAACCGTTAATGTTGAAAGATCCACAGCAGTTAGTGAGTGAACATGTAGAATTGGAACTATTTATTAGCGCGAATGAATTACAAACCACTGAAAAGGGTCGAGGTGATATGGTGACGTCACAACCTACTTCACCAACGCGTACTATGAACATCTCAGACGTTTTAGACGTTCCGCAACGAAATACGTCATTATTCCGAAGTGAAGGTGCGCTAAACAGACATACACAAAGACCAGGCATTCCTTCCCCTCTCACACTCGATCAGTCATCCACCACACAGCGGTCTAACTTCCGGCGTCAATATTCGGAAGATCATCATCGCCATATGTTAACTCCAGGTAATGAAATACAACATTTATGAACGCTGTAGATTTGGCTTATGTGTTCATTGATTGTCAAAACCATAGGGACTAATCCATCATCTTGAGTAGTTTGGTACTCATGTTAGATGTACAAAGTATATAACAGTGCCATATGTAGTGTAGTAGTCATGTCAGATGTATAACAGTGTCACATGTAGTGTAGTAGTCATGTTAGATGTACAAAGTATATAACAGTGACACATGTAGTGTAGTAGTCATGTTAGATGTATAAAAGTAACACATGTAGTGTAGTAGTCATGTTAGATGTACAAAGTATATAACAGTGCCATATGTAGTGTAGTAGTCATGTCAGATGTATAACATTAACACATGTAGTGTAGTAGTCATGTTAGATGTACAAAGTATATAACAGTGCCATATGTAGTGTAGTAGTCATGTCAGATGTATAACATTAACACATGTAGTGTAGTAGTCATGTTAGATGTATAACATTAACACATGTAGTGTAGTAGTCATGTTTGATGTATAACATTAACACATGTAGTGTAGTAGTCATGTTAGATGTATAACATTAACACATGTAGTTTGGTAGAAATGTTAAGTGTACAAAAGTGACACATGTAGTGTAGTAGTCATGTTTGATGTATAACATTAACACGTGTAGTGTAGTAGTCATGTTAGATGTATAACATTAACACATGTAGTGTAGTAATCATGGTAAATGTATAACATTAACACATGTAGTTTGGTGGAAATGTTAAGTGTACAAAAGTGACACATGTAGTGTAGTAGTCATGGTAAATGTATAACATTAACACATGTAGTTTGGTGGAAATGTTAAGTGTACAAAAGTGACACATGTAGTGTAGTAGTCATGGTAAATGTATAACATTAACACATGTAGTTTGGTGGAAATGTTAAGTGTACAAAAGTGACACATGTAGTGTAGTGTACAAATTATATAATAGTGACTCATGTAGTGTAGTGTGTGTCTATGATATAAGTCAATAATCCAATTAACGATTACATAATCACATTAAGGTTTACCATTTTGTTATGTATGAAGATATAGGGGTTATCATTTTCTCCCTTTTTTCATTTTTGACACAGCACAATTACATTATATCTGGTATTTTACAAAGTCCATGTGTAATTGTTGTAGATCTTCGTATGTGTTTAATGTTTTCCAAGTTCCCTCACAACAGTACTGTTGAAGTATTAAGAATCTTTTTAAATCCAGATCTTTTGTAATCTTTGATGTTCTACATATTTTACTTACAGCAGTGAATTTGAAATATTAGAAATATAAGATGATAAATTAAAAAGCGAAGGTACGAGTTGACCTGGAAACGTACGAGTTGACCAAACCAAAGATATGAGTTGGCCAGTTACCCCCATCCTCAAATCAATTCTAACAGAATAAATTTAACCAGGGTGTTTATTCAACTGACCAAATCTAATGTTTGACTGGCCAGTTACCTCAATTTTAATACGACTATGCAATCATTCAGCATAACCTTGTGTCTAGGTCAGATGGCTACAAAGAGTAAAATAATGTTATCTGTTCACTAATCCCTATCGATAATATATCACATTTTATTCATATTTTGATAGTTTTCAATGAAAATGGAGACAGAATCATTTCTTTGTAAATTTAACTTATCTATGTTGGAGCTGATATGTGAAATATTTCGATGATGTAACGAGATAATGTTGGGTCATTTTTACAAATGCATACATTCTTGTCCACTGAGACATACATTTTTAGTATTTTTGGCCCTATAATGTATCACCAATAAAAATATTATCAATCTCCATGAAGGTAAATTTACGTTGTTTAAATGCTGGCTGTTTAAGTTTGTCCAACTGTTGACAGTTTAAGTTTGTCCAACTGTTGACAGTGTAAGTTCGTCCAACTGTTGACAGTTTAAGTTTGTCCAACTGTTGACAGTTTAGGTTTGTCCAACAGTTAATAGTTTAAGTTTTACCAACTGTTGGCAGTTTAAGTTTGTCCAACTGTTGACAGTTTAAGTTTGTCCAACAGTTGACAGTTTAAGTTTGTCCAACTGTTGACAGTTTAGGTTTGTCCAACAGTTAACAGTTTAGGTCTGTGCGACTGTTGACAGTGTAAGTTTGTTCAACTGTTGACAGTGTAAGTTTGTCCAACTGTTAACAGTTTGAGTTTGTCCAACAGTTGACAGTAAAGTTTGTCCAACAATTAACAGTTTAAGTTTTACCAACTGTTGGCAGTTTAAGTTTGTCCAACTGTTGACAGTTTAAGTTTGTCCAACTGTTGACAGTTTAAGTTTGTCCAACTGTTGACAGTTTAGGTTTGTCCAACAGTTAACAGTTTAGGTTTGTGCGACTGTTGACAGTGTAATGTTGTTCAAATGTTGCCCGTGTAAGTTTGTCCAAATAATGACTGCGTAAGTTGTTTGAAAAGTGATGTGTACGTTTGTAAAAACGTTGACTGTGTTAGTGTTTCTATTCCGTAATATTAGTGGTATTGGTAATATTAGTGGTATTGGTAATATTAATGGTATTGGTAATATTAGTGGTTTTGGTAATATTAGTGGTATTGATAATACAATGTATTAGTTATTTTTAATAAATCCAAAATATACACGACATTCTGCCAATGTCTGCATTTATGAAAAAAAGTGTTTTGATATTTTGCTGTTCACTGGTGTTAAACTACGTTATATTTACTTATATGTTCAACATATTATAGAATCGAGAAACTTGATATGTTCCAGGTGGGATTTATCAATCCGGCAGCCTCATGAATATATCACTACAGAAATCCCATCCAGCTTTATACATAGCTAGTCTCACGTCCATTCCTGGTGAAGAAAAAGAAAAGAAGAAGATATGTTGTTTTAGTGTTTCGGCAGACATTTATGACGCTATGAAGCAAATGTGTGACCTCTCATTACTCAAAGATGTAATATTTTTAATGTTTGTCGTCTCGAATTTCTGTACTAGTATCGGGTTCAATATGCCTTTCATTTTCTTGACTGATCGAGCTGTAGATGAGGGAATAGACAAAGAGAATGCTAAATGGCTCGTTTCAATCATTGGTATATCTAACACAGTAGGGAGAGTTGTGTTTGGATTTTTGGCGGACCGACCAGCTGTGAATAGATTAATGTTGTACAACACAGCTTTGACTATTTGCGGAGTTGCCACAGCGTTATGCCCCCTATGCTTTAACTATCCATTATTAGTCCTGTACGCTATATTGTTCGGACTTTTTATCGGTAAGTTCCTATTATATTTATACACCCAATTAATCAATACGGATATTTTTTAATTTGATTTTATCCAAGAATATTTATATACCGTCAAATTACATAATAGGTAGAAGATCAGCAGATTGGACAATTGGTGGAGATGTACATAGTAATTTATCCGACTTATTCTGGATGAGAATGTCTCTGACCTGAATGCAGTGATAGGGGAAGGGATCATACTTAAATAATTAATCATGGTTTTATATAAGGGGATCAATGAATATGTATCATTATATGAAATGTTCCAAATTCCCATTCGTTTTGCCCAGTTTGTCAGTGCTTGTCTATTTGGTCTAATTGCTTTAGTATTTAGATGTAAGTCTTTATGTATGATTAGCATGTCGGATCTTATGTCAGTGTTATGTATTAATCATTGTCCGAATTTTATTCTAATTGTTTGATACGTACCTCTGTTTGCTTTCTTTTATTTATTCAGGCGTATATGTCTCGTTAACATCGGTGGTGTTAGTTGATCTGCTGGGGCTAGATATGTTAGTTAATTCATTCGGTTTACTTCTGATGTTCCAAGGATTAGCCACTCTTATTGGTCCACCTATAGCAGGTACGTCTATATAGCAGAATCTCGTCTGTATGCTCCACGTGACACATACATGGATATACATAATATATATACGGTAGAGAAACGTCAGATTAATTAGAAGAAGGAGTTATTTTGTTAGTTTAAAATAAACCTTTATGTATAATCGGACCATTCTAAAGATAACATTCACATTTGCCGAGAGTGAGAAACGTACAGAATGTTCGGCTATCTCCACTAATTATATCATCCAGTAAGTGGTAAATACCTTCAAGATCACGGGCCAAACTTTGAGTGGTAATAGTCTGTGGTGACAGGATCACCTTTTATGCAGTGACCATGAAATAGAATTTCATTCCTTGTTAATTCATATAACCCTTAAGCAGCCTTCAATCACTGGTTGGTGTACCCCGATCAAAGAAAGGAATACGCTGTCATACTCCCTCAATATCTTACGAAATGCATTATGACAACATTAAATATGCTTTAAAGATATATGTTTTATATTCCAGGTTGGTTATATGATGGGACCGGAAGTTACGACGTTTCCTTTATTGTTGCGGGTGTGATTGTTGCTATAAGTGGTGTAATGTTGTACTTTATACCTCTAGTAAGACGATTTATTGCTAAAGAAGAAGATCAGGGCGTGGATGAAGAAGAACATAAAACACCATCTGCCTAGTCTTCTTTCTTTACTTATTAAGACCTCACGTGACACTAATTTTGCAATGTTATAAAATGTGTTCTGTTTATTTTAAAAGTCAAACCACCAACGTTCACATATTTACAGTCACTGTTTATATCAAGTCCACTTATTCTTGTGATGCAATAATGATGCATGCTTCTGTCCAAAATTGTTCGAGCTGACGAAATACTTCACATTATGCAATAAATTTACGTTATGCGCATTCAAAAAATTTACAATTGTTTTTTTTTTCACTAAACTTCATTTTTGAATTCGTAGAACATTTGGTTTGAAAATATATGATTATGTATTATATATATACGGAAGCTGACATTTCAAACACAATTATTCTCTGACATTAACTGCAACATAATCATATATTTTATATATATATACAATACAACATGTCAAAACATTGTATTGTTTCGGTAACTCCATCCTAAGAATTACAGTTTGTCATTCCAGTGTAAAGAGAACTCCACAACTATGTACATACTAAGCACTATTGGAATAGTTGTGGAGTTCTCTTTACACTGGAATGACAAACTGTAATTCTTAGGATGGAGATACCGAAACAATACAATGTTTTGACATGTTGTATTGTTAGTAGAAAGCAATAAACGAAAGTGTGAATGTATTATTGTATTATAGATGAACACTTTTATCAATGATAAAATATTAAACATGTAATCACAACTTATTACGTATATTTAATGTAATGCAGGCTTTCTGGGCGATAGCTAAAATAATAATTTACAGAAAACTAGGAAAAACTAGGAATGTTGAAACAAAAACTAACATTAACATAATTTAATGGGATTGTTCAGCTGACTGTAACTGTGCTTCTGCTTCTCAGTCACTTGTGGGCATCACATATGCATAGTCCAACCTTTTCTCATCATCTGCTTCTGGCTGACATCAGACCACACGGTCAGCAATTCAGTCTGTAAGCTAAAGTACCTGATTGATTTCCACCGCAATTTTAGCTGTTTAACTCATTTAGACTTTTCCCCAAGAATTATCTAAAGGATAACGAACTGGGAATACCAGGCGGTTTTAAGAAAAAAACTTCGGAAAAACTACGAAAAAATGGGAACGCTGGAAAGCCTGATAATGCATACAATAAATTGCATGAAATACATAAACTCACATATATAAATTACATTAATTAGCAATGTCAATCGTGCATTTAATCACATTATTGCTAATACATAATGTACCTACATATTTCAATAAATATTATGCTTATTACTATATATTGTTTTCATTATTTCACTGATCTATCAAAAAGGCGAAGTCCGGACCTTTTCATAGTGTAATTAGGGTTATAAGTACTTATATTGCTTTCCCCCATCATTTGTTTAAAAAAATAGAACAAAGGAACACAATAAATTTCGCCAATGTTATTATTGCAATCATCCGGTATTCCAACTGATTATGATGAAATGATGGATGATAGCATACATACGAGGGATGTTCGAAAAGAATTGCTTATTTCTATCTGGAGACTTCAAATGTCAAGTTAGCCCAAAAATGCTCATTTTATGTCCTCGAACAACTCCCCGTGGCTAGAAATGCAAAGTTTCAGCCGATGTATCCACTTCCTGAATGCGTCACTGTACGCTGATTTGGGCACAGTAATAAGGTACTGGTGAATGGCAGATCCAAGTGCCTGTCGGGACTTGTATTTCTGCCCAGCAAGAAATGATTTCAATTTCGGAAACAAGAAGAAATCACTTGGGGCAAGGTCTGGGGAATACGGGGGGGGGGGGGGGAGGCAGAACAGAACAGTTACTTTTTCTTTCTTCAAAAACGCCGTAAATATCGCAGAGGTATGAGGGGGCATATCATGTAGAAGACGGATATGTTTAAAACCAGTTGCAGGGCGTCGTTTCTGATAATACTTTTTCAGTTTTTGTAGTATCTTTGTAGTACTTTTCGGTGATGCTTTTGCCCTTTTTTCACAGGCACTTTTATTGCGACTCCTACACCAGTGAAGAAAATTGCATAAAACCTTTTTTACGCTCAAAGACCGTTTGGCAATTATTGGGCGTTTGCTGTGTTTAGTGGCCCAGATTTTATTGCTAACCTTTCTGACGGGCTCAAAATAATGGACCCAAATTTCATCACCTGTTACGACATTGGCAAATTGCTTTTTGTCATATTTTGGAAACATTTGAAGCAGCTTTTTGGCCACTTTAACCCGTTTCCTCTTTTGCTCATCAGTCAACAAATGTGGCATCCATCTAGCAGAAATCTTTCTGACTTTCAAATGCCTCTTCAAAATAAAGTGAACCGTTGATAGTGATATGCCTATCTTTCGTGCAATATCACGAACTGTAAATCTGGCATCTCCATTAATGATTTCCTTTATTTTGTAACCGATTTCTTCACGAGATGCAGCTTTTGGCCGACCTGATTTCGGTGCATTTTTGATGGACTCTACACCTGACTCAAATTTCATTTTTCCACCGCCTAACTGTGTCATAAGACACAAAAGGAGGTCCATAGCAGTAGAAAGTTCAGCTGCTTCAAAGAACAACCAAGTTTTGAGCGAGCTTTGATGTAAGCCGGTATTTCATCTTTCTTGTCTATGCTTCTACCAACCATTTTAACTACAGTGGTCAATGACTGCGTGTATTCAAGTTGCAAATTTTATGTCTTACACTTAGTCTTACATGTACATTTATACACCGTTGTGTAGATATTGAATAACTGTATACATGTATGTATTGGTTTTTACCGTGCCTCACGTGGATATCAAGATAGAGGACAATAAGCAATTCATCCCACGTAAGTTCGAGTATACCTGGGGACAGGTGAAGTTACTTACTTTGACGGAAGAAAGCTATAATAATTTTATATATTCAATGTTTATGGCAAACCCAGTCATTCTCAAGCTAATATTTCTTTCTGTATCCTCTTATTTTGTTTTTATGTGACTTATCGTCACCGGGATTGACCCCGTTTTTTTCAACAATTTTTCAGTATTATAAAGCGATCAGCTCACCTAACTAGTTTTCCTGGACTGTATACTAACCAGTACTAACTTACCCTTCCACAAGGAGCCGGCAACTTCTCCACATATGGCTTAAAATCGACATTTTTGTCTAATTTTCATAGAAGGGTATGACCTGTCGCGACCGGGATTCGAACCTGGATCTCCAGGTTACAAGTCCAACGCACTAACCACTGGACCGCGGCCTCTGAATCCTCTAAAAATTGTCAAAAATAGTCAGTCCTGTAAAACATTCTAAACAGTTTTGATAGTAATGAGAATCAATGCTATTATTTTTTTTAGTTTAATGATTCATTTAATACCAATATCATTCGACCTTGTTTCATTAGGGACTCTGATATCCCCTACATAAATGATTAAAGTCTTTTATTTAAGAATTGTATCCTCGTGATCTTCATATCTCCCGCGTAGTGTGTTGATTTAAGAAGTACGATTTTTGAAATTATCGTCTCCATTTTAAACATTGTGTCTAACATAATTTAGTTTTAAGCGTGACGTAAGTAGGCAAGCGAGTGAGCATGTTTTCAAATTGATACATCTTAGGTATAATTCTTCTAGACTCGCAGAAAGCACTTTTACTTTTAATCATCACCATTAGCTATTGCGTTAAATTTTACTAATAGAAAATACAATTTTGAATACAATTGGTTGATACATTATAGCTAAGTTAGTTATCTTTTCAAACAACAGTAAATACGAAGTATAAATTGATGATTTGATAAAGATTAGAGCCAAATCAAACCCTTGGCTGATTAACCGGTTAAAATCCAAATGTGGCGGCTGCAGGATTTCAGATACCGGATTAAACATTAAAAAATATATAAAAATACTCGCACGAAGTACAAAATTAAGATTTTCTGCCCCCTTTTCGATATTATCCTTTAATTTCCGTTCAATGTCATTCAATGACTCTTTTAACTGTCTCAATTCATGTCTAGGCATCCGTCCAAATTTATCAACGGGCATTTTTATATACACACGAATTTATTTTAATTCTTTTAAAACGTACAAACATAAATAACCGCATATTACCGTTCCACTCGGTCGTACTTGTTTCTCGTTATAAAAAATTGTCGGCTTTAGACATTTTTTTTTAATTCCGAGGGAGGTTGTATTCCGTAACCATCGAAATAATATTTTTCATTTCACTTTTTTTTTGCCAACAAACCCAATGCGTACCTCGGCGTTTAAAAGTTGGGTATCGATTCGAAATTCTTAAGCGGTTTATTCGGTAAAATCACTTCCCGACTGAGATATTCATATTCTTTTTTTATATATTTAAATTATTTTTATGACCTAGGGCCAGCGTGTAAACTCATTCCGGTAAAATGATCCTTTTGTCATCGTCACGGCTTAACGTGACCTTGTTCACTTTCTCCGTATACACTTCATGACCGTGGCTTCTGATGATATTCATTGTTCACAATTACTCTCTACCCGTAAACAAACACGTCTGATACTCCTCAAAATTTATAGATTTTTAACAACGGGATTCTTCACTCCCTTACATTTTTAGGTTCTCGTCGAAGATAGTCATCCCATTATAGTTTGGTTTTGCGGCCAATATCTCAGCTTTTTTCCATCACTAACCAACTGTAGGTCCGTTCTATTTCCGATATTTTCCATCTTCTAGCCGAAAACGCTGTTATTCATGAGTTTAAAAAAGTCCTTCTCAAATTCGTTCGTCGCCTTTGCCCTGAAATTCGTATTCAAATCGATATATTTTTAAGCCACGCGCTTTCCTCAAATCTTATTCCTCTGTGGATCGTCATAATTTTTATCCCCAACTTTTCATATAATTTTAAGTTTTCGTAATGAATCATATATTTCTTTTTGTTGTTTAGATTCGGGATTAATTTACTTACTTTGTCTATCCTTAAACTTTCAGGAGCTAGAGGATAATCATTGTGCAAATCGTGGTGTTCTTTCGGATATTCCAAATCAACCTTTCGCGGAGTGACCGGGTCTTTGATGTACACTTTATCATCGAAATATTTCATATAGTAACAAAAACTCAATGGATCGTGTTTCTGGTATTGATTGGTGTAACTTTCATCCAGATTTGTTTTACAAGTATCAACAGGTTTGAGACAACACTCAAAACCGGCATATACTACGAAAGGGACCCGCATCGATCTATTAAAGTTTTGAAATGATATCACGCGACATTTTGACTCCTCGTTCGGCATCACGATTCTTACACATTCGTTCGAAAAGCAATATTCCATGTGTTTGTTTAGCGCCTCTTGCGTATTGAACGGGTTTAAGCAGTTGCGACAAAAATATTTTTACCATCATAGTTATTAATCTGTTTCGATAATAAACGACTTAATTTTTTTACTAAACAATAATGTTGTCTTTCTCCGTCAGAAATCAACAAAAGGTCTATTGTCACCATCCTGTTAGAGTGTTCACTTTTTCTAAGAGGTAAACGTTCCTGTCATATCCAAACACATAAACGGCGATATCTAGATTTTGTTTCTCAAACTTATCCATCGATTTCAATGAAACTGGGAATTCGATACCTTTCATATTTAATTCGTCTATTTTACTTTTAAGATTTTTATCTATACGTTCGGCATTCGTTTCCACCGGATTAAGCGCTCTTAATACAGACCATAAGAAACATTTATTATCGTCATTTTGCATGTTTATAATTGCCTTCTTTGCTGCAAGATACTTTGGCAGTTCTGTGTAAGAACTTCCTCTCACCGGAACATAAACGACTGTGTAAATCTCGAGAGAAATGATCGAACTAAAATTCCAACCGCTACCCATACTTTGAAACGTCGACATCGATTCTATGATTTTATCTATCGCGTTATCGTACAATTCGTCTACACCGGTTCCCTCGAGGTTGACCTCGATATTGGAATGAAAATCTGAGGGTTTAATTTCACTAACCCCGCTGCTAATGTTTACTTTCTCCATATTGCATTTAAGAATGATCTTAACCTTAGTTTGAGTCTTTCCCCTAAAAAAGTAAACTACGGTTTGTCGAACCGCATTAAAAAACGATTGCGGGTCATAACCTCCTCTCCCTTCTATGTCATGCGCGGTTGTAAATTTCTTCAAAGCGGATCTACTTTTTTAACTGGAATTCCGGATCTCGTCTTGGAGGGTAATTTCTCCTGACATGCCCCCCCCATCCAACACTCCATAGATTTGTGATTCCTCTACATAACCGGTTAACCAGTTGGTAAAACCGCGGATTCTTCTTTGAACAGACTGTCGTGCTCCAGATAAAGCGTTTGATGCAGCAATCAACGCCGCATTCCCAATTCTTCTGAAGAAACTCATCGTTTTTATTTTATACAAGAAAATATTTTTTAAATCAAAAATTGGAATTATAATATTCCGGGAATAATATAATCTTACGGTCGGTCAAGTTTAATTTCGTATTTTTATAGATTTTTTCGTCGTATTTTTTTAACGTGCGCGGCATTTATTTTTATGTCCTCACAAAGTACAAAGACCGGAAATTTATCTCTTCATTGGTGTTTATATCTTTTAAGGTAACTCGAGTTGGATTCTTCCGTATCGGTCGTAAATAACAGTATCTTGGATCTTTCGGTTTTATTTTATTTTCTTCCGGTCTCGGGATTACATATCCCTCGACTAATACTTCTATTAATTTGTCTTTATTCAAGATTGAATAGCCGATTGAAAATGCGGGATTTTGAAAATGTTTAATACCTGCGTAAGAATCTCGACGCCGGTCAACCCTCCTTATGCTATTCTCGCGTCGCAGGTGTTTTTCCTAAATTTTGCAATCGGGTTGTTTATCGGACATTTTTAAATAGAAAAATATTTTTAAACTAACCGTAAACCACGCTCACCGTTTCCGTCAGATTTAAAATTGAGCAGCTTGTCAGTTATTACAACGGCGAAAGCTTCCGTACCGGCGGGCACGTTAGCATTAAACTGCGCTTTCATCCGGATATCGGTGACCGAATTCTTCATTCTCTCGCTCTGTTTGCTTACGTCAAACACAAACAGTGGAAAAAGGGTCTTGTAATCGGACGAAGTGATGTTAAGATTAGATATTAATTCGACCATACCATAAAATTTCGACCTGAATGCAGCGGCATCTCCGTAAGCGCGGGCGAATTTATATTGGTCGAAATTAAGTCAACTTCGGGATACCTGTCAGAATTGAGCATAACGTACATATTCCTTAGGTCCACGTGATCGATGAGGGCCGGGTTCTTTTCCTGATCACCGTCTTTTTCAGTTTGAAAACCTATAATAATCCAACGAGTTTTTCGGGGCTCGACTTAACAGAAAGCCACCTCGTGAAATTAGTTGATTGAGACACCGTTATGGAGTCGCATTGTCTCATTCTATAACTTACGGGGAGACTGGCTTTTTTCTTCTGTCAGCTTGTATAGTTGAAACTTTTCGGCATCCGCGGGGAGTACGTGCGGTATAAACCAAGACACCTTGGTAAGGTTAAGTGTACCGGCATCCACCGCATTAGCTCTAAAGATCGCGTGATCGTCCGATTTCCGCGTTATAGTTAGGGTTTCTTTCATACCGTATAGAATTTTATCGTAATCTTCCCAAAATCCGAAAATGTGTTTTAACGGAACTCTAAAACTAAATGTGCCCTTTGGATCTGGCTGTATAATTAGATAATCTTGACGAACATTAAATCCGGTATTGTTGCCTCTATGAGCGTCGGGGTTCGTATCTTTATACCACAGTTGATTTAAACCTTGAGATTTGGAGAAATCGTCCGGGTATTTCAACAATCCTAACATCGTACTAGATTGGCCCGGATGAAATACAGATTCGATCTCTTGACCGGAAAGTTGATACTTGATGTTATTGAAAAGATACATGAGACCATTATTCATTAGCGCAACGTTGTCGGTGTTCGCGTAAGCCGTTCCATCGGCTTTCGTCAACCTTCCTTCGAACAACAAATAACTTTTGCTCGGATGGGTAAATAAATCCTGGGTTTCGATATCGATTCGAATTTCATCGGGGTTATTTAGATAAGTACTCATAATAGGTTCGTATTCGTGATATCCGTAAGTTTCGATAGTTTCGTCTATCGTGGGAGTTTCGGTAATTCTTAAAATATTCTCCATGTATTCATTAATCCAAGAATTTCTTTATTAGACCCCGCAGTTAAATTTCCGGACTAAATCTTGAATGGCGATGGCGCTTCCGTCAATCAACGAGTTGACTGACATTGGATCGGGTTGAGGAAACGGAGCTTCCGTTATACGCTTTTGTAGAATTGATTGAGATTTTGGCGTAAGGAGCTTATTAACGAGCTTCTTTCCAGCAGCATCTAGGGCTTTCTCTCCGGCTTCTTTAACAGCGCGCTCGGTGACTGATTTCCCACGTCTAAAGCCGTCTTCGCTACCGTGTTCGCCGCCGCCTTTGTCATGTTACTGGTAAACAAGCTGGCGATGATGTCAAATATACCGCTTCCACCGTATCTGTACCGTCTCGTAAAGCCGAGGTTCTTCGGAACTAAGATCTTTTTATATCATAGATACTAATTTTTTATGTTGGTCCGCCTTGAACACATTTTGCCTCACGAGTTCGTCGCAGATGGAAACCAGCTCATTTCTAACACCCGTGTTGCCGTCTTTTTACTCGCCATTAACAAGTGTAGTCTTTCGAGTAATGCATTGGGGTCTTTACCGCTTTCTTCGTAAAGACGTTTATTTCTCCAAAATAGCAAACAATATTTATCCATTTCCCCCCTTGCTGGCCTTTGGATAGTTAGTTTTCATTATTTCGAAAAATGGCATTCATCTTCTCCGGTGTATACGTTTTTATCAGGATTCTTAGCCGTGAGGAACTCCCATAACCCCCGCGTTCTTGGATATTCTTCACATTCCACAATTATATTATCGTCTTTAATGGTAACGGGTTTATCACCTAAATAAAATTTACTGCAATTGGTGTACAGCCCAAACGTTTTATCAGTCTCGGATTTACTAGCAAATTTTTTCAGATATTCAGACGCGATTGGACCGATAACCAGCATACCGGGCCCTTCTAAAGCTCATATGGCTCCAGGGCCTGAAATAGCGGGAATTGGTTGTAAATTTGTGAGATTTTCCCCTATTTCTTCGGCAGTCTTTTGTGCTGCCGCTTGTGCTTCCGTAATCGGTTTTTTTTTCTTGTAAATCTTGTTCACCCGTTTTTTCCTCGAGAAACCCGTCTTTAATTCTTTGTTTCGTTGCGAGGTATTCTTTCACTATTAAATCCCTTTTCTCAGGATCTGTAATCCGTAGAAACGACATTTTTTTTCTTATGATAGATTTTAACACGATTTTCATCACAGTTTTTAACACGATTTTCATCACTGTTTTTAGTTCTTAGGATCAACTTAGGTTTTCTCATCGCTCACCATGCGGGCTTCTTCTAAACGCTTCATCGCAAATCGTCTTATTTCTTCTTTCATCGCGCGGTATTTGTCCAATTTCCGATAATTTCCAATGTCCGATAGTATAAGCTGAAACTCATCGTCGGTGACCTTGTTATCAGATAATGCCTTTGATATATACGAAGAAACGGTATTAAGTTTTGATTCCGCGAGCGTCTTTATTTTTTCGTGTTTTTCGGCTTTGGTTGTAAACATTTTACTTATTTGTTTTCCCACGACACTAGCCGCCCCAATTAACGGTCGAAGTCCCCTGCATTGCAACGACAATCGGGGCCGCGACAATGGTAGATAAAACGGCAATTCCTCCGGCACTAAGCCCCCATTGACGTCCAAATAAGAACCATATCGAAACTATCTACTATTTTTCGCGTTCGCCGATACTTTTTACTGAGAACTAATCGCTTTTTCTTTCTCTTCCTCAAGAATCCTCTGAATCTCATTAATTTTCTCTAACCTGAACTTTTGTAATTCCATCCTTTTTAAATATACGTGATTTTTTTTCTTATGATAACATTCCCAAGATCGGAATATTTTTAAACGCACTGTTTGGTCCTAGAAGCAACCCATTCCCATCGTATAATCTTCCTTCTTTTTTCAGGTATAAACCGTCACCAACTGTCTCAAACCCAGAGCCGGGTGTTGGTTTTAGATAAAGCCCCTTACCGTCGGTTTCTACTTTCTACCTTTTTAAGATACAACCCCGACTCGATAGCTTTTTGAGCGGCCGTACTGGCTAAACACGACAATGCACCCACACCGAGAGCCGGCAATATCGGACCCGTTAACACAGGCAAAGCTCTGGAAGCTAAACCGGCCAACAAGCCGAGAAAACCGCTTTCAACTTTCATATTATGCGCTAACTGCGCCTTGCCCATTTTAATCGTTACTCCTACCCCATCTTCGTACGCTCATTTCATTTTATTCGCTTGCGTTTTGGTAATTGCGATATCCTCATCAGTAAGAGAATCCCTACTTAAACGAATACTCATGGCAGTGCCATCTCGTATGGCTCGTTTTATTTTATCTTTCCACCCTTCGGAAATATTAACTTTTACATTTATTTAACTCATGTTTTTTATTAATACGATTTTTTGAAAAAATTCTCTAATATGAAATCTAATCGTTAAATTTACCCCTCTCAAGTTAAGCGGTACACAGTTTTGATCCGTATGTCTCGTTTCGAGATTATGTATTGTATCTAATGTTATAGGTAGATAGATCAATTGGTGGGGGTTTCAACTATTGTATGACCTGGGCTCATGTTGGGGAAAAAGCTGTAGATTGTGTTTTGCGAAGAGCCATTTGCGTAACTACCCGAAATAATATGTATATCAACGTGTATGGTGTTGATACTGAGGATATCGACTACGTTTTCAGATTCTCGAGTCCCAGATGAATATCAGTTGAAATAAAACCCTAATACTTTACCTATATAATTTGGGTGGCTAAAATCGACAATGAAATTGTCTCTTATCTCCACTTTGGATTTGAGAGTATTGGGATTTACCGAAATAGTCACGTAGTAATCTTCGGTTACTTCATCAAAATGACCCGCCTGCTTCATCCGTTCCTGTATAAATCTATTGATATCGATTATGTCATAACTTCCCTCGGGTATCGTAAAAAGCACCCAATTTAACTTTCTCGGATCAGGCACATCTTCAGCGAATTCGTAAAAATTGCATTCCAAATCTCCCCGCATGGTCTTGTTTTGCGCTAAAGCTTCAATTAATAGACCCGGTAAAAACATTCTTTTTGACAATTTCTTCACGCATTTTAAGAGCCGAAGTATGATGGCCCTGCATCGCTCACCAGAATGAATATTAATTAACTTGTTACTAAAAAGGTAATAAAGATACACTTGTGGGCTAGTAATGGGGAACAATAATAAACTCGATAAAGGATCATCAAAGGATACTACAAAAGAATATCCGTGATAACTGAAGGATGCCACAGACCAAATAGGGGCCAACCATTTTTATTTGAGCAAATCTGATAAAAGTCCATATAAGGATGCTACAGACCAAGTTTGGTGATGATCCAACCACTGGTTCATGAAATGAAGACATTTAAAGGTATTTCTATTTTTAGCTCTATCGGCCCCTAAAAGGGGCTGACCAAATTTATTTTAGCAAACTTGAAAAAAGACCATCTAACGATGCTACAGACCAAGTTTGGTGACGATCCATCCCACAGGAAGCTAGCACATTGAAGGGATGGTGTATAATAGTGAATTAGGCCATCAACGAATTTGATTGGTAAACAAACTTTAATAGATTGTATTAATTTATAGAATAATTGTTGATTGCACGAGGTGATAATGATCTGACACTTTTATTGTTAATTTCTCGCTTAGAAAAAAACGCTGTGGGTGCTATTTTTTATCAAAGCCAAAGCCAAAGCCAAAATATTTATTTGCACGAACACTTGTTCATAGCAACAAAATATACAATTGACGGTGAAAAGTATAAATACATGTGAAGGATATGAAATTAAACAATATATAAATACACTACCAAAGTAAAATTGACTCTAGATATACAAATACATCAATATTTCTATTTCATATAACATTTTAATCAATTTCCATTTCTTAAAGAATTAGCTAATGGAACAAATTTTGCTAATTTTAATATTGTCGTTTTGCTTGTAGAATTCATCAATAGTTTGAATTTAAGTAATGATGGCCATGAATGAAAATATTTCGGTAATAGATTTACTCTTATATTTCTATAATAAGGACAAACTAATAAAAAGTGATACTCAGTTTCTATCATGTTCATATTACATTTTGTACAGACTCTTTCGTTTCTAGGTATATTCCTATGTCGTCCTTCTTCGATTTGTGTGACGAACAACGTAATCTTGTCAAACTAGTTCTATTTCTATCACATAATACATTATCTAGATAATCCTCAAATGTTAACTCACATTTAAAAAGTCTGTATGATTCCAATTTAGAAAATGTATTAACTTCTATAAACCACTCATGTTGGAAAGTGTCTTTAAGACGCTGTACAATTATACTTATATCAGCTGAGGTAATGGTTTCTTTTTCATACATATAATAAAGTCCTAAAGTTTGGAGCATAGTTCTTAAATTTCTTATCCAGTTATTAACAGCGGGAGTGCCAATATCATATGACGATAGCAATTTAGACAAAAATGTATTTGGAGCAGATTTTAACTTAGCCCAATACTTAACAATTCGTATTTTTCGAAAAAATTCTAACGATGTCCTACCTACTTCACCATACACAGCAGCTGATGGGGTCTGTTGTCGAACTCCAAGTATTTGTTTCAAAAATTTCAAATGTAATTTTTCAACATCTGGACTTACGTGGAACCCCCATATTTCTGCTCCGTAACAAAGTATAGGTAAAATCATAGCATCAAAAAGTTTCAACTTCTCGGATATACAGAATGATAGCTTATCAAACAATCTGTTTAATGAATACAAAGCTTTAGATGCTTGTTGAGACAAAGCTTGTTGTGCTTTAAAATAATTACCGTTTGAAGACAGTGTAACACCAAGGTAGGTAAAACTATTCACTACTTCAAGTCTAATATCATTGTAAAACATGTCAATATCATATAAACGACTATTCTTATTAAAAACCATAATACAAGTTTTCTGTGTATTTACAGATATACCCCAATATGTACAGTAACTGTATAATTTATCCAAAAGTAATTGTAAACCCTCTCTCGGACGAGAAAATAAGACAGTATCATCAGCAAACAATAATAAAAACAATTCAACATCATCAATAGATAGAGTATCTACACCTTCGTTAATCATATATGAGTACATATCATCAATAAACATAATAAATAGTAAGGGAGACAATGGTTCTCCTTGTTTAACGCCAGTATGGCTATCAAAAAACTCAGACAATACGTTACCACCCGTAAAACCATCTGACTTAACACAAGATTTAACACATACATATATAGATCTGATCATTCTCACAAATTTTGATGAAACACCAGTATGTAATAATTTCAACAAAATATCGTTTCTATAGACAACATCAAAGGCTTTCTTAAAATCCACAAAAGCGCAAAATAATTTCCCTTTTTCATTATAAATTATTTTATTTATTATTGTATTTAAAGCAAATATGCAATCTATAGTACTTTTAGCTTTACGGAATCCAAACTGAAAGTCATTTAGGGTGTTATTACTCTCTGCCCATTTCATGAGCCTGTTGTCTAATAATATTGAAAATATTTTAGAGAAAATACTCGTAAGCGTGATTCCTCTATAATTGTTAACGTCGGATTTATCTCCCTTCTTTGGTACTGGGACTATAATACCCTTAGTCCACATAGAAGGATAATTACTCGTGGTATAAATGTGATTAAAAAGTTTGCATAAGATTGGCGCTAACATTTCCCTACAATCGATAAACATTTCAGGTATCATATTATCTATTCCGCCACTTTTACCCCTCTTTAAAGACGATATAGACTCTATAACTTCTCTTACTGTAAAATCATCATCAAGACAAGCTACATCAATGTTCTGCTCCAAAGAACGAGCTAATTCATCTTCAACATCATCATTTTTGAAAATATCATTACTTGAAAACAAATCCCTGAAGTGTTCAAAAAAGGCAACTGATGACACGTCACTTTTTTCTTTAACTCTATTAATATTCCTAATTTCCCTCCAAAACTTATTTGGCTGATATCTAGCGTACTCATGTAAATTGGTTCTCTGATGCTTATAATAAATTTGCTTAGCTTTTCGTTTTGTAATGCTAAATTTTTTTCTGGCATTCAAAAACGTGTGTCCTCATTCATATGCCGATAATATAATCGTTTCGCAGACCGGTAAGACCGTCGGGCATTCTCACAGTCACAATTAAACCATGGACTCCGATACTTCCTAGTTTGCCTATGATTCGATTTGCATACCTTGCTAGATATACCATAACTATCAAAAGCACAATTATACAATAGATTAGAGAAAGACTCAATGCCTTGGTCAATATCAACCTCACTAGATACAATATCATCAACAATATTTTGAAAAACATCCAAATTATGTGACATACCGGATACATATGAACGATTTTTATCAGGATCATTACACCATTTTAGTTTAGTGTAACTAAAATTTTCATCCGTTTTGAGTTGTACATCTGACTCAAAATTGAATAATACTTGTATGGGGGCATGTGGTGAAAAAGAGAAATAATCATGTACAACAAAATTCCCAACAAAGGGAAACAACTCATACTGTACTAAAACATAATCAATTAAACAACAGCCATTATCTGACATGAAAGTATAATCCCCTGTACCGCTGTCCGATCCACACCGACCATTGACAATCTTTAGATCCGTACTTATACATAAGTCAATCAATTTGTTACCAGAGGCATTAACAATTTGGTCTTGTGAAAACCGACAAGGTAATACATAATTACAGTTAAAAACAACATCATCGATACATATAAAATCACATATGTTATCAGTAGGTACAGGAATGATTTATTGCCACAACGGGCATTTAAATCGCCAATTACAGACGTTTTTCCCAGTTCGGAGTAATGTCTTACTGTACGTTCAAGATACTCGAAAAAACCTTCATCGTGTGCATGAAAATATATAGAATTTTGGGGTGGGACATAAACAAAGCATATATAAACATCAAAATTAGTACCGCTGAATGCACTGGCTATTTTAATCCACAACATTCCTTGTGGATCCTGTTCAACTATTTCAATACCCGGGCGCATGTAATCCCTATAAAATAAACGGATACCACCGTGACCACGGCTACGACAATTATGTATACTTTCAGGCCTCGGGAGATTAACGCATCCATACTCCAAGTTTCACAACAAAAAACAATATCAAACATATTTACAAATTTACAAAATCTTCGTCATCAATACATGAATTCAGACCATTGACATTTTTTATCAGAGATTGCCGCCATATTTGAAGATGGATTTCAAAGCGATTTTCGTTATTTTGTAGCGGAAATGCTTATCTAGGGAACATTGCCTCAGAATTTTGATACTTATATTCGTTTTTTTTATCTATGACATGTTACGTGATTGTCAGTGGGGTTCAGGCTAGGGAATTTCTTTAAAGTCAAATATCTGTTGAACCGAGGACGTTATCAAAAATCTGAGACTTTTATACAATGATTGTTATTTTAAGTCTAAGTGTTGTAATATATCCTTATATATAAGTGTGTATGTGTGTATTGTGTAGTGGTCAGTCATGGATTTATAGCTCTGACAAAAAGTGTTAAAATATGGAAATTTAAGAGTGTTTTTGGATTAATTTTTACATACAGAGACTCAGGAAAGTGTTTTATACACGCCTACAAAGAAAAATCAAGGTAAAAACAAAACTGTTAGCAATTTCCATACACGTAAAAGAGAGGTTATATCGCCATTACAGAGTGAAGGTCAGAGTAAAACACATGATGGTCAATCAAGCGAAAAAGTACAGACAAATGTAAAAACAAGGAGAACGGACGATAGTAATAATCATTGTAAGCGTGTGCACGGGTTTCACGCCCCCAGTGTTTCTGACTATTCACCTTGTTTCAATGCCTACGAAATTTAACAACCGCAAACATGAACTTTCAATCACCGTTTGCAAGCCAGTACATGCCAACTTCTCCACAGTATGGTACTCCTATGCAAGCCGCACCAATACAAAATTAGACAATAAAAGCGAATCTATAAATATAAATGATCTATATAACCACTTCAATTCTTTGCTATCTGAACCCCCATCTGAAAATATTAACATAATCAGTAAAGAAACCCCAGAAATCATAACAGACAACGATCTTGACCTCCCCATTACAGAAAACGAAATACGTAGAGCACTATTTAAACAGGGCAACAACAAAGCATACGGACCGGACAATTTAATCGCTGAGGTTCTCAAGGCCTCGTACGAAATCATTTCTTCACATTTGTTATTAATTTACAACCGTCTTTACGATAAAGCGGAATACCCGTGCAGTTGGGGGGTTGGATACATAATACCTATATTTAAAGGGGGAGACCCAACTGAAGCTAAAAATTATAGAGGCATAACTTTAAATAATATATTAGCTAAAACTTATTCACAGATTTTACTTAATCGTTTAACACTTTGGGCATATAAAAATAATATAATCACTCAAAACCAGTTCGGATATCAAAAAAATAAAAGTACAACTGACTGTATATTTGTGCTACATTCTATAATTTCCAAAGTTCTATCTACAGGCCAAAAACTCTATACAGTTTTCATAGATTATGAAAAAGCCTATGACAAAGTAAACCTAGGACTTTTATGGCATAAATTACTTACAAATGGTGTAAGTACAAAGATGGTAAACTCTTTACAATCTATGTATCAAGTAGTTAGAAGCATTATTAAACATAATTCACAAACGTCAGATTTTATTCAATCTAACAAAGGCGTTAAGCAAGGCGACGCAAGTTCTTCACTTTTATTTATGATGTATATAAATGACATTTGTGACAATATAAACTCAAACTTAGATGGCATATTACAATAGAAGAACTTAAAGTATTTCTAATTTTGTATGCAGATGACCAAGCATTATTTGCCATTTCTATAACTTCGCTTCAATCAATGCTAAATGATTTGGAAGTATATTGTAATACTTGGCATCAAAAAATAAATACAAATAAAACGGAAGTACTGATTTTTGAAAAAGGTACGAGGCATACAACAGCAGATTTATTTTTAAACAATACAAAATTAGAAGTTGTAACAAGTTTTAAATATTTAGGCGTATTTTTGTTCAAAAATGGTATGTGGTTTAGAACCCAAAAAATTATTGCAGAACACTCCTCGAAAGCAATGCACAGATTTTTCTCAGTTTTTCACAGCTTTGAATTCAAAACAAAAGAAAAATGTAGATTGTTTGATATTTTAGTTTCACCTGTACTTAACTATTGCTCCGAAATCTGGGGCCAAAATGATGGGAAAAATATTGAGCTTGTACATACAAAATTCATCAGAAAACTATTATGTGTCAATAAATCAACAAATCTAGATGGCCTATATGGAGAACTAGGACGAGTGCCTTTAAAAGTTATACGAACAATACACATGCTTAAATATTGGACCAAAATCCTAAAAAGTAACAACAGTAACATAGTTAAACGTGTATATAATTTACTTAAATTAGACTCTAACAATGGTTTAACTTATAATGGTAATAATTGGGCGCATCAAATCAAAACGATACTTCTTGACCTTGGACTTAATTATATGTGGATAAATCAAGACACAATCTCAATATCTTTACCTATCATAAAACAACGTATTTTAGATCAATATTATCAGAGTTGGTTTACTAAAATCAATAATTCACAACGTCTAATATCGTATAGTCGAGAAGAAAATCGAAAATGCAAATTTTGTACATTGAATACCATTGAAAATGAATATCATTTCCTTCTTATTTGTCAAAAATATTCGGAATTACGTAAACAATACCTTAAATCATATTATTGCACATGGCCTACATTAAACAAGTTTGATAAATTACTAGAATCAAAAGATAATACAACAATACTAAAACTTTCAAAATTTATATTTTATGCAAATCAGTTGAGAACACAATTAGAAAACGAACAGATTACGTAATTTTTTATTTATTTTTTTTGTAAATTACCAATTTTTCCTTTTTGACAATTTAAGCTTCTCTACCTATATTTTCCTATATTGTCTTGTTCACTATTGTCACTATATATGTTTGACTGTGCTACTACATATAACTTGCAGTTATATTGTAGGCAAGAAGCTCGTATGAGCTTATTTGATGCCGAATAAAGGTTGTTGTTGTTGTTGTTATATACAGAGTAGTGATCGTTGTTCAAAAATATGAAAATTACGTGCGATATTGGTTAATAGAAGACAGATCAAGTACAATATTTGTTTCAAATCACTTGCAATAGACTATGTATAGTGGGTTTATTAATGCATACAATTATGGTTGACTTTTTAAAACTATAAATTAGTGAAACTTGACATCACCATATAGTCATTTACGCTACTTTAAGGGAGACAATCAAACTATTCGCAAAGGAGTTGCTTGTATAGTTTTCGGACGAGCAACGTTATCACGAAACATTAAACGAAACAAAAAACAATGTCTCAGGAATTTTGTCTAAATGGAAATTTGGGAAAGGATACAGGGTAGCACGAGCCAAGAGCCAGCATATTGTTTTCGTCCTGTCAGTCACCCTGTTTGTCCATCCGACAATTTTAACCATGCCTATATCTTTTGATATTCATGAGCTACAGTACTCGAAATAGGTTGGTAGATGCCTTTGCACAAGACTTTTTGACATTGCTACTAAATGCTGAAAATGTTGACCTTGCTTATATGGTTCTTCTGCTTGAGCCACAGTGCTGAACATGATATGAGCTTGGTAAATCAAGTTATATTTTTGTTTGTTACTGATAGTGAATTGAATTTTCTGGATGGATCTAACATGAATCATATTTCATTGCACTTGTGTGTTCTAATATTCAAGTGTGACTTGTTAATGTGTAATACTTCATGTTTATTCAAACTTGAATAACTTCAAATGTGTAGTAGATGATCAATGTGTGTAGGCATTCAATAGTTGTTGACAATGTAACTGAATATAGGAGTTGGAGTGAACAATACCTCAATGACTCCATGTTTCAGCTCATCTGAGCACATAGTGCTCGGTGAGCTATAGTGATCAGTCAGTCTACTCCGTCGTCCACACCTGGGGTTGTTAATGCTCTAGTGGTCACACGTTTGAGCGAATCTTCATCAGACTTGGTCAGAATGTTCGTCTCAATGATATGAGTTTTGAGTTTGTTTACCCTCGCCTCCGGGTTATACCCATGTGGGCCAGCATTCACTACAGCCCGTTAATCAGTTCCGGTTAATGAATATATTCTCAGTGCAAATTCATAATAAAAGCATAAATCTAAATTTTGTTTTCTGTTTATCTAAATTTCATATACCTTACCTAAATTATACAGCAAGAATATATGCTCCACGTGAGTTAACATGTACACGGTGAAAGTCAATTTTAAGCATGATATCCTTTAATGACAGAGCGCTTCAATGTCATGTTGTACAAAGTAACTGGATCATTGAGTTTTGAAGATGATACACATCTTAATCTTTCTTCTGCAAAAAAAAGAAAAAAATGTGAAAATAAGTATAAAACAATATTAAGAAGAAAAACTCTTTGAAAATTACATGTGCAAAATAATGCAAATTATTACCCTTACCAATTATCATTGGTTTTACAAGATCAGTCAGCTAAAAAATTGACCTTAACTGGTGTGGTCACTTTTTATTTAGGTTAACCATTTCAAATGTTTATGCTTTATTTTATATGAAATGTTAATAACTAAACATGTTAACACAAAACATCTTTATATCAACATATATGTTGCACAAGAGCACTCTAGTAGGTGTTTGTATACAATAACATGTAATCAAAATGTTGTCAGTTTAACACACGTGAAGTTTACATATATTTTACCAGTATTCAATCGTCTTTCTTGCACTTATGGCAAGCAAAATTCTCGTCCATCTTGTCATACACAAATCCAATAGGAGGGCAGTTTTCATTAAGCCATGCTAAGCAGTTGTCACACTGAATCCAGGTGTTTCCAAGCATTAACTTTTCATCTTCAGCCCTTGTCATTTCACAAATAACACATAATGCATGATCATGAGTACTTTTCATATCACTGCTGCTTTTTCCTGTCTAGTTTTCTCAGAGGATTTTATGGCTCTTTTTCCTTTAGATGCATGTAATGCTGACCGTCCTTTTACCAATGGATTTGCTGAGGATCTTACGTTCTTTGCATTTTTGCCCGATGACTAGATTTTAAACATGCTTCTTTAGCTTTCTCCTCTTTTACTGCAAGCTTGCATATCTTATCAAGGTTTTTATTTTCAAGTGTTCTTATACATTCAGGTGACGCCAAATGATCTGGTAGTTCATCTACGGTACTTTTGCGTGTCAATTTCTGACTTGCTGCCTGTGGCAATTTTAAGATTTCTTTCAGTTCAGATGAAATATGACTCTGATATGTTTTACAAGCTGTATCTGGATCATTATTGGTGGCCACTTCAGCAAGTAGACGTAGTGGGCTGATTTCTTCTGTGATAGATTCGTGATCAGTAGTAATTGTAAAGCCGTCTGGCTGAAGATTTTCATTTGATGTACCTATTGGTTTCACCTTCGACTTCAACGGAACCTATGTATCATATACCATTAACATCAAAGCTCTCTAGCAATCTGTGTTCAAACTTCTGCTTAACAGGTGTTGACAACCCACTTTCATACGCCTCGAACACTTGCTTGTTGACATAAGTTTTTTCTGAGAATTTTCTTGTTTTGCATCTAATTCCTTCACAGATTCAGTTGTTGTAGATGTTCCGATAGATGGATCTGATTAAAAAAATGTTAGGTTAGTCTTTAATTGCTCACAAGTTATCACATCAAGATTCACTGGATATAAGCCTGCTGAGTGGAAGCTATTGACAACAATGCTTGGCTTGTAGAATTCATTGTAGCACTCCTTCAACTTCTCTGCAAAGTTTATTTTTGTTGATCACAACACCGGGATATTCCTTGTTATGTTTTCTTACTGTGCTATACCACTGCTTCTCCAGAGGTCCAAATACACCTTTATCGAGAGGTTGCCTCAGGTGAGTTGCATTTGGCACTAATCTGTATAGCTCAATTCCTTTGGATAGTGCCTTTGTAAATATTGTTCGATTGATACGTGATCCAACTGAGTCGATCAACAGTACTACAGGCTTTTCTGTCACAATGTGCTTCTCAAAATGATCAACGAATTTTTCAAATGTGTCTGAGTTCATCCAACCTTTCTCTGTGTATGACACAAAACCACCTGGCAATGAACAATTCAATGGTTTGACACCTGTTGGTGATGGGGCAGGGTACACATAAAATGGTGGCATCATGGAACCACTTGCGCTTGCTGTAAACATAACTGTTAAGCATGCCTTTGTAGATGAACTGGACATATGTGGTACTTGAGCTGGAAATTTGACCTTACTTCGTCCTAAAATGCATCCAGCTTTACTCCCCATCTTAAAAACAAGTCTCATCTGCATTCCAGATCCTCTCCGGCTTGTAAAGTAGGTCTTTTCAACAAGAAAATTTCTGAAGTGAGAAAACCAGATATCAATCCGCTCTCCAGTGAGTCTGCTTCGTGGGGCTTCTAGGAAAACTTCTTTCCTGATGCTTATGAATTCTTCATTCATTCATATTCACGAACTTGAACTTCTTATACCACTCATAGGATGGTCTATCATTGGTGAATGGTGTTTTCCTTTTCTCTTTTCTAACTATATCCTGGAGCAGATCCAAGAATTCACCAGGACGAAGCCCCATCTCTCTCTTGGCCATTTCACTCAAATAAAGGGCAAATTCCTTTTCTTCATGCTTGGAAAGCACAGTATCTGTTCCATTTTTAGCATCAACAGCTGTCTCACCTGGCACTCTCTTATACAGGTAGCTGTAACTTAGGTTATGCTCAATAGAAGCTTTACGTATAGATACCGTTTTCTTTTCAATATCAAATAATGCATGCCTTGATCTTGTATTCCTGTCATATCATGGCTTCAAATACTTATTCTTAACTTTCTCTGCTGATTTGACCACTGGACTGGTGCCATGGGATACCTAAATGCCATGAAAATGCCTATTAAAGTACAAGATTGGGACAGAAGTATGTTTCAGATTGTATAACATTAAAGAAGAAAAAACATTCAAATAAGTTTATAAATTTACACTAATTACATTTAAAACAAGCAACAACAAAAGAAAAACAATGATATTTGCAGCAGCATCCGCGATGAAACTTGAAATAGTATGCTTGAGACGACCCCTATTATCATGCATTAACGAATGGGTGATTCACAATTGGTTCAATGACATACTGCATAAAAATGGCCGCATAAACAAAATGCAAGTACATCTGCAAAAGATTTTGCGTGTGTTGATATAATTATGATTAAAAACAATAATGCAACTCACAGTTCTTCGTTTAGGCCCCATTTCAGCGAAAAAAAATGCAAAGAAATTGGCTGTTATCGTCCGCGCGTTTCTCAATTAGCTTGCGTCTGCAGTGGTACTGTTGAACAGACGCTTGAACAGAAGTAAACAAATGTGTCAACGATAAAATTTTGTAAATATGCAAATAAAAGGCTATTCTTTGCGAGACAATGATAACTATGACTCGATCATTAGACATTTTTCTAACATGTGATACTAAGTAAAATAGTTAATCGGAACTGATTGACAGACTGTATCTTTAACAATGAACTATATAGTATAATGTATAGCGTACATTTGTAAAAACAATCTAATAGGGGTAGGCTATTTTAGTGAACGTTTGTATGTGTGTCTATTTTATTGACTTATGTTGTTAAAACTATTTTAATATTCTACTTTATTATATCACTATTTTTTAAAGACAAAAAATGGGAAGAATCCATTTTGTTGCAGTATAGCTATGTTATTTTATTTACTTGCTGTAATATTCTTATTTGAGTAAAACTATTCTGTTTCATTTTTTAATTAATATAAATAGTGATTAACTGTTTTATTTTATTACTTAATTGATAAAAAAGGAAAGGGGGAACTGTGTTATTTTATTCAATCTTTTCTAATTTAAACTATGAGATTTCTAACTTGTGATGACTGACGAATGCCACAGACCAAATTTGGTAATGATCCAACCACTGGTCCATGAAAAGAAGTCATTTCAATGTATTTTTATGCTTAGGCCTAGCGGCCCCTAATCTGAGCCAGCCATTTTTATTTCAGCAAATCTGAACACTGTCTAAAGATGCTAAAAACCAAGTTTGGTAACAATCCATCAATAGAATCATGAGAAAAAGTCATTTTAAGGTATTTCTATTTTTAGCTCTTTTGGCCCCTAATAGGGGCCGACCAAATTTATTTGAGCAAACTTGAGAGAGGACCATCTAATGATGCTACAGACCAAGTTTGGTGATGATCCATCCATTGGTTCATGAGAAGAAGACGTATAAAGGTATTTCTATTTTTAGTTTGGTGATGATCCATTGATTGGTTCATGAGAAGAAGATGATTAAAGGTTTTTCTATTTTTAGCTCTAGCGGCCCCTAAAAGGGGTCAACTGTTATAATATGAGCAAATTGCAGTTAGAATGTCAAAAGGTTTCTGCACAGCAAATTTGAAGTAAATCCAACTGGTAGTTTCTGGGAAGACCATTGTTGACGCCAGACGACGGATGCCGGAGCATCCACCTACCCATCCTAACAACTCACCCTGAACCTTTGGTTCTGGTGAGCTAAAAAGGAGACAAAAAGTGATAACTGTTAAAATCATATTATATACGCATATTTACAACTAAAATACTTTCTACAAAGAGGGATGAAACTTTATGAAAAATAAAGGTAGTCCTTTTTTCACCCTAGTATACTGAGACCGTTCTTTTTTGTTCAGTGATGCTGGTGGATCAGGTAAAGGCAACTTGTAACAAATGCGCCCCAGTTTTTATACATATTTAATGAAAAAATTGTGTGTTGATAGTGCATGCCATGATTCCAAAGACTGTGGGCGTTATAGTCTGCACAGTACTTTGGCGGCATGCACTATTTTTATAGTGATATTTTATTGGTATTTACTGGATTTGAAGTTTTTATAGGGGTATTAAAATGTACTGATGGTCTGATAATTTTGATAAAATGGGCCTGTCGTTGAATATTGGTATCCAAAGTGTGGCCTAGAAGCTCAATCTGGGCTCAGTCATGTTTATTGTCCCATGACTGTTAATTGGGCTATCCCGTCACACCCAGATCCCAATAACAACTGTTATTTAACTGGTAGGGTTTTAACTGGGGCTATTTGTTTAACATTTCAGTACTTCCGTAATGGGTGGACCAGACTTCACTCCCTTTCCCAGTCCAGACATCAGTGTGCTAGATTGTTGGAAAAAAGTATTTATTTTCCTTTATTGTAGTTTGAAGTTATTGTCATTGAATTTATTCATTTATTTTGTATATGTTTACATAAGAAAAATGAAAAAATAGGAAAGAAAGACAAATTAGACTTTATTCCATAAAGGTCTACACCTTTATATATATTGAATAATAAAAAGGTAATTTAAGATTGAACATAGATATTAACTACTGAGAGGAATAATTTTACCTCTGCATTAAATATGTTTATTCTTATTTACAAAATAACATGTATTTATAGTAAAAGATTTGTATTTATATATATAATTGCCATTGAGGCAATGTTAGAAGTAATTTAAATTTATTATTAAGAGAGACGTTTTGCAGCCCAACTGATTGTGCAGGATATGATTAATTAGTAGCATAATTATGTATTTCATGTAACAATAAGGTTAACATGAAATTAAAAAAGGATTATTTATTTATAAATGTATTTTTTTCTAACTAATACATGTGATACCATATTTTATAGTTAATCTATGTAGTAATGAAGGTATGATGAAGTTAAAAAGGAATATTCCTTAAAATAGTTTATGTTTATATTAAAGTAAATGAGATCATACTTAAGATGATTCATGTGTCAAAGAAAGTCACATGAAATTTAAAAAGAATATCTTATTAAAATATTATTTTTCATGTAAGAATCACAACAGTTGGGCTACTTGTGCACACCTGCCTGGACCTGGGGCCTTAGATTTTATTTGTTATTTGACAAGATTTTATGTATTTTTCTAAGGCTTGGCTTTTTACTGCCCCGCTCGGATTGAGAATATTCTCAAGATTAAAAACCAAGCATAAATTTACAATGGCAGTTTTTAGCTCTAGTCAGGGAGTGAATTGAACCTTCAGTGTAGCAGATAGTGACTGGTTGTGTTCAATACTCTACACTGGGCACAAATAGGGTCCAGTCCCAGGATATGTTTTCCATGGGCTCCAGACAACAGATTTGCCCCCAGTCACAGATGGGTGATGCATTTGTCTATCCTTTGATCTGAGGAATAGACGTCAGGCCATCTGAGCCTCACTAAGTATTGGACAGAATCACAGCCATCCTATTTCACGCTGGAATAACTCCTCCAGCACTTAATGGTGACCTGACCAATGAACTTACCTCATTAAGTGAGAGATTGACTTTAGTATCTACAGTCACATGATCCAGGCCAGATTTGGCAGCTCTGTCCGCCGCCTCGTTTCCTTCCACACCTGTATGAGCTGGGCACCAAGCTAAAGTAATATCCAGACCGGCTTGTTGGATGGAATAATCTAGGACGATAATTTGTTCTAAAAGGTCTGGTCTGGATTTACTGTGATAATTTTGAATTGATTGCAGCGCCGAAAGTGAGTCCGAATAAGTAACTGAAGTCGTTGGTTTATGATGAAAGACCCAGCTCATTGAATTAAAAAGGGCAATCATTTCTGCTGAATAGATTGAAATATTATCAGAGAGTCTATCAACAGAAGAAAAATTTTTGAAGGTATATAAAAAGCTGCAGCAACTTTGTCAGAATGTGGGCATTTAGAACCATCCGTATAAATACTTAAATAGTTATTGTAAAATTGGTCAATATGCAAGTTAACATGAATTTTACATAGGTGTGGAAGGTCTGTTTTTAAGTTTTTTTAGGAGAGTGATAAGTCTATATGAGGTGGGGACATTAACCATAGATGTTCAATTACTGGCAGGAAATCTGCTACCTGTATGTCTTTGAGACCGAATCCCTCCACCAAGAGTTGAGAAAGGGCCCCAATGGGGGGGAGGCATTTTTTTGAGAATTCTCTTTGTGAAGTGACCAGTCCCAAAGATGGAGTTCACTGGGTTATTTCTCCTTGATTGTGCTCTGGCCCAGTATTTGACAGTATGGCCCAGTATTTGCTATGTGCCTGATTGCTAAGGAAAGTACACAGCTTCTGCTTTCAGTTTGTGTGTAGGGGTGGAGCTCAGGGCCCCCAGGGCTATCCTAAGGGCTATATATTGAATTTGATCTAGTTTTTTTAGTAGATATGGGGCAGCGCCAGCACAAATTTCTGCACCGTAATCAATTTTGGATCTAATTAGTGATTTATATAGGAGCAGTAAGCTTTTTTTATCTGCTCCAAAGTCAGTATTTTTGAGTATTTTCATCATGTTAAGGTTTGTGGTACACTTTTTAATCAAGTATTCTATATGCTGCCTAAAAGTCAAATTTCTATCTAAAATCATGCCTAAAAATTTTGTTTCTGTTTCAAAATTGATTTGTGTACCACCTAGGTGTATGTCTAATTTATGCTGCCGCTGATTCCCAAACAAGATACCGACAGGTTTTTTATTTTGATATTTTAAATCCCCAATCTTGTGCCCATCCCCAAATCATGTCTAACCCTTTTTGTGCCTTTTTGGTCATTATTTTCAGATTTTTGCCTGTTATCCATGTGCCTGAATCATCTGCAAATTGACTAAGAGACATGTCAGATTTTCAAATGGATACAGGTAGTTAATTAATTAATAAATTAAATAAAAGAGGTGAAAGTATCGCGCCCTGAGGGGTACCTCTCGAGACATTTTCTTGATCTGAGAGGGTACCATTCACCCTTACTTTATTTTGTGCCCTTCTAGGAAAAACCTGTGGTATTGGAAACAGGCTCCCATTATACCATATTCTTTAAGTTTAAAATGTACACGGAAGTGCCAAGTTAAATCAAATGCTGCATGGAGATCTAAGAAAATGGCTAGCACTGTGCGGCCTCTGTTTTTGGCCGAAATGATGTCATGTTGTAATCGAGCTAATTGGTCTAAAGTGCTCCTTCCATTTCTAAAGCCAGATTGAGAGGGATTTAGGTAATTATTAAATTCAATATGATGGTCTAAACGGTCCTTTACCATCACCTCGAGCAATTTCCCAGAGTGTGATGTAAGGCTTATTGGTCTGTAAGACTTTGGTTCCTCACTGTTTTTGTCAGGTTTTTTGATAGGTATAATGCAAGCTTCTTTCCAGTTCGCTGGATATTTATCTTCACTCCACACCCTGATATAAAATTTTAGCCAAATATTTAAAGTTTATCTGACATATGTTTAAACAGTGGGTATGTAATTTTGTCTAATCCAGGGGTGGAGTTGCTTCTGTCATGAATACATTTTTTAAGTTTTAGTAGTGAAAAAAGTTTGTTTAAAGGTGTATCTTTTAGCCCCGGTTCATTTACTTTATGCGTTGCTGTGACTCAAATTGTTTTTGATAGGCCAAAGTTTCAGGAGGTAGATTTGAGTCACTTGATACTTCTTTGTAATGTTTTACTAAAAGTTGAGCCTTTTTAAGGGTGTTTTTGCCATTTCATTTTTATATTTTAATAACGGTACAAGGTTAATAATTTTGCCTGTTAATTTTTTATTTTGTTCCAAATTGGCTTGAGGAAAAGTAATGGATTCACAAAATGTTAGCCAATTCTTTTGTTTTGCTTCTATAATTGTTTTTTTGCAAGTTTTTCTGCGTCTTTTAATCTTTTAATATTATCAGGGCAAGGATTTCTTTTTGCGATGTTTAATGCTTTTTCTGCCCTGTACCACTACTTGACAGTCATCATCCCACCACAGGACTTGAATTTTTGGTTTTCTTTTAGGTACTGAAGCCGATGTACTTTCCTTTACCATGTGTAGAATTGAATTTGTTAAATTTTGCAAGTTTTGATTGATATCATCAGAGTAGACCTGATTTTCATGTATTGTATTACAAAGAACTTTGAATTATTCCCAAACTATCTTATTAAAATTTAGATTATTATTTTCTGAAGTTTGATTTGTAGAGTTTTGACCATTGATTGAAATTAAGATTGGGAAATGATCTGACCTCAGGGCGTCATCATGAACTCCCCAAGCTGAAACTGAGGCAATTTTGGATGTGCCAAAGGTTAAATCTATGTTTGTTAATTTCCCAGTTGATTGATCTATTCTTGTTGGAGTGCCGTCATTGAATAGAATCAAATCATGTTTTTCAGCCCATTCCAAAATATCCTTCCCATGACGGACCCCACTCAACATGGTGAGCATTAAAATCCCCTGTTATAATACTTTTAATTGCCTCATTATGAGTTGGAAAGCTCTTTATGACGTGATCTAAAGATTCAGGATCACATCCTCTAGAATAAATATTTGCCAAAAGTAAAGATTGTTTAGATAAATGCATTTTTATTAATTGGTACTCTATTTTAGAGTTACCATTTTGATCCCTGGGGTTGTCTACCCTGATGTATTCATAATTCAGTGATTTTTTTATATAAATTGCCAAACAACCACATATATTTTTTTTTCCAAAAAAGGTTTGTATTCCAAACTGTATCCAGGAATTTTTTTGATATCCTACTGTTAAACTTAGCCTCCTGAACACATAAAACATCTACATGTGGATTTTTATTTAAAATAAGTTTTAATTCAGAAAGTTTGGAGTGGTTAATGTTTGAGCATTAAAAGATATTATATTTAAGTTTCTACTCATGGATATGCCTTGTTTTGGCTGTTTTATTTTGGACCACTCTGTACTGTTGCCTACTAGGAGACTGTGATGGGATTCTACTCAACAGTCTCCTACCCATTTTAAGTTTTCAAGGAGTACTGGTTGCCTTTACCCTGATCCTTACTCTTCTGCCAGGTGTTGGTGGCTGAGAACCTTTAGACACCCCCGGTATTGTGTTGTTTGGTTGTTATTTTCTTGGATTTTTTTTATTTTTTCTGTTGGTGTTGGTTCTATTTTATTAAATAATTGTTTTTCTAGAGAATTTTGAATGAGTGTATGTAATTTTTTTCTAAATGGGCGTGATTTATCTGTTTTCTTTTATTTTTGTTAATTCTGTTGTGTATATTTTTGTTGTTTGATCCTGCTTATTTCTTATTTCTAAATTGTAATTTGTGTGTTTGTCTTCATACTTGATACTATTATTGTGTGTATTTATACCGGGGGTGCTCTTGGTTGGTGTCTCAGGGATTGCGACCACTCCAGATATAGACAATTCATGGTAGGACTTGAAAAAACTGGAGTGGACAGAGACCACTGAGTCCTCCTCGGTGACATTGTATCTACTACTATCAGTGACCACAGAGGAGATTTCTGACACTTGGGTCAGGGAATCTCCACCGTGGTCAGTTTTCACGGAGAGGACTCGGGGGTCTCCCTAGGCGTAGATGTGCCCTGTAAGGTAGGGACCTCTGCTTGCCCCGTTGATGGATCATTGGCCCACAGAACTTCGGCCACCGTCCCGGAACCAGTCACCCTACCTCCATGCCAATATTGGCAGGGGGGCGGGGTGAACACAGGTCCCGGGGAGGCAGCCTAATTCTTGTCTTTTTTGAGAGTATTCGGGCTTGCAGGCTCCTTCCCTGGCGGATTTTCAAAATCTTTTTCTGCCTTTTCTATTATTTCTACAGCCCTGGACCACGGGATGCCCTCCTTCTTCATCAGCATAGTGATGCACTGTGCTTTCATATATTGAGGGCATCCCGGGTACCAGGCTGGATGGTTCCCACTGCAGTTGGGGCAAAAGGGGGCTTGCTGCAGTGGTCGAGCTTATAGGATCCCGAACACCTGGCACAGGTTTGTTGTAGCTTACATGTAGTAGCTCTGTGGCCGAACCTCTGGCACCTGAAACATCTCATGGGCGCATGGATGAAAGGCTCTGATTTGAACTTAATTTTAGTATCCCAAATTTTTATGTACAAAGGTACAGCCCCCCTAAAAAATGACTTGACTGCCCCAGTTCCCTCACCCCTTTTATTATGAATTCTATCGATGTGTATGAGCTCCACCCCTTCAGCTGGTTCGAAAATTAAACCGGGGCGGAGCTCGTTAAGATTAATGTCAGTAGGCACCCCATGGATAATCATACTCTGTGACTCGGTCTTGCTGGGGTAGCGTCGCTACAACCCTACATCCCCCCCCGAGCCACAGATTGTGATTATTGATCACCTTCGCCAAAGGTTCGACAACTGGGAATTCCAGCATGTTAGATATAATATTTTCAAAAATATTCAGAAACATTATTATAAAACCTATTGCTTAGCAGGGAGAATAATGTTTCAGATGGTTAAATGTATTAATTATAATTATTATGTTTTTTTTGTTGTAAGGAAAAAAGAGGACGGGTTGAAAAAAAAAAGAAAAAAAACGGAGGAAAGGAGTGAGTAGAGGACTTTATAACAATAGAACGTATTACTAGTGTAATAGCAGTCGAAACACATACAAAGATAAACAAACTCAATACCACTATATTTACAATTAGGGAGAATTTTGTCAACCGGAAGTTTATGTCAGAAAATACCTACACAAATCAAAATAAAGAAAATGGTACTTCATATAAGTGAAAATTTCTGAAAACTCAAAAAATACCAACAATACAAAAAATTTTTGGGTTGCTTAAGGTTTATCAATCGTTGATAAAGAGCTGTATAAGTGCCGTTGTTAAGGAGGATGAGTGTGTTGTCTTGTAGACTTTTTTAGTAGTATTTTTTTCCTTCAGCGTGTTTTTTCTGTGTTGTTTATCCCAGACACCGGAACCGGAATTGAATGAATGAATCAAAATCAGAATCGAATCCTCAATGATATCTTGGACAAGTTCGAACATGAGTCATCTGGGGTCAAAAACTAGGTCACCAGGTCAAATAGAATGGAAACTTTGTTAACACTCTACAAATCACAGCTTTGATTGGACCTTCATGAAACTTTGTCAGAATTTTGTAGGTCACTAGGTCAACACACAAGAAAACCTTGTTAATGCTCTAGAGGTTGTAATTTTGATTTAATCTTCATCAATCTTTGTCAAAATGTTTGTTATAATAATATCTTGGACAAATATGAACATGGGTCATTTTGGGTCAAAAACTAGGTCACCAGGTCAAATCATAGAAAGAAACTTGTTAACGCTCTAGGGGTCACAATTTTGATTGGATCTTCATCAAACCTTGTCAAAATGATTGCCTTAATAATATCTCGGTTAAGATTGAACATGGGTTATCAGGGATCAAAAACAAGGTCACAAGGTCAAATCTTTGGAAAACCTTGTTAACCTATAAGTCACAGTTTTCATTGGAGGTTCACCAAACCTTGTCAAAATGATTGCCTTAATAATATCTTGCTTAAATTTGAACATAGATCATCTGGGTCGAAAACTAGGTCACCAGGTCAAATCATAGAAAAAAACTTGTTAACGCTCTAGGGGTCACAATTTTGATTGGATCTTCACCAAACCTTGTCAAAATGATTGCCTTAATGACATCTTGGTTAAGTTCGAACATCGGTCATCTGGGGCAAAAACTAGGTCACCGGGTCAAATCCTTAATGACCCTCTAGAGGTCGCAGTTATGTCAGAATGTTTGTATTAGTGATAACATGAACAGGTTTGAACATGGGTCAACTCAGGTTAAAAACTACGTCACTAGGTCAAAACACAGGAAAACCATAGAAGTTGCAATCTTTACTCAGGTTAGCGAAAAAGGGCCATTTTGGCCACCCTGTTTCAAAGTAAGTTGTGTGTGATAGACATTCTTTTAAGATATATGTATCAAAACTGAAGTTTTGTTGGAATTAAACAGATAACTACATTTGATTAACTTCATATATACATTGTAGAAATAACTTGAAAACTGCAAATACTTGTTGGCAACATAACTGAATTTCTGAGTTGAACCAAAAGTTAGCTCAGTGACCCTATGTTTATATATCTGAAATATGTTTTTAGACATTGTTCTTAGATGTGTATCAAAATTCGAAGTTTTGTTGGAAGAATGTCAGAAAAAGTAGAATAAAATACGAAAACTTATAATTTTTTGTCAAAATTGCAACCCACAATTTCATACATGCATTTGATGATAATGGCTTATAGTATAACAGAATGACATCATTTATGTCATAAAACGTGTTAAATTAACACAATAGATGCCAAATGAATACTTACATGTAAAACAGCAAATTTTTGTCTTAATGATAACTTGGACTAGTTCGAGTATGGGTCGGCTCAGATCAAAAACTTGGTCACCAGGCCAAATCAATGGAAAACCTTAACACCATATAGGTCACAGTTTTGACTGGATCTTCACCAGATTGACAAGATCGAACATGGGTCATCTGGGGTCAAAAACTAGGCCACCAGGTCAAATTAATGGAAAACCTTGTTAATACTGTATAAGTCACAGTTTTGATTGAATCTTCACCAAATCCTGTCAATATGTTTGTCTTTATAATATCTTGAAAATTTTTAATATTATTGATCTGGGGTCAAAAACTAGTTTACCGGGCCAAAATCACCGGAAACCCTTGTTAACATTCTAGTAGTCACAGTTTTGATTGGATATTCACCAAACCTTGTCAGAATGTTTGTCTGAATGATATCTTTGTTTGATAAGTTTGATCATGGGTCATCTGGGGTAACAAAAGTATGTCATCAGGTCAAATCAGTTGAAATCTTTACTCAGGTGAGCGAAAAAGGGCCATCTTTCTAAGCTCTCTTGTTTATATGTTCATATGTGCCACACGGTCACACAACGGTGATTTGGACAACAGGAAGACAAAGAATTAAGATATCACAGCCCTCTAGCATTAATACACATTTCTAAAATCCCCTTCCATCAGTACTTTAAGTTTTCTGGAAACGTGTAGACATATATTAAAGTGGTGTGACTAGCTCAATACGTGAAAAATGTTAGAAAATATTTTCTAATATCTTTCATCGCAAGGTACTACACCCCTAATATCCAAAATAATTTTCTCAAAATGGAGCGGACAGTTTTCGGGAACCTAAATAACCTTTACAGGTTTCTATGATAGAAAATCATTTACCATGAGATATTTCAAAAACAATTTCAATCCATTAAGTTAATTTCCCTTTAAATGTGCATTAAAGTATGTGGGAAAAGCTAATTTCTCAAATATTAAAGAAAAAGAAGACCCATTTCAATGAAAAACTCACGACAAAAATGCAATAGCAGTATCAGTCTAATGTAATAAAGAAAATATTGGTCACTGCGCAATATCTTAAAAATAATGAACAGGGGCAACAGCTAAAACAAATTTGCAAAATGTGTCATAAAATAAATGACGGTATTTGGGATAGCTTTCAAAGAAATAGCGACACTTGCCATACTATTTTCATAATATTAACGTTTTATTGTCAGCAAAATAATTATGCCAATGAATAACTGAACCGGTCATATCGTCAGTAGTATATATATTTGAATGTAATCTGAACCATAATATTGTCAACAGGGTATATCAATGACATCAAAACCTATAATATTGTCAACAGGGTATATCAATGACATCAAAACCTATAATATTGTCAACAGGGTATATTAATGACATCAAAACCTATGATATTGTCAACAGGGTATATCAATGACATTAAAACCTATATTATTGTCAACAGGGTATATTAATGACATCAAAACCTATGATATTGTCAGCAGGATATATAAATGACATCAGAGTCTATGATATTGTCAGCAAGATATATAAATGACACCAGAGTCTGTGATATTGTCAGCAGGATATATAAAAGTCTATGATATAGTCAGCAGGATATATAAATGACATCAGAGTCTATGAAATAGTCAGCAGCATATATAAATGACGACAGAGCCTATGATATAGTCAGCAGCATATATACATGACATTAAAGTCTATGATATAGTCAGCAGGATATTTAAATGACATCAGAGTCAATGATATAGTCAGCAGGATATATAAATGACATCATAGTCTATGGTATTGTCAGCAGGATATATAAATGACATCAGAGTCTATGGTATTGTAAGCAGGATATATAAATGACATCATAGTCTATGATATTGTAAGCATGATATATAAATGACACCAGAGTCTATGATATTGTCAGCAGGAAATATAAATGACATCAGAGTGTATAATATTGTCAGCAGGATATATAAATGATATCTGAGTCGTCTATGATATTATTCGGAGAGTGTAATATGATCGGATGATGCTGTTATAACGACTAGGTAAAATATCTCGATATATCTGATAACATTGTCATTATTTAACAGTTGACAGATGTTTACTGTATCTTATTTCTTCTAAAACTTAAACCCTGTGCAAAATCAATCAAACGAAGTTTCGCAATTAAAAGAAGTCGCAGTGGTATCGTCGATTTAATTGAAAACACAATTAGGTCTCATTCCTACCACTAGTGTTTATTGATAGATCCACTAGTACATGAGACAAATATTTAAACAATTGGTAATAACGAATGTTGGAAGTGTATAAGCAGTTAATTATCGAACACCGCATATAATAAGTCATACAACGAATAGTTGAACTGAAATTTGTTATTAAAAGGCTTGGCGAAATGAGTGAAGTTGTTTGATAAGGGAAAACATCGTTAGGAGTTGTTTATAAATTTGTTAAAGGACGGACATAGATGCAAGATTTTCAGATATTGATTAACCAAGAAAACAACGAGGTGCAATGTAGGACTAAATTAAAGTTGGTCACGGACAACTGATTTTATAGGCATTAACTGTATAGTAGATTTATAATTATACTTGGATAACTAAAGTCAATAATGTTCTCGAGTGGATAACTTCAATAATTAGTGATCAATTAACTAATTAATTGTTAAATATGCTTACAATAAGCAAGTAGTGTGCACATATGTAGGGACTTGTGAAAAGTGTCCCAACCATTTATATAGTGGACAATACTTCCACACACAGCTGAAATGAAATTGTACTGTATATTATGCATAATATTGGAGGTTTTACGAAGTGTCGAGTGCCACGGATGTACCATGTATATCGGTTTGTAAACAGAAATATTTCCATAATCTATCCTTTGTGTTTATTTTATTTTAAAGCTGTAAATACTATTTATGTGTATAGGATCTGATTTTTATTAATTGTTTGTACATTTCAGTCGTAAATGACATTTTCTGAGAACTACAAGCTATTTGATCCCCAAGTAGTTTAAAATTACATTTTCTGATCAAGTGAAGTCAGTGTAAAGTTCAAATGGTTAATTGATAATTGTTAGGGGTGTAATGGTTAACCGATATACCGATTAATATTGCAATACAAATTCCGACGGTTTTTTACCGGTTCGTTTTTCTCTGAACCGGTTTTTTGTAGTCATAGCGGCGCCAAAGATGAAAAGGTTTCAGAAAAAAGACAAATTTACAAACAAATTGATCGCTACATATTGGTGAACACAGGGGCTAGCACGTTGAAGGGGTGGAGTATAATGGCGTATTAGGCCTAAAATGGCCACACAGACCAAAAACACGTATATCATATATATACATAAACAAGGGTTACAACTTCCGAAATGGCAGTTTCTGCACCAAGTTTGTTTAAACTTTTTAAGGAATCGCTTGATTTTCTAATAACTGGTGTCAACAGATAGCTAATACATTATATTACACATAACTAATAAGCACTTTGTCAAATTCAAAACAATGAAACAGATATTTAATATTTTTCCTCCGAAAAATTGTTTATATCGTTTAGTCGAACGCGACATCGCAACACCAAATTGATCAAAATTACCATACTAAATACACCTTAAAACAACAGGTAGAGGGTAACTATAAATGCTAACCATAAATATCTCTAAAATACACTGATCCGGCACAAAAGAATAATCCAGGAATGGTCTACTCACGTAAAATTAACAAAATCGTCGACTCCGTCATAGATTTCCACCTCGCTACGCCATTATGATTCAGCCAATGAAACGTCCGCTTACAAACAAATTACGGGGCAAAGGTCACGGCTTCATAATATTTGAAGTTTCAATTATGAGACGATTTTTGTGAATTGAACGCGAATAGAACGTTCCTGGATTACATTTTTGCGCTGAATCAGTGTATTTTAGTAATATTTATTGTAAGTATGCGTTGTCATTACTGTACCTGTTGTTTTAAAGTGTATTTAGAATGGTAATTCTGATAAATATGGTGTTGCGAGGTCGCGTTCGACTAAACGATAGTAACGATTTTTCGGAGGAAAAAGATGAAATACCCGCTTCATCGTTTTGAATTGGACCAAATGTTTATTGGTTATGTGTAGTATAATGTATTAGCTATCTGTAAACACCAGTTATTAGGAAATTGAGCGATTTCTTGAAAAGTTACGTTGTGTTGAACAAACTTGGTACAGAAACTGTCATTTCGGAAGTTGTAACCCTTGTATATGTATATATGTAATATTTGTGTTTTTGGTTCGTGTGGCCATTTTAAGCCTAATACGCCATTATACACCATTACTTCAATGCGCTAGACCCCTGTGTTCGTGAATGCTTGAAGATGTGGCCGTTATACCTATCCGTCTTTGGTCTGGACAATAGTTGACATATCAGCGGGCGTACGCATATACATCTGCCTCCATCGTTAACTTATAAACGTGAACTGGTGCATTTGATTTGCTAATCAATTAAACGCTATTTATCGCTGTTTTCATTCTAGCACTTTGTTTCGAATGCGGTTGAGTCACAATACGAACGGGTAAATATCAACGCCTATTTGAAAGCGTCTGAGTCGGACTTAGTGCTGTTGACGAATAATGGCAGACGACGCCAATTATGAACTTGCGCTTTAATATGTTTAAACACTTCATTAAATGAGAGGGTGAATGTTTTCTGAGTTCTGGTTCAAAATATGCATTTTTTATGGCAGATAGTCCAATTTACACAAATCGTTCAAACAGTTGTACAAGAGATAATTTGAAATTACATATTTATTTCATATGTAAATATATATATGTATATATGATATTGATCCATTTAAGACGATGCATGTGCATCAATTCCTGCTTTGCTTTTCTGCGCGAAAAAACAATGCGTATATCTGTGTATTGTTACACCCCTATTAATTGTATCAACATTAATAATTACAGTGTTACATCTTGTTAAAGTTATTTTCAATGACGACAAAATTACCGATTACCAAGTTTCATTTTACCAATGACTTACAACGACAAGGTGTCATTGATATTTCAAGTAAAATTAATAGCAACAAAGTGCTTGTAAAACTATCGTAGATAACACTACCAAATATATGAATTAAATGAGTGAACATTTTAGCTTCATTATAATGATACAATAATGGTTAAATAGAAGCTATATCAGTCACTGAATGTCATAAATTTTACTTATAGTGTCTTATTTAATTATTGGGTAAAGTATTTTGTTCTTCCTTAAGATAGTTTTAGAATTAAAACAAAACAAAGTGCAGAGGACGATTATTGACATTAAAGTGTTATAATAATCCATTAGCCAGAAATCCGGAACGCTGAAGTTAAAATTGTCATGGACACTTGTCTACCTGAGTCGACAAGCGTATTAATACAAGCCTTCATCATTTTCGGCAGACTGAAGTCTGGTTGCCAGTGTTAAGGACAGCTAAGAACAGAATAAGCATAGTTATGGTAAAAAAGAGTTCACGCGAACATCAAAGGAATACAAGAATTCACTACCTACTTTGATACCCTAGTTAGCACCATAGCAAATGAAATATTTGAATTGTGCACAAATACGGCACACGAAACGGGTGTATTCTTTGACCGTAGTGGTTAAACAAAATCCATGTCGATAAAGTTGTAGCTCCATGAATGAAGTCTTGCCAATATGTCTTTATCTCCACAATAAACATGCATACATATGCTAGAAAATGGTTTTATTATACACGTTTTTTTTCTGATTACTCAAGCCGAATGTAAAATTTTACGAAAAATCGGAAAACATTAGTTCAGCGCAAATGCCCCTATACAAACCAATCAATGGACATAACTTTGTGAATAGTGTCATTCATCTCAATGTTATAATAATATGATAGAGTAAAGGGTTGTTAAACCTTGGACTGTTGTTTAATGCCATAGATTTTACAATATCTTCGACAAAATCAGTAATTCAAAATGTTCGGAAGTATACAAGTATATTATCAATAAATTATTGCAAACGACGTAGATGCAAGATTGTGACTTTGTAGAAGGTCGCAGAAGTTGCGATAGTACGTATAATGGTATCTTGATTCTATCATGATGTCACATGTACTGATGTATAACCTCTTATTAAAAATGGCTTGGACACTAGTTCATGATGACTAGCGCTCCGTATCGGTCAGAATTGTCTAAACGATATTTATATCGTTACAAAATGATCGATATCCATCATATAATACATGTATTTTCATAACATAATGAAGGTACACAAGAAAAGCTAAATTGTGCTTATTAACTGACAAAACACCAGCAATAAGCGTACCGTAGATACAGTAACGGATACACTACACAAGAAGGTCATTTTTAAAAAATATCTGTCATCAAACCATTCTGCGTCTAATCAAGATTTTTTTAATACAGAGTACATTTCGCAAGATGTGGAGAATATCCGTTCCAAAGCTACTGTTGGATGACTCGATATTTTGCTGCTAACTGAGACTTCATTGATGTAACGAAGAAAAACATCCCGTGTCTCAGTACCTACACAGAGTTTGTGTTTGTTATCCATCACATACATCTGTGCCAACGTCTGGAAAGCAGTTCAAATATATGTGTCCGAGTCTCCCTCAAAGCGTGGTCACACTATACATAATTCGCCGTGCTGTGGATTGGCGGTAGTAGACCGTAGTCAACGCTGTAAAACGTGGCCAATTGCAATTAGCCGTGCTTCAACGTGGTGGCAACCGTAGCACGACCTTGAATTTGCCCGCAGTGAGCGAAAATTTTTCAACATGCTCAAAAAATCAGTACTGTCTATTACGTTGGCAAGACCGTATTAAGGCCGTAGTTTGACGTAGTTTGCCTAAGTTAACCGTAATTGACCCTACTTTGCCTTAGTGTTAACGTGGCTGAACGTAGTTTCCTTTTTCGTTGCCGCATTTTACAGCCAACCGAAACTTAATCTTTAAGCGTGAAAATCCAAAAACTAAATGAACTTCAAATTGGCTTGCACGTAGTGCGCAGGCGCAAAGGTGGCATTTTACCGTACTACAACGTAGTTTACTTTACATGACCGTACTTGTGCGTACTTAAAACGTGATTCATACGTACTTCATTGTAGTTACCCTTAGTAAAACGTTCTTTAACCGTAGTTAAACTTGAACAATTTAGCCGTATTTCAACGTAGTTGAACGTACTCACTCATAGTTAACCGTACAGAGACTTTCTGAAATGTATTTTTAACGTACTTCAAACCTTCTTAAACGTACTTCATCGTAGTAACACTTCGGTGAACTACATATGAATTACACTACGGCAAACTGCTTATGAATTACACTACGGCAAACTATATATGAATTACCCTACAGTGAACTATAATATATGAATTACACTACGGCAAACTATATATGAATTACACTACGGTGATCTATACATGAATTACACTACGGTGAACTGTATATGAATTACACTACGGTGAACTGTATATGAATTACCCTACAGTGAACTGTATATGAATTACACTACGGTGAACTGTATATGAATTACCCTACAGTGAACTGTATATGAATTACACTACGGCAAACTATATATGAATTACACTACGGTGAACTGAATATGAATTACACTACGGTGAACTGTATATGAATTACACTACGGTGAACTATATATGAATTACACTACGGTGAACTGTATATGAATTACACTACGGTGAACTGTATATGAATTACACTACGGTGAACTGTATATGAATTACACTACGGTGAACTGTATATGAATTACACTACGGTGAACTATATATGAATTACACTACGGCAAACTATATATGAACTACACTACGGTGAACTGTATATGAATTACACTACGGTGATCTATATATGAATTACACTACGGCGATCTACTTAAGAATTGCACTACGGTGAACTACGGGCATGACCGTAAATGACCACTGCTTTAGTTTTCATCTGATACACAATATCACGCTTTTGTTTTCTCTTACTGTACATTTGTCGTTATAATTTTACACGATTACCGAAGACATCTGCGTTTCATTATCATTTAAGCGATTCAACTTTGTGACCAAATTACCGAAAGTAAACACTCTCCGTCGGGAAATAGTGCGCTTGATAAATAAAATATTTTTTGTGATTTTCTGATAATTGTTTACATCTTTTGTCTCGAATGTATTGTGCTAAAGAAATTGTTTCACTCAGTTGTAAAATTTGTGACATCTGTAGCTTTATTTCTTGTTTTACAAGAATCTTGTAAAAAGTTGAGATGTATGTGAGGGTTAACGAACGACAACTCTGGATAGAGATTGTCCGTCTCCGTACAAACGTGCAGACATTTTTTCATGGCTGCTGCGCTTGATTCATAATTATGTATATCGATTATCAACCACCACAAGAATTGATTGTATTACGAAATAAGTTTTTACATTGTGCATGTCTTTGTTGACAAGAAAAACATTACTTCAGAATAAAATTCTTCCATTCACTCACCATCTAAAAAAGTGCAAAAGTTACGAGAACTTTATGGAGCTAGCATTCTCAGAATCATCAAGCTCTCTGCTGAGGTAATTGTCCGAAGTGTTCTATTTGTTTTCGGAAATTCAAAGTGAAAGTAGACAGGATAATAGAAATTTGCGAGTCGCTCCGTTTGTTAACTTCATTTTATGCTTCAGCTGTTTGCTTTGTTTCCTCATGTGTTGATGGATATTTTAAAAGCGTTGATTCAATATACGATCGTATGTATGAAACCTAAAATATCGGTTTTCAAGAAATGTCGAGTACATTGTGCTAGTATGGAGCGTTAATTATGACACATGTATTTAGATATAAAATTATGTACGTAATATTCGACCTGAATGGGGTTTGTGGCAATGGTGTGTTGCAGTCGCCTATTTGTGAACTGTAAAGGTTACTATTAATCCTGGTGTTGAAGCTTGAACACAAAGTTCTATGTTTCTTTCAATATTATTTATTCACTCAATTACAGATCTGATTTTATGTTCACAAAGTTTACATTTAAATACACAAAGTAAAAAGTTAAAGTCCAATATATTGCAATAAACACAAAGTTAAGAAAATGTCACATAAACAGTATTCAAGTATACCAAAAAAAAAGTCACAAAGACAAAACGTACTGCTGTTAGTCACAAAGACAATTTCCTAAAACTATTCACTTTTATTTCCTATCTTAAATTATCTTATCTTTTTTAAAACTACCTCTAATTATAGAGACTTTCTGTGGAAGGTGAGACTTATTTGTGGACACAAAATATAATCGCTTATTAACTCATACAAACAATTAAACAACTTAAATACTTAGAACAATAAAGTAATAAAGGAAGTCTTAGCCACCAAGGAGAGAACATTTTCAGAAGTATTTTACTTAACAAAGGACTGATCAAACAAAAATAATTAATCACCTTCAAAAATACAAACAGCTTGGACATTTATTACTTTATAGGATGTCTCAACCAGCTTAGTGCTGTACGTATATTATTTTTGATCTATATACATGCATAACAATACAGTCAATAATATACATGTATGAAATACAGTCAACAATATACATGTATAACAATACAGTCAACAATATACATGTATAACAATATAGTCAAGACAATACATGTATAACAATACAGTCAACAATATACATGTATAACAATACAGTCAACAATATACATGTATAACAATACAGTCAACAATATGCATGTATAACAATACAGTCAACAATATACATGTACAACAATACAGTCAACAATATGCATGTATAACAATACAGTCAACAATATACTTGTACAACAATACAGTCAACAATATACATGTATAACAATACAGTCAACAATATGCAAGTATAACAATACTGTCAACAATATACATGTATAACAATACAGTCAACAATATACATGTATGAAATACAGTCAACAATATGCATGTATAACAATACAGTCAACAATATACATGTATAACAATATAGTCAAGACAATACATGCATAACAATACAGTCAACAATATACATGTATAACAATACAGTCAAGAATATACAAGTATAACAATACGTCCAACAATTCAAACAATCAACAATATTCAAAATATCAATAAATTTGCTATTCCTGGATATTGATATGGATTATAATACTTTTTGATATAGGTTTTTCAAAGGACGTTCTTATAAATGCAAATGGGTACAGTATCGATCATTGATCGGATGATCAAACATGATGATATTCAGTTCCTTGTCTCATAAACACTTAATCTACACCCCGTTATCGAATAAATATCGTTTTATAGCATGTGTCATATCACGCTTAATTGACTACAACACTCAGTTGGTAGTTATGAATATCAAATATTTACATACGGGCTGTTTTATAGCGTGTGAACTATAGTATTCAGAATAATGATACACCAATTACTAGTACAACAATATGCATACAAAAAGTGCCTATGTTTTAACGTTAGGACATCAATTTTACAGTATATTAAAGAGGGCGCTTAGAATTAAAATAATAATATGCACAACATATGACATATCGTATTCATAAGTGGTAAACAAACAATATTTACAACAGCGAATTTAAAAGATTATCATTTGTGTATAATATAGATAGAGAATACGTTATGTATTGTTGTACAATATAGATAGAGAATACGTCATTGGTGTATAATATAGATAGAGAATACGTCATTGGTGTATAATATAGATAGAGAATACGTCATTGTTGTATAATATAAATAGAGGATACGTCATGTATTCTTGTATAATATAGATAGAGATTACGTCATGTATTTTTGTATAATATAGATAGAGATACGTCATTGTTGTACAATATAGATAGAGAATACGTCATTGGTGTATAATATAGATAGAGAATACGTCATTGGTGTATAATATAGATAGAGAATACGTCATTGTTGTATAATATAGATAGAGATTACGTCATGTATTGTTGTATAATATAGATAGTGAATACGTCATGTATTGTTGTATAATATAGATAGAGAATACGTCATGTATTGTTGTATAATATAGATAGAGATTACTTCATTGTTGTATAATATAGATAGTGAATACGTCACTGTTGTATAATATAGATAGAGAATACGTCATGTTTTGTTGTATAATATAGATAGAGATTACGTCATTGGTGTATAATATAGATAGAGAATACGTCATTGTTGTACAATATAGATAGAGAATACGTCATTGTTGTACAATATAGATAGAGAATACGTCATTGGTGTATAATATAGATAGAGAATACGTCATTGTTGTATAATATAGATAGAGAATACGTCATGTATTGTTGTCTAATATAGATAGAGAATACGTCACTGTTGTATAATATAGATAGAGAATACGTCATGTATTGTTGTATAATATAGACAGAGATTACGTCATTGGTGTATAATATAGATAGAGAATACGTCATTGTTGTACAATATAGATAGAGAATACGTCATGTATTGTTGTCTAATATAGATAGAGGATACGTCATGTATTGTTGTACATTATAGATAGAGATTACGTCATGTATTGTTGTCTAATATAGATAGAGAATACGTCATGTATTGCTGTACAATATAGATAGAGATTACGTCATGTATTGTTGTATAATATAGATAGAGAATACGTCATGTATTGTTGTATAATATAGATAGAGAATACGTCATGTATTGTTGTATAATATAGATAGAGATACGTCATTGTTGTATAATATAGATAGAGAATACGTCATTGTTGTATAATATAGATATTGAATACGTCATTGTTGTATGATATAGATAGAGAATACGTCATTGTTGTATAATATAGATAGAGAATATGTCATGTATTGTTGTATAATAAAGATAGAGAATACGTCATGTATTGTTGTATAACATAGATAGAGAATACGTCATGTATTGTTGTATAATATAGATAGAGAATACGTCATGTATTGTTGTATAATATTATGGTAATCTAGATAGAAAACATGTCGTGTATTGATGTATAATTCAAATCTTTGTATTCGTGTTGTTTATTACTTCTTGCTGTAATGTCCATTCAGATTTTTTTTTGTTTTTATGTGACTAATTGTCACTGGGGGTTAACGCCATTTTTCAATAATTTATATACGGCGACTGGTTCACCTAACCAGTTTTCCTGGACTGTATACTAACCAGTACTAACTTACCCTTCCACAAGGAGCTGGCAACTTTGATATAAATATGATATAAAAGGTAAAAGGAACGTAACAATTTAGGTTCAATGTGACTTTTCATAATATGATATGACATGTTTAGACATGTATAGATCATTTTTGTGTCATGGTAGGGCATATTGGACTATGTTGTGACTTGTTTACATCATTGAATAATTTACGAAAATGTGCTTATTGTGTGCACAAAATGGATTTAGAGAATTCGAAAAAACAGATAAGTTATTTGACTTTTTATACATTTTCTTTGTTAGAAAATATATTTACATTGAAAAACAGAACTGCTACAGGCTATAAATCATCGAGCCTAATATAACTGTATATTCGACACGCTTGACTGATGCGCAATGTCGACTCAATAGTATGGCGTCGAATTACACGAGACCCCATCCTCTGGTGATTTGGGAGGCGGTAAAGCGCAGAAATCACAATACGGGCGGAATTTCTTTTTATTTGTTTGAAGATACTCCATTCGACAAAACATTTGCTCTGATAATTGATATGCTACAATCTGTTTACATCTATTCTACTAAAAATTTGATAGGGATCACTTAATAGATGGTATATATTTCATTGGGTATTAATTTTTTTATCGATTTTAAATTCTTATTTTGCAACTTTCGACATTTTAATGTGTGTGTTTTTTTATTTCTAAGTATTGATTTTATCACTGAAGCGTGACACTGGCCGGATCTAGATAGGGGTGACTTTGTAAGGTTTTAGTGCATTCGTGTCAGAAGTGAAACGATTTTTATAACTAATCAAAAGTGAAAGGATCTTTTCAATAATGGATGTGGTGCCAATTGGCGTTGATTACTGCCTGGCATCGTCTTCTCGTGCTACTGATAAGCCTGCGGATGCTGCCTTGTGGGATTCGAATCCACTCCTCAAGCAGGGCGTGTTGTAGCTCCTAGATGGTGGTATGCTTAACAGGGCATACAGATATTGCAACCTGAAGCATGTCCCAGACATGTTCTATAGGGTTGAGGTCTGGAGACCTCGCAGGCCAGTCCATCCTGACGATTGTTTCAGCTTGGAGGTACTCATTGGTCACTCTGGCTCTGTGAGGTCTGGCATTGTCGTCCATTAAAATGAAATCTGGGCCTACTGCACCAGCATATGGACGAACATATACATCCAAGACCTCTCTGACGTATCTCTGAGCTGTCAGAGTGCTGTTTTAAATGATATGCAGATCGGTCTTCCCCTGCATGCTGACCACTCCCAAACCATTACTGAGCCCCCACCATAACGATCATGGTTTGCAATGCATACCGGTGCAAAACGCTCTTTGGTTGTTCCCCACTCCCGGGCCTATCTGTAAAGTCAACACAGAATCTGGACTCGTCTGTGAAGAGTACCGGTGTCCAGTCGTTCAAAGTCAATGTTACGTGTCCTTGGGCCCATTGGAAACGTGCCTTGATAAGGTTGTGCATCAATGGAATACGAATTGTAGGTCGTCTAGCCCTCGTGCCAGCCCCATGCAGTCTGTTTCGAATGGTTTGAGTTGAAACCCAAACCCCTGTTGCATTCTGGAAGTCATTCTGGAGGGGCGTGGCGTTCATGAAGCGATGACGTCGGGCTTGTACCACAATAAAACGGTCTTTTGCCTGCGTAGGAGCCCTCTGACGACTCCCCCCCCGTGTCTGTGTGCAATCCAGGCTTGCATTTATATCAATATCATATACTGTCTGTCATTTATCATTGCATGATTTATGATTCTCTATCATAAACTTCAGGACATTGTTGTATTTGTAAATGGATTTAGATGAATGTTTCTCAATACCCCACCCACTTTGCTCTCCGTGGTTTTAAACTACATTTATAGAGGGTTTTCAGCAATCATATTGATGTCCCATCTTGTATTCAGGTATAATATGTTGATTTTATAATTATAATGTTCACTATTTGTAGCTATGCACCGTAATTTGAGAACATTCGTAGGTTATTTACCACGGCAGTTCGAAATGTCATTTTGTGTATTTTGTATTGAGTGTTGACAGCGTGCCGTTTATATTCTTGGAAACGCGTGTTATTAACTTATATCGTTCAAGGTGTTTTAATTATCAAAAATATTACCTTAACAATACTTCAATCAGTGTTGTGATCGTTTAATTATGTTCATATTAACGTTACTTCCTGGTTTGTGTCAACCATTACTGTATCGACACGCGCTCGTGACGCATAGTAGTGACGTCATCGCTATTTAGTATATGTATCCCTTGTAACCCAATTATCGGTGAATACTAAATACCGGTGATTCTATAAATAGCCATAACATACAAGCATGCGAAACTGACCGTTGTCAACAAACGCTGCGCTTGGTTTATCTTGGTTCGCGCCATCTGTCGGCGCCGAAACAGAGTTATAATGTCATTTTTTAGGGTGAATAAGCATTAAAATTAGTTTAATTTAAAGAAAATGATAAAAAATATTCATGATTCAATCAAAAGATTTCAAATTTTGTTGTTTTTCTTAGAAAAAAAATGGATTTGTTTCACAGCCATCTGCAGGTGCTCGCTTCCGTTATAAAGATACTATGTTGAACTTCCTACCGATAGTTTTTCCTATCCATAATGTAACTTAATAGAAAACTATGCATGGAAACAAAACAGGAAGTTGACAGAACACTATAAAAAGTGCCCAGTTGTTGTTTTTGAAACATTTAAGTTGAAAGTTTCACATTTGAAACTGTTACCTTATATATAGCTCATTTGTATAGTTTGGAAGTTTAACCCAGTACAGTAAAATGGGTGCTACATGATGACGTCATGTGACATTGAGAGATTTTTACTTGATCACCGGTATTTAGTATATTCGAGGAAATAGTGATGTCACTCTACAGCTTTGTACTTATTGGGTTGCATGCACTAGATTAATGGAGATTTTGTACATTTGGCTGTTGACATCTGCAAAAGAGATATGAACTGATAAATCACTATATTTATTTATGGGGTGTGATTTGTTTTCTTTTTTCAATTTCCGGTCTAAATTTAGCATCACCGGTATTTAGTATCACCAGTATACTATAGCGGCGCCAAATTCAAGTTTGATACTTCAGTATCCAGTGTGCAGTGAAATTGTGCTTATATATTTAGTGACCAAAATACCAATTTGGTATCAAACCAAGACAATCCTTTCACGTCCTTTGTGTTGGTAGATCAAACTAATAGCTCTAGTTATACTAAGTGGTTCTTATTAACTTCTATATTATATGCTGGTAGTTTATATAAATGATGGCAGTTTACACTGTTATAGTTAGTTAATATCAAAGTTAATATTGTAATTCCCGGATGTGCTAAGTTTAATATCTAGAACTACCGATATTGGTGGCTACTTTGAGTATGAGTTTAAAAAGTTTAAATCCGTGCGCTGTAGTGAATATTGTGACGATGTCAAGTCAGTGGATTTTCCGGAGCATAGCGAAATAGATTATCTTTGACATTTTCATTGATCTATGTTTTATTGTGCTCATTAAAGTTTATGTTCGAAAGTTGTCATTATGCCTCTGTCGTATTTGAAGTTTGTTTCTCTCACAAATAATATACCAAAAGCCGGGATCAGGCGAACCCTATAGCACAACCTTGTAGTAACAAAATCTAACACTCACGCTCACATTCACATGTTACACTTGTGCTACGAGGGGGTCGCTACATGTGGATAACATCACCATGGATTTGGAAGCGGTTCCACATCCTCGCTACAACGCTCTGTGAAACGCCAAGTTGACGTGCCACGTGACGTTGTGACGCCCCTGCTTCCAGCATCCCAACCCCTCTGTTCATTTCTTCCACGCTAAGACGTTGTCTTACACGATAATTAGCCATTTCAAACAACTTAAAAGATGACTGATTGAGCTACAAGTGTAGATCTGAAGCGTGTACACAAAGTACATGTCAAGGTGCACCCCACTTTTTCATGGGTATTGCTTTTCCCTTGCAAATTAGCACGCCTGTATAGACAGAACCGGTAAGACAGGTTGTTGTTTTTGTAGAACACACGCACACACACACACACACGCACGCACGCACGCACGCACGCACGCACGCACGCACGCACGCACGCACGCACGCACGCACGCACGCACACACACAAAAAAAAAAAGAAAATACAAGCCTTTTTGTGTGTAATCATAAAAGCTTCAAATTAAATTAACTTTAAAAAGTGATCCTAATCAAATTTTGAGTAGTATATTACAAGCAGCTCACAGACACTACTTTCGTTTCAAATAGAGCGTATAACAAGTTTAGAATTAAAAGTAAGCGATGCTATCAATGTTACAAACAATTCAACAGACTTAATGAAGATGATGGTCTGTAAATCTATTGACTTACGGCACGACGTAACAATCTGTCGACTCGACACGACCTGTGACTGTGTGTTACCGTGACTTTCCGGATGTTGAAGGCATCATGAGCGTCTTTTTTATACTACTAGTTTTAAAGTAGGAAGATCACTCGGTGCAGCTCGGGCGTGATAGATCAAACGACTCAAACATACAAGAAAGAATCGTGAATCTAGACAAGTCACGTGATCCGCAACCAGCAAACAACTATAGTACATCGAGTACCCAGCACATTAGTAGAGAAACACGGCCAGTGACATAGCTTTACCAAATAATGCCCCATCATTATTTTGCTTCATCGCTCAGACAGTTGATGTTATTATTATAATGAGTACTGCGTTGTTTTTTGGCTGGATTTATATTTTTGCAATCAATATTGATAACGTATTTTGTGATGTAAGTAATTATTGCCTTCTCCACTACATAGATCTTATTATTCTCTATTATTTATACGCGTATATTTGTATTTTGTTCTGTTCAAAAAATGACTATGACCCTACGGGCTGCCAGATTGAATGGATTTACCGCTATAGAAACTTATCTACATCATATCTTCATGATGAAGAATAAGCTACAAAATATATGCCGTGGAATATAGTAATGAGTCAAAACTGTTCTCTTTTATAATTTGTATTGATGTTTTGTATTATAGGGGTGTTATAGACAGATGTTTTGTCTTATATGTGTGTTATTGACAGATGTTTTGTATTATATGTGTGTTATAGACAGATGTTTTGTATTGTAGGTGTTTTATAGACAGATGTTTTGTATTATAGGCGTGTTTTAGACAGATGTTTTGTATTATAGGAGTGTTATTGACAGATGTTTTGTATTATATGTGTGTTATAGACAGTTGTTTTGTATTATAGGTGTTTTATAGACAGATGTTTTGTATTATAGGTGTGTTGTAGACAGATGTTTATTATTATATGTGTGTTATAGACAGATGTTTTGTATTATAGGTGTGTTATAGACAGATGTTTTGTATTATAGGTGTGTTATAGACAGATGTTTTGTATTATAGGTGTGTTATAGACAGATACTTTGTATCATAGGTGTGTTATAGACAGATGTTTTGTATTATAGGTGAGTTATAGACAGATGTTTTGTATTATAGGTGTGTTATAGACAGATGTTTTGTATTATAGGTGTGTTATAGACAGATGTTTTGTATTATAGGTGAGTTATAGACAGATGTTTATTATTATATGTGTGTTATAGACAGATACTTTGTATTATATATGTGTTATAGACAGATGTTTTGTATTATATGTATGTTATAGACAGATGTTTTGTATTATAGGTGTGTTATAGACAGATGTTTATTATTATATGTGTGTTATAGACAGATGTTTTGTATTATAGGTGTGTTATAGACAGATGTTTTGTATTATAGGTGTGTTATAGACAGATACTTTGTATCATAGGTGTGTTATAGACAGATGTTTTGTATTATAGGTGTGTTATAGATAGATGTTTATTATTATATGTGTGTTATAGACATATTGTTGACGAACGTTTTGTAATAATTGCTGTGTTATTGACAGAAGTATTGTAATGATATATATTGTAATAATTATGTTATTGACTAAATAACTCTATTGATAATGCATGTATTGGTCTTCTTATGCCGTCAAATTCTTTTATCTCCTGATATAAAATAGAATCATGCGCCATCACGGATTACCAATATCTTTGTGAATATATATATACTAAACTATTGAAATCAAATAAAGTATTCCCTCCTTGCCAATTACGTTAGTGAATTAATTGATTTCAGTCTCTAGATGGTCATATTTTGATATACATGAACTAACTAATCGATGTACAAATATTAATACTTGAAATAGTATTTGTTCAGAACAATGAACATTTCATGCGATCTATAATTATGTTCAATGGAAAGTTCAGAAACCAAATAACGCAGTTTTCTGCAATATAAATCACAGCAATGTTGTTGTTGATATTGATCATGTTGCGGTTGATGTTGTTAATGCTAATTTAGTTGTTATTGCCAACGTTGTTGTTGATGTTCAAGATATATTTGACGTTGTTTAGGATGACGATGATGATATTGTTTTTGATGTTGCTGATGTTGTTAATTTGATGTTCTTCTTTATGTAGATTTTGTTGTCATGTTGATGTTGCTGATGTTGTTAATTTGATGTTCTTCTTTATGTAGATTTTGTTGTCATGTTGATGTTGCTGATGTTGTTGATAAAATTGTTGTAAATTTCCCGTATCCACCATCTATGATGAATCATCTATGTTTAGGATGACGATGATGATATTGTTTTTGATGTTGCTGATGTTGTTAATTTGATGTTCTTCTTTATGTAGATTTTGTTGTCATGTTGATGTTGCTGATGTTGTTGATAAAATTGTTGTAAATTTCCCGTATCCACCATCTATGATGCTGTTTCATTTTTGTCTATTTCGATTAGCAAACACACCTCCTAACATTAGCCGGTAGCTAAATGTAAAAAAAATCTTTAGAAAGAGACATTCTCTATGAAGCTTAATAACAAAATGAACAAATTATTAGCTTTTCAAGCCTTTTCATATACATCTACTCACGGAATTATGGAATAGCACTTCACGGAAATAAAATTAGCGGATGCACACACGCACACAGGCCGCGCTCACGGAACTATGGAATGCCTGCCATAGTCTAACATTTCAGAACGATACAACTAAATACAATTTTAAATAACACCGTGGTTTAACGATCTAAATTGCATAACCCTAACCTTGCATTTGTTCCATTGTTCGTTTGCCGTGTTTAAGTCGATTCAGACCTACTTTCATCTCTAAAAGTTCTGGTTCCGATACCAACTAGATCATGCATGAATTATTTGCCAACAGTATTAATCTGGACACTTTTAAAATGTACGACGAGCGACGTTTTTGCCATTTGTCCATTTGATTTAAATCAGCATAAGGTGTTGTTGATATCATATTTATCCCCAAGCTTCATCTCTGTTTCAAAATAGCCTAAAACATTTTTTCATTGGATCATTGGATTCATATAATTGTGTAGGTACTGGACACATGTTTAAACAATTGTGTTAATATTGGATTGAGTTATTCAGTTGTACAAATATCCATCTAAAGTTTCTCATAAAAATTGCGTGCTATCACAATACTCATACATTTGGAACATCTGTAAGGAGGAGCATTGTCGACTCTTGCGTACTAACATGCCCACACAACCTCTACATGTTAATATGTTCAACAAGGCAACATTTTTTCTTGAAGAACACATTGCTTGTTTCTTGTAAAACTATCAATTAGTTGTGATCTCAAACAGTCACTAGTTATACCGGGACTAGTCGCTTCTCTTGATGGAGTATTCTTTGATCTATCTGTAATTGATTGGTAGTTCAGATAAGCATAACAATTATTTAGCTTGTCATTAAAACATTTGTGTTTGAATTGTTAAAACTAAGAGATCGATTCGTCTATAATTTATTGACTTAGAAATGTATTCTATTCTCTTCATTAAAGCTTTTATATCGTTGTTTCCAGTGATAGGATGAACGACAATTGAGCGAGAATCATATTTCTATACGCGCTATATATCTCTATCTGAATCAGCCATTAATATTTAACTTTCTGAGTGCTGGGTACGTTTATTACTTCTCAAATTTCTAGAACAGTGAAATATAATGTGACATTTAGTATTAACGCCAATCATGCATGATTCTGTTCAAACAGAAAAAAATTCCGTGTTTGTAAGCCTAAATGGCAAGTTATTGGACATTCTATGATAATCATCAGCTTGTTTTACGAGAAATAATTTATTTAAAAGCCACGATGTATTCTCATGTGAGGATGAACTGTTATAAAGCTATCAGTCCATACTTTTATCAAATATCAAACAAAAGCATTGATAGATGTATACCACGAGTGACATTTTTAAACCTGATTGTGTCAATTCAGGTTCCTAAAAAAACTCTAAAGCGTTGATAATAATAATGTTTTACTCCTTTGGTGAAATTTTATGAATTTAGGGATATACAATAAACAAGAAACGGCGTGGAAATGAAAAAAGAAATGTTTTTTATGTTATTTACACTATTGACACTACAAGTATAATGAATGATGTTCAACTTTCATATCTTCATGAAATTCCTAAGAATAGACATAACTAGACCATAAAAACGCGTTGTTGATGTTTACAATCGACTGCCGTTCAATGAATAAAGCATCTTTAAAATATTACACAAAATAGTTATGCAAATAGTTGCATCATTTCTTTCTTGCACATCCTAACCGCATGCTTTACGTATTATTTTGGAAAATAAAACTTCAGCACTGAATGGTTTATAGACTGAAGTATTCCTAAAAACTACAATTGCATATAAATTGTAATGCAGATTAATTAATGTATCCGGAATTATAATTCTTAGAGAAAATGGGTAACACCCGGAACACAGGCATACGCATATACAACGTTGAGGTTTCTAATTTGTACTAAATTATTTTATTCTATGAACGAATATTAAATACTGTTAACGACACACAATGAGAGACTGAATCTATATCTAAGATCAAATGTAAATATTCGTCAAGAACTAAAACGTGTGTATAACTTCATTTCGAACGCCTAAGAATACAGTTACGTATATTCTTACTTTACATAAAACAGGAAAAGTTCGCGTTAAACAATTGCAGACCCCCTGTCAGTTGGCGTAGCCTTAATTTTTCCACGCTTGTTAATTTCGACCCATAGAAGGAAGGATTTCCTCTGAATCATTATCACGTCATTTTCCGCGCTAATGAAACTATCCAATAGGATGGGGAATTTCCATTGAATCATGAATACATCAGGCCAAGAAATATAGGTCAAACTGATATTAGACGGCTACGCCAAAAAATCATGACTTGTGTGGGCGCTCTAGACGTTTTGAAAATCGATGCTTAACGTTGGAACGTCTGTGGAATTATTCCTTATCTGTAACATCACAGCCATGAATTTCGTGTTTTTCTTCATTAACATGGCCATGTGTCTCCTTATTGATTGAAGAGATAGTGTGTGATAAATGTACTAAATGTAGTGTTGTTTTAATGTATAGTGCTTTATGTATCAGCAGTGACTGTGTGACATTGTGTAACATTCACTTTATGTTGTTATTCATCGTTCGTTGTGATGTTTTATGCTGGATTATATTAACTTTAATAATTTAATAGTGTGACGAATGTAGATTATTTATAAATCTAAATTTATAAATAATGTGCTAACCAGAGTATAATATTTGCATACATAACCCTCAACTTCAGTCGATTAACTTACATTTTAATTGAACTCATGTAAATTTATATGAACATAATGTTTGAAGTTTTCATTTGTTACATTATACATAAAATTGTATGGTTTAGACTGAAACATTTTATGAATTTGATCCGCTAACTTCACAGAAATCAGCTTAATGTGTTACATACATATACTGCGTTATGAGAGACCAGACAAACAGCGACGGAAATTTTTTTGAAATTGTTCCAGTCGATCGGTTGCTCGCTCTTGCTTCTGCCGATATTTTCACATTTTAGTCAAAATATTTTTTTTAAAAAGAGACAAGTTATAGTTGGGATAACTTTTAAACGAAAACAATCGAAGGACGTGAGTTTATTTTAGGCTTAATAAAACAACATTATTGTTTGATTGTGTGTTATTGATTGATGCATAAAATGATTTTTATCTTTTAGTATTTGTTTAATCGCACGCGTGAACACAGAACACGCTAACAGCGTTCAGAACTTTGATAATTACAACTCATTGAAAAAGGGTTGGCTAATTCAGCTACGCTAATATTAGATCTATGCTTAAAATAAATTAAACACAGCAGTCAATATTATTTTAACGTAGAAGTGTGCTTGTTGTGTTGTAGACTTAACTTGCAATGTTGCACCTACCAAGCAAATAGTTATAAATAGAAATCCAGCAATGTTAGATGGAAGAGAATAAAAACAAGTGTCACAAAAATAGAAGAAAACATCTAGTGTTATGTGGATTACAAGGCGTACATTGTTGTAAACTTGAATGCAATAGTAAAAGGTATAAAATTGGTTTATCATCGAACATTAATCAGTGAAAGTGAACACATTTATTGGAATTATTTTTATTGTTAGTAACATGGCTGTAACACGTATACTGTTGTTGTTGGAAATACTAAGGAACTTTCAATATTGTTGTCATTGTGATTTTAAGTTTAAAGCTCACGTCAGCCCTATGACAATAGGTAGGTGAATATATCTTTTATTCTATAACATTGCTACATATTTAGAATTCTCCCATAAGAAGGACTGTCAAAAGGTGATTCAGACGGTGTTGAAGTCTCTCGGTGAACACATGTCTCGTACGTTTGAACGTTCATTGATATTTTGGCCTCTATGTGATACACTGATAACAATAACTTTAAAATTCTACAGCCACCATTTTGTTTATATAAAATGTAACGCGAAGATATAATGACACCAGGTTTAGATTTTTGAAGTAGGATCGTAATATTTAAATTCTGTACAGCATCAATTATATCTTTTGGTAATTATCAACTTACAAGTATCAATACGTCGCCATATCTCAATCTTAATTCTAGGACACCTCGATTCTAACAATCTTCTTCGGAAAACTTCACAAAGTCCTCTGGTATGTTCGTCGTAAGTATGAAAAATGAGAACTGAATTTCGTGACCGGAAACTACCCAATACTTATATTTAGACTCGGCATAACTGAATGGCACTTACTTTGATCAACAGAGAACCAAATAATTTCCCCTCTCTTGTCATATGCTATCTGTTGTTGGTAAGATAGTGTAGTTTGAACTGTAGGAAATAAACTATTCCGTCTTATTAATAATTCATTTTTTTCACCCACAAACTGATGTAAAACGTTTAATTGCTTTTAATTAGAATAGCCTTGTGGGTAATATTACACACATGATTTCTATAAAACCCCAACTGTAAATCAATCAGAACATATCGTGTTTGTATATCAATGATCACAGGAAATTTGACACCTTATATTGAACCACCTATAATCATATGTTTATTAATGGTAACATATGCTTGCTTTGAATCGTGATTTGTTGATTAACTATTAACACAACAATTATAGAAGATAAATCACTAATAATGTATTTGTCTTTACAGACGACATGGATTAAAATGGACGTATTTTACTCCATACATACTCGTGTAATTAATTTGCTTAAGTTTGAATCATTCTGCGCATTCTAGTAACTTCATGTCCACCAGTAACAGATACTTAGGCTAACAAAACTAACAAAAACTGAGAAAACACAACACGTGATATTGTGTACGTCATGTCAGGTGTTTTTTCTCGAAAAACTAAGTAAGTTAAGTGGGATTTCAGAGCACTTGACCTTTATACCGATGTATACCTCAATATGTTCACGATATAAATTGCATACAAAATGAGGTTCATTTTCTGTCTGTCTGGTCCTGGGCTGGATTAGTGAGCTATAAATAAAACTGGTGATATACATTTATATTATATATATATAAGGTCTGGTTCTAAGCTAGATTAGTGAGATAAGATAACAGAATGCATTGCTTCCAGACCCCTCTTTGTATAAAACAACATGACAATACTAGTATTGTACATTACGAATTGTTACTGGATACTACATGTACAACACAGGAGTCACAATTGATGTAACTCATATAATTAGATTGTTAAATTATCTTCTCTAAACATAAAACACAATGTTATTCAGGGTTGGTATCAGAAGGAAGGAATGGTTACAGCTCAGAGTTGTTGAATTTATATAATTGCAATGTTACATTCCTACGTCATGACATCGACACAACGGAACCTTACTTTGTCTACAAAGCAGGTAATATGTTTTATCAGACACTTCATAGGCCACATGTGACTTTACATCATTTAAATTAAAGAGGATATGTCTTTTATAACATTTGAATTATAGAAGAATGTGACCTTTTATTTATAACATGTATATTATAGAGGATATGTGACCTTCTATTTATAACATACAAATTATAGAGGATATGTGACCTTTTATTTGTAACATACAAATTATAGAGAATATGTGACATTTAATAGCAATAATATTGCAGAGGACTTGTATCTTTGTATAAAATATAGTATTTTTGACCAGTATTATTTCTTGAAAATATCGAAATACGAAAGGGAGATCATGTATTTGGAACCAATATTTGATACACGGATGTGATGCATTGTGCAAAAATATGTCACTGTGCTGGGATATGTATAATCGTTAAAACTACGTATAATACGGTTGGCATTTACTCAGATCATTTCGATGAAATGTATTGGAATACATGTGTATTCCGTCATATTGAACACATACGCGTTTGCGTAACATATTACAATTAAAATAATATCGTAAAACAATTTCTGTGTTAAGTTTTAATAGCACAGCAATCGTCAATCGGTAATCAATCGATTGAGTTGGACTCTGATCCAGCTGGCTCACCTTTATGTGACTTATCTACTGACTATTGAACCAGGATCCTGTACGTACAACAACGTTCGGACAGTCGCTAATAAAGGACCGCAAACGAATTCAGAGTCTAATTTGTTTCAAAATATTTATCGCTGTCAATGTATGTCTGTAAGAGCGGGTACTTCCTTGTACAGACTAAACCAAACGTCTATGGAAACTCCTTCTTCCGGTATTATTTCCGGTAGAAATGGTGCTATGAATCGTCTTTGATTGATTGCACAATGACAATGTCTCATTAACGGATCAGTCAGTTCTATTACGCTCTTGCCCAGATGATTAATATCCTCATTGTTTAACGTCTGATCACTTGATAGGCAAATAAATATCGGTCATATAGGCATTACATTACTAACCGTACATCAGATCTAGGACATATACATGATATGTTAAAATGTTATACGAGACTATATTTTCTCAGGTATCCACAACAATGAATAGATTTATAATGGATTTTTTCTATGATGTAAGCGCAGTAAACTCATTGTTTTTATAGAGTACACAAAAATCTTTAAATATAATACAAACAGTTCGAATGTTTGCATAAAGCAACAACATGAATATTTTTCCAACGTTTTGCGAATATTATTGGTGATTATTTCAGTACAACAACTGGAAACACACACTGATGTTGATGTTATTGTTGTACTCAATAACTTAGGAGAAAACGTCAGATATATCAAGACAAGGAAAGTTCCATTAATCACGTGGGGCCAAACGCCATCATACGTGATACAAGTAAGTTGTGTGGAGTAATTTGTATGCATACTCAACAAAAAAAAACTTAAGCAACAAACTTGAATGTCCCACATGCGTTAAGTCATAAGGGCACAAAGTTTTAATAAGTTGTAAAATCATCACATGTTGTTTTGGTGTTTTGGAGCATGAATTCCGTGAATATGAAGTTTTTCTTGAAATTTGCCAATTTCGTGCATCAACCAAGGTGCAGTGTTCTAACGAAAATTTTGTTTTGTATTCGATGCGAACACGATATGTGTAATCCATATCAATAGAAAACACTGAAAAACTGTAAGAAACTGTAATGGGGGGACGCGCAGCCATGCCAGAAATTCAACGTAACGTTGCCTTTGGGATGCTGTGCGGTGGAATGTCCGCTAGGAGTGTCGCCCGTCACGTTGGTGTGAATTCCAGCACTATTTTTAGGCTGCGTGAAAGTTTTCATGCTACGGGTTCTGTTTTGGATCGTCCCTGGGCTGGGGAACCTCGAAAAATATTCGGATCCGAGTGTGGCGCATGAAAGGTGAGGGTTATCACCTGGAGAACGTGCTCCATAGAGACCGTTACGAGGGAAAAAGTGTTATGGTTTGGGGGCAATATGGAGGAATGGGAGATCAGACCTCGTGGCTATCCGCAGGACATTGAATTCTGTCCGGTATTGCGATGAAGTCATCATTCTAGTATTTGTTCCGCTCCTGCAATACCATAACGGCATGCTCTTCCAGCAAGACAATGCACGTCCCAATATTTCGAGTTATATATTAGACATTATGCGGTAACGTAACATTGTCACGTTTGATTGGCAAAAATCAAAAGCATCAAAATCGCCCGATCTCTCACCAATCGAGCATCTGTGGGACATGTAGGGCACGCGTGTATGTCAATGTCCTAACGTAAACAACGTGAACGATTTGAAGCGTTCCCTGCATGAAGAATGGTTAAACTTTCTCATAGTATGCATCAACAAGTTCATAGCCAGTATGAGAAGCCACCGCTGTAATTGCATGCAACAGAATGCACACTCGCTGCTAATTCTTCCGTGACTTTTGGTTTTGACCCCCCCCCTATGATGTAATCTTTTTCATTGTCTTCCTAATTGTGTCGACTAATGATTTTTTAATCAATGTTTCATGTAGTGCTTGCTATCAGATTGAAGTTTATAATTCTGAAAACAAACCTGAAAACAACAGTTTCAATCCCAATAAAATTTAGAAACTTTTCAATGTTGCTAAACTTATTTTGTTGAGTATATTATTGTATATTTGTGCTAATCTGTAGTTTATAAATTTTATCCGTGTCATCATGTGGCATGTAATATTAACCGCCGGACGATTGTCGTATGGCACGGTGTAACAAAAATAAACCAGTCCTCGCGGTTAGGTATAACGTGTTCAATTATTGAACGTGACGTTTTCTACCAACATTTTATAACAAAAGTAATTCATTAGGTTTTTTATGCATTATGCAATGAATGTATTGAATGTAAATTCTATAAAATACTGGTGCATTTTAATATTGCTATTTGGGCATTGGTTATTTTAGGTAACGTGGATGCAGTTAATTTGTGTATTGATTTATTTAAGTTCAGAAACGGTTGTAGCTCATGTTGACTTTGAATTGATATAAGCTTCCAGACATGCATGCCTGTTTCCGACTTTATAAAACTTGAGATCGTCTCCCAGGTTTATCTCTGTTTTGTGTTTTCAATACTCTTAAATGTTTTTGGTTATATGATATTTTTTCAGACTTATTTCTATATACATGTACATGTCTGTTAATTAATTTATCCACTAATGTATTTGGCAGACATACTTTAGATCCCTGGTCCCTGGGCTTAAAACAAAAATTACTTTTCGAACAGTTTATAAGGAAAGTAAAATACGGTCAAACTGCATTCATTTAAATGGTAACGGATCTGCAGAAAGTTTCGAACGGGTGCATTTTAGTTGGTTTCAAAATTTCCATTGTAGCGGTGACGTGATGATAACACATCATTTTATTTTCTTTATTATTGTGTATTTTACACGACGTTTAGATAACTTGTGTGCATATATTCAATAATAAATAAGATCAGTAATCAGTAAAAAAAATAAGATGCTGTTTTATTACTTTGTTATTTGTAAGAAATTCAAGTACAAAATGTATATGATACTTAATACACTGACCACCACAGCATGCAGCAGTTATAATAATATATATACTAAATTTTTTGAGTAAGTAAATTACATAAACATATCTCACATGAATTTCAATCACGATGTTCAGTACACTGTTGTCGCTCTAAATAAAGAAAATACTTGTATTGTTTTCCGAGTTTTCCCTAGTGTGTAGTATTGAGTCATGGACAGCGCCATTTTCATAGCGTAATGCCGAACGGTATTGTTTTAAAAATGTGATCATTCTGCTTTGCGAGGCATAACTTATTTTTTTTAAGTTACAAGTACAATTATACTTGTCATGGACGACGTTATTGAATAGAATAATGATACTGTTGGTCAAGTCGTCTGGGCATCGAATAAGAAGTTTGAATATTCCAAAGAACTTTGTGAAGAGCTTCAGAAAGAACTTAAACGTGGAAAACTGATAAGACTAACAGATACGTCTAGCGGTGGTTGGGAGACCGTTAAACGAAGTTAAAGTAATCCAATTGCATGTGATTCGGAAGATGAGACCAAAATTAACAAAGCTGAGAGTCGTGCTCAATCTCTATCCAGAGTTGTCGTTTGTTATCCTCACATACATCTCTGTTAACGTCTAGAAAGTAGTTCAAAAACACGTGTCCGTGTCTCCTTTAATTTCCATCTGATACACAGATCACACTTTTGTTTCTCTAAATATACATTTGTTTCATAATTTTACAAGATTACCTTCGATTTCTGTGTTTCATTTCCATTTAAGCGGCGTAACTTTATGACCTAATTACCAAAAGTAAACAAATACTCTTGGTCGAGAAGTAAATAAAATAATTTCTCTGATTTTCAGGTTAATTATAACATCTTTTGTCTTGAATGTATTGTGCAAAATAAATTGCTTCGCTTAGTTGTAAATTTTGTACCATTTGTGGCTTTATTTCTTGTTTTACAAGAGTCTTGTAAAACGCTGAGACGTTGACAGAGATGTATGGGAGAGATAACGAACGACAACTCTGGATAGAGATTGAGTTGTGCTGTCAAGAAGTAGCGAGAATCTAGTCAAGGTCGATCAAGTGTTGTTCGTTGTGGTGGCTGTCGTTATCTTTACGGTAGTTCGGCATTTCCAGGATGGATCAAACAAAAAGCCGTTTGCTGCTAAAACAGCAGTTCAGGTACTTTCCACTCTGTTCCGTCGGCAAAGTCAACATACGGCCGGAAGAAGTACAGCCTGTAGTTCGTGCGAATACAGTGGTCACATCCGGAGATATTGTCTCAGAGTTCTGAAGTCAGTGGGTACAGTTGACGTACAATTGGGAGGAAACCGGAATGAGAATGGTTGAATTTTGTTAAAAGATGAGTATTTATTTGACTGCGATAAAAGCACGCATGATTATTATGAATATGAACAAGGACAAAAACATATTATAGTTAAAGGCTGGTCACGAGAGAGTTATTTTGGTTCCTCTGATTACACACCCCGCAACAAAGTTGTGGGGTTATACTGGTTTCAGCTTGTTCGTCTGTCCGTCCGTCAGTCTATAGACGAAATCTTGTGTGCGCTTCTTCTCCAAAACGACTGGTTGGATTGGTATGAAACTTACCAACACAGTAGGCATTTGGTCTATTTGCGCATATTGTAAAAAATATTCAGATTCATTTTCACGGAGTTATGCCCCTTTTTTATTTGTCTATAGACAAAATCTTGTGTGCGCTTCTTCTCTTAAATGGCACGTTGGATGTTTATAAGACCTTACAAGTACATTAGGCATTAGCTCTTCTTGCGCATATTTAAAAAAACGTTGTTCAGTTTTATTTCTACGGAGGAGTTATGTCCCTTCTTTATTTGTCTAAAGACAAAATCTTGTGTGCGCTTCGTCTCCAAAATGATTAGTTTGATGTTAATAAAAGTTTGCCAGTACTTTAGGCATTAGGTCTACTTGCGCTTATTTAAAAAAAGAATTATTCGGATTTAATTGCACGAAGTTATGCCCCTTTTTTATTTGTCTGGCGACAAAATCTTGTGTGCCCTTCTCCTAAATGGCTTGTTCTAAGTTATTAAGCCTTTAAAAATGGGGCTCTGCGGTGGGTATTTAATCACCTTCAGTGATAGTTCTAGTTTTATATTAGACGTGATCAAGAATGGATACAAAATTTATATACCTAAAATAACCTATTGTAAAAACAATAAATATTCATTGTTTCATTCAGATTTTGTTAAGGAAGCTATTTCAAATTTGCTTGATAGACACTTGATAGAAAAATGCTGCAATATCCGTATGTTGTTGATCCACTAACAGTTTCCATACAAAACTCGAACTGGGAAAGATTCATGGAGATATGCGAATTTGCATTTATGGAAACAATCTGTTTAGTTTGTATAGTGTCTTTTTACACAAAGGTTATAGCATGATTAAGTTTGATCTTACATCAGCTTTTTATCGAGAGTTATAGGCCACACATAGCATATCTTGCGTTTTCCGGGACTTCAAAATCACGGTATACAAACTTTCTACAAATTCTTAGTTTTACTGATTGGTCTTTCACGTGGTTGTTATATATTCATTAAAACTACAAGGCCTTTAATATCAAAATGGCGAGCAGAAAGTTTATTTTAATGTCTCTTAATGACTGATACGGTTGTGCCAAGACTGTTGAATCTGCGAAAAATCTAGGTTTGTGTACAAATTAAGGCCGGTTTGCTTTTATCTGGTTATATTCCTTACGCATCCAAGTCTATCTAGAAACCAGTCCAGGTATTAGAATTTCTAAGTACAGTCTTAGATTCTTGTACGGGGATCATATGTAATCCTACAAGGAGGTTCCGAACCGTTTCAGAGATGTTGTCTTCAACTAAAATTCATAGAAGGCTACAAAAGTAGCTAGTATAGTAGGTTAGTTGATTTCAATGTCAATTGTCAAAGGTCACGTGTCACAGATCATGACACGTGCATTAAGTATTGACATTTTAAAGGCATCGCATGGGGATTCGTATATATCATTGTCCTCAGAGTGTATAGATCAGTTAAAATTCTGGGTGTCCACAAAATTTTCGAAGGTTGTTTATTCAGATACTAGTTGCTCAGGTAATGCAAGCTATGAGGTTAATACTATCAATGGAACATCTCACGGTATTTGGAATGATAAAGAAATGTTGAAGTCGTCCACATGGAGGGCATTGGTCGCTGTGTACAGGGTTTTATAGTCAATTACACATATTCTAGCGCACCAAAAGTAAATTGGTATTCTGACAATGAAGGTGTCACTTCTGTTGTAAAATGGGCTCAATGAACAAAGAATGACAGAATTTTGCTTTCGATATTGTCAGTTTATGTCTAAAAAACTCAATTTCATCGGAAATGGAATGACTACCCCGTACTAAAAATCAAAGCACTGAGAGTACTGTCAGAAGCGAACGTTACAAAGTGTGAAGTATCAAGTCAATTCTTTCAATAGTTTTTGTGGTATGCATGTAAAAAATAAGGGAATTACAAAAAATCGGGTAAGTTGTTGCACTTCCTCTTATTGGTCCCTGTCAATGTATGAAGTACCAATTCAACCTTTCGATACTTCATGAGTTATGTTCAGGAGAAGTATTATTCCAATAGGAAAAGGGAGGTAATTGATAAAGGGACAAGGAAGAATTATGGCTCTTGGTTACTGTACATAGCAATAGCCTCTATTCATGTGTGAAGCTTCAATAGTTTATTAGTAATATAAATATTAGTAATATATATTAATAATATAAATAAAGGGGGGGGGGTAATTTAAAAATGCGTAAGGAATAGTTGCGATTCTTGGTCAGCACTGTTCCTCTCATTTACCTCAATCAATGTATCAAGTTTCTTCTCAATACTTTCAAACCTTCATGAATTACTCCAAACAAGTATAATTTCAATAGACAAAATGAGAAAATGGGACCAAAATATTATGGTTATGGTTCTTTGCCATTGCACGTCCTACCCATGTTTGAATCATATCAATTCCTTCAATAATTTTTGAGATATGCTCTAGACAAGCAATATTTTTGAGATAAGCTTCAGTAAAGCATGATTTCAATATAAAAATGGAGAATAATGAGACAATGTAAAGTTTTACCATTTGTGTAAAAAGTATAAACTCAATCCCTCAAGTACATTCTGAATTGTTACGGAAAGACGCCAAATCTATATCCCTCCGTCTTTGACGGTAAACACTATAGCCATTTGAGACTCCAAAAATAGGAGAAATACCATGGTGATGTCGATAAACTCAAACACTTGACACATGCTAATACTCATATCAACAGCAGCACAAAATGCTTATATGATTTTTATTCACATGAGCTGTTTTATTAAGAACTAACAAAGTCCTGTGAACATTTTAAAGCTAATACATCAGTGCAAAGGTTTGTTTGTGAGTGTTGGTTATAAAATTTGTCACTCTCATTATCTGGGTCTGATTGTTGGTTATAAAATTTGTCACTCTCATTATCTGGGTCTGATTGTTGGTTATAAAATTTGTCACTCTCATTATCTGGGTCTGATTGTTGGTTATAAAACTTGTCACTCTCATTATCTGGGTCTGATTGTTGGTTATAAAATTTGTCACTCTCATTATCTGGGTCTGATTGGGTCAGATTGTCCTGAATTGAAACAGCAATCACAGTATCTGGCTTAATTTGGATTGGAAGTGGATTGTCCTGAAATAAAAACATTTCATTAAGATCCTAATGCATAATAACATTAAATGAGTTAACATGATAAACTCAAAATCTTAATCACTAATCAATATATGTTTACTCCCTGTCTATGAAGTAGAATTAAAAATTTTATGCTAGGAAAAATATTAGATCGTGAAGATAAACTGAACATGCAAATTTAAATCATGAACTTTTGAAAGGAATAAAAATGATTTCATTTATGGGTGAGGAATCTGATGAACAATTGTCTGTGCTCTGGAGAGAAAGAAGAGCATCAGTAATATCTGGGACCAATATACACAGCGTATATTGATCCCAGGTAACATCAGATAACGCAAGTTATCATCATCTTGCAGAGACAGTAGTATTTGCGAGGCTTTAAACAGTTGCTTTTTTGATACTGGTTGTGCTTTCCTTTTCCGTGAAAACATCTCTCTGAAACTGAAATTAATCACGAAGGTCTAAAACATTATTAGCATATATATCAGTCTATATCTCAGAGGAAGTATCGCCGGCCGTTAAAATACAAGTACGGAGTATTTACAAGTACTTTAAGTATATACCGAATATACGGTGGTTTTACTGTTTAATACAAGATGACTGCGTCTGTATATTTGTATTTATTATTGAAAGGTGACTTATTGATTTGTTTTTATGCTAAAATTAAATATGTAAAACATTACTTAAAAATCCAAGTTTTAATTAAAAGTTTTGTTTACACCTACGTTTTCAAGCTAAAAAATAGAAACATTACCCGAGGTTTTGATGAGCAAGGTGGGCCTTCCTCCACGGTTATTACAGAATTACAGAAATTAAGAGTTGAAACAACTTGTAAAAAATATGAAAACAGTTTTAAGTGTTGGAAAAGTTGGGTATTTTGTAATGATTTTGGGAGATGGGATATTTTGTGACTATTGAAATTTAACAGATTTACATACACACCTTTATAAGGGAAATAACGCAAAAAATCAACAAGTAATTTGTGCATGTTTGCTTGTAGGATTTTTTAAGAAGCTCAGAACTTTTAAATATTTTAGTATCTGATATTATGTTTTACAAAGAGTATATGGGTATTTCATGGCGAGCAGCAAAACAGATAAGCGCAGAGACGGTGCTTGTAATATTATAACTCGGACTGATTGGCTCGTGAATGTTGAAAAGTACATGTATATACAATAGGTATTTCTTAAAGATACATGCCTTTTATTTTGTAATTTATCTAAAATTGAAAATAGCTATATCAGTAGAGAGTCTAACAAAAAGGGGTCTTACTCAAACCTGAGGGACCAATTTAAATTAGCATGAAAGCCTCTTGATTCTGACATCAGGAAATATTGTTTACATTCTGCGACAGAACAACTGTGACAGAACAATGTTAAAGGCAGATTATTTAAGAGACACAGTCGTTGGTTGAGCGATACTTCAAAGGACAGATACGTCAAAGATTCATTGAGGGAAGGATTGTCTGTGTTAGGGTTATAGTTACATCCATGCTACTACATTATTTTAGCATAGTTTAATGCAGTTCGATATCAAGTTTTTCTAGTTTTTGAAATGATACTGATATTCATACATTTTTTCTGTTACATTTTTTTGAGGTTTTATATTACTATGAACCTTTGTACATTATTATAATATAATTATGATTATATGTATGTATATATAATATTATAATATATGTATTTTTCAAATTTCACTTAAGATTGAATTCTAAGAGCGAAAACAAATTTAAGTGCCCGTTCTTTAAAATTCAGATTGCGCCTCGCAAATACTTCATGCATTACGAGTATCAAGTAATAATATGAAATGTGATTTGTCGTCGGTTTGTTTTTTAAGTAAAGTTATCCATTTACGTGACGTAATGTTCACGAAGGTTAAATAGCATTCCCTGATCAATTTTGTTTTTTTTCTGAAAGTATCTCATAGCATAGCTTAGTGACTCAATGATCTGGTTTACACTAGGGATATAATTCAGAAGTTCGAGAGTTATCATCATAATAATGTGTTTTATTTGTGCATTTCGTCCCTAACATGTCAATTTTCACAGTGAGATATTGTCATAATCATTATCCGACGACTGATGGAAAGTGTTTTCGTTATCTGGTTTGAAACCAGCGTGTGAGTAACAATTCCTAACTGTTTTAATGGTCCCAATTTCTCTTTAATTTTAATGTTAGTAAAACACATGTTTACTGTCTTTTCTAATTTGGAAGCCTTCTCTGTAATGAATCATTCCTGGTCCAAATGTTATTTTACTACATTGCATTGTAGAAATATAAACTCGAGATTTTTAATCCGTCAATGCAAGGCAATTATCAACAATTAGAACAACTTCTTTACCTTGTCACTTCATTCATTTATCCCCTTCATACAATCTGGTGGTAAAATTTGACGAGGTCATCCAAACTGTTCTATTATGTTAAAGGAAGGTAATGTTTAAACGTTATTGTCAGCTTTACTAATAATTAGTTGTAGTAATTTATCAGCACATACATGGGGAGTCTGTGTTCTCATTATACGATATATGCTCTTATTGTGCAATAATTTCTCGTATTGTACGATTGTGCTCTTAGTGCACGATATTTGTTCGTACTGTAAGATATATGCTCGCATTGTACAATAAATGCTTGTATTGTGCGATATGTGCTCGTATTGTACGATATGTACTCGTATTGTACGATAAATGCTCGTATTGTACGATGCACGATATGTGCTCGTATTGTACGATGCATGGTATGTGCTCATATATTACGATATGTGCTCGTATGGCACGATAATTATGTGCTCTTATTGTACGATATGCGATATATCACCCATAGATTAGTATACCACCCATGCTGTATCTACAGTAATGTTTGTCCTTCAGAACGAGACAGAAACCAGTGAAGTATAAATCCGTAGCAAATATTTTATTAAACTGACAGTATGTAACAAATGTCATTTTATTTCAATGGCCTGTTGCTAAAATGGAAAATTCATATTATATTGATTCTTGTATCAATGAATTGTTATATGACTATAATTTCCCGCGTTTTACAAAAATATCGATAGCATATTAACAAGTGAAACAAATCAGTGTTGGCAAATCGGGATGTTTCAACTGGACGAAAGTTCGTTATATGTTGACAAGAAAAATACATTACACGAGATTGTTTTGTCATGTAAATTTGAATGTAACATACTTTCTGTAGCTTGAAGCAAACAATCCGCTTTAAATACTGGAACATTATTTGAAAATGTTCTAGTAATTGGTATCTGCTAGTTTATACAATGCTATACTTAATATCTACAGTCAGTACATCTAAGTCCATTTAATATCTTGTATAATGCTTTTTGTCAATTGCACCTTTTCCACAATAAGCGTCTGGACGATCAGGCTCGGTGACAGATATTTTGAAATTGACATTAGATACTAACGTAATTACATACGATAGGAAAATGCTGCCCTGGAATTTAATTCTGAGATACTTTATAGCAAGTTGTTGGCTCATCTGTATGCATTCATTACGTGACAATTTTTCGTCTCAGTGTATGTAACCATTACCTCATTGTATGTAGCCATAACCTCAGTGTATGTAACCATTATCTCTATGTATCCAGCCTTTATCTCTGCGTATGAAACCACTACCTCACTTTACATAACCATTACCTCAGTGTATGTAACCGTTAACTCCGTGTATGTAACCATTACCTGCTTGCATGTAACCATTATCTCCATGTATGTAACCATTACCTCCTTGTATGTAACCATTACCTCCTTGTATGTAACCATTATCTCTGTGTATGAACCATTATCTCTGTGTATGTAACCTTTATCTTCGTGTATGTAACCTTTATCTTTGTGTATGTAACCTTTATTTCTGTGTATGTAACCATTATCTCCTTGTATGTAACCTTTATCTCCTTGTATGTAACCATTATCTCCTTGTATGTAACCTTTATCTCCTTGTATGTAACCTTTATCTTTGTGTATGTAACCTTTATCTTCGTGTATGTAACCTTTATCTCTGTGTATGTAACCATTATCTCTGTGTATGTAACCTTTATCTCCTTGTATGTAACCTTTATCTTTGTGTATGTAACCTTTATCTCCTTGTATGTAACCTTTATCTCTGTGTATGTAACCTTTATATCCTTGTATGTAACCTTTATCTCTGTGTATGTAACCTTTATCTTCGTGTATGTAACCTTTACCTTTGTGTATGTAACCTTTATCTCTGTGTATGTAACCTTTATCTCCTTGTATGTAACCTTTATCTCTGTGTATGTAACCTTTATCTTCGTGTATGTAACCTTACTTGTGTATGAACCTTATCTCTGTGTATGTAACCTTTATCTCTGTGTATGTAACCTTTATCTCCTTGTATGTAACCATTATCTCTGTGTATGTAACCATTATCTCCTTGTATGTAACCGTTATCTCTGTGTATGTAACCATTATCTCTGTGTATGTAACCATTATCTCCATGTATGTAACCATTATCTCTGTGTATGTAACCATTATCTCCATGTATGTAACCATTATCTCTGTGTATGTAACCATTATCTCTGTGTATGTAACCATTATCTCTGTGTATGTAACCATTATCTCTGTGTATGTAACCATTATCTCTGTGTATGTAACCATTATCTTTGTATGTAACCATTATCTATGTGTATGTAACCATTATCTATGGGTATGTAACCATTATCTCCTTGTATGTAACCATTATCTCTGTGTATGTAACCATTATCTCCATGTATGTAACCATTATCTCCATGTATGTAACCATTATCTCCATGTATGTAACCATTATCTCTATTTACGTAACCATTATCCCTATGTATCTAACCAATACCTCTATGTATGCAACCTTTATCTCTGTGTACGAAACCATTATCTCTGGTGAGGTCACCATTATTTTTGTGTATGTAATCATTGTCTCTCTGAATGTAACCATTGTCTCTGGTGTTGAAATTATCTTGACCCTTATTTCCCTTTGTAATCATTGTCTCTGATGACTTTACCATTGTCTTTGTGTAATTATGTAACCTGTCAATGTTACCATAATCTCGGTATATGTCACCATTGTCAATGGTGTTCAAACTATCTTTACTCATTGGACAATAGTTTCTTCGCATACCTCTAGGTAGAGCGTTAGGTCGACATGCGTGGCATACTTTTTGTATGCGAGGCATTTAGCCTCCATACAGTATAACGGGGTTTTCAAAGCAGCAAATCTAAGTGCGAAAATGAATAACATGAGACCAAGTTTGCATTCGCATCAATTTTGCAGAATACAATGGTATGTAATATTCGATTGATTTGTCTTTTTTTATTATTGTTTCTGGCTTTTAAGACAAATTTGTTGTTTATTTGAATGTTTTGTTTTACTGGTGAATGGTAGTACCACACACCATGACCTAAGTTCCATTAATGATAAATAAAATGGTCGGTCCATGGTGAAAGAAAAGAAAAAAAATTCTTTATACATGTATATAATGAGGATCACTACAATATGCCTTTGAGGGTCCATTTTCACGTATCAAACGTTTTAAATTGTTGAGTTGTCGTATACATTATGTAATTTAATTCTAAACAAAGCTGAAGTGGACTCCCGTCCTCTTGTAAGGAAGTTTGGGTGACGTTCCCCAAAGAGTTTGATAGTCAGGACATCTGTTGGTGCATTCCGAGCCCATACAGAGGCACATTTTATCCGTTTTATGTCTTTTGAAGACCTATATGTGGATTTTATTTGCATTACGCGCCTGCTAAGCGGGCGTTATGGTAGCTACGCCTTTAGTCATGGAATGGACGATTTATTTAAATTTCATGTAAAGAATATCGTTTAACAATATTCTAAACAGTGTACACTATTTTGTTATTGTGTGTTATTCCGATTATTCATGTAACATGAAATGTTCGAGTAGCTTTGTTGTCAAAATAGAAGTCAGCTGACCCGGTGTGCACTCATGGAAGAACACGTTCAAATCATCCTTTTATGGAATGCCCGCGCATAACTCATATTGGTTAGTAATATGAGTTGAATTAGAATATACGAGTTCATTTTTTTTTCAGAATTACGATTATACGTAATACATTAATATTTTTTTCACAGTTTTAATTGACATGATCCACTCACAGTTTTGGGCAAAAACACTGTCACCAATGTATCAATAATTCATTTATAAGTATATCAACGTGTTTAAAATATTTTGTGCATACAACATTTTATAGGTAATGTGTTATCTGCACGTTAGGATGGTATGGGTGACTATTTGGATATGATGCATTCATTCTTATACATATTTTGATAAATTAATTAATAAAACATTGAGTACTTATGCATTTATTGCACTATGCCTATAGCATACAACATATTTGTGGAAGAAGCAGGATAGGTGTTCATACTTAAAATAGGCTGAATGTGAATTAGACAAAAATATTAACTACCTACTTTGTAGTGTTAAGAGAAAACATATTTATGATGGGAATTTAACATACGCTATTCGTTCAATCAGTTAATGCTTAGGTGAATTTTCATGTATTTCTATTTCTGGCACAATGTCCACGACAAAAATTGTGGGTTAGCTTTTTGTAGAAGGTAATATTACAAGTCCCAGTCCAGTGCATTGGGGGGGGGAATAGGATCAACTTTATTTAGAATTCTTACGTAGCATATTTTGTTTTGTTTGCGATGTTCTTAGTATTCATAATTAGTGTAAATTGTTATAAGCAAGTTTTATTGTTATTTATTGCCTGTTGTCATTATTTGCATCTGTCTTTAATACAAATTATAAAGTGTTAATGGATATGTACACCACTCCTGTCCCTTGCTCCAAGAACAAATTTCCAACATATCCCATATACATACTGTGTCATGTAGTTAAATATTTCCGTAATTTCACCCTTGCCTTGATAATGCTATGCTGTGATTTTAAGTTGCTGTACCTGTTTTTACTTTGTAAGCACATCTTAAAATGCTTGCAGTAATAGAGTAAAATTTTGTTTGTCACGGGGTTTTCAGTGAATTGTCACTTACCCTTCGCGGGAAACTGGGCAAAAATCCTTCACCTAGTATTTATTGTGTCAAAAGCCAATTGTTTAATTAGTGATTTCCTCATCATGTTTTTTTTGTTATTTTATTTAAGTTATTATTGTTAAATACAATATCCATTAAAATGAATGTAAACTGAACTAGTTGTATTTCTTTTAGTGTTTAACATTTTACATTGACTGTGTTTGCATGTCACACAGCTTGTTGTTTATCCTGACAGGGTTTAAGAACCAGTATATATATTGTTACCAATACCTGAGAAACAAAACCTTACAACAGAGCTTTTACAATACAAAACTTTAAATGCCACACTTTTTCTGCAAAATCAATTAGTCTGACTGGACAATGTCCACTCTTTGATAGACTCATCATCACTTCACAAGGGCCATTATAGCTAGTTTAACACTAGTAAATTATTTTCTAAGCAAAACACCAAAACAGAACAATCTTAAAAATATTGCTGACTTCATGATCAGTTTAAACTGTCGCTAGAAATAAGCAATTCTGTATGAATGTGTAGAAATTTGAAGGAAATATCTGTATGTCCGGTATTTGGAGTTCATTGAGCAAACTTGACAAGAGTACGCATTCTTTGTCCCAAGGTTAATTAATTTCAATTATAACTAAGTTGTTAATGTCTGATGAGCTTTCTGCTCTTGTTAAGAAAAAAATCAAATATTCAGGGGATGCAAAGAAGAAAAGATAAATGACTAAATTATAACAATGTTACAAGAGTACTAAATCAATAGTTTTGTATATTTTAAGTGTTTTCATTAGTTCTGGAAATTAATTTCAATATACTGCGAGCTGAGTCTTTTGAAGAACATGTTTGTGATTTATGTAAATCTATATAGTTCATGTTCATAGAGATATTTTCACAGCTGTTCCAACCTGGATGATTGCAGATTAATATTATATGAAAAAATAAAGTCAGCAGTACAGAACTTTGTACAATAAATATAACTAACAAATGTTGACATTATACCGATTGCTATAGGATCTGAATGAAGCTTTCTTTTTCGGTAGCACACATTTTGTATGAACGATGCATCCTGTGCAATACTAGCGTCTACCCAGCTGGACATATACAGTGCATTAAGTATCAAAATTGCTGATAAAATGCATTATTTGGTACCTAACTGTAACTGTGAGACTTGTTTCTAACAATGTGTACGTTGGTTTACAAACAATTGCAACCAGTTTTAATACTGTACATTAAATAAAACTAACCACCATTGGGTTTGATATTTATAACTGTGCATGAAAAATATATTACTCAGACGTTGAACACTCTCATGTCTCATTATCCGAGTATAATCTGCCTAATTGATAGTTTGCAACCATATTCAAGTCAGGTTCTAAATTCATCACTGCACTAACCAAATATGATGCCATTAGCAATATAAACAAAGGGAATAGTATTCTCATACATCATTCAATCAAACACAATGCCAAAGGGGGCTAGCACGTTGAAGGGATGGTGTAATATGATGTATTAAGGCCTAAAATGGCCACATACGTATAATTATATCAGATAAATATTATTCTAGCCCATCGAACATCATTCCTTCAATGTGTCAGCCCCCCATGCACGATGTCATAGGAAATTCATAAGTAAATCTAGTATGTCGCTTTTGGAAAAAGGAAAAATAGAGAACCTGGTGTACAACCTTGGTATGCTAAAAATATTCATATTTTCTGCGCATAATCAGCCTCGCATACTACTGCGCTCGCATCACTTTGATTTATAATGATTCGGATGATGACACGATATGTTACTTTTTGGAATAAGGTAAGTGCTGGTACAGAATCTAGGACCACCATGTACAACTGAGATATTGCTGAAACATTGTATGTATTATATAAATAATTACGCATATTCTGTTTCAGGAAACAAAGATAAGTAAATCGCCTACTTTACTAGGAACCAAAGAAGCGTGCCCCATTGTCAGGACTGGAGATGATATCAGTCCATATTGTCTGAAGACTGTAGATGTAAATAATATACTTAGACAGACAGACAACGCTACAAACTTCAAAGGAAAGGTTGGTACCGACATTTTCTGTTCTCTTCTCATTTTAATAAGGTTGTGTGCTTATATTTATGTATGAATTATTGTGTTATACTACATGTAGTAGATATTTATATATGAATTATTGTGTTATACTACATGTAGTAGATATTTATATATGAATTATTGTGTTATACTACATGTAGTAGATATTTATATATGAATTATTGTGTTATACTACACGTAGTAGATATTTATATATGAATTATTGTGTTATACTACACGTAGTAGATATTCATATATGAATTATTGTGTTATACTACACGTAGTAGATATTTATATATGAATTATTGTGTTATACTACACGTAGTAGATATTTATATATGAATTATTGTGTTATACTACATGTAGTAGATATTTATATATGAATTATTGCGTTATACTACACGTAGTAGATATTTATATATGAATTATTGTGTTATACTACACGTAGTAGATATTCATATATGAATCATTGTGTTGTACTACATGTAGTAGATATTTATGATATTTAGCTTTTTTTATTGAAAATATGTTTTTTCTTTCGTCTCTGTGTTGTAAACATTAAGTCTTATTTAAGTACTGTTGTAAATAAATGCCCTATGTAGAATATTGTTACAGATACGCACGATAGTGGATTCATATTGAAGTACATTATACATCTATGTTATTGAATATACCTTTTATAGTAGATACAAATTAATTGTATGTCCATTTTTGTAATTATTGTAGTTATATTTTACTGTAGATATATATTATTGCATATACAGTAAAATCCCTACTTTCGACCACCCTGGAATTACGACCGCCCCGTTATTATGATCGATTTTTAAAAGAACAGAATATTTTGTTCTAAAGTTCAATGGTCGTTTGTCCGGAATTATGACCACCCCGCTATTCCACTAATACGACCACCTATTTCGGACCAATTAATCTTTTCACACTTAATTATAATCCGCTATAACGACCACCAAAATCTCAGGTTGAAACCCGCTGTGCATCACACTTATTGACACGCTTTTACAACATGTACCGTATCGATTTGCAGTAATAGTTTATATTACTATAGTTATATGTAGTTATATATTACGGTAGATATATATTATTCCAGATATATATAATTATGGATTATATATTTTAGCAGATATATACGCTATTGTAAATATATGTTATTGTAGATATATATTATTGTAAATATATATTATTGCAGTTATATATTACTGTAGGTATATATCATTGTAGTTATATATTATGGTAGATATATATTATTCCAGATATACATTACTGTGGTTACATATTACGGTAGATATATATTATTCCAGATATATATAATTATGGTTATATATTTTAGCAGATATATACGCTATTGTAAATATATGTTATTGTAGATATATATTATTGTAAATATATATTATTGTAGATATATATCATTGTAGTTATTTATTATTGCAGATATATACATTATTGTAAATATATATCATTGTAGTTATATATTACTGCAGATATATATTAATGTAGTTATATATTACTGTAGATATATCTTATTGCAGATATATATTAATGTAGTTATATATTATTGCAGATATATACATTATTGTAAATATATATTATTGTAGACATATATTATTGTAAATATGTATTATTGTAGTTATATATCATTGTAGTTATATATTATTGTAGTTGTGAATTATTGCAGATAGATACATTATTGTAAATATGTATTATTGTAGATATATATTATATATATTATTGTAGTTATATGTTATTGCAGGTATATATTATTGTAGTTATTTATTATTGTAGACATGTATAATTGCAGATATGGTAATATTATTATTGTACAAATATGCTATTGTGTTCATGCATATTATTGTAGATATGCATTTTGGTAGAATCCCGTTTTATTTCCTTGTACAGGTACAGTTTAATGGACCAAGTATTTTATCTGCCATCATTACCAGACAGTTAGAATGGAAAGATATAATTATCATACATGAAACGTACACAGGCAAGTATTCGTTATAATAAAAATAGATGTTTAAGTTATCATAGTTGTAATAACTGAAATATTTAACAGTTTTGAATTTACTTCGTTTATAACAGGATTAATGAAAATCATCAGCAGAATCAATCACGGTTGAACGATGGTTAATATTGTCATGAAATGATTACTTTTCTTGGGGTTCATCAGTATAATTAATTCTCATTGGAATTAGTTGTGCTGCTCATTCGTACCTGAATAATTGATGTTTTAAAAAGGGAAGCTCAGGTATTAAAAAAAAAATACTGACTTCCTAATCAGATTAAACGTATAGTCTAAAAGCACCAAACACACATGGCAAATACCTGCGGTTTGAATGTTATTGTTTTTTTCAGAATTCGAAGCTGCAAGTTTAGTTGACCAGTTATCAATGTCAGGTGTGCGTGTAATTATTTACAATCTTGATGAATTAACAGATGTCACAGACACGTTACTAAATGTCTATCTACATATCATTCCCTCCAAATCCCAACTTAACTTCGTTGTTCTATGTGCTGACCAATGTATCAGACAATTATTCATGCAAGTAAGTGAACGATATTCTACTCATATTGTTTATTATTACCGCACAGTGTATCGCTTATCGACATTCAAGTATATTTGTTCTGATCATGCACCTACATCGTGCTCGAAATACGTACAAAGAATGTTCTTACAAGTTTTAAAAGGTCATTGTAGATTTCAGCATGAACATCCTTTGTCAGAAAGCTAGAATACAATTTGATCGTTACAAACAAAAATATACAATGTTAAATCTTACTAATATTTTTGTTGCATGAGAGCTTTGTTTTAATAAATGTCATAAATTTGTATTCTATTGTCTGCATTTAAGGCTAATAAATTCGACGCCAATAACAAAAAGGTTAAAACTTTGTTGAAGCAATTTTCACGATGGCTGATAGCAAGCTACAATCATACGTCTCATATATCAACAACGCTTGGTGCATGCGCAGAGGGACTCGACAATGTGGCTGTCGTAGCGTTTCCAAGGCTTGAAAAAGAAAATCCTGAACACGTAATATTTTGTAAATCATGACTGTCGTCGGCGTCGTCTTAATGTTAATGTTGTCGTTGTCACCGTAAACACCGACATAGTTACTATCATCTGTCCATTACCACAGATATTATTATCATCTTTATGGTCTAAGATCATTCTTGTTATTATTCTTTTATGGTGAATTATTGGTATTATTAAATAATCAGCTCATTTGTTTTATCATGTTTTGTTTTATCATGTTTTTATCAAATCTTTCATGTCAAAATCATTCGTTTTTCTTTATTGCAGACATTCAAGAAAACATTACAACATTCCATCATTGATCATATAGTTGTAGACACCGACTCGTCTGCTGATGAAGCAATTGAACAGTTTAACTTAACGGACAAGATAATAGAAGATTTACAATTTGTGAGAACATATTTTATTTTTTCTAGTCAATTTAATTTTTTTCCTGAACTGGTGACTCATTGTTAGTGCTTATTTGCACTTTTATGACGAAGGAGGACAGTCTAATGGTGTTTACTATATCGTGCATTTACATACATTGGGCAGTTTTTACCTTACCGTGTATCAACATACAAGTATAATAATGTAGTGATGACCATATTGTGTAGATACATACAAATATAATAATGTAGTGTTAACCATATTGTTTAGATACAAACAAATATAATAGTGTAGTGTTAATCATATTGTGTAAATACATACAAACATAATAATGCAGTATTAACAATATTGCATAGATACAAAGCAAATATAATAATGTAGTGTTAACCATATTGTGTAGATACAAACAAATATAATAATGTAGTGTTAAACATATTGCATAGATACAAAGCAAATATAATAATGTAGTGTTAACCATATTGTGTAGATACAAACAAATATAATAATGTAGTGTTAACAATATTGCATAGATGCAAAGCAAATATAATAATGTAGGGTTAACCATATTGTGTAGATGCAAACAAATATAATAATGTAGTGTTAAACATATTGTGTAGATACAAGCAAATATAATAATGTAGTGATAACCTAATTGTGTTGATGCAAACAAATATAATAATGTAGTGCTAAACATATTGTGTAAATACAAACAAATATAATAATGTAGTGTTAAACATATTGTGTAGATACAAGCAAATATAATAATGTAGTGATAACCAAATTGTGTTGATACAAACAAATATAATAATGTAGTTTTAACCATATTGTGTAGACACAAGCAAACATAATAGTGTAGTGTTTATCATATTGTGTAGATACATACAAATATAATAATGTAGTGTTAACCATAGTGTGTAGATACAAGCAAATGTAATAGTGTAGTGTTAACCATATTGTGTAGATACATGCAAATTGTAACAGTGTAGTGTTAACCATATTGTGTAGATATTTACAAATATAATGATGTAGTGTTGACCATATTGTGTAGATACATACGAATGTAATACTGTAGTGTTAACCATATTGTGTAGATACATACAAATAAAATAGTGTAGTGTTAACCTAATCAAGTACTTACGTACAAGTATAATAGTATGGTGCTCACCCGATCATCATATCAACATATAAGTATAGTATTGTGGCTTTTACCATATCATGCATTGTGTAATGTTAACCATAACATGCACTCAGGTACAAATATAAAAGTGTGGTGTTTACCATGCGATGTATTAACATACAAATATAATTGTGCGATGTGCCCATTTCGTGCATTCACATAGTAGTATAATAATGATTTCAGAAATCTGAAATGTGGCGTTCTGTGTCACAGTGTGAGGGAATCAGAATTGATACATTGATGTGGAAAGAGCATGGACGTTTGTTTAACAATGTTGGATTTGTTACCAAAGCAAAAGAATTGATAATATACGCCCATGTTTTCCCCAATATCAAGTTTGGATATAACGGTTTGAGGTTCAAAGTATCAACTCTGCACGTAAGTAAATACATTTATCAATTTATGAGTAAATCTTGAATTGTTTCAACTATAATAGCTATGATAAAATATCTGTAATAATATGGACATACATGCCAATATAATATCTGTAATAATATGGACATACAAGCCAATATAATGTCTATAATAATATGGACATGCATACCAATATTATGTCTATAATAATATGGACATTCAAACCAATATAGTGTCTATAATAATATGGACATGCATACCAATATAATGTCTATAATAATATGGACATGCATACCAATATAATGTCTATAATACTTATGGACATACATGCATACCAATATAATGTCTATAATAATATGGACATACATACATACCAATATAATGTCTATAATAATATGGACATACATACATACCAATATAATGTCTATAATAATATGGACATACATACATACCAATATAATGTCTATAATAATATGGACATACAAGCCAATATAATGTCTATAATAATATGGACATGCATGCAAATATAATATCTGTAATGATATGGACAAGCATTACAATATAATGTCTATAATAATATGGACATACAAGCCAATATAATATTCATAATAATATGGACGAGCATTACAATATAATGTATATAATAATATGGACAAGCATAACAATAGAATGTTTATAATAATATGGACATGGATACCAATATAATGTTTATAATAATATGGACTTACATACCAATATAATGTTTATAATAATATGGACGAGCATTACAATATAATGTCTATAATAATATGGACAAGCATTACAATATAATGTTTGTAACAATATGGACTTACATACCAATATAATGTTTATAATAATATGGACATGCATACCATTATAATGTTTGTAATAATATGGACAAGTATTACAATATAATGTCTGTAATAAAATACAAGCATGTCAATATCATGTCTATAATAAAGTGAACATGTGGAGGTAAAATGTCTATTATTAATTATATAGTCTACATGTACATTGTACATGTTTCCGGTTCAATGATAGATAGACGTTTTTACATGGGTGGGATACAAAGGTGTTTAATAGGAAATTTTGGACTTAATAAGCTAAAATGACAGATAGAGAAGAAGTAAGTTTAACACAGTTACTGAATGAATCCCAAGAAATGGAAAATGAAGACCTTGATATACAAAACGGAAGCAGTTTCGATGTTTTAAATTCGAGCATAGCCACACGGGTAGATCAAAATGGCGGCCAAAATACTGATGAACAATGGCGAACAATAAAATCGAAACGAAAGAGAGGAACCTCTGGAAGTGTAGATATTGATACGTTCCAAAATATGGGTACCGACGACAAATTAAATGTTCTTTTAAAAAAAATCTCTAACGTTGAATTATCCCAAATAGATATTATAAGTCTGAATGAATCTATAAATGTAACAAACACACAAATTGGGAAAGTAGAGACAAGAGTCACGACGAACTCTAATACTATTACACAGCTAAACTGTAAAATACTAAACCTAGAGACTAAATCAAGGGATAGAAATTTATTGATATATGGTTTGGAGGAACAAGGTGAAAATACATTTAAACAGACCAGTGATTTCCTTTTTGAGTATTTGGAGCTTGAATTCAGTGACATTTGTATCGTTAATGCTGTGAGAATTGGACAGTCTAAGATTAACGGTCAACAGCGTAAACGGGCAGTGTTGGTGACTTTTCGTGACAGCACAGGTGTAAATACAAGTATGAGAAACGCTTACAAATTAGCCGGTTGTATGTACGCAATCGATAGAGATTATCCCTATCCGATTCAACAAGCACATAAAAAGTTATGGTCTGAATTTAGACGTCTCAGAAAAGAATACAAGACAGCTGCTAAATTCATTTTTCCAGCTGCATTTAGTGTCAGTGGTAAACTTGTGTACGACGAATTCCCATGCTGGGATACGTTAGTGAATGGACGAGTAGTCAACACAGTCTATGGTATTGACTGTACAAAGTCTGCCCAGCTGACACAATTGCCAGATACACTAGTGAACGGACGTGTAGTGAACACGGTCAATAACATTGATTGTGCAAGTCCACCCAGTTGACACATTCGCCATATAGAATGAGCCATGTCGATTAACAAATTGTCAATCATGACAACCTGTCTTATTCATCCCAGTCAGGATCCATACGACCACCAAGCCAACGGACTAAACCTGTGCAACGATCCTCATCATCAACTCAAAAGAGAAGTGTATCTCGAGCACGAGCTGACAAGCCTACTACACATGCGCGGTCCGCGTCGACAAACCGCGTCACAAAACCACGTGGTCGCCCTACTAAGAAATCAACCAATCAGCAACCAGATTATTCTTTAGACATGCGCAACCAAACCCAGGAACCAATGAAAACGCCGATGGGTGGAGCTGCTGGGTGTTCAACTTAGGCTATAAAGTGGGAACAGCCTGCTAATGTCAACAAACACATTCGCTTTGCTTTATTCAATATCAATGGTTTAATAACTAAGTACCAAAACAAACTTATCTCGACTGAATTACGCAAGGTGTTTAGTGAAAATGATGTTATTTTTTTTACCGAAACCTGGGGCTGTACAGACTTTAATTATAGCGTGGACGGCTTTAAACATTTTGAAATAAGTAGAAGTGAGAAGCTTAAACACACTTCACGAAATTCTGGTGAAATTATTATATACCTCAAAAATGAACTGTTGATACAAAATGATATCAAACATAATATTGTATCCTTTACAAATGATTCACATATGTGGCTTAAACTTGACAAAAACATTCTACATTTGATAGATTTGATTATATTTTTATGTTATGTCATACCTTCGAACTCTACAAGAAATGCCATTGTTGATAATAATACTTTTGATATACTTTCCAGTGATATGGCGTCTATTAATAGCGCCTTATATGAAGATGCTTATTTTAGGTTATTAGGTGACTTCAATGCTAGAGTAGGAAATTTACAAGATTATGTCTCTGATGACAACATTACTTTATTAGAACAAAATGTTTTATCAAATGATTATGTCCCTGATATACCATTACCCAGAAATACCAATGACAATCTACATTACGTATTGCTAGCGGTAGAGTTTGTGGTGATGTTGGTTCTTTTACGTATGTCAGTAAGTCTGGTTCCAGTTTAATTGACTACTGTATTGTTGATCAACCTTTATTAGATTTTATTAACAAATTTATTGTAAATGAACCTGTTCTACTTTCATATCATTGTTTGATCGAATTTTCATTTCCATGTAATGATGTACCCGTGGAAACAATTAATAATCCCTGAGTAAATGACGATTACATTGATTACTTAGATTTTTTTCTGTAAATGGAATAGTAATAAAAAAGATGAATTTCTTAAGAATATAAATGATCAAGATTTTATTCTACAGTTAAACGAATTAAAACAAAGCGCCGAAAACGTTGTATGTCCGGACAATATTGAAACTTTACTCACGTCTTTCAAAGAGAAAATTGACTTTGTTGGTAAACCATTATTTGCTAAATATTACAACAAATCTGACGTACTTTACAGAAATGATAAGTTGTCAGTATTAGATGAGTTATGTTTAACTGCACGTGCTCAGTACTATAAAAATTTAAACGTGTATAGAAAAGATAAAAGTGAACAAAATAGGGTAAATTTGGTGCCTGCTCGTTTAACGTATAAGAACAATGTTCGACGCTTTAATTTTTTACTCGCTAAATCACAAACGGATAAATTATTAAAAGCCAGGGTCAAAAATGCTAAACTATATTGGAGTCTTTTAAAAGAAAGTACTTGTTCATCAAACAATAATACTAACAGTAGATGTAATCTATCCAAAAATGAATTTTCACAATATTTTAAAGCTATAAATAATCCTACTGACAGATTTTTTCAGACGGATGAAGACATAATTGAGTTTAATGAAAAGTATTTAAATTCTGAATGCAGAAAATGTGTAAAGAACTGGACAACTGTATAAATATGTCGGAATTAAACTTAGCTTTAAATGAATGATCAAGTAACAAAAGCGCCCACCCAGATTGTGTTATAAATAAATTTTTAATCTACGGTCGTCATATATTCTCGCCCTTTTGTTTAACATTGTTCAATAAGATCCTAAACACGGGTTTTTGCCTACTTCCTGGAATGAAGGTTACATAATACCCATTCACAAAAAACATGATATAAATAATTTGAATCATTTTAGAGGCATTTCTTTATTGAGTGTTATTAGTAAACTTTTTACGCGTATTATAAATAATAGATTGTCAGCATGGGCAGATGCATACTATATATATATTGAGACACAAGCTGGCTTTCGCGCTAACCTGGGAACAATATATAATATATATGTGCTACATGGTATCATAAATCATTTTATAAACCAAAACAAAAAAAATGTATTGTGCGTTGATCGATTTTTTGAAAGCTTTCAATTATGTATTCCATCAAATATTTGGCATAAATTAATTAAACTTAGCCTAAGAGGTAAAGTTTTTAACATTATTAAATCAATGAACGTTTCTGTTAAATCGAAAGTGAAAGTAAGCTGTAAGACCAGTGAATCTTTTGAATGCTTTCTAGGCGTCCGTCAGGGAGAATGTTTAAGTCCATTTTTGTTTTCCTTATATATTAATAATCTAGAGGACATTTTGTATGAGAAAGGTTTTAAAGACATAGACATAGATTTAATGAAGCTTTATTTATTATTGTACGCTGATGATATAGTTATTATGTCTGAATCACTTGAAGATTTACAGGACGGTTCAAACATTTTATATTCATATTGTTGAAGATGGTAACTTAAGATTAATACAGACAAAATTAAAGTCGTTGTTTTTAGAAAGGGGGGTTCTTTACCAAGAAATTTGAAATTTAACTACTGTATAATGAACTTGAGCTGGAGATAGTCAATAAGTTTACCTATTTAGGAATTGTATTCAATAGAAGGGGTTCATTTAATGAAACACAAACTACGTTAGCTGGTCAAGCACTAAAATCAATTTTAAACTAAAAAAACATTTCATTAAATTTACAGATCTAGCTATTAAACACTCACTTGATTTATTCGATAAGTTAATTTCTCCAATACTAATTACGATTGTCAAGTTTGGGGTTTTCATCATGCGCAAAAAATAGAACGTGTTCATTTACAATTCTGCAAGTCTTTATTAGGTGTTAAGTCGACCTCACAAAATGACTTTATATACGGTGAATTAGGTAGGATGAATTATCGGAGTAGAAGAATAATATTAATAATAAAACTTTGGTTTAAAATATTAAATGCTGATGACAGGAAATTTATGAAAATAATATATAAAACGATGCTAAACGATATTGACATTTTTCCAAACAAATTAAATCGGGCCTCTTTACTAAGGGATACTTTAAACTGATTAGGTTTTCATGAAGTTTGGTTAAACCAGGGAGTAGGGGATGCTGATATTTTTATTAATTTATTTAAACTAAGGGTAAATGATAATTTTATTCAACACTGGAACGCAAAAATTAACGAATCATCAAGAAGTATATTTTATCGAAGTTTTAATGATTCTGGTTATAAATCGTACTTATCTTTAGTCAATATTAAAAAGTTTAGAATCGCTTTAACACGTTTACGAGTTGCTTCACATAGAATGGAAATTTAAGCTGGCTGATGGAAACAACCTGCCACATCTTACAAAGAACGTCGTTGTAAAGTCTGTGGAGTACTTGAAGACGAGTTTCATTTTATGTTTGAATGTAAACTCTACAAAGATATATGTCATAGATATATTGGACCTCATTTCCACAAAAAACGCTAGCTTATTCTAAACTATACAATTATTTAAAAGTGATAATGTTAAAGAACTTCGAAATTTAGCTATGTATATGTACCATTCTTTTTCACTTAGAACTGATTATTTGAAAGAAAATTAACTTGTTATGATGGCATCGTTATGTATGATATATTATACCTGTCTGACGGCCTTTTAAGTTCATAAGTACTCTTAATGTTCAATCAGACAGTTCAAATTTATATTCGACTTTGTCTTTATTTTTTTAAACATAATTTTATACTTATTAAGATCTGAAGGTTTTTGTTATTATTATAAAAACAATTACAATATGTCGAATTTGTAGTGCTTTATCCTGTCTTGAACCATACTTAAATATTTCTTTTTTCGTCTTGTTTGTTCTAAGATCATTTTTGATCATAACAAATATTGTGCACATGTGTTAAAACATTATTCTGAATAAACTGAAACTGTATATACAAATATGGACATAAATGTATTGACGTGGCCTACTTAGGTATCACCATTATGTGTAAACGTGGCTTACTTATATATCACCATTATGTGCAAACGAGGCTTACTTAGGTATCACCATTAAATGTAAACGTGGACTACTTAGGTATCAGCATTATATGTAAACGGGGCCTACTTTGGTATCACCATTATATGTATACGTGGCCTACTTAGGTATCACCATTATATGTAAACGTGGCCTACTTAGGTATCACTGTGATATGTAAATGAGACGTATTTAGATCATTATGTGAACTTGTTTATAAAGTAATATATAAAGTATGTATGTCCATTACTTCTATCTGCTTTATTTGTTTCAGTATCCACCGTTTGTAGTGAAATCAGAGATCAACAATACGGTACATTATGGTGGTATATGTATGGATTTACTGGAAGAGTTTGCAAAGACGCTAAATTTTACGTATGTATATTAACACGCTTCTTTGTGTAATTCAATCATATTACTTTACATTTATCTTTGACTTGTAATACCATTACTAGAACAGGTCTGTAGTTTAACACTTACATAATGATGTGTCAACTCTGTCATTTAAGGTACAATTTGACCGAACCACCTGATGGGAAATGGGGGTCACCAGGTTCAAATCTCGAGTTTAATGGGATGATAGGACAACTACAAAGGGAAGTAAGTCTGCTTTCCTTCACTAAATTGTTAACTGTGTTGTCTACTGTAATTGAAAAAGTCCTTTTCAGCATTCCATTGCACTGTGATGTAGGCATTGTGATTGTAAATTTATATGTTTTGATTTTGATATTATGACAACAGAACTTACTATTTCACAGATGGCTCTGAGGTCGTCAGCTACCTGAAATTTCAATATATGACATCTGATAATTATGTATGTTCTAGTCAAACGACAAATGCATAGAATCGTTCAACATACTTTTTAACGAAAGCTGATTCATTGTATTTAGTATTACAGGAACTCAGATTTTTCTGTCAGAAATAGTGCATTAAAAAGGGTAATAAAACAAGACTTATTTAGCAAAGAAAGTAACTAAGAAACTAACAAGTTAATGGTTACATGAGAGTATCAGAAAGTATTAAGAATTATATGTATGTATCTAAGGTTTGGTTAAATAACTCGGTGTATCATATTGCTTATTAACAGGAAGTAGATATGGTGGCAGCCGACATTTCAATACAAAAAGAGCGGGAAATGGTGATGGATTTTATGTTTCCATTTTTCTACGGTGATACTTCTGTATTACTGAGAAAACCAGACCCAAATGCTAGGAAGTGGCGTACTTTGGTGGACCCCTTAAAATGGGAAGTTTTAATGGCCATAGGAATTTGCCTTCCAACTGTGTCCCTAATGGCGTTCCTGTTAGAGAAGTAAGTTAGAATCATAATGTTTTGATTAAACGGGCAATAAGGATAAGTCTAACTTATTTTATCTAAAGTCAAGCATCTATTCTATGCCCTAATAAATGTAAAACTTAACATATATAGTAACCTGGTAAATGCATACACAAGAAGTCAAACATTGAGGCTGTTTCCTGTACACATGTTATACATGTAGACCTATTAGTCCAAATTTTGTCCTCTTGTTTACAGATTTAATCCATTCTACAATGATCCAGAAAATGCACAAATCGCTAAAGAGACATACGGTTTACATACGTTTCATGATTCATTCTGGTACATGTATGGTGCTCTACTATCACAAGGTAGGATTTGTATCACTTAATCATGATGAGAAGAACTACTCTTATCTGTATATAATGTGAACACATGACGATATGTCTGGAGCATTAATACGTATTCTGTGGCTTCAAGACATAGAATTTATATAGCATCACTTAAGGAACACGCATGTATATACATATTTTTATAAGCCATAAACCAAACAAATGCAGTTGATGCTTATAACTAACAAACATACCGTATGAATATAATATTATGACATTACCTTACTAGCACTTTTTATTTGTATTATTTTACAAACTAGTGGTGTATATGACATTACATTACAACACTTTATATATGACATTACCTTACTAGCACTTTTTATTTGTATTATTTTACAAACTAGTGGTGTATATGACATTACTTTACTAGCACTTTTTATTTGTATTATTTTACAAACTAGTGGTGTATATGACATTACATTACAACACTTTATATATGACATTACCTTACTAGCACTTTTTATTTGTATTATTTTACAAACTAGTGGTGTATATGACATTACCTTACTAGCACTTTTTATTTGTATTATTTTACAAACTAGTGGTGTATATGACATTACTTTACTAGCACTTTTTATTTGTATTATTTTACAAGCTAGTGGTGTATATGACATTACCTTACTAGCACTTTTTATTTACATGGCATTATTTTACAAACGAACAGTTTGTAATGTATATGACATTACTTTACCGCAATGTTTACATGACATTACCTTTACAGCACTGTTTATATGGCATTACCTTACAACACTGATTACATGACATTACCTTACAACACTGTTTATATGACTTTACCTCACAACTCAGTTTACTTGACATTACCTTACAGCGCTGTTTATATGACATTACCTTACAACACAGTTTATATGACATTACCGTACAACCCTGTTCATATACATTACCCTACTATTATTTATATGATATTATTTCAGGTGGTGTGAACTTGCCTGATTCTATCGCTGGCCGTACATTTGTCAGTTGTTGGTGGTTGTTTTGTATTGTTATTGTTGGAACCTACTGCGGTAATCTTATTGCTTTTCTCACTGTCACTAAAGATAAACCACCGTTCGAAACATTGGAACAAATGGTAGATATGGAGGGGACATACACGTGGGGGCTTCAAGCTGGAACAAACTGGGAACATGTCTTCAAGGTAATTGTCAGATGCCGATATTCGCTATTTTTGTCATTTGCATTGCACAAAACACATTTTAACGTGAGATATTTTAATGAAAATACCGATAGATATGAGATTTTTGTGACAGTTACATGTACCTACATTTGACCTTTGACTATAAAAACATGCCCTGTGTGTTAAAAATGTTCTACCAGATTACTAGTACTGTTATGAAGAAATATACTGGCCGTCATAAGTAAGTAACCAGTAAGTGATGTTGGTATAAAATAGACAAAACGCATGTAATCGAGATGAATTTAATTCTGGAAATAGCCGAAACATTTCATGATATGGTGTATTATTATCCATTATTGACCATAAAATTGCTGTATACCATTAAAATTTCAAGGTCAGTATATTAGGCCAAAATAGATTTTTTATGGTGGTTACTTTCTTATGACGGCCAGTATATGTGAACCATTTATTGTCTATGCTCGTTTCACCTATGTACATGAATGTATTCCTCCGTACATGTGTCGTATTATAATCACTCTTCATAATTAAATTCCGCCTTTACTATATTATGGGCAGCGAATCATGTAAGGATACGTTTTGTTTTGCCACTAAAGCATGACAATGTGTACTTGCGCTCGTTCTTTTGAGTTGGGTTCAGAATCCGTGCTATCATTAACATTGTATACTATGGTTGTTACAAATATATTTTCAGACATCAAATAGAACAGAATACAGAAATGTAGGTGATGCAATTATGGAGTTTAATAAGACAGATCCCTCAGTGTTAGCGACTGATGTTCGTCAACAACTCGCTAAAGTTAGGGGCGGTAATTATGGATGGATAGGTATGTGCTGAATGTGATAAATTGACTCTTTGAACATGTTCCTAGCAAAACGTTGAAAGTACAAGTAGATCTTTTAACAAATCAGAGCTAGGGATAAATTGAAAAAAAATGAGATGTCGCTTGAAAGACAGTCACATGAAGTGAAATTATGTGAGGGGTAATCAAATGAAATGTATTCATAAACACGAATGTGGTATCTTATTGAGATAATTAATCAAGGTTTCTTCATTCTACTACAAATGATATTGACTTATACATTTTACTGTATGATTAAATATCTTTATGTTGTACACAGCACCAAACAAGGGCACAAAGAATGGCATGTTGAACAATGTTCATTCAAAGAAAGAGTCGTAAAAAGTGTTCTTCTTCAACAGTTTGAATTCAGTTCAGCACCATAATTTAATGTTACCATGTTAAGTGGTGATTCGATAAGATACTTTCTGTATATACAAATATATACATTTGTATATAATACAGAGACACCGTGCTTTAGCAGGAGAATAGAAGCTTGAAATATTTGTGGACTCAAATTAATCAACAAAATTATGCTTTATCATTGTACATTTTAGGAGACACTGTTGTCATGGAGATGGAAATGGCAGAAGATTGTGATTTAATGATGATAAAAGAGAGATTTTTGCCGCTAAAGTATGCATTTGGATTCACAAATAATTCCCCACATGTGCAAATATTTACGCGACAGTAAGTAAATACAGTTTTCTCCCTTGATCATTCAAGATGTTCTCTTAATTTTTGTTTGCTTGTTCATCATTAAAACTTAAGTAGTTAAAGACTCTCTTACATTTGTACATTATAGCGTACATTAAACATGTATATTACTGTCTGTGCTGAGAATGTATATGGTTCAGTTGTATCTTTTAGTCTCACAAAGATTATGAGTAGTCACCAGCGTATTAATATATCAGTAACCAATATATCAGTATAACATTAAGCAATATGTCAATATATCAGTAACCAATATGTCAGTATAGCAGTAACCAAATTGTCAATATATCAGTAACCAATATGTCAGTATAACAGTTAGCAATATGTCAGTATAATGGTAACCAATATGTCAATATAACAGTAACGAATATGTCAGTGTATTAGTAAGCAATATGTCAGTATAACAGTAACCAATATGTCAGTGTAATAGAAAGTAATATGTCAGTATAACAGTAACCAACATGTCAGTGTATTAGTAAGCAATATGTCAGTATAACAGTAACCAATATGTCAATATAACAGTAAGCAATATGTCAGTATAGTGGTAACCAATATGCCAGTATAAGAGTAACGAATATACCAGTGTATTAGTAAGCAATATGTCAGTATAACATTAAGCAATATGCCAGTATAACAGTAACCAATATGTCAGTATAGCAGTAACCAATATGTCAGGATAACAGTAACCAATATGCCAGTGTATTAATAAACAATAAGTCAGTATAGCAGTAACCAATATTATGTCAGTGTATTAGTAACCAATATGTCAGTATAACAGTTAACAATATGTCAGCATAGAAACAAGCAATATGCTTGCACAGCAATAAACCATACTAGTAAATGCATTGTGAAATGTGATAAGCAAATTTTTCGCCTTAGCTTTGACGAATAGAAAGAAAAGTCAATGTACCATGAACTCTTTTAATCCCCTTTGTTTTAGACTTTTATTTAACAAGTTTTTCTTCGCTTCAATTGGATTCGGGCATCTACCTTAACATGTATTACAATGCGAATGCAACAGTTATGCAAGTAAACACATTGTGTATCAGGATAGATAGAACTGTTTGACACGAATACTGGTATTGCAATTAAACACAGAACCATGGCAAGCCACATTCACACACAGATTGTCACACTAAAACTTGAACATGTAACCTCACACACTGTGATTTGACATCGCAAATAAATGTTTAAATACTTGTTACAGAATGCTATCGATACATGAGTCAGGTCTCCTGCAAGTGTGGAAGAGAAGGTGGTGGCCCAAGTCTAAAAGTATTTGTGCTGGATCAATTATTGCTGAAGCAAAACCCATCAAACTTGTAGATGTACAAAGTGCATTTTATGTTGCCGCGGGTGGAGCTCTGATTGGATTTATAGCATTTCTTCTAGAAGTGTTGGCTGGTCACATACTGAAGAAAAGACAATCTAATCAACCTATTGAAGCTCTTCATCAACCAAATGGATCTGTTAAACCAACAAACGATGAGACAGGTACATGATTAGTGAATGATTCCAGGTTCTACTCTGATGGAACGTGCTAGTTATGTAGTTTTCGTTATGCGCGTGTTTCTTCTTGTACATGTATGTGTTTTGAGGAATAAGTAACATGACTTATATATCCCAAATAGCTTCATAAAGTGATAATTCGCTCAAATGAGAAGAATGTTCCTGTCTTTAAACATTTTCATCATTAAGGTATAGGTTTTTAATTCAAAGATGACACAAAGTTGACACGCTTGAAAAGAACTCAGTACATGGATAGGAAGGCAGATGATTTGTTATGATAATTAAAATTTCATACGTCCGAATGTCGACAAGAGCTTGTATTGTTGTTGATTATCTAGGACTAGTATGATTGTTGATGATCTAGTATAATTGTTGATGATCTAGTATGATTGTTGATGGTCTAGTATGATTGTTGATGATCTAATACTAGTATGATTGTTGATGATCTAATACTAGTATGATTGTTGATGATCTAGTATGATTGTTGATGATCTAATACTAGTATGATTATTGATGATCTAATACTAGTATGATTGTTGACGATCTAGTATGATTGTTGATGATCTAGTATGATTGTTGATGATCTAATACTAGTATGATTGTTGATGATCTAGTATGATTGTTGATTATCTAATACTAGTATGATTATTGATGATCTAATACTAGTATGATTATTGATGATCTAATACTAGTATGATTATTGATGATCTAATACTAGTATGATTGTTGATGATCTAATACTAGTATGATTGTTGATGATCTGGTACTAGTATAACTGTTGGTTATGTAGTATGATTGCTGATATCGTATGTGTATTCAAACTTTATTTTATCATTATGGGTCTCTACAAGAAATCATACGGCGCTGGATGATTAAATAGGAATGCTTATTTGTAAATACTTACATATCAGTGTTTATGTATATATTTTAAGTCATTCACTGTCTTTATTAGTTTTAGCATTTACATGTTTTGCTTGCAGTTAATAAAATTTCTCTTGATACAAAAAATTTGCTTATGCTATTTAAACCAAACAGCCAGAAATGCGAATTCAATAAATCTCAGTGTCAATGAAATATTTTTTCTAAGATTCGTTATGAAGGGCGCATATCAATCATGAAAATGTCATACAGGTCACACGTTATAATGTTGTCTTATTGAGTGAAAGACTTTCCCTTTTTGCTATGCATGTGACAAGCATTCGATCTAAAATATTTCATCATTTAAGTAGAAATAATATTATTATACTGGAAAAAGCAAAAACAAGCAAACACTTGATTGATTACATGTTACATACCGATACTTACCTGAGTATAATATTTTTCCTAGATATAAAAACAAGACAACAAGAGATGCCGTGTCGAACATCTCATTATACTATTTGTATAACTATTAAATGTGTAAGAATTCGGATAAGGCTTAAATTAAAATTAAGTTTGTTTGCCCTTTACCGACCGACCGTGAAAACTCATGCGGACTCAAAAAATCTATTGCCGAAATCTGAAGCATATTTTTTTATTTTGATGTTCTCACCAATAAGATATTTCCATGCTTTATCTCATTTTATGTTAACAAATGATCGTGATCATTCCGACACTTAAGACGCTTCAACAAGCGTCTGACATGATTTTCAACAAAAACAACAGTGGTATCTAGACCTACTAAAGTTATATATAATGAGTCACATGAGGAATATTCTCTGCATAAAATAATATTTTTCTGACCGATCGAGCGACCCTCTTAAAAACTAGGGTCGGTAAGCGGCAAACAAAGTATTTTTTATTTTCAACTTAAAGTTCAGCATATTCCTGGAATTACTTTTTCACACTTTTCTTTCTTTAACTTTGTAATTTTGACTCGATATTGGACGTCGATATAGTCAAATGAAAAAGCAATTTCACTGTGGACGTTGTAAAAACGTTTGTCAACTTGAGATTTGCAAAAATCTCTAGATTTGCAAAGATCAGCTGCAAGCATTGGTGCATTGATATTAAAAGCCAAATCACTTTCGATATTCTTAGATAAATTGTTGGTTTGTGAACACGGGCGTTTTATCAATTAGCACCGGACCGTAACAGAAATAACAAGTATTAAAATGACATAATATGCATAATATGAAAGAGTGAAATGTGAAATGTACTATTCCAATCCGGGGAGAGTATTGTTATAAATCTTCAGTCTATTATAATTTAATCATATGCCAGTAGTCTCCCTTCAATCGTTTGTCTACTAGGGTTTACACAATTATGACTTACTGATCCGATTAACTAGATATAAAGAAGGAAGTGGATTTCATGACCCGTATGTGGATTTTCGTCTATATATGAATTTGTAATTGCAGATATAGTGACTTCCAAATGTAGAACCAAATCGTAGACGCATGACATACATGGCAGTACAAATAAGTCTTACTCTGAACAGCTATATATATATATGCGTTACTATTATACGGGCTGGCATGGGAGTATTTGTAACAGTTCAACGACTTTGGAATTTCGCAAATATGTCCCACGAACCCGTTACCTTCAACACAGAAATCAAAGTAGAAGTCTTTACTGTATGTGAAACTTTTCATGACGTTTAAAATTTATTTCAAGAAATGTGACGTCAAGGATAATAACATCACTAGAGTCTTAGAAAATGTTTAAAAACGTTGCACTGATTGAGAAGAGACTGAAAGTGAAATTAAAAGAATCACCAGACAGACACGCGTAAATTAAAAGTATCACCAGACAGACACGCGTAAATTAAAAGTATCACCAGACAGACACGCGTAAATTAAAAGAATCACCAGACAGACACGCGTAAATTAAAAGTATCACCAGACAGACACGCGTAAATTAAAAGTATCACCAGACAGACACGCGTAAATTAAAAGAATCACCAGACAGACACGCGTAAATTAAAAGAATCACCAGACAGACACACCAGACAGACACGCGTAAATTAAAAGAATCACCAGACAGACACGCGTAAATTAAAAGTATCACCAGACAGACAAATGTAAATTAAAAGTATCACCAGACAGACAAATGTTAATTAAAAGTCATCACCAGACAGACAAATGTAAATTAAAAGTATCACCAGACAGACAAACGCAAATTAAAAGAATCACCAGACAGACACGCGTAAATTAAAAGTATCACCAGACAGACAAACGTAAATTAAAAGAATCACCAGACAGACAAATGTAAATTAAAAGTATCACCAGACAGACACGCGTAAATTAAAAGTATCACCAGACAGACAAATGTAAATTAAAAGTATCACCATACAGACAAACGTAAATCAAAAGTATCACCAGACAGACAAACGTAAATTAAAAGTATCACCAGACAGACAAATGTAAATTAAAAGTATCACCAGATAGACGCACGTAAATTAAAAGAATCACCAGACAGACACGCGTAAATTAAAAGTGTCACCAGACAAACAAATGCAAATTAAAGTATCACCAGACAGACAAACGTAAATTAAAAGTATCACCAGACAGACAAACGTAAATTAAAAGTATCACCAGACACACGTAAAGTGAAAGTATCAACCGGCAGGCGCATGATATGATATCCACCTACATCAGGTTGTCCGTTGTATGATATCCACCTACATCAGGTTGTCCGTTGTATGATATCCACCTACATCAGATTGTCCGTTGTATGATATCTAAGGACATCAGATTGTCCGTTGTATGATATCTAAGGGCATCAGATTGTCCGTTGTATGATATCTAATGACATCAGATTGTCCGTTGTATGATATCCATCGACATCAGGTTGCCCTCTGTATGATATCCATAAACATCAGGTTGTCCTCTGTATGATATCAACAGACATCAGGTTGTCCTCTGTATGATGTCAATAGACATCAGGTTGTCCTCTGTATGATATCCATAAACATCAGGTTGTCCTCTGTATGACATCAACAGACATCAGGTTGTCCTCTGTATGATGTCAATAGACATCAGGTTGTCCTCTGTGTGATATCCATAAACATCAGGTTGTCCTCTGTATGATATCCATAAACATCAGGTTGTCCTCTGTGTGATATCCATAAACATCAGGTTGTCCTCTGTGTGATATCCATAAACATCAGGTTGTCCTCTGTATGATGTCAATAGACATCAGGTTGTCCTCTGTGTGATATCCATAAACATCAGGTTGTCCTCTGTATGACATCAACAGACTTCAGGTTGTCCTCTGTATGATGTCAATAGACATCAGGTTGTCCTCTGTGTGATATCCATAAACATCAGGTTGTCCTCTGTATGATGTCCAGAGACAACAGGTTGGCAATTACTTGGTACCCTGACGTCGAATTAATTATGCAATAAGTTATGAACTGTTTGGTGACAGGAGATACTATATCAGTGCCAACATTCTGGGATTGCTCTATGAATACTTTTGATAAAATAATGTAACCCAAGTTATCATATCGCATATTATACGAACGATTTATATAAATATAACGTGCTTATTATGAATATCGTTTACAATTACTGGTACCCGGGATATTAAGACAACCAACAGTGCCGGAAACAAATGACCGTGAACGCACTTTATTAGAACAAATGTTGCCTTCAGAAGGCAGAAAGTATAATCAAATATATGGACTGGTTCGATGATTTTTCATTAACTTTTCGATATTTTTTTATTCAAATTTGAAGCACCGTCTACGGTGGTCTAAGAGAAGATTATGATTTTTGCATTCTTGCTTATTCGTGTGAGACGAGTTGGGAATTCAGAAAAGCGATGTTATTAAATATGAAAGTAATTTAGCAGAAATACGGATTTATCTGGGCGGAAGTGAAATTAATTACCGCTCGATGGAAGTTGGTGACGTCATAACATGTCTCAACATGCGGTAGCTATCAAAACGATCAAAACCATCAATATTACACCCATATACATCTATAGCTGAAATATGTCAATCGTTTAGACATGTGATGGAGATTTCCCGTATTATCGGACGGATAAATTGAAAAGAATAGGTATTAGCTTCAGGGTGTTCAGAAAAAGCAAAAATCGTGTCTGCCGTTTTTGCCATTCCTCAAAATAAAACACAATCCCAGCTTAACATCACGGTCTAAAAGATGATGGAAAATATAAATAAAATTTTCTTACTATGATTTGTCTGTGACATGGCGCCATACTTATCCGTGAGTATAACAGTGAACGTTCTTGATTACCAACTTCCTGTTTGAATTGCTGTTTTGTTGTAGGTCGGCTCTTTTTGTTCGTTGTGAGATATTCTTCGGATTTTCCTAATTACTTGCCTTTTCCATTCATTGCAACATGTTTTGGAGCACAATAAAACCATTCCATGTATGCCTTCCTCGTCTGATACAATTCACGAGGAGTGTGAACCATTGTAGATACGATGTTATACGAGATTGTGGTGGACTTTGTAGGATATAAACAAAATTTTCTGCAAACACCATTCACTAAGATTTTCTCAGTCTTATTATCAATCTGGTGATTATAAGTTTGAGACACAGACTCATTAGGCCACGTGACGGCCTTCACATCTGACGGACAACATGAAATATTTAAGCAATTAGAGAATATTGATACATGTAGGAACTTAGACAAAATATTAATGCATACCGCCTCTATAACTCAACATTAATATATATTACTATTTAGACTTATATTTTATCATGACATAACTAACTTCTTTTATTTTTATCATGACATAATTAACAAATCAGACTTATATTTTATCATGACATAACTAACTTCTTTTATTTTTATCATGACATAACTAACAAATCAGACTTATATTTTATCATGACATAACTAACTTCTTTTATTTTTATCATGACATAACTAACAAATCAGACTTATAATTTATCATCATATAACTAACTAATCAGACTTATATTTTATCATCACATAACTAACTTCTTTTATTTTTATCATGACATAACTAACAAATCAGACTTATATTTTATCATGACATAACTAACTAATCAGACTTATATTTTATCATCATATAACTAACTAATCAGACTTATATTTTATCATGACATAACTAACTTCTTTTATTTTTATCATGACATAACTAACAAATCAGACTTATATTTTATCATGACATAACTAACTTCTTTTATTTTTATCATGACATAACTAACAAATCAGACTTATAATTTATCATCATATAACTAACTAATCAGACTTATATTTTATCATCACATAACTAACTTCTTTTATTTTTATCATGACATAACTAACAAATCAGACTTATATTTTATCATGACATAACTAACTAATCAGACTTATATTTTATCATCATATAACTAACTAATCAGACTTATATTTTATCATGACATAACTAACTTCTTTTATTTTTATCATGACATAACTAACTAATCAGACTTATATTTTATCATCACATAACTAACTTCTTTTATTTTTATCATGACATAACTAACAAATCAGACTTATATTTTATCATGACATAACTAACTAATCAGACTTATATTTTATCATGACATAACTAACAAATCAGACTTATATTTTATCATCACATAACTAACAAATCAGACTTATATTTTATCATGACATAACTAACTAATCAGGCCTACATTTTATACTTACTTAACTAACTAATCAGACTAATGTGTTATAATCAGCAATGTGTTTTACTTATTGTTTCGCAATATCAGGGGGTGGCGTGGTGGTCTAGTGGTAACGCGCTTGACTACCAATCGGAAGGTCGTGGGTTCATATTTCGGCTCCGGCTTCCGATATTTCAGATACGTTTTTCAGCGTCCCCCACTCCACTGCTGAGCCTATTACTGTGTTTAGAAAATCACAGGAAACGTGTGGGGTGTGTATCGGTGCTTTACGTCAGTCATAATAAAGAACTAGGAGGTCTATTCGAAAAGAGTAGCGATATATCATGCCCGCTTCTCTTGTATATTCTCCCGTCTCTCTGTGCGGCTCTGAAATGACCATAGCTGTCGAATGGACCGTTAAACAAGAGATAATAAATACTCAATCCAAGTCTTACGTAGCTATGGCCTATTTCAAAGTCAGACTACAATTTGCTGGCATTTTTTTGTTGCAAATATTTTGACGAATACAAAGTTTAAAAAAAGTTTGCGTGTAAACTTTATAGAACATATCAATTAGTGTATTTAAAATACTGGTACTGTCATGTTGGAGAATTATTCTTACATTGAGTGAAAATAAATAATTATTTATTTCATCTGTTTATATTGAGTAAATATTTAATTGGCATTTATGTTGATTGGAATCAAATGTAAACAGAACATTGGATTATTTAGTGACGACCCTTTGCTGAAATGTTCAAATCAGAGGAAATTGATGTTTGCTAAAATTTGTCAAAAATGGCGGTACGTGTTTGATTGTTATGGAACTTTATGAATGTTACGTCAAATGATTACGGCTCGTTTACATCTTCACACCATTTTGATAAAATCAGTTACAGGTATAATGTATATAGACGCTGTCGTAAAGCCTTTAACATTCGTCATACACAGTGTTTCATCAAAATTAAATATGTTTTTGCTTATTTGTAAAAACAATAGCGAATTTCTAAACAAACATTGAACGTATTACTTTACTAATATCATATTTTATAACATGTTGGTGAATGTATGAATATTACATACGTCAAAAATCATAGATAAATTCATGATCAATGATTAGATGAATTAACAACATAAATAATTCTAATGGGACAAAATAAACATGAGTAGAAATGTTGTATAATTGTAGATGTATAGAACTTACATAAACCAGGTATTAATTGTAGATGTGTGTAGTCCTCGACCGTGGTCCAATGGTTAGTGCGCTGGACTTGTAGCCCAGCGATCCGGGTTCATATACCGGTCGCGGCATGTCATACCCTTCTATGAAAATTTGACAAAAATGTCGATTTTCCTCCATGAGAGGAGAATTTACCGGCTCCTTGTGGAAGGGTAAGTAAGTACTGGTTAGTATACAGTCCAGGAAAACTTGTTAGGTGAACCGATCGCCGGATAGAACTGAAAAAAATGTGTTTAAAAAAGATGTGAGAAACCAGGCATTATTTGATTCGTTTATTAAAGAATGGAAACCAGTCGAGTTTGGTGTTATGTCATCATAGCATTCAGTATTCATCACATTGAGTTTGATGTGGAAAATACACGAATTTTTTTATTAAATAGTTGAACAAGTGTCATAACCTGACACTGCATGGTAAATTTTGAAATATGCTAAATCACTATAGACGGGTAAATTGTTCGCTGTTGAAACTTGTTGACGAATTGACAATTTCCCAGCCCTGGGTGCCTAGTTTATAAGGAGACTCCCTGCTGGCTTTTCCATTAAAACGTTTCAAGCGCTACAATAATTTCTTCATTGTATACAACGTTAGTAGGCGTGGTATTTTCATCAAGTTTGAGTACTTAGGGTCACACTAGCAGATTTTAATTGATATTTTACGCATCCGTTTTTTATAGAGAACAAAACGGGCATTGTGTAGTTTTACGGAATTCCTCTTATTAGTAAAATATTAATAATTTCTAATATTATTTGCACTAGATTTTTTCATTCGTGGTTCAAAGGCCAATGATTAAATTGTGGTCCATTTATAACTGAAGAAAGGAAATCAGATAGTAGGTTGATGGATGTGTTCTATGTTAACATAATTTACACTGTTCACATAACGTACACTGGTGTAAGTTCAAATAACGTGCACTGCTGTAAGTTAACATTACGTACACTGTTGCAATTAACATAAGGTACACTACTGTAAGTTAACATAAGGTACACTGTCGTTAGTTAACATAAGGTACACTGTTGTAAGTTAACACAAGGTACACTGTTGTATGTGAACATAAGGTACACTGTTGTAAGTTAACATAAGGTACACTGCTGTAAGTTAACATAAGGTACACTGCTGTAAGTGAACATAAGGTACACTGTTGTAAGTTAACATAAGGTACACTGTTGTAAGTGAACATAAGGTACACTGTTGTAAGTTAACATAAGGTACACTGTTGTAAGTTAACATAAGGTACACTGTTGTATGTGAACATAAGGTACACCGTTGTAAGTGAACATAAGGTACACTGTTGTATGTGAACATAAGGTACACTGTTGTAAGCTAATATAAGGTACACTGTTGTAAGTGAACATAAGGTACACTGTTGTAAGTTAACATAAGGTACACTGTTGTATGTGAACATAAGGTACACCGTTGTAAGTGAACATAAGGTACACTGTTGTATGTGAACATAAGGTACACTGTTGTAAGCTAATATAAGGTACACTGTTGTAAGTGAACATAAGGTACACTGTTGTAAGCTAATATAAGGTACACTGTTGTAAGTGAACATAAGGTACACTGTTGTAAGTTAACATAAGGTACACTGTTGTAAGTTAACATAAGGTACACTGCTGTAAGTGAACATAAGGTACACTGTTGTAAGTTAACATAAGGTACCCTGTTGTATGTGAACATAAGGCACACTGTTGTAAGCTAATATAAGGTACACTGTTGTAAGTGAACATAAGGTACACTGTTGTAAGTTAACATAAGGTACACTGTTGTAAGCTAATATAAGGTACACTGTTGTAAGTTAACATAAGGTACACCGTTGTAAGTTAGCGTACACTACCGCAGTTGGCGCTCACAGCACGATGTTGTAAATACGAGTCTTTAGGTGATTTAATTGTTTAAACAATTTTCTCTTTCTTAGAGCAATTAAAAGTTAGATTGTTTATTTACAGCAACATGGAAATGTCAACTAAGCCTAATGTCAACTAACAGTTTGAAGAAATTTCATTAGATTTATACTCCACGTATATAAAATAACTTAATTGAACATCAGTTGTCAAATGCTATCTGTGTGTTATTATTATTATCAATTCTGGCGTTCTGAGAATAGTCTAGTTTTTTATTTTTTGAACATCACGCAAAAAAGAAATAATTTAGAGCAATTTAACAGACACGAAAAAACACACAACTGATTACCATACTTGTACGAATAATTTACATCTCTGCTCTAACAACACTGTGAAAATAGACTTCCTTGTTACTACTGATACGATATAAACAGTATCTACTACTGGTACAATATATACAGTATCTACCACTAGTACATTATATACAGTATCTACTACTGGTACAATATATACAGTATCTACCATTACTGACACAATATAGACAGTATCTACTACTGGTACAATATATACAGTATCTACTACTACTGACACAATATAGACAGTATCTACTACTGGTACAATATGAACAGTATCTACTACTATTCATACAATATATACAGTATCTACTACTGATACAATATGTACAGTATCTACTACTGATACAATATATACAGCATCTACTACTACTGACACAATAAATACAGTACCTACTACTGATACAATATGAACAGTATCTACTACTACTGATACAATATATACAGTATCTACTACTGATACAATATGTACAGTATCTACCACTGATAAAATATATACAGTACTACTACTGACACAATAAATACAGTACCTACTACTGATACAATATGAACAGTATCTACTACTACTGATAAAATATATACAGTATCTACTACTGATACAATATGTACAGTATCTACTACTACTGACACAATATATACAGTATCTACTACTACTGATACAATATATACAGTATCTACTACTGACACAATATATACAGTATCTACTACTACTGATACATTATATACAGTATCTACTACTGATACGATATATACAGTATCTACTACTACTGATACAATATGTTCAGTATCTACTACTGATACGATATATACAGTATCTACTACTGATACAATATATACAGTACCTACTACTGATACGATATATACAGTATCTACTACTACTTATACAATATCTACTACTGATACAATATATACAGTATCTACTACTGATACAATATATACAGTATCTACTACTGATACAATATATACAGTATCTACTACTGATACGATATATACAGTATCTACTACTACTGATACAATATGTACAGTATCTACTACTACTGATACGATATATACAGTATCTACTACTGATACAATATATTTAGTATCTACTACTGATACAATATATACAGTATCTACTACTACTGATACAATATGTACAGTATCTACTACTAGTAGTACAACACAGACCGTATTTTATTTCTGGTACACAGCATATACAGTGGTTATATATTATATATGATCATCACCTTTTTTCTTCCAAGGCACCCGAGTAGTAATAATATGCCAGTAATCTTTTCTACAGTACACAGTGAGAGTAACGTGTACCAATATTTGACAGTAAAGTGATTTAATCACTGTACACAAACATTAATTTATATTCTGCTGGAAAAGCATCCATTGTAGCATTCTAAATTTTCGAACAAAATTTCTGAAATCGATCTGGTAGCATTTAAATAAACTTACGAATTTTATTCAATGTATTTTATTTGTAGTGTCTACTCGAGTCGTACACATATAATATCTACGTATTGAATCAGTATTATTTTGTCAGGCAGCGCGCAATAAGCCTTTTAAGTGATTCTGATGCCTTTGTGTGGTTCTCCGATCACGAAGCTTTCATAGAGTACAAGCCATAATAGACATTATTGTCCACCATAATAAAATCTTCTTTGAATTTGCAGTCATATTGAAAGAGGAATAGAGAAAAATTGTAATGCCTTTTCAATCCTAGTTTGTATTAAGAGTGCCGAAGTTGAAAGCCCCTCATTTTAAAGTTAGCTGTCTCAGAAGGATAAGGATCGAGAGTGTACGTGAATTTGTTGGCGGAAATTTATAAACTCAATGTGTTTGAATGCACGTTCTATTACTAAAAATGTGTCATTAATACATGGGTGTCATTTATTTATGCGTTATACGTGTTTTTTTTTTTATTTTGGGGATGTTAGTATTGTCGCTCAGAAATGGTTTGGAATATAGTTGTATGTATGTAAACTATGCGTTTCGATTGAATAACATTAATGAGGTCTTAACATAAACAGGCAACCAATATCGTTACTGTGTATATTGTTACTGCGGATATTGCTTCTGTGTATATTGCTACTGTGTATATTTTTACTGTGTATATTATTACTGTGTATATTGTTACTGTGTATACAGTTACAGTATATTGTTACTGTATATTGTTACTATGTATATTGCTACTGTGTATATTTTTACTGTGTATATTATTACTGTGTATATTGTTACTGTGTATATTGTTACTGTGTATATTGTTACCGTATATATTGTTACTGTGTATATTGTTGATGTGTATATTGTTACTGTGTATATTGCTACTGTATTTTGTTACTGTGTATTTTGTTACTGTGTATATTGTTACTGTATATTGTTACTGTGTATTTTGTTACTGTGTATATTGTTATTGTGTATATTGTTACTGTGTATATTGTTACCGTATATATTGTTACTGTGTATATTGTTACTGTGTATATTGTTACTGTATATTGATACTGTGTATATTGTTACTGTGTATACTGTTACAGTATATTGTTACTGTATATTGTTACTATGTATATTGTTACTGTGTATATTGTTGCTGTGTATATTGTTACTGTATATTGTTACAATGTATATTGTTACTGTGTATATTGTTACTGTGTATATTGTTACAGTGTATATTGTTACAGTGTATATTGTTACTGTATGTTGCTTCTGTACATTGTTACTGTGTATTTCATCGTGTATGGTCCGCAAGTCGAAAGGTTCTTAATAAATGTCACATTTTTTATTTAAAAAATGGAGCAATGATTTATATCAACGGCAAATTACACACGTGTTTATGTCTTCAATACCGATAAAACTGACCGCGGAAAAACTGCACAGAGGTAAATTTTACTAACTAATATTTGCGCTACAGTGCTGGTATTACAAGGTTGATCCATTTCAGCTGATAATAAGGATATTTAGATTTTTTTCAGATTTCAGTTTATTAATAACAAATTTCTATATATGCATACATGTAGTTGTCAGTACTCCGTTATAGACCTCATCAATACATTGTATATTGTAATATAATTATACATTGCGTCTATACATATGATTTTCTACAAGAAGAGTATTACTATGTTACATAAATAATGATAATATGTTATTAATTCATAATAAATAACGTTTTATTTGTGTTTTTTATAATTTTAGCGAGACTGACCGAAAAAAGTGATCTGTTATCTTCAGTTTCATTTTTTTCAAACATTAAATATGCAATAAATGAAATTACTCTTAAGTTTGACGTATCTTTAATCACATTCATTTAACAAGTATACGAACAATGTTTATAAATCTGTTATTTTTGTCATAAATTATCGCAACATGGACTTTTAACTTTCCGTGTGTATAATATACATGTATATACCATATCTCCGTATTTCCAAGTCGATTTAAATATTATTTGGAATTATAATAGTTAAAGTTAAACTAGTATCATTGTGTGTGTCAAGCATATGCGTGTTGTAATTATTTTGTTATTTGTGTCCAAGCATTTATTCAGTACAGATTTACATACATTACACATTTCGTTCAAGTAAATTTAACCTGGTAGAGAAAAAATATTTAAATCTACATGACAACTTTATTTGCGATGGCAACGGATTTTGTATGGTGTCAAATTAATTCATGTAAACGTTCAATGCATAAAATACCTGATTCTTAAATTACAAATAAAAAGAAAATACGAATGGGTGTCAAATTTAAATGAATGTAGCAATTACATATTTAGCGAAAATGTTTTGATTGTATTACATCATCAATCCGTAAAATAAATTAAGACGAATATAAACAGAAAATATGGGTAAAAATATCATTAACAATATTTATATAATAATTACACATACTTATAACGTAATTCAAAAGTGAAAAAAAAATGTATATATTTTAGTATGTGAAGACATTTGAATGTAGAATTAGGGTGCTGTGACATGGACAATGTAAACCAATTTATCTCATAAATATGTTCAACACTTTTGCTTAAATCTCACAAAAAAATAAAGGTTTACATGAATACCAGTTTGTTCTTTAAAATGAATATTTTTCAAGTTGCATTTTTTTCTTAAATATTAATTTTATAAGCAAATTACTGAATTCTTTACCAAATAATTTAGAATATTCTAAATGATGGGACAGATTGTGACGACAATTAAAATGATTAGATATGATACTGAAGAATGGAACATTCATGTATATAAAAGTGATTCTACGCAATATATTTGCATCCTGTCTTCTCGATTTGAATTATGCCAGTTGCCAAAACATGCTGTATAATGATTTTGTCCATGTCGGAATCATATATACACCGAAATAAAATATATTTCAGTAGGTTATTTATCTATGAATTATTTTAAAAATGCATGTAGTAAATAAAGATTTGTTGTTTGGTTAAATTATTTTAAAATTTAATGCGGCAGCATTCGGAAAAAAATAGTTTTCTTTGCAATGATTTGAAATTAATATATATATAAGTATTCCTCATTAAACTTCGATACACACAGAGCATATTTGCGTATATTATACATGGCAAATTATAAAATTTTGCGCAAAACCGAAATGAACTATTGGGGATCAGAAATATTTGCATGATTTATCAGAAAGTTAATTCATTCTACGAATTCCGTTTATTGGGCTTTGATTCTGTTTTAATTAACCCTTTTGGTTCTTTTCAATAATTTAGGTCAATAAAACCTTCAGGGCTGACCAAATATGGCCAAAGCTGCCAAATGTGACCTTCGGGGGCAAATTTTCCAGCGATTTCGGATTAATATTGACCACCCCGGCTTACAATTTAGAATATGTACGAGAGCACTTCAGATGGCTTTTATGAGTAAACGTTGGGTTTATTAAGCAAACTTGCGTTTCTGATTACATTCGGATTACTCTCTCAACAACGTAGGACAACAAAGGTGTGAGATAATACCGAAAAGGTACGAATAAACACGAAAGACAATACTTGTGAAAATATATGTAGTAATCCTTTCTGCGTAATTGCTACTTAAGATTCCAAGTCAGCTTGTTAAAACGATATGATAAAATGTTACAGATAGAAGATAGCAAGTCTATATGACTGAATCTGATACATTCTTGGAAAATTCGGAGATCATTCATCAATAATCCGATATAAAGAATTAAAAGATAGAATATAAATGAACAAGCAATTAGTACTATTAGTATTTCTCAAAAACACTCAATGTTATATTTTTCTTAAAGACAAATATTTTTTTGTTGAATCAAAATTATGCTACCAACACGGACTTAAATTGTGGTACTAGTACGAGTCAACACAGACAACATGACAACAGTTCTTGATACCTACCCATTCTACAAATCCTAAAACGTACTCACAAAATTGAACAGATTCATCATGACTCACATATTTTTTAAATCAGACTCAGTACTGGTGCAAGCTAGTAAAGGAATTTTTGCTTTCAATTTTAGCATCAAGAAAAAAACTCATATCATGTAAATAGGTGTATAGTGACAAAGAAAATGTATGAAAGTCAGCATTTTATTTTAATTTTCAGAATGCGTGTACGCATACGTGCATATGCAATTATAATGCTATAATCTCCAAGTCAATAGGGGTCTCAAAATGCCCTTTAGACGCCAAACCTATTTCTTAAGGGTTCAAATAGTTCTTTCACATTGTCGTAATTAATGAGTTAAATTTCCTCTCAGCTAGAAAGCGATGATCATTATTTTTCTAGATATTAAATAAAGAGGAATATTAATAAACATCTATGAATTGCATTTACGTTTTTTTCTCATATCTCTAAAACTCATCGATGACAAGAATATTTAAATATTTAAATACACTATAACGCCGTTATTCGAGCATAATTCATCCAGATTTATTAACCGTTTGACGTTAGTTATTTAGCCATACAAAAGATGAACATTTTTCATTATCTCTCCTATCATACTGTGGAATAAATACTATGGGTCAGTAAAATATATTCTTTTAAAGAGATCACATGATTTTCAATCCATTATCAAATACAACAGAGATGATAAATAACGTACATAACGAGACTTTATATTTCTTTTATAACCAACATGCCAGGCTACAATACACAGATCACCCGTATTATAAAACGGACCTATTTACAAATCAATGTCTTTCACAAAAAGATCGAAAACGTTGATTTGTTTTCTAACAAAAGCTGAAAGAAAAAGACTGATAGGGTAACCTCATAAATTAATATTCTATCATGAAATATTTACGTTTTGTTATGATGCATGATCATTATTTTAACCATCGACCAGGTACGGTAAAATATGTATTGTGTGTCTAAATGCTGGCACGTTTAATTTCCTCACTCATTATGGTTAAAACCCTGTCGCCAACGATATCTCCGATTTTATTAATTAGCCTAAACGATTATTCACCATTTCTAAACGCGACATCTTCCTATCCGAAATTAAATATCAATTAATTTCAGCCTTTTACGTCCCTTCTCCCTATTAATACAAGCATAGAACACCATATTGTTTCAGGTTGTTTGTGCCATGTGAAGCTCTCCCTCTACCATAATACTTTCTTATACATCTGTGATAGGCCTTGTCAATAAAATTGCTCATCTTTACAGCGGCTGGTTTCCTAATTAGGTATGATAATTGAAAGTCTTTCTCAAACGGGAGGTCAATCTAATAAATGATTGATTGAAATTCAAGCACTGTCTTCGCGTATTTAAACAGACGCTCCCGGTTTTTGCTGTTTAAGATTTCTTCAACCATTGATTGCTCCTGCTGTAATTACTTCCTCATATTTTCAAACTACTACTTTCAGTGGAATTCCCAAAACGTCAGTGCCTTTTCCTGATAATGAACTTAAATATTTACAAATATTGAACTGTACCTAATTATTATCATGTACGCGCACTAAACAGCTAATTGACGTGTAGTTAGGGTAATGTATAATTTCGTACAGGAAAGTATCAGGCTCGATATAGAAGAACTTTCATCTAATGAGAAGGATTTATTTGTTGTCTGTTAAAGGGAGGTTAGGGGCGACTAATCATGTATTCTAATTAAACGTCCATATTCAGAGTAGAAGAGGGTATTTTTTGGTTGTTTCAAATGTTTGAGAATTTTTACTGGAATACTATGTAAACTTTTAAATTGTAAAATTTTCCTGATTTTCAAAGTTAAATCTCATTTATTTCACGACGCTTGCGTTGACAAGTATCTTATAAATAAAAATTGGGTTCCTGAGGCTATTTCAATATTAGCAAGGTCATTTACTTCGATGATCAATCGTTTTAACTAGACGGACCTAGTTTCAAACCTGTCGTTGGCGTGTGCCCCCTCGGTAATATCACGGACAGGAAGAAAATCATGTTTTCCAGTCGCTCGTTGGAGGTTTTTCTTGATACAGTTTCTTCAGACATCTTTGAAAAACATACAGCAGTGACATTAAGCTAGAGATATGAATAATTTTATGCTGACAGACATATGCATGAACACGTGTCTTTAATTGTTATACAAAATAATAAAGTCATTTATTATTAGTAAAGATGATGAGGTAATTGTGTTAAAAAACATTGGAAATTTAGATTTTGTACATATGTTTAGTAGAGCGACCCGTCCCTAGCCACGATGTCAAGGTGGGGGCGTGCATGTAAGTTTCACAAGACAAATTAACACATTATGTATCGTTATGATTAAATACGAATTAAATAACCAAGTTTAATACAATCGTATTAGTTCTTTTGTATAAAAGGTAGCAACATTTGAAAGATAAAGCACTTAAACTCGTTTCTGCACAATGTACACGTGTTTACTTTGTGTATTCAGTGGATATGTGATACTAAAAGTTTTTTGTTTGCTCACAATGGTGTAAGACGGAGAGTAATCAATTTTCAGTAATTCTGTTTGATTTGATTTTGACCATGTCTTGTAAAAACAAGGTAAAGTAGACATCACCTGTGTTAATAAACGAATATTTTTTCGAGTGATTATAAGGCAAATCGCAAATAACTTCACTAAATATTGAAGTTTGTGCGTGATAGAATTATACAACCGTGGGCGCGCTCTTGTCCTGTGATAAAATATGTTTAGTTTTTCATGCATACATTTTTACTTATCATAAATAAATTTTGATACAATCCCAGTCATCATCATGCATATAATCATACAAAAGCCATAAATTATATAGATGCTAAACGTTTAAATTCATTTAACTGGATGTGCAACATGTAGCATACATGGACAAATATTTCTGAATGCACTCAATAAGCAGATATATTTTTAACAAAATTTAATGCCAACAATTACATTATGTGAATAAAAATGTGTGTTCATTTTAAGAAACCGGCAATAGTAGCAAGTTCTGAGTTAACAAATCCAATTCATTGCTTTATTTCGCGATCATATGTACTTTAAGTCTATGGACTAACTTGAAACAAAAGGTGATGGAAATTGTTCGTACTTAGACAACTTCTATGCGTTACTGAGAACAGAAACTATTCTTTACATCCTAAGTTACTGGTTTTCTTTTGTTGAGAGAAATAACAAAATCATTAACTGTGTCAAGTTAATAGTTCAGACGTAAAATCACAATCATCTAGCATACATCAAATTGTATTAACATTGACTAATAAATGATTAGTTTCTGTATGATATAGTGTTTGTGTGTCTTCGTTCAAAGGCTTACTGAACGAATAGTGCAAAACTTCGCGCTAAAATGGCGCAACAAAGATACGGTACATGAATATAAATAATATTTAATTAACATTTAAATACTTTGACTGTATAAAATCATAATTTTCAGTATTTAAAGTCACCAGACAATGTACAAATCATGAATTACTTTGATATCTTCTGTCGATACTGACCAATTTTGTTTTTACTGTCCACAATGATATAAGCGACGTGCCGGAAGCGGTTTTAACGTAAGAGAGTAGAGGGTATTTGGCCGCTGGGTCTACAGTAAATAGAATTATTTCACAATTTTGAGAACAAATACCACAAGGGGTAAACATAAAGACAATGTAAATATTTATTCAATAGATTGAAAGTTTTTGTTATGTTTGTCCACAAGAGAAAGAAATTATCGAACGACCCTATGGCCTTAAACTGAGTAAACGAATTACATTAACGTGATTAACCTGCAAATACCTCGAGCAAAAGGGACCATGTGTTTGAATGTTACATTTAATTCGGAATTTAAAAAGATATTTCAAAAACTGCTCTGAATGAATCATTTTTACAGAACTTGCAAATATTCACAAGATTTGACTCCTCTCAACCTGAGTTAAACAAAAGTCTTAGAGCTCTCAGACATGTGCACAGAAAATGTACAGTGATGTTCTATCAAGAAAGTTTTTGTGTATGTTCATGGATGAATTGATATACTTTTGTCTTTTAATGTAGCTAAGGTTATTTTTGCTGCATATAATTATTACTTTTATAATTTTAATATCATTACCGTTCTACATGTTTGGATTTAAAATTTCTGTTTTCATACAATTTTTGGCCGGTCAATAATCCGACAAGTTTTGGTAGAGACATGAAGTTGTCAAACAGCAATTAGAAGTAGTTGTTAGGTGTCTCGTTCGAAAGAAAATGAACGCACTCAGTGTCTAATTATTTAAACAGTATTTTCCAGACTTTCTCATCTCATTTCCCCGTACGGTGGAGTTGTTAAAATTTACTTAAGTTCCCACTGATTAATTATTCAAACAACAATGGACAGAAACTTCGAGTGTCACGGAAAAACTGTTGTTTTCTCATTAGCGAGTCAAAATTATATTTTCGTTCAGGAATTCGGTACAATAGTCAGTTGAATGGGTTTTAAATGCATTTCGTATCCTTTGTCATCAATTAACTTCCTAAGGTTCATACACAAAGCTCTTCACGAAGAAGAAGTTGACGAATTTTTTCACGCTTTCACGTGCTTTCCATGGAAACGATGTCACATGACCAGAAGAAAATGGATGATTTTTGACGACATCACATATTAAAGGTAACTTAGGCGAACAGTATGGGACAAATATATTTGCTAGAAATGCTGCAATTCAGATTGTGGTTAAAAGACACAAATAAATGTTATAAAATGTTTGTGGAAAAAACACAATTTAATATGTTTTAATGCATGAATCGTGTGTAATAAAATGGTTGAAGATCAACACATCTTTCTGTTCTAATTCTTTGATACCAGGCGACGCAAAAAAACAAAATACAATAAATACGTCACGGTGTTGAAAGGGTTTACTATCTATAACATTGGAACAACTTGTCATGAACGAACATTTTTTTTGTATCAGAAAAAATAGATTTCGGATCAGAACCATAATTTTGATTCGTCATCTACGTCATATATGTGCGAAATATACACATTAAAAAGGGTGCTACAATGAAATATAGGTGTGACATATTTCGGATAGTTTACTATCCAGACACAAAAGACACAAATAACACACGTGGTATGTATCAAAATGTTCTTGAACAAAGACAGAAAATCAAAATGTTTTTGAATCGTTAAAACACAGCAAAAATTTACAACAAAACTTCCGTTCGTCTACCAAGTAAAACTTGGTAAAAATCTAGCGTGCATGAATACTCATAATATATGAATACAAAATACGTTTTAACAGAACGATAAATTCGAATTCGATATTCTTTCTACGATGTCATTAACAATGATATACAAAATACTATACCAGGACACTTTTACAAGAGTGTATGAATATTTTAGATAAAGATATGCGTGTTTTAATTCATGTCTGGTGATTTTGTATATTTATTCATAAATCAAAATAACAATTAACATGATATTTAAATCAACAATGGATATTTTCATTTACATTTTAATGTGAATGATTCAAAAGTTTGTTCAATCGTGATTAATTTTGGTATCATAAAAACGTCATTGTATTCCCTTCAGAGCATCACGAGCTTCTGGTTACCTTCTTATTTGTCCGAGAAGTTCACAGTTTATCTGGAAAATGTCAACACTAATACATAAAAAACTAGAATTAAAAAATAAGTATTTTCTGGGACAAATTGTTTACTTTTACACAATTTATATTATAAAACCGATTTATTTAATGAAATAAGATTGTTACTCATTGATTACACTTTTTAAAGGAGAATGCACAAAAAATGTATGCTAAATTCTTTTTTTTTCAAAACCAGAATATAAATAGTAAACTTTGAGTGACAAGTAATTGTTTAATACTTACCGTCTAATTGTTATCAATCCATGTAAATATTGTTTTGTCTAATTATAAATTTAAAGAACATCAATATTCACAAATGTAGGAAATAAAAGTGATGGTAAGTTATCGAGTATACAGTCATATTTAAACTTGAAAATGATTACTTCGGCAGGTATGACATCTTGCGATATTTCAGCCAAAGTAACATCATAAAAGTAGTCGTATAACTAACAGCCTTCACCTCATACTATCTCTATAATAACTAATTGATTAACATCTTTCAATTTGGACTATCTCTATAATAACTAATTGATTAACATCTTTCAATTTGGACTATCTCTATAATAACTAATTGATTAACATCTTTCAGTTTGGACTATCTCTATAATAACTAATTGATTAACATCTTTCAATTTGGACTATCTCTATAATAACTAATTGATTAACATCTTTCAATTTGGACTATCTCTATAATAACTAATTGATTAACATCTTTCAATTTGGACTATCTCTATAATAACTAATTGATTAACATCTTTCAATTTGGACTATCTCTATAATAACTAATTGATTAACATCTTTCAGTTTGGACTATCTCTATAATAACTAATTGATTAACTTTCAATTTGGACTATCTCTATAATAACTAATTGATTAACATCTTTCAATTTGGACTATCTCTATAATAACTAATTGATTAACATCTTTCTAAATAACTAATTGATTAACATCTTTCAATTTGGACTATCTCTATAATAACTAATTGATTAACATCTTTCAGTTTGGACTATCTCTATAATAACTAATTGATTAACATCTTTCAATTTGGACTATCTCTATAATAACTAATTGATTAACATCTTTCAATTTGGACTATCTCTATAATAACTAATTGATTAACATCTTTCAGTTTGGACTATCTCTATAATAACTAATTGATTAACATCTTTCAATTTGGACTATCTCTATAATAACTAATTGATTAAAATCTTTCAATTTGGACTAGGTATGTGTGCGAGAACAGCATTTCGCCACCAAACGATATTGGTAATGATGATGATGATAATGATAATTGTGTGGATGATTGTAGGGATAATGATGATTGTGGTGACGATTGAAATGATGATAATGATTATGGTTATGATTGTAATGATGATTATCGTGGTGATAGTGGTATGGATTGCAATGATAATAATGCTTGTGGTAGTGATTGTGATGATAATGATGGTTGTAGTGATGATTGCTGTCATAATCATGATTATGATAATAATTATTGATGTGGTGATAGTGACGATTGTAATGATAATGATGATTGTAGTGATAATGATTATACTGATGATTGTAATGATGAATGTAATGATAATAATTATTAGGTTTAGGATTGTGGTGATAATCATGTTTATGATAATACTAATGATTGAGGTAATGATTGTAGTGATAATGATTATTGTGGTGATGATTATTGTGATAATCACAATAATTGACATGATTGCGGTAATAATCATAATTGTGGCTATGATGACAGTAATACTTGTGATGGTGATAGTGATGATTGTGATGGTAATGGTGATAATTGTGATGATGATAGTGATGGTTGTGATGGTGGTAGTGATAATTGTGATGATGATAGTGATGGTTGTGATGATGGTAGTGATAATTGTGATGATGATAGTGATGGTTGTGATGGTGGTAGTAATGGTTGTGATGATTGTCACGATGATAGTTATAATTGTGATAATGATAGTGATAATTGTGATGATGATAGTTATAATTGTGATGATGATAGTGATAATTATGATGGTGATAGTGATAATTGTGATGATTATCGTGGTGATGGCGATTGATGATGATTATCATTTTGAAAATTATTGTGGTGGTGATAATTATGACTATGATGATGATGATGGTGGTGGTGGTGGTAGTAGTGGTGTAGAAGATAATGGCATGAATGAATCATGCTGCACTTCTAAACTAACATTTGGCTGCACTTCTAAACTAACATTTGGCGTGGTTTTGTTGTTAAAAGTTTCACTTTAAGATCGAATTGAACTAACTTTATGACTAATTGTACTCTATCAAATTTGGGTCACATTTTTATGTTCTATCCAGAAAATCTCGCACTGGAGTGTTTAAACAATAAAAAGGGCACCAAAGATATCACACAACTTTTACAGGCCATTTTGCGGCAATTTGTCATTTATGTCTGCTCATTGATTAAAACAATAGCCTAGGGGTAATAACTCAACAACAGTTTGGTGATGTCGTTGTGGTCATTCAAGTAATACGTCTTCGTAAGATTCTGAAAATCATTTGTTAGAAACACTGAATTTAACACAGCATATGTAATATTGATGAACAAGGAACTGGTTGGTTTATTCACAGCAGAAACATGTATTTTAGAGAAACATATAAAAACAACACAAATAGTCTGTAATATTGGTTTAGTATTGTTACATTTAGTTCTTCATAAACTGAATCCTAAATATAGCAGCAAGCTCTTCGACAATTTTATTGGGAACAGAAAAAAATATTCTAATAATTGATCAATGTTCTTATGAGCCGACGTAACGGAAACAAACAAAACAAAGTGGCAATCTTACTATTCAATATTTACGATGAATGAAAAAAAGAGGTATTAATTGTTAAATGGAATATAAATATCCAGCAATCTAATGATTCATAAATGTATACAATATCCTAATTTGAGCGGTTAATGATACATGTATATATAATATTCTGATCTGAGTGGTTAATGATACATGCATATATGATATTCTGATCTGAGTGGTTAATGATACATGTATATATAATATTCTGATCTGAGTGGTTAATGATACATGTATATATAATATTCTGATCTGAGTGGTTAATGATACATGTATATATAATATTCTGATCTGAGTGGTTAATGATACATGTATATACAATATTCTGATCTGAGTGGTTAATGATACATGTATATATAATATCCTGATCTGAGTGGTTAATGATACATGTATATATAATATTCTGATCTGAGTGGTTAATGATACATGTATATATAATATTCTGATCTGAGTGGTTAATGATACATGTATATATAATATTCTGATCTGAGTGGTTAATGATACATGTATATACAATATCCTGATCTGAGTGGTATATACAGTACATGTACATGTTAGAGCTGTCACAGATAATTGTCACCGTAATTTCGTTAAAGTCAAGGACGAATAAAAAAGTTATTTTTTCATAGACATGAAACTCTTTTCCCAATTACCCTATAAAGTAATAGAAGTTCGTTCTAGGAAAATTTTTCGAACCAATCAGGAGTAGTCTCTGGAAATGAACGCTGGTTAACATTCGATTCTAGTTAGTAATCTGTGGTTCCGTATTTTCATCCGCCAAATCTCTGAACCACGTGACCGCCTTGCGCATTAGCAGAGATTGTCTGGTGTCGTCTGCCTCTATCAAATTCCAATCAATACAAATCTTGTACATTAAGTTAATAAGGCTTAACAAGGCTAGAAATTCATTTCATTAGCTTGAAAGCTGCCGACGATCTGTAACTAGAGTCGCTAAAAACGCCAGAAGGGCGACCCACCGCCGCGGTTTTCGTCTGCAAATCTACGAACAGAATAATTTGTGACATGGTATTGTTTTTAAGAAAATTATAGTTCCCCTGTCCTGTGAACTTTCTCATTTTTCATTTTGTCGTCTGTTTTAATTGATGATCTGTTTCATTAGGCACTCGCGAATGGATTTCTTTGCAGACGACAAGTCAGCATTTCGATGATTGTCTACAAGAAAAAAAAAGAAAAAAGAGGTATTAATAATTTGTGGTAAAAGAATGATTCTTAAATACGTTTCCTTTGTTTAGAATTCTTCCAAACAACATTCAACATGGGTCGAATATAGTCAAAATGGTTAATGACGTTGAGGGTAACGTCATTGTCAGCTGAATTTACCCCGTGATACTGGCTTAGATTGTTTTCAAGATAAGCTTAATTTGCTAGAACATGCGGATTTTTTTATGAAATGAAGAAGAAAATACATTGATAGTCTCCTTATAATGATAGTTAATATCAAACTGAACCAAGCACGTTGATGTGTTTATGTTTTAATTAGTAGATCTAACGGCAATTTTATTCTTTTATTGTGATGGCATCGAACGACAAACCATTTGAAACAGTTGCTTACTTCAATGTCTCCTCAGATGTTGATGATACTAGTAAATTAACTTATTTTGTTATAGCGAGATTAAGCCAATCAAGAACATTGTTTTCATTGAAAAATTTGCCCTACATGAAAATTGTTCTTAAAGCAAATATTTGGTGTACGGACGCACGATAGGTTACTAATATCCAGACGTTGGGTTTTGAATGAAATGAAAACTGAACTTGTATTTGATTTATCTCCACGAGCCGTAGTCACCTACATATCATCCTGTGATTCTCCTGTGCATGCGGTTAAATATAACATGAGTTTGCTGTAGAATCTGTAATATGAATGAACGGAACTATTTCATGTTCATCACGGTTATATTACTGTCAGAAAGCATTTATTGACAATACAACATTATATCAAATCTGTTAACCGTTTAAAGGTGCACAATCAGTGGATGGCCATGTGATCAAATGTGCAGAAAGCTCATTATAGTATACACGAATACTGATTCAAGTAGTCTGTCCTACATGTTCATACTTTTAGAATATAATTTCAAAATCGTTTAAAAATTGATTGTGGAAAATTAGAACACACCTTAACATTATACACAAAGAAGAATAAAAATGGCACATTAAAATTTAACATTTAACATAAGAAACTGGATATATGTACAGAATCATACTGGAATTGTGCAAATCATGACGTAGGTACTGTTTTTTAGTGATAAAATATCGTATTACGACAGAGCTGCACAAATGTGCATATAACAAGCAATATGATATAGCATCTTGCTGTGATTTGTATACCGGTGTTAGAAGATTTATTTCAGCAAAATGCAAAGGTGGCGTATATTAAAACGGCATAAGACACCTGAGTGTTTACAGTATGTTATATATTTCACTCCAACATATGCATTCTGCTAAAACGTAGAACGCTAAGTATATCCTTTATTGATGTTACTTTGTAAGATGCAACGTTTTGAAAAAAAACAACTAAATCTATATTTGAAAACAGGATATGCTGCAATATTAAATGCGCAGAGGAGTGTTCTTGAAAACATCATACTAATTTATAGTACAGTATACAGACAACATGTTTTACCCACTTGGTAGATGAATTTCCGCATAATACGATACATCATTATAATTTTAACCCCCATTGTAAACATTTCTGTCAAATTTGCTTAATTTTAGTTATTTGTCTTTAAAGTTTTTTTTTAATTCATAGTTTCTGTGATGCGTGTGCTCTTCAGTATTTCTACGTTTCCAACAACCAATAACAATTCATGGTTCTACGGATGTTTGACCAAAAAAATAAATTACATTTGTACGTTCAAACAAGAAATTTTTTACTTTCCTTGAGCATGTTTGATACCACAAATGGATGCCGGTCCAGAATGTGAAAGTATCACCCGTTTTATCGTCATAATTGAAATCACTCCGGACTGGGGAACAAATTATGTAATCTGCGAGATTGTATTCAATAACAGACAAGAACATGTCTTTCAACATTTTGATCTTAATATGCTTACGAAACAATAATGTTTCTAGTCAAAGAATGACAATCCATTCTCACGAAAACTGAAGAAAACTCGGTCAAAATTCAGAATATCCGGTTATATAAACAAGTAATGAATTCAGACAGAAAATTAACTATAAACAAGGTAGCGCCCAGCTGTACTGTGAAACTTTAAGATATGTAACCAACTTGAATAATTTTATGGTAGGTAAATCCTGTCGATCCTTTTAGTGACAATAAACCCCTAGTTACACCAAGTAATTACCCAAATCAAAGTAGCTGTTTATTACAACGTTAGTGTTTATACCAGCGTAAATGTTTGGTACATAGTCATCATAAACTTTTGCGAAAACTTGAACATTTATGAGTTCAAGGACCCTCGGAATACCATATTAAAAATGTTCATTTTTTAGAAAACCCGATAAAAAACAAATTTCTATTTCTTGGAATAATTTCCGTAATCAGACTGTATCATTGAATCAACCATATTCTGTAATGTATAAACTACAGAAATATATGCATGAACTACAGTAAAATATGTATAAACAACAGTAATATATGTATATTATACAGTAATATATGTATACTCTACAGAAATATATGTAAAACTACAATAATACATGTATACCCTACCGTAATATATGCATATACTACAGTAATAAATATATAAACTGCAGTAATATATGTATAAACTACACTAATGTATGTATAAACTACAGTAATATATGTATAAACTACAGTAATATATGTATAAACTACACTAATGTATGTATAAACTACAGTAATATATGTATAAACTACAGTAATGTATGTATAAACTACAGTAATATATGTATATAGTACAGTAATATATGTATATAGTACAGTAATATATGTATTTACTGCAGTAATATATGTATAAACTACAGTATTATATGTATATAGTACAGCAACATATGTATAAACCACAGTAACATATGTATAAACTACATAACCTATGTATAAACTACAGCATCTTATACATAAACTACAGTATCATACGATTTAACTAAAGTAATATATGCATAAACTACAGTAACATATGTATCAAATATGTAAATGTAAACACGCAAATGTAACAATACTTATGTGCAACATGTCGGTATAGCAACAATCATGTACAAGTCGGTGTAACAATAATCATGTACAACATGTGTGTATAACAATAATCATGTACAACGTGTGTGTATAACATTAATCATGTACAGCGTGTGTGTATAGTATTAATCATGTACAACATGTGTGTATAACATTAATCATGAACAACGTGTGTGTATAACAATAATCATGTACAACGTGTGTGTATAACATTAATCATGTACAACATGTGTGTATAACATTAATCATGTACAACATGTGAGTATAACATTAATCATGTACAACGCGTGTGTATAACATTAATCATGTACAACATGTGTGTATAACATTAACCATGTACAACAAGTCAGTGTAACAATAATCATGCACAACATGTCAGTGTAACAATAATCATGTACAATATGTCAGTGTAACAATGATCATGTACAATATGTCAGTGTAACAATAATCATGTACAATATGTGTGTATAACAATAATTATGTACAAGTCAGTGTAACAATAATCATGTACAACATGGCAGTGTAACAATAATCATGTACAATATGTCAGTGTAACAATAATCATGTACAATATGTGTGTATAACAATAATTATGTACAAGTCAGTGTAACAATAATCATGTACAACATGTGTGTATAACAATAATCATGTACAACATGTGTGTATAACAATAATCATGCACAACATGTCAGTGTAACAATAATCATGTACAATATGTGTGTATAACAATAATCATGTACAATATGTGTGTATAACAATAATTATGTACAAGTCAGTGTAACAATAATCATGCACAACATGTCAGTGTAACAATAATCATGTACAATATGTCAGTGTAACAATAATCATGTACAACGTGTGTGTATAACAATAATCATGTACAACATGTGTGTATAACAATAATCATGCACAACATGTCAGTGTAACAATAATCATGTACAATATGTGTGTATAACAATAATCATGTACAATATGTGTGTATAACAATAATTATGTACAAGTCAGTGTAACAATAATCATGCACAACATGTCAGTGTAACAATAATCATGTACAATATGTCAGTGTAACAATAATCATGTACAACGTGTGTGTATAACAATAATCATGTACAACATGTGTGTATAACAATAATCATGTACAACAAGTCAGTGTAACAATAATCATGTACAACATGTGTGTATAACAATAATCATGTACAATATGTCAGTGTAACAATAATCATGTACAATATGTCAGTATAACAATAATCATGTACAACATGTGTGTATAACAATAATCATGTACAAGTCAGTGTAACAATAATCATGTACAACATGTGTGTATAACAATAATCATGTACAACATGTGTGTATAACATTAATCATGAACAACGTGTGTGTATAACAATAATCATGTACAACATGTGTGTATAACAATAATCATGTACAACATGTGTGTATAACAATAATCATGTACAATATGTCAGTGTAACAATAATCATGTACAACATGTGTGTATAACAATAATCATGTACAATATGTCAGTGTAACAATAATCATGTACAATATGTCAGTATAACAATAATTATGTACAACATGTGTGTATAACAATAATCATGTACAACATGTGTGTATAACAATAATCATGTACAACAAGTCAGTGTAACAATAATCATGTACAATATGTGTGTATAACAATAATCATGTACAATATGTCAGTGTAACAATAATCATGTACAATATGTCAGTATAACAATAAACATGTACAATATGTCAGCGTAACAATAATCATGTACAATATGTCTGCGAGATAATATTCCATACAAGTATATATAAGTAATTGCAGGAGGAATAAATATATTATTATAATGTAAGCACACATCACCGCTGACACAAGTTTCACACAAAGCGAGCAGTTTAGATAAAAAGTCATAATGAGACTGATAAAGGGCCTGAGTTGTGTGTAAGATAAGCCATGGTCAGACTTGAACTGACGCTTTTCTCCAAACAAGGAGAATGTGCTTGCATTACACCACATGGCTGCCAGGTTACACAAACAAGGGTGACTCCTAAATCAGGTCATTGATGTCGAGAAAGTGTTAACCCAAGGTGCGTTGTCCATTCTTATTTCAGGTAAATTACATCAATGTCAAGGTTGGTTCCAAGCTTTATTGTCAGATATGTTTTATGTTTATATAACATGAAGCTGGAGTTGGCACCACGGAGTAGACGTAAACTATATGAACAAATATTGACACCACAGTGCCTACAGGGACTGTGTAACAGTATGTCCACAAAAAAAGCCAGACTGTTGTCTATAATGCAGCGTCTATGGTAAACCCGATGTATACATACTTATCTTTTGAACATATTGAAATAATCGTACCATGTCCTAAGGTCTAATGCTACAGTATGTATGTCAACACATGTCTTACATTGGTAAAGAGTTCATACACCTCTTAGTAGAGAATATACGGTATATCGAATTTTTCCACCTGCAAAAACAAACGCTCCAATATAGGTATAGTCGTATTTGCATTTAAATACATAAGTAAAACAATGTTGAACTTTAGATACGGGTAATAAGTCTTTACTCGGATGGTAAACTTAAATATCTACAGGAGTGTCTAAACGTTCGACCACAGCCGCTGACCGTACACTGAATAGAACTTGAAGATATTAATTACTGCCTCGGTATGAGATTTTAGAAAATGTTAAAAATGATAAAATGGTTTAAATTTATAATGAACATCATGAGGACGAAATTTGGTGACAATATAATAACGACATCTACTATGGTAGTTCTGGTAAAGGTAATAATTACGATAATCGTAATGATGTTGTTATTGTTGCTAATGATGGTGGTACTAGTGCTGTTCCTCATAATGATCATGAGATGATGATTTCATATATTGTAAAATGATGAAGATTTTGACAATGAATTCAATAAAAATGGTTGTAACACAGTCTTGCTAAATAGTAGTAAAAGTGGAGGTGAAAATAATACAATAAATACTACAAGATAAAACACGAGACTGTGGTATATGATAGTTATATACCACAAATGTAGGATGGAACAAAACATGATCGGTATAAAACCATCTATTTCCCACAAATACATACATAAACTTTTGATGATATAACTGCAGTAAATTATTTCTAACATTATTTCACATTTGCATTTAAATAGATAGCTGTGTTTATAGCGCATGACTGCATATACAGACGTCATTCGGTGAGACAAAAACATGGAAAAACTATTTTCAGTTTTAAGTGCGATAAAACTTCTTCATGCGTGTAAGACAAACGATACGTCTCGGGCCGAAAATTAATGATATATCTACAAAATTAATGATATATCCCTGAAAACTTTAGCTTATCATGTCTAAATATCGTATTCCGAATTTTATTTAATGGTTCATGGCATTTTCATAAAACAAAATAATGTCGAAATTTCGACCCGGGTGCGAATATTTTCAAATAGCACACAGGCAACCAGGACGATCGTAAAATCTTCACACAAATTTCAGTTACAACCCTTAGCAAAGTTTGTGCATTTTAAACATCATGATAATCACTTAGTTGAATCTTGTCAACCGAGTTGAAATGTTCACTAGAAGAACATGAATTAACCTGACTGCTTATATTGCTCACTGTTAAGGCTGCCCTTATATACTAGTACATCATTTCGAAAGGATACGTTAGTCAGTGTGTCCACCTACACGTGTCCTAATATTAAACCAAACACGTTTATTGGAACATTCGTAACAAGCATCAAACAACTGCCTTCTGTAGCAGATACATATTATGTAGATGCATGCTTTATTATGATTCGTCAGCCTTATTCAGTGATCAGACCCAGCTTACCCCCAGTGTGTATTAAGATCAGTTGTCATAATTTTGCAAAGAAAGTATGTATGTAATACGAATGTGGAAGGACAGTGTAGGTTGTTTGTGTTCAAAACTATGCGTCAGTGAAGTTACCAGGAACAACTTTTCACAAAGCTTCGAGTTAGGAACAGTAGCGCTGAACAGATCGTGTGAGAAGATCATCAGGAGTAAAATGTAAACGTGTAGACGTACAACATACATGTATACAACTTTTGACGCGGGTAGTAGTTTGTTAATGATAGGATCGTCAATGATTTGGTATAAGTATTACTTTATGGGGAAGGTAATTGAAAATTTATTCAAATGGGACATCAACAGATGTTAGTTCCTGTTGTTCTTTCGCTTAGATATACATTCGTATTCATATAATCTTATATAGGTAGAGATGAACACGTTTTTTTTTGGTTCGACATAATAGAGATATGGTAATATAATTATATATTTGTCATTCTCCTGTTGATTTGATGTCGAGATGCTAAAATGATAAACCAATGTGGAGATGGTAAAATAATAAACCAATGTGGAGATGGTAAAATATTAAATCAATGTGGAGATGGTAAAATAATAAACCAATGTCGAGATGGTAAAATAATAAACCAATGTCGAGATGGTAAAATAATAAACCAATGTCGAGATGGTCAAACATTCAATCAATGTCGAGATGGTAAAATATTAAATCAATGTGGAGATGGTAAAATATTAAATCAATGTGGAGATGGTAAAATAATAAACCAATGTGGAGATGGTAAAATAATAAACCAATGTCGAGATGGTAAAATATTAAATCAATGTCGAGACGGTAAAATATTAAATCAATGTTGAGATGGTAAAATATTAAATCAATGTCGAGATGGTAAAATATTAAATCAATGTCAATGACGAGGCAGTAATTTATTGTTGACGTATTAAATTTTGTAAATAAAATAAGGCGGTAAAATTATTGACGTTTTCTAAAAAGTATTTTATAGAAGCCTGTCTCTGCACCTAGTAGCAATGCTATTCAATATCAAAATATAAAAAAATCATAACAGGTGTTGATTTCATTTCCACACAAACAAGTTTGTTTAAAATAATACTAATAATTTCCACTCTATTTTGAATACAGAATTAAATGACTAATTAACAACAAGATGTCATATAGGTATAAAATAAATCATTTGTGTCTAAATGTATCACTTTACTTTTCATATTTTTGAATATAAAAGAACCATTAGTGTTGTTATTGAATGTCATTTATAAACCACATATTGAAAATTTATAACTTGCTAATTTCACAGAAGAAACATTTTGATTATTATCTCAACTTGTGAATTAACCGGAACACTGAATCTTACGGTTCCATCTACTTTGCAATCTCCAGTTTTTATGCTTTTGGTGTCATAATCAGTTAAAATCTACATGAGAAATTTAAATCTTCCGGCCTAAAATAGCTTTTTGTTGTAGAAACAATGTCTTCCAGATCACTGAATAGATACAAGAATAATTCGAGCCCCTTGTAGAAACGTTTTACGATAATGGAGGCGTGTTGCAGCAATCACGAGCGATCGACACGGACAAACATGCAAATGACAAATGCACAGTTGAGATGTGCAGATTTTCTTACGCATAAGGTGTGTGTTATTGAATTAAAAGATGAGATAATATGTGTTATAAATTATGTGTAATCTATTGAGAAAATCTCAAATCGTAATTCATTAATTAATTCTGAGTACACGAGTTGTGGTTACGAGCAATTAAATATGTTCAGATTTTCATAGTTGGCATTTTGATAATAAGTAGCACAAATCGTATTATGCCGTAAATAGACCTAGTGGATGATGCGATGATTGTTTACATGTCCTAAAAATAGCACTCATCGTATTTAGTTTAGTGGAAATATATTAGCTCAATAATAAACACAAAATTAATGAACAAATTAAAACAGATAAAATCTGCCGATTATAATTTTCCCTTTAGAACATACCTATCAGAGTTTTCACACTAAGTCAACAATTTAAAGTAAACAGAGTAGTGAAATAATTATCTTTTTTCCAAAGTGAAATGTTGCAACATAATTTAATATGGTTGTCTGTTTCTCATGTAAAATATATATGTAGTTTTAATAATGTATTGTTTGATTTGTATATTTGCTTTTTAAATGTCTCTTATAATTCTAGAATGAATGGTTCTGTATATCATTTTAATGTACCACATGTTTTATATGAATAATTAGGTTTGTATATGTATATATGAAGGAATGAGACACAAATAAAGCATATATAATATGTGTATATTGTTAACCAAAAGATGTTTGGAACACAACATTGAAAAATCTACAGCATGATGATCTTGTCAAATAACAGTCGAAATGAATTTGTTTTCATTTTACTAAGCTGAGAGATCTAAACCAAATCTCAGAGTAGTAAATATACTCACATGTCAATAATAATCTTGTTAGCTTAGGAATTTGAAACTTCAAGAATGTGACCGTGTTTACGATGACTTTATTCGAATAAAAAGGAGACAATTTCCGTCAATTTACACCCGTCTTGAATTACCTCCATTTTGAGGACTATGCCACGTGATGTATTAACATAGGTCAACAAGTGCACGAAGTTTGTGATTTTTCCGTGAATTGTGACTGGCTCCCAATATTTTGCAGTGATGAGAAATAGAACAAGTCAATTGTATTTGTCACAGTGAATAAAATATGCAAACAATGCTTTATTTACAATACACCTGTAGTGTATTGTTTCCAGATCGATTGGAAAAAAGAGAACCGCAAATAGTTCAAGGCTACCGTATGAGAAACTAGAACCGAATTCAGCATGAGTACAAAACCCACACCAGTACATTCATGTTGACTGACCGATGACTGTATCTATCATCAGAATCAAGTTAACTAAACACACGTGTAGAATATTTTCAAACATTTGTTTTTGAAGGGGGTGAACTGACCAAATCCGCTTTAAGCAAACAAACAAGCTAGATTTCATTTTTATATTACAAACAAAATGAGAATTCTGAGGCTGTAAGAATGATTGTTTTCAATCATTGAATACAAATATGGCGTATAAACCGGAGAATGTGAAAATCTCGCCCGAAGCTTTATTTGCCGCGAGATTTCGTGTCTAATAACACTCTATGGTGATGGATGAACCGAGTTGCACATGACATTTTACATTGTCCTCGTCTATAGAACACATTTATTAGATCAGAGTCTCTACAAACTACGCTTATTAATTAATAACTCAATTACCATGAATATGGCTGCCATCAGAGCAGAAATGACGCATGAATTATTGAAATTCCTGCGTATTGAATTTGTCTCAATTTCTGTATAAAATTCTTTTACATGACCATAGTATAATTTAACCTATCATAAAATGTAGAAAAATCGTAAAATCACTTTTCCAGGAATGAATGTCGTTTCATGATTTTGTGCACATTGTGGAGGAAAAATCTGTTTAAATTAGGAATAGTGATTAACAAGTCAAACGAGCTTGGAAAATATGTCACAATTCACCAATTTAAGTATCAATTAGTCTGTGAAGAATTATTGGTGCGCCAGTCTGCGTTCTTCTTAATTTTTACCCATGAATAATTATTTAGTTTTTAATAAAATTGTGAAGTCATTTTACATATTAATAAATACAAACGGAAGCGTTCACCACACACTGATCTATCGAATTTCACGAAAAAATCTTTTTCACTGAACGCCTGATAAATGTTATATGTTCTCAGATAAATTATTGCTAATAATTTGATCTGTAGAATATAAATTGGTTTTATTTCAAAACCTTGGTCAAACATTTTAATAATCACCTAACATGACGACAAAGACCTCAGAAAAAGAAGTCTGGGCGTGTTCTAATTTCCAAACCAAAATTACTTTGCACAAGAACAAAAGCTGTTTCAGAGAGCAAACAAAATTCTATGATATTTTATGAAACTGCATGGCGTGCAATTCTTGTGAGACACCGATAGTTATAATAACCGCTTATGTTGTCATAAAGGAAAAATAAATTACCATCGTGGCCTTAATTAAAGTAAGGGTTAGGAGAGGTTGAATGCTGCCAGCAAGCTTCAATGGAGGTGTTCTCTTCAATTTCTAGCAGTAATTTATTTTCAAAATTTCAATGACATATCACTATGAATTAAACTACACCAGGATAAATCATTATTTGAACGAATCTTAATTTTACATTTAGTAGATGTTTCACTCGGGTAATGGTTTTCAAATTTTCGTTTATACTTGGTATATTTTCATTTCATGGGGACGTAAATTGGACATAATCCCTTAAAGAGATCGTAAGAGGTTCTTAATCCGATTGAAAACCGACAGGACAAAAGACCTAATTCCGACTTAATTCAAAAATTGTATAACCGGCTTCCTTTTATCGAGGTAAAAGTCGACATGTTTCTAAAATAGATTATCGATTTTAGGGACAAAAATACCGGGTGGAAATTCCACGTCTGATTGGTAAACTGAATAATACCAGGGGCCAAAACGTTAGCACGGTGGGAAATTCTGTGCTAAAATGGGACATTGGTTTTAATAGCAATTAAGGTACATTTTGAAAATGAATGTACAAGCTGTGAGATGCCATTTTAAAGTAGATACTGATATTGTGTTACTAATACCTCACATAATCCTGAACAACAACAAACCATAGAATGTGGTAAGACTTCACAGAGGCTACCAGCGTTTGTGTTTAGATACTAGTGTACAAATGTAGAAATACATGATACGATGTTACTATGTTAATGTATAATATTCTTCATTTCAGATACCTAGCTTTTTATAGATTTAAGTGTTAAAGAATTTTTGTCAAACTATTTTTACTTATTAAAGAGTACATTTTCTATACTAGGGTTAGTTATGGTAGCCGTCACACAGTGTTCTTATAAAACTATATTTATATTTAGATGCTTTGATAATCACCATCACTTCTTTATTTCTTATGTAGAAATATAAATGTGCTAAATAAAATGTTTCATTCAGTGCCTTGTCATTGAAAAAGTTTCTGTGTACATACCTTTAATGCTGAATAATTTTGATCGTTACATAACAGAACCCATATATTTAGTTATTTTGTAGCTGTGATCCCACACAAGCATTATACATCAAATCTAAACAGTATTTTATGTCTCATTTCCTTCACGATGAACACAAGGTAAATCATTGCGTTGAAATATGCTAGATGATTTTAGGTATAAAATATCTTTCACAGGTGAGGCAAATAAACGTTACGTATTAATAAACAATAAACAGTTTAGTTGTACATGTAAAATTATACTACAAATAATGTTCAATATACCTAGTTTACTATGTATCAACTTAATGAAGTACACTCACATCATGTTCATCCTGATTTAAACACACATAAAACATTTTGAAAATATAGATATTTACTAAAGGCACAAGTATGTGTTGTTCATACTAAGTTCTTCATTGTCATTGTCTGCAAGATTTATTGTTGTCAATTAATATTTCCATGCGATCATTTTGAACAATCTGTATAACACGGCGTTGCACTTTAGTAACCTGTGAAGTCTACAACTAGATCATGACTGAAACAAGCAAATTGGAATACATTTTATTTCTAATTAGTTCGAGTAATGTAGGACTTTTTTCAATCTTTCAAATTCTGAATATTATGTTCGTTCGTCCGCGTGGGCATTGATTTTCTTCCGGTAAATTGGCATGGGTAGAATCTGCAGAAAGCTTTTTTGAAACGTCCATAAATAAAAGTTTAATTTTTCTCTGCTCATAACCAGAAGCTATTCATGGTTCGGTTAAACACCGGAAAACTACTGTCACATTTGAATAATTTTTCATTGGATTGCTTCAAATTTCTGTCACAATTCTTGCGTGACTCTCTACCGAAGATTTCCCGTGCGTTAAATAATCCTGTTTTAGTCCAATGTATTGTTTTACCAGTGGGGTTCCTTTGATAAACGCCCCCGGAAAGAACCCGCCATTATCGTTTAATTACAAAATAAATACAACAGAATGAGTGGTAGCTGGAACTATTGAAATAATAACGATATTGAAAGCTTTTCGCGAAAATGGTTAATTGTTTTAAACGAAGATGAGTTCAAATAGTGGAAAATTTACGGGAAAGTGAGTGCCACAAAAAACAATTGAATTTTTGCCGCGGGGCTGACTCATCAATTAAATACAACGACTCCATCTAAGAATTAGAACTGAATAGAATAGAATGATGCTTAATTAAATATCAGGGTCTGAATTATCGAATCAACACCAAGTAGGGACTGAAGTGATTATCGCAATTCACTTAGCGATAACAGGACAGACTTAATGAGAATTCTATTTGCTTGCGTCTTTGAAGTCTTTGAATAAAAAGCCACTGCTCATCATCTCCAACTAAGTCAGGGACAGATTTCTAAGTCAGAGGAGTACTCTAACTATGTCAGGGGAGCTCTCTAACTATGTCAGGGGAGTTCTCTAACTATGCCAGGGGAGTTCTCTAACTATGTCGGGGGAGTTCTCTAACTATGTTAGGGGAAGTTCTCAAACTATGTCAGGAGAGTTCTCTAACTATGTCAGGGAAGTTCTCTAACTATGTCAGGGACAGATCTCTAAGTCAGAGGAGTACTCTAACCATGTCAGGGGAGTTCTCTTACTATGTTAGGGGAGTTCTCTAACTATGTTAGGGGAGTTCTTTAACTATGTTAGGGGAGTTCTCTAACTATGTCAGGGAAGTTCTCTAACTATGTTAGGGGAAGTTCTCTAACTATGTTAGTGGAGTTCTCTAACTATGTCAGGGGAAGTTCTCTAACTATGTCAGGGAAGTTCTCTAACTATGTCAAGGGCAGATATTTATGTTCATTTATATGATTATTTTACATATTTTTTTACAAAAACGTTTTAAGCTATAAATGTACTGTTTAACATCATAGTAAAATTGATGTCAATAATAGTGGACCTATAGGAAAGGTGAAAGTAGAAGTAAACAGTAAACAAGGAAATGTATTCAATGAATGATTTATGTCTTAAAACTCACTGCGAACATAAAACATAATAATTGCTATTTTGGAAGTTATAAATCTTCAGAGAATCAAGATGACCGAACTCGTGATGGTCGATGAAGCGACGGGTTAATGATTATACCTGGTCCGAAAAATCACTTGACGTGCCATTTGTGGTCGACAATGACATGGGGCGTATGATAGATCGTGTAGCAGGATAGGTAAGTACCTATTAAAAGTGAAACAATTCGGATTTATAGTCACGATACGGACCTATCCCAAGGATGTACCGGGGTCATAGAAGGTTATGAGGAACAAATTAGTACTTGGACATCTTGTAATAACTGATGTTACCGTGTGTATTGACCGTATTATCCTATCATATCTAGTCTGTCTTCAAAACACATTAAAATACAAACTGTCAATTACAACCGAAATAATGAAACCTTACTTTTAAAGATAAAACGAACATATCTTTCATTTATAATATCAGCACTATCAGATAGTCTTGACTATAATAGATCAATTTTATTTATTTGCATTTATAGACACAATGAGTGATTTGGGTGTCATCCGGGCGATGTGTTATTCCGGATCAACAAATAGACACCTCGGTACATGCGTCCAGTTATACGGACATGGATAGTCAAATGTTATCATATGAAGAATGAATTTACTATCTTGTCCAGGTCAATCTATGAGTCATGATTTTTTCATATTTTTTATAAATAAAACTTGAGTCATCCTGAACAATTCAATAATCTGGAGGTCACGTGATTTGAAATTATTTGAAATGTGTCGGTGTTATTCGTTAATAGTTGTACATGAATAAATATTTTTTGCGAAATGGTTGTATTTTTACCAAAAGGTCTTAAATATGGTTCAGCTGTGCCCGCTTTTATCGAATCTGATCAAATTCAATTGATTCATATTCATTTTGATTCAATACTAGTATTTGCAGGATTTATGATTTTCATACTTGTAAAATTATGATACGTTTGACCAGTGAGAAAGATAGCGTTCTGTATGATGTCGCGACTAAAAATGTTCACAGAAAATATGTGAACCAAATAACATCATTTAAACAGAAAATATGTGAACGAAGTATGTGAACAAAATAACAGAATTTGAACAGAAAATTAATGAGACATTCAAAAAGTTTCACAACATTTAAATGATTATCCACTTCCGCAGATATTCGAGTTGGAAAAATAATAAAAATACATCATGAGTTCACAAGTCTTTAATTTGTGGACAATTTTCTTTGTTATGTTCATGTATTGTACGAACGATGCAAGGTAACGGGTCATAAAACGGGTTTAAAAGAACATTTAAACTGAATACCAAAAGCATTCTCCTTCATAGATTACAGACCATACAGGACTGTGTTAACATTATAAAACATTTATTGTTCAAGCATCGGTACACAATGCGGAAACATTTATAAAACTGGCACAACACTGCACGGTGTTTATAACTTCAGAGAGAATATTCCAAGTGCACTTTTATCCTTCATTGGTGATGAGTAAAATTACGTGCAAAAAAAACGAAGCATTTATTATGACAATATACGATGTCATATAATGTAATGGATGTATGTACGTACGGCTTTTAAAATTAAACAAACGAATGAAGTTGATAATTTTTAATTGACTACTGTATTTTATAATCCGTTTACTCACGGGTCCTTGTGTTTATATTTGTTCACACATGTGTGTATTAGATTATTCTAGAAACAGTTAAAATAAAAAATTAATTGCATGCAACTTTGAGAGTGTTGTATAAAGCTGGTAGTATGTACCATATAGGAAATGTACTACATCACAGATTGAGCGGAACAAAATTTGAAATGCAATTACCACAAGGGCTTTAGAGATTATGTAAACACATGCCTGGTTTAAGCTCGTGTGTAGGTATTATTATACAACATATTGTATAGACATTCGAAAAATCATTACGTTTATAAATTTACACAATTTGCTTTAAACAAAAATTATTGCTTCACGCGTACAGACTTATTGCGTTTTTTATTTACGAACGAAATTATAAAACTGTTTGGACATCATAAAATATGCAATGTATTAATTCGTAATCGTGTAATTTTGTATAAGACTTTATGCAATGTAATTGTATAATAAAATTCAGATTCTTCTTTTAAAGTTCACTAACAGTTAATTGTATTTTATATCTTCGGGCATTCGAAACTTTAATATGTAACAATCTAATTAAATTCTAACAGCATTGCCCTCCACTCGACGGGCACGTTGTGTTCGTTACATAACTCTCTTGACAACTGTTTGATACTATCTTGTTACACTCTGATACTGGCCCTTATTGAGGAGATTTGATCCTTAAGATTTTGCTGTAACATTGCTGAAACATTTACACGAGAATACACTCTCCTTCGTTTCAAATGTCTCTCTAAATTGGCTAATTCCAGTTCAACATGAAAAGAAAAAGTGAAACTTTCGTTGACCACGCACCTGTGTCGTCTTCTAATGATTGCAGTGAATATATGCTATTATATGGATGGTGATTTTAAACTGGCTAGCTGTGAACTTCGGACAATGAACAGAATAGTGACTGTAACTTGACCCCTAGAATATTTCAAAGTGGCCATTGTGTATAACTACTCGACCACAACTCAAGCGTTCCATTCAAGAATGCACGTGTATGAGGAATTGTCGTGTTAGAAAGCAATTTAGTCATGCAAAAACAGATGAGACATGCATTTTGAAGCGAAGGAAAGGTTTTTTTCTTCAATTTTTATGATGTTTTTTAAAACCACCAAGTCATGCTGTTTGATAGAAAGTGATAAGTAGTATGGCAGACAAACAAGATTTTATATATCATTATGTATATACTTGTTTAGTCGACTAATAGTTTTTAAATTTATATAATTTTGGCCTAAAACTCATCGTTTTAATGAAATAACTGAAACATGCGTGAATGGAAATGAAGTATTGTTAGAAGCAATATGCTAACACAATTTCTTACATACAGTCGAAGTTCTGAAATATGACTTTGCACCAGTGCCAAATATGTTGTATTGTGCATTATGACCTGTCGACTGTTTTGTGTTCCTTAAATGGATTAGTTTTGTTTTCACCAATCTTTCAGTCTCCTGGACGACGAGAACAGACCTTCAATTATTTTGATAAATGGTTCATTCATGTTTCTAGCTTCCTCTAAATATCTGCAATTGTCACATTTGACATCCCATATTTCAAACCATTTTCGCCGAGTACAAGTTTCTTTGTATTTAGCGTTTTTCGTGGGAGACCGCGTACCTTCACACTATGTTGGTCATTTTGAACATAGGCAATAGAAATTTTCTCATAGAATCTAGACGAACATTCTTTATTTTTGTGTATATATACCAGTAACTCGAAATATTCTATTTTGTGAAATATTATTTCATGAAAATATAATCCATTCGAACTGAAAACTGAAATCAGATTTTAACTGTTGTTTCTTTGCTTCATGCCCAAAAAGTCACTGGACAGCAGGTATCTTAATTATCGTAGAACGAAAGGTCCATTAATACACTTGCGTCACGTGTCATTGATAATTCCCGTGACTGATGTATTGGGTATATATTAATAGACACATATGGTTGCAATCACATCGTAATAAATTGTTCAGAGATTGTTTACAAATACAAAACAATGGAAGATACCGTATGATGAATGTAAACAACGATTCGTCGCTGTGTGATGTCCACAAGGGTCAGAAAAGTATTTATGTTGAAGACGAGGGAGAAAAACTAATTCGCTAATTGACCAACTTTGGTCCACATGTTTAATGATTTATATGGTAAATCTGAACTAGAGATGTGTCGATCGATGAATATCTGTACAATTTATTAATGACCTTGTGTACTTGTGTCATCAACAGAGGTTATATTTGGTCATCCGAACGACCACGTTCAGACAAAATTGGACAGTCTTGGACATGTAGGTTATCACCCTAATTTGTCTTAAAACGTTGCATATCGATTGTAATATAGCACTATTAAAACAGGTTTTGACGGAATGTATGTTATATTAAATGTTGCTTCTCATTTAACCATTGAAGAGCTTATCGAGTATTGTTACTGATAATGTTGATGACGGTAGTGTTACTGATAATGTTGATGACGGCAGTATTACTGTAACGGTAGCGTTACTAATTATGTAGACAGCGGTAATGTTGCTAATAATGGTGGTGAAAGTAGTACATGTATTACTGATAATGTTGATGACAGTAGTGTTAAAAATAATGTTTATGAAGGTAACGTTACTAATAATGTAGACGTTGGTAGTTTTGCTAATAATGGTGATGAAGGTAGTGCATGTGTTGCAGATAATATTGATGACGGTATTGTTATAGATAATGTTGATGACCGTGGTGTGGCCGATAATGTTGATGGTTGTGAAAAAAAGATGAATTAAAATAAAACTCGTGCGCTCAAGATATTTCTCTGCGAACATGTCACTATGATAACATGACCATCAAAGTTTGTAATCCACATGTTACAGAAACAATACACTTGTCAATGTGAACACATGTAACCACATCATCTATTATCAAATTTATTATATCTCCATATGTTACCAGTGGTCGATGCGTACACGATTGAATTTGTCTTTATTATCAATTACAAGTTATTATCGCAACTCGTAATAGACTCGAACAAACTGCAAACTAAACATACAAAATGTTACTGTATAATTATAGACCTGAATAGCCGGTTTATTAATTCCAAATCAGTCCTATCAGACTGTTCAGTTAGGTGTATTAAAACATCTGTTATTGTAAAAAATCTACTTGGAGAATATGAAACAGTTGATACACTTTCCGCCATCTGTATTAAGGTTGTGGTTCTCGGACTGGGCACGCGTAATGTACTTTAATATTATCTCTAAATTCAGTGCTGTTAATCTGTTTTGGTAATATCAACATATGATGTTGTAGCATTGACTCCAATGTTTCGAAGAAAATCCTCACTTATTCTCTCGCACTATAAATCAGTAGTATATGTGTACAACTAGGCAACAGATTTTACTAGAGATCCGTAAATAGACAGGAATAGTTCAATAATATAATAATTGCATTGCTTTGGTGTAGTTTAATTTCATTTAACAAAATATTGATGCAAATAATGGCACATAAATAAAAACTAGGCCATTGCATTGAGTGGAAATTCCGACAAGTTTGTGTTTCTAAAACATGTCACACAATGATTTGATCAAATTTCATTAAGTCCTAAGTTCATAAGGCACAAACGTCAAGTGCACTATATAGATACATGTATTTTTTATTTTAGGATTCAGCTAAAATTGTGTATTACAGACTTTCAAATAAGTACCTTCTGATCTTTCTGAAGCAACAAGGCCTTCTTAACTGGGAAGTTTTGTTGTCTTATGTTTAGCTCAATCACCGTTGAGGACATTCCTGGCCTGACAGCCTCATCAAGGAGATCTCACAAGAACAGACTCGCTGATAGAACGGTACCATAAACTGCACCAGTTAAACAAACTATCATACATTTTCAAATCTTACAATCTGTCTGTAGGGTCATGAATAAAGATATCCAGAGATTGTTGTCGTTGTTAGATTTAATCACACTTGCCAACAAGATAAGTGTCCGTATGACGGGTGTATCCGATATACTAGTGTTTGGCCAAATTCCTATCTACAAATATACTTATGGATATGGGAGCATCCTCTGTTAAGACGGTGTGACCTTAACTACCCGAAATAAAAGATCCACTATGTGAAACAGACAGGTTGTGACAATATTTTAAACTTTTTCACAAAATTGCTCTATCGGAACGAGAACTTCTTTTCATTGCGGTGGAATTTATTGATCATCGATTCATCTTAGAAGTCATATATGCAAATTTTGTCGTAGGAATTCAAACTTGTGATGGATAACATCAAAGGTGTTGAAAGATATCCATTATATATTCATATAACGATATTAAAAGGTCAACTGTGTATAATAAACAAATTTTAATTGATAAAAAATCAGCCATTACGCCTGTTTATGCCATAAAACAACAAATAGTTCTCTAGAAGAGGGACAAAGTATTCGGGTCGTTAGTAAAGGCTATCTTGTTCTTTTATTTAGTCGATCTTAAACAAAAGACACGAAATAAATCACCTGGTGTCGTTTAACAATATCTGGTTTCAAGCTCGGGATAAATGAGGCCCGTGTCAGAATAATATGACATAAAATACAAGGTTCAAATATGTGTATTACAAATATAGTTTAATTATAGTACATAGTTATTATTTCAGTTAAATCTAATATAGATATAAATGTCTGTCATTATATTGTCTATGAAATAACTCATCATATAAACTTGATTGCCATGTGAATTCTTAAAGAATTAATGTGGTCTATAGTTTTAGTATTAATGCGGAAAGAACTACGCATTTAAGTAAACTGAATAACGGTTTCAGTACTGTATATAATTTAATCCTCTCTCTATATATATGTAGTTATGTGCAGAAAACAACTACATGCATTATTTATGTACGATATATTTTATACAGCGTACCGGTGGCGTTCAGCTAAGACTCTTGTACAATGGAAAAGACCATGAGAAAGTCAAGTAAATACTTTGTAATATGTCGAAATTCTGAAATTGAAAATATTGTCCCTAGAACTCAGTTGAGGTCTGGCGCCAGATACCGGGCTTTTTTGTGTATGGTATAATTATGTTATACTATGTAAATTTTGGGTCACGTGGAATTATGTATGTGGCACATGTGTTCCTGAATGTGATTCAATCATACAGGAGAATGAAACGATCAATAAACCATATCGACATTTATTGACACCTATCAACGTTTGAGAACTTAACAGTAATGGAATAAACATTTATAATTGTCATAAATAGTGAAATCTTATCTACACTGACATTATTCATAGTCGACAAATTTAGTTAGGAATAGATATTCATTGCCTTTTCCCGGGCCTCGCAAAACCAACGGGCCGTTTTTGAAGCCTTAAAATCTTGTTCTTGCGGCTTGAAGTTGAGGTGTTTCGTTACTAAGCCATCGTAACTAAGGCGAATCAAAATAAAGAAATTACTAACATATGCACATACCGCCACAAAGCCTAGTAGACAACGATTATTTTGAGTCATTCATAGTTGCACTGAACCATTAAACTTCTTTCTGTCTTTCTGTGTCAAAGTTTTATTCAGTTCACGATATTAGAAAAAAAGAGTGGAACGTCAACAGTAAATTGTCACACTTCTTCTCACAGCGCGACGATTCCATCTGACAGTTACATTCTTCACAACATCTCTATGATACATTATCTCTCTCTAAATCCACTTAACGTCTTTTATCCAATCAAAGTCTTCGTTATTGGCAACAACATCAAATATGGCCACCTAACAACGTAATTAACCCAACGGGGCTTTAATGAGCCGAGACCTAATCATTGTTTTAACATCTTTTCATTGTCTTGATTGATTTCAATCCTCGTCAATTTGACTATTAGATACGAGAGTAGGGAAGACAGTCTAATTGCTAGGTTTACAGATAAATGGATCAATTGACGGGCACGAAAAACAGGAGACTTGATTTAGAAACAAATATTTGTGTCATGATGGCAAGATAAAGTTGCAGAAACCGCGGCATTGTCCAAGACTGCCTCGTGACAGGATTATATTATCTGTGTTACTGGAGCCTTCTACAGTTTGACATAACAGAACAGGGTAAACTATTTGTAGCAGAGCTGACCAAAACAGAAAGTATCTGTGCAGGACATAGTACAGCCTGACTGAGCGCGGTCATATGTCTGTGAAGGACAGGCAGCTTCTTTTGGCAATTACTAATAAGCATATAATATTGCATTATGGTTTATGTAAATTTGTTTCAAATTTATGTAACACATACGATAAAAATGACTAAATCTCACGAAAACATGCATTACTTACCGAATTTTGAATACGTGTTTAGAAGTCCTTGTTAAATCATCCTGAAAAAAAAATAAAATGTCATTTGAAGTTTTAAAATACATTTTCTAAATACTCTTCGGAGATATACAATTAAATCTACACAATACGTATTGTATAGTTCTATGATTTCAAATAAAAAAATGAATCTAACACTCGTAATAAATTAATAATTTATATAGTATTATTTGTATGTGGGTAAACACCAATAAAATACAAATGTGTTTTAAAAATTCTAATTCCATCTATACGGCAACACATTTCCGTAGTATAATATTGCAATTTGTAAACGTCAACGTCATGAATCAAACTGTGTTATCTTAAGTGTCAAATTTATTTACCGACATATCTCATTCACTTGTCTACTTATTTCCTAAAACCGGCGCATGTTTTCACGTTCATAACATCGTACACAATGAATACATGATAGCCAGCTCTGTATTTCTGTAAGCAAAATTCAAGGTCAGTTTTGTTTATATTTGTCTATGTTTAGGTGACCTTAATTGACCATTGTAAAAGTTTTTGTCCCAATTCGCTACACAATAGATCTTTTGACGGCTGGTTTTCAACTTTTAATACACACTCAGTTGCATATTGTCCGCACAATGAATAGCCTTTATGTACCATTGGTTTACTTCTCGTTCGATTTCTATAGTACGGACTAGCATTCTATTATCAAATGACAGAATTTGTCCGTGAAACTAAGCCGGGAATGAACAAAGTCACTTTTATACTTAACTCAATTGTTAGAGTATTTAACTTTTTGTTATCTGTGAACTTGACCTGAATGTTAACAAAAACATGTCTAGTAAAACATGTCTTATTATGTTGAAATAACAATGTAACAACATACATAACAAGTATGAGAAGAACGATTTTGCCATATGCATTTTTTCCTGTTTATTTTCTTATAACGTAACGTTTGATTAAGCCTATATTTAATTTGATCTGTACTATACAACCAGAGGATTGTCCCTTCGAGCAGTCTCCAATTAGAATTACTTTTCAACCAGCATCACAACAACCTTATACATTTTAGCTACTGCTGCATTATACACAAGTGTTATAGTGCACATAATATATATTGTATCAGTGCATATGATAGAAGACATCAACATGTTTAGTTTTATTTTGAAGTTTATTAGTAAGTGTGTTCCAAATACGAGAAAAATGTGACGTTACTGTGGCGTCGTTAACAGTAGCCCCCCCCCTATCAGACTCAGGGAGCTTTCATGATAAGTAATCTATTGCCTAGCTTGATTTCAGGTTCCAGATGTTTTATTGACTTCAGATATTAAAACTGTTGAAGTTATTATGACAAAGAACTTAAATTTATAGATCTAAAACTATCGTAATTGAAACATTCGTACTTGACATATTTGTGAGACCCTTATAAGACCGGTGAATGTGACGATAACAGGAAATAAACAAAAACAATATTACCTTATATTATGTAAGGGTCCAGAAAGGCTTAAGTGCATTATTTTACAGTTGTTGTTGTTATCATGTAAATGACCGTTATAATTTTAAGTACCTTTTCGTTTTTAAGTTCGTGACATAATTCAAGATGACGTAAGCCGCAAGTACCAGCGACGCCTAGTGTATTAAATAGCGTGTTGTATTTCGTGTCAAACATTGTTAATGATGACAAGCGATTTTAATTTGGCGATGTAATATCCCTTTAAGCTAATTGTTGCCTTGTTTAGATGACTATCTCCGCATTCTCTACGATCACCTGTCGTGTTAATTAAAACAATACCCGCCTAAGTACATTTAATAATATAGATATCTATCTTTACACACTTGGATATTAATTGCTTTCCGCGGGAACCGATTCGCTAGACAGATTGTTCGATTGTTTCTCTGTGTTCAGCTATTGAGGCACTTTTTTCGACAATTGCGAGAAAAGATTTTGCAGGAAAAAAAACCAGACAAACGCACCGACGGTTGTTTCAAAAGTGACGTCTCGGATATTTTCGCTATAGTCCAATTTTTCAACGGATATTTTCGCCTATTTTCGATCTTAGTTCGATCATCATCGTCATTTTCCGTGATGAAACGAGATATGATCTACCTAATAGATCGACGATTCTAACTGGAATTGTCATTTTGAATATGTCTATTTATTTATCACACCTTATTAACTGAATAATCACAAATGACAGACTGAGCGTCCATCCTTAAACATATAAGTTTCAAGTTTACATGTAAACAAATGTTATATATATTATTCAAGTATGTAAAATTTTCTCATTTATAACATGTACATGTCTAGAAGTTTTTGGCATTACTTGTTTACTTTATAAATAAGAGATTAGTTTCTCTGCTGGTTGTGTCGGATTGTTGCACTCATATACTCTTGTATTTAGCAATCACTTTTAAATGGCTTAACATTCCGGCAATAGATGAAGGTTTCGAGCAAAGATACATAATTTTCGGGCAGCGACCCTGGTCCAGTGGTTAGTGCACTGGACTTGTGACGCGGCGATTCGGGTTCAAATCCCGGTCGCAGCAGGTAACACCCTTCTAAGAAAATTCAACAGAAATGTCGATTTTCCTCCATAAGAGGAGGAGTTCCCGGCTCCTTGTGGAAAGATAAGTTAGTATTGGTTAGTATACAGTCCAGGAGTGAACCGGTCGTTGTATATACAGAAAATTGTTGAAAAACAGCATTAAACCCATCGGTAATGTCACATAAAACGGAATAAACTAAACAGAATTCTCTATAAAAACGTGATAATTGTTCCTCGAACCAATGCAGGATTTTTTTTGGTAAAGAATTTATAAATAAAACCCCCAACAGTAGAATAATTCATGAACTCTTCTATATTTTAACTTTAGTGAACCAGTCAATAAAACATATTCGATGTCTGTATAAGCCATCAGTATTTACTTTTATATTTGAACAAAATACTCCATAAATTCTCACGGCAGTTTTGACGGTAAAAGAATTCTTGGGAGGAATTGTAGACAGCGTAATGTGTTAATACAGGCTGTAGACAGCGTAATGTGTTAATACTGGCTGTAGACAGCGTAATGTGTTAATACAGTCTGTAGACAGCGTAATGTGTTAATACAGTCTGTAGACAGCGTAATGTGTTAATACAGTCTGTAGACAGCGTAATGTGGTAATACTGTCTGTAGACAGCGTAATGTGTTAATACTGGCTGTAGACAGCGTAATTTGTTAATACAGTCTGTAGACAGCGTAATGTGTTAATACAGGCTGTAGACAGCGTAATGTGTTAATACAGGCTGTAGAAAGCGTAATGTGTTAATACTGACTGTAGACAGCGTAATGTGTTAATACTGGCTGTAGACAGCGTAATGTGTTAATACAGGCTGTAGACAGCGTAGAGCGTTAATACTGGCTGTAGACAGCGTAATGTGTTAATGCTGGCTTTAGAAGCGTAATGTGTTAATACAGTCTGTAGACAGCGTAATGTGTTAATACAGTCTGTAGACAGCGTAATGTGTTAATACAGTCTGTAGACAGCGTAATGTGTTAATACAGTCTGTAGACAGCGTAATGTGTTAATACAGTCTGTAGACAGTGTGATGTTTTAATACAGACTGTAAACAGTGTAATCTATTAATACAGGCTGTAGATAGCGTAATGTGTTGATACTAGCTGTACTCAGAGTGATGTATTAATACAGCAGACAGCATAATGTGTTCACTGAGACAAATAAAGTTTACTACACATACTCTGAAAAAAATGAGCCTGAAATCCTGGTAAATTTGTTGTTTTTTCACATGTGTATGTTTACCCTCTGATTCAAAATACGTGTGTGAGAAAAAGAGTAAAACAAACAGACTCGTAAATAAAATGATAATTTTTGAAGTTTCGGACTGGGCGGTAGCAGTTATCTATCGTTTCTCCATTCCGTCGAACTAACTTGATTAATATATGTGTGTAATCATTTGTACGTTTATCTAACAATTTCAGGTCTTGCCTTGGAGCGGTCGTGTTAAATCCCGTATCGAGACGTAAACCCTTCCAGTTATCTGCCTCACAGCACTCTTACGACGTTGTCCCGTAGATCTGTATTAATATATTTGACTGCAAATTTTCTTAAGAAGTTTGGCAATGTTGTTTTATTTACTCTAACGTACACTTATTTGGTCTGTGGATTACACAGGACAAGGATTCAACACTTCTGTTTAAGCACAGGTGTTGTAACTCTGTATTGTTTAAACAAGAATTTCGTTTTCTCGCAGGTAGCATATTTTCGACATTAATATTAAAACGAAATAAACAAAGCGTCTGTTTAAATTTGTATTAAGGACTTGTTCGTTAAATTGTTCTTAATATTACCGTGTATATAGAAACCTCTCCGTCAATAACATATACATCAAACTTATTTTTAGTTCCATTGTTTTAAAACGGTTCACGCGGCCAGACTATGTTTACATATAATGCGTGTGATGGTAACAAATTGACAATGAGGAACTTGTTCCTATCCTGTTATAGTCTAGTCTTACACATATTGTAATAATACATTTCTATACTACCACAATAAAGCCACTCACAAGTGTACAACGTTGTATATCTCTCAAAAATTTGTACATTTGTTGTGTTCTGAATGTATCTTAAAATAAATTCAATTTAAAAAAAGAACAGTAATTGAATTCAGTAGGATGGCAAATTAATCACTATGTAGTGGCGACTGTACACAGAGCGTTCTCTTAAATAGTAATAATCAACATCATAGACATATACTCGTACAGTTCACATAAAGTACTAGTTTCTAACATAAGCCTAATGTGATGAACTTCTAGTTTGATATACATGTTAAAATGACATTACAGTTTTCATGACGATATATAACACTCGGAACAGAGTGAACTAAAAGTTGTAACAATTCAACTACAAAATGTATTTCACTTGAATGAACATCCCGGCCTTGGTTCTCGGGGCGGATCATTAATGATGATGTATGAACGAACCTGCTATCGTGTAGCTTGTATACTTTGCATGTTCAGAAAGTGAAATCGACACAAAATGGAGCATTTTGCGAATGCATGCATTGATGAACAGTTCATACTCTGACAAGAATCTAATTCGTGCTAATACACTGGTCCAATGATTAGGATAAGATTATTAATTAAATATAAACTGTTTTAACAATAATATGCATACTGCAAATCTAGGTGCACTAACAAAACTTGTTCTATCTATTAGTTTGTTACATTCATGTTCGTTATTTCAGTTTGAGCAAACATACACCAGGAGACACAAAATACAAAATTGATGGTTTGCCTAAGTCTTGATTACCGCCAATTTTCTATCGGTATGCATTTAACTGTGTTGAAACTTGTAACTTCGAGGTCATCTGTGACAGACGACAAATACACTGACTGGTTTTGCGAGGATCAAATTACTTAGAATGAGGGTCACTATATAAATCAGGCTACACTAAAATTATGACAATAAAATAGCGATCCAAATTAACTACTAATTATTCTGCCGCCATTGTTTTAATTTTCTATTACAATTCATACTAAAATATTGAAACACTCTTTTTCAGGCTCGTGGTCCCTTTCATATCAAGTTTAGAAATGACGTTGTTTTGTTTCAGGTATGCAGACACAATAACCAATAGTTTTATTTTGTTATATCTTGGTCCAAATCTTCAACAAGCGGGAGTTAAATTCAGTCAAAGTTTGCGTGTGGGTATACCGTGGTCACAATATGAACGCTAACTTAAAACAAAATATGAGAACCTTGTAAGTACAATTTTGTGAGTCATGGAAAAATTATTTACACGAACGCCACATAAGATTTAAAATAGTTAGACACAAATTATCACATTTTGATATAAGCGTTTCCTGTCGATCAGGTCGCTTTTCCAACTTATCTCAGACTAATCACGACTTAATTTACTATAAGTGAACATTCTTTAGCAATTTTCAGCATGTTTTCAAAGTTTGAAAGTACCCGTAGTGAAGTCAATAACTTTTCCACGGAATTCTCCGTTAAAAAAGCATGTTGAACTTTAAGTAGACACACTGAAACTTTGCTGCACGGAAAAAATCGCATATAAGCAATGAATGAATCCACCGGTAATGGTCTGATACAGCAGTCATTTAAGTCATTTACTGAAAACGTGTCAGCCCATACAATGCTTAAAGCTACGAACACAAGCTTATATTTTCCCTGTGCATTCAGTAAATACATTTTGACCGAAACTAAAACATGTATGACTAAAAATAGTACGCATGTTGTATAAACACTCGATGTTCTGTAGATCTAGACACGTATTTATATTATGTATGCTATGAATTCACTGTAGATCTATACACGTATTTATATTCTATATGCTATGAATACACTGTAGATCTATACACGTATTTATATTCTGTATGCTTTGAATATACTGTAGATCTACACACGTATTTATATTCTGCTACGAACACAAACAATATTACTGTTCAGTGACGCACGGTGCATCAAGTGTACATGATGTGTACACATATCATGAAGTTATATATTGAACCACACACATTTATAATAAACAACAATTACAGTCATTTTACAATCAATTATCAAGATTTATGACAACTCTCTTGTAGCTACTTTTATCGAGTTACCTGTTGTGTTATATATATTGTTGCATGTACTGCGCATTTACGGTTTGGTACAAGAGACTCGTCTACCTACACGGTGACTGGTTGTCAACTCACATGCAAACAAGTGTCAAAGCAACGCTTTAAATAAACTGAATGAAAAAAGGGACTGTTATAGCAATGGTACACATTATATCAGTTATATATATAATATCAGTTGTATTTATAATATCAGTTTTATATATCAGTTGTATGTATGTATTATAACAGTTGGATATATTAAATCAGTTGTATATATTATGTCAGTTGTATATATTATAACAGTTGTATATATAATATCAGTTCTATATATCAGTTTTATATAACAGTTGTGTATATAGTATCAGCTGTATATATTATATCAGTCGTATATATCAGCTGTATATATTATATGTATAATATCAGCTTTATATGTTATATGTATAATATCAGCTTTATATGTCTGTTTTATATATCATTTGTAAATATCATATCAGTTTTATATATAATATCATTGTATATATCAGTTTTACATATCAGTTTTATATATCAGTTGTATATTTCAGCTGTATATGTCATATCAGTTTTATATATAATATCAGTTTTATATATCAGTTTTACATATCAGTTTTATATATCTGCTGTATATATTATATCAGTGGTGTATATTAGTTGTATATATGATATCAGCTGTATATATAATATCAGTTGTGTATATTAGTTGTATATATAATATCAGCTGTATATATTATATCAGTCGTATATATAATATTAGCTTTACATATCAGTTTTATATATCAGCTGTATATATTAAGTATTCTTAGCTGGTCAATATATACTCCATGGAAGCAAATACAAGTAGGATCTAGACAAAAACTTGCACTGACAGTACGGACAGACAAAACGACACAGAGTAACACCAATATGTGATTTATTGATCTACAGTATAATGTCATACTTTCAAAATATAAGAGTGTAGAATATACTATCTTGTAGAAGAAGCATAGTGTGACTTAGTGGGTCCGGTGTTCAATCCACCGGCAGAAGTGTGACTATATAGAGACCGTTCAGCTACCATGTCTCCCTGGCAACGGCACATAGATACTGATATTGAACAACCCTCTCTGACCGAGCTCTACTTGTTTCACATTGTTAATTTCACTTGTTTACTCTTTCCTCCCGAAAATTTAATAACGTTAAAACAATCCCAGTGTAGGACTTTGCGACGAGTGATAACGAAAGATTTACCTAGTATTAATGTGATTTATACAGGATTATCTTAGATTTCGAGAGATTATATGCTTATTAATAATCCACATCGGACCGTTTTATTTTATACACTCATTCGGTTGGAATTTTTATAGACTTCTGTGAAACAATTTAAACGCGATGACATGATTTTTGTAGGAAAACACACACGTTGATTGTGCTGTTATTTTATCATTTTTCGGGATTTTTACGATTGTGTTAAGTTATGCACTAACGTAGGTTACATTTCGGCGAATATGTCAAAAAGGTTTTAGTGAAATAAAACCGCCTCTGAGAAACCAAGATATGTTTAATTCCGCTAAAAAGTGGTCCACATGCTACAAGTGATTCAAAGGAGTAATTAAAACGAGAACAAAATATATCTATCACTCTACATGTTTGTCACCACAAAATATTTCATATTCTTACCGTATCTTCCTTCGCATATGTGTTTTAAATCATAGTATTTAACATGTCAACATGTACTGTTTAATATGCAATCATTTATCATGTAATAAAATCATTATTTGATCATCAGTGTTCCAGTATTCATGATAATAAGCCAATACGGTGTACACATTACATGATTCTTTGTTCTAAAGACCTATAATCTGAAATAAATTTCGTTTAAATTTATTCCTAATTCTTAATTGGGTACCAGTCACTTGCTCAGAGACTACTTTTATCCCCCAGACGGTAATGAACACTATTATCATAAATCAAGACAACTTTTTGTACCAGCACAGCGAGAAGAAACGATGCAATTACCGAAATATTTTATTTGAAATTATGTTAAATAATTCATGTGATGCAAGATGGACTCACACTTTATAAACATTTAAAAATTTTATATAGATTTCACGGTGAGATGATTTAGTGATGTGATTGCTCTACTGTTAAGACACACTGACGGTTTACACATATATAATTATACAGTTTTCCGAGAAGCTAAAATCATAACTAGTCAATAAAACCCTATATATCAGAAACAACTGTAAACTCAGACAGGCTCTCTTTACAAATTTCGAGAAGTGATTTCCACCTCAAATGCTTTTATTACCTCCACGTTGGAAGATTACAAACATCTTAAATGATCTTCCAAGTAAAAACATGTCAACTCGTCCACCTGATTTTTTGTGTATTGTTTTAAATTTGAAAAAGTATGGAAGCAAAGCTCTCGTCATATTCATATCTTGAATCCGATATTCCGATCTTCAATTTAATGAAGTCGGTACAATCACTCGTACTTGTTCTAATGCGGCATAAATTAAATATAAGGATTCGCCCAGCTTTCGACAAATCCTGAAGACTCGACTTGACAGATAAAATGACCGGAAATTGGTCGAACAGATTTTGAAACAATTGGCGCCAATTTGCAGACGACAGTAATAGCGGCATTATTGTGTAATCAACTTTGTCGTGATTATCGCTTGTCATAACATGCATAGTGAGAATTAATTAATATGAATTTTCACACAGGCGTTGATTGAATTAAAAACTAAGTGTGAACAACTCGGGTGTGACAAATAAAAATGCATGAAAAACGACAACATCTGAAAGCAAACCGCATTTCTTTGATGAGGTCAAAGGTGAGACGCGATCAATGTCACAATATGACATAACCGCGCACGAAAATCCGTGCATTTTGTTACAGAACGCATAAAATGAACGCCAAAAACACGATTTTGTGAAAACATTCATTTCGTTTATAATTAAGTTCTTCACACAATTATCAGTTACCATTATCATATTTGTAGAAAGACATCTGTGTTGTTGTTGTGTTCATTTTTAACTTGCACAAGAATTATTGTTCTTGTGTTAGTAGACTGTATCTTTTATTAGTTTCGTATTATTGTCTTTTTAAACATTTCTACATACTTGTATCTTTTATTTAGATTCGATCATCGTTACTAAGTGTGACACATGGGACCAGTTGTTGGGAAATACAGAACTATACTCTTGTATTTAGCATCGACATTTATTTTGTTATTTTTTTTTCTTTGTAAAAAGAACTTAATTTTATACAAAGTGTATTATATGTACATACATGACGACATGTCAATTCAACAAATATATATAAATAAGTAAATGTCTATGTTTCATTTAGGAGTTTGTATCAACCTCCTCTAGTCTGAGTAAAGGTTTTCACGTGACTATGTCCATACTTCTTGAGAAATAAATTTCAAAAATAAGTATATTAAGATAATTTCTAAATATAACACAATAATATATACTCACAAAAATAATACAAATATTGTAAGTTATATTTTACTATAAATTATTGCTTAGCAACAAATTTTATGCTAAACAAAACACGTAGTCAGAAAATGAGCACAAACTATTTGTATTTACAATGTTTATATCATTACCCTAAGTAAGTAAAATAAAATAATTATAAAAAAAAAACATCAATTTGAACACAAGAAATTACTTTCAAGTTTTGTACATGAGACATTTAGGAAACAAGGGATTCTGGTCCAAGAAAAAAAAATATAAAAACAATTTTTAGTAAAAACATTCTTGTCTTTACCAACGAAACACTTTCTTTCGGTATCAGAAAAAAAATCTGAAATATTTCGCACACTGTCAATCGGCGTTAAATTACACAAAGGCGTTTATAACCTAGGGCTAAATGCAAATAAAAACAATAGTATTAGCTGGACAGAACTTCATTGTTATAAGTTTTAATTGTAAAGTAACAAGTTTAGTAGGTATTAAATCAATGGTTAACCATTTATAAAAACGCCGGAGGGGTAATTCTTCATAAAGTGATTTGCTATATTATTCAAGTATGAATTTCAATCAAGTCGAGAAAATTTTTGGTCAAGCAAAAAGGATGCAAAAGATGTTTGAACAAACGGTCCAAATATATTTATAGAATCTTGAACACCATAAATTAATTACCCATGTATTAAACATAGGTTAGCGTAGTGAAAACATAAAACAATACGTACCCTTACATAAAACTATACGACACATAAAAATAGTTTTCGGGACCCAAATTCGTCGATTTCAGAGAGAATGAAGCATTTGTACAATGAAAGTTGACAGTCGCTTCTAAATGTTTTTTGGAATATTAACACAGGTGTTCAAAGCGACATCTCGACGTTCAATTCACGATTTAACAGGTAAATTAAGAAAACATTACAAACTTGAAATCGTCTTAAACGCGTAGATTTTCTCTGGTCCTATCATTCTCTGTCTTATATAACAATAAGGCTTTCCCTGTAACCACTTGAATCTAACAAATATACACACGCACACATTTCACGTGTACATGAATACTGATCGTGTATTTAATGATAGAAATAACTACATGATGAACATAAAATAAATGTAACTACATATGTGTAAGTGGAACAGTGTTCGAGTTCATGGCTTCAGAGGACGGCACAGGATAGTGACCCATAGCTTGCATTTGTTGCTGGATTCTCTGTTGAGCACTTGGATCATTAGGATCACTGCCGGGCGGTAAATACATACTGATCATTTCACGTAAGTCACCAGGTGCGACACCATTTGGCCGCCCAGACGAACCTTGTGGAGTACCAGCACTTGAATGTCCTTGCGGTGTATTGGATTCACGTTTTAGTACATGAGATTGTGGGGGCATACCATAAGGTGCCATGGACATTGTATAACTTGAACTACCATTCATATAAGAACCAGTTGTTGTCCCCTGTCCCACTGGCATACCCTGTGTGGGTAAGTATTGTCCATAACCACTCTGAAAAGCCGCGCCCATATGCTGCATCTGTTGGTAAGCGTTAGGGTCTGTCATCATTGGATAACCATTAGGCATATAGCCGTTCATGGCGTACATGCCTGATGCATCCCTACCAACCTGTCCCATCCCCATACCTGGACCACCGGGTGGCATACCTGGCAGAGAATATTTATCTTTCTTCATCAATGTCTTAGTTTTGCGTCTCGGGCGGTATTTGTAATCTGGGTGTTCCTGAAAATACATAAAACGTGAATTAAACGTGAGCATAAAATAAATGCTGAAATGTTAGTACAATATTTTATTTAGATTCATAAAATTCAACAATGGAAAAATCTATCCTCACATTTTTAAGATAATATTTTGCATTATTTTGATCACCGTGCTCCATTTAATAAAATTTAGTACCAGGTGTTATAAACTCGTTAAAAAAACAAATGTGCAAATAATTCATGAAAACGGCTATGAAATAATTTGAATATATCAATATTTATCTTGTATATCTGATAGTTGAATCCACAAAATATCCTTTTAAACAGACGATGACAACATGAAGCATGCAATTTAGATAAAAAAACTATATGAAACAAAATAAAGAAAACGAAACACAAGGTGCAGAGTAACGTTTTGCAGCCCCACCGCAGAATTAGACATAATAAATAGAGTTTAAATGATTCACATAATAAACAAACAGAAATTTACAAAAATTGAGTCTTAGCGAAAAATACGGTTCTGCAATCAAAGCATACATTCTATCCACCTTACGATCGGTGCGCGACGGGTCCAATTAACTTCTATTTTAGTTATAAGTAATATATCATTAAATATTGAAATAAAGTAATGATGTGTATCGATGTATCCTACGTAAAAATGAATAATATCAATCGGACCGTGAACAAATCGAAAACATGAAATAAAATGAAAAGTTCAATTATTATGTTTTAAATAGCGTAACCAACACAAAACCGATCTTTGAACGGATAAAAATCGTATATACATAAAATGTCGAAGCAATTTTGTTATAATAATTTCTACAGATTAGAACTAAATTGATTATAAGTCGTTCCAAAGAAAGTATATAAACTCGAGTTATTCTAGAAATATAATTTTTCTACATATAAATCGTGTGGCTACTGATAAGCTAATGGGTGGGGTGCAAAATAGTGTAGACCCTTACCGCAATTACCTTCATGTGAATTGCCCGAAGTCTCTTGGCTTCATCTATGAAGGGACGTTTTTCTTGTTCTGACAGGAGTTTCCATTCGGCTCCTAAACGTTTGCTGATTTCAGAATTGTGCATTTTAGGATTTTCTTGTGCCATCTTCCGTCTTTGGCCACGAGACCAAACCATAAAAGCGTTCATTGGACGTTTTACTCTGTCGGCAGCTGACGCATTTTTACCACCAGCCCCGGCCGAACCCTGAGACCCATTTTGTCCCGTGGGTGAATGATGATGTTCACTATGGTGTTCCTCGTTGTTGTTGAGCCCACCAGTCGGGCCATTCATGCCAGGGTGGTGCGCTGATGGCGGTAGCTGTGTCTGGGGAGCCTGTCCCTTGAGGGACATCTCCGGGCTCATCTCCGTATACTCAATTTTGGCGGTTGGTTAAAAGCGTCAATTAGAAATAACTATCTTCTTCGATGAAAACTTTATCAAAGTTTTCAAACTTTCCAATAGTTCTAATTTATAAAACAAAAGTCCGCAAATCCTACTTTCTAAGTTCTTTTCAAAATCGAATCAACCAAACAATCACGTTTTTTCTCTCACTTGTTGAATAAACTAATGCGACATAACAACAATGTTCATTGAAAACTTCTGTGTTATATCCAATTGTAAATACTACAGATTATCTTTCCCGGTTTTCAATGCCTTCTATATAAAATGTCCTCTCCTCTCAAAAACAGTGCTTGTTCAACGCGTAATTTTCTATAGTGTCCTAACATTATTGATTAACCACAATAAATGATATGCGAACAACCAATCAGCGAGCAGGATTCCACGAGTATCTCATGCCATTATAGAGGGTGATTGGAAAACGGGTTATCCGTGAAAGGCGTGACCAACAATAGGGCGGAGCTTAGCGTGTCAACACGCTGACACTAGGTTAGTAAAAATCTACCCAAATTTACCTGCGAGATTAAATTAAACTTGCAGACACGTTGTGAGAAACTGTGTCACTGAGTAAACTCATTGACAGCTTGATTATTTCATTGGATAATTACTCAGAAAGACAACGAGAAAACATAACGACTCACCTGTCATTACAAGCAAATATTGAACACGCCCCTTAGCTACCCGTATTTTGGAGACGACCAATTTAATAGTAAAGTCACATTTTCTACTTCATGTATATATTTCTGTCTTTCAAAATAAGAATAGACAAAATCCTGGCATTTATTGTTTCGAAATAAAATAATTACCTTGATATTATGTCTTATTTATAATTTATATAACCATATAAATATTCATTCATAGGCTGAAATATATTTTCAAATATACCAACTTCTAGAATTTCCGAGTGAACTCGACTAAAGAATGAGCTAAAATAATTTATTTTTATGTTTAAATTAAAATGTTTTCTTACATTGCTGTGTTTACGCTAACATTGTGCGGGAGTGTAACTTTATTTTGCACTAGTATTTACCGTATTTCTCCATTCATAGTAACTTTCTTTTCGTGAGGGATTAATTCTAATATAATCTTTGATTTCAGTCATTCAATGCATTAGAAATGTGTGCGTAAAATAACTGTAAACATACGTGTTATATTTATGTACATATAATACAGTTCCTGCGACATAGTTGTAACTAAATACTGTAAACTGTGTATTAAAATGATTACAATGAGGTCTATATAATAAGTCACGTATCTGATTTAGCCAAAGATTTTTCTTAATGAAACGTTTCGTTACCAAACGAACAATTCTCTTGTGTGATATTAAGAGCTGATGCGTTTGTGGTAAAATATAATACACATTGTGTTACTATTAAGGTTGTGTATTTCATAGAGCCTTAGACAAAATATAAGGGACCAATATGACACAATTATCCACGTTTTATGTCGTGCGTCCATCCAACCATAGAATCTATTCAAACCAACTGTTATTATCAGAATGCGACGAAAATGACTTCTGTTCGAAATCCGTATCAGTTCCTCCACTGCATTTTCAAAAACAATTTACAACGTAAATAACACTTGTTAGAAATGTCTCAATGAAACTGATGGTTACATTCATGATTTACGAAATTTTTATTAACATTTTATTAACGTTTTATTATAATATAATATATTATAATAAAATGTTAATAGAAATTTCGTAAATCCTGAATGTAATATACATTGCATATATAAACAAAACGGTTATTTAATGAATCGAATAATAAAAGATAAAATCTTTTCGCACTACTGACTTTGAAAGAAAAAATATGTATTTCAGGCTTTAATTTATCACCAGACAAAAAAATTCACACATTTCTTCCATAAAAATAAAAGATGAATGGAAAATTATCTTTAAACAAATGGTTTAGAATTAGGTTTTCATTTAAGCCTTTATCTTTCATTTTCTTTCATATAAAATTTCATTCATTTTAAAATCATTTATTTAAAATTGTTTTAATCAACTTTGCAATTTGTGTTCTATATTAAAAAGAGCGCATATACTTTTTATTCATAGGCAAATTGATCGTAACAATGTGTTAATATTGTGTTGCACATTGCGTCATGGATATAGCTTAATCCTGAGGGGAATTGCTCTGAGCCTGATAGGTTTGCTAAATCACCCAAATAAATCGGGAGCGTTGTAGTGGCTAAGGGATCACTTACAATAAATTATCAGAATTCTTTGATGTGAATCAACATTAACATGAATTCAATTTCTACGTAACCGAACTGTCACTTGGTAACGATGTGTATAACATAACAGAGAAACGTAAAGAAAACATGAAAATTTATTGTACCTCCAATAAAGGTACGGGCCGACATCCTGTGAAGCTTGTAACTAGATATTAATGCAGTTTTATACAGATATACGTGCTAACCAATGCATATCCTCTTACGAGTCCTGGTTGCTTACCATAATCTTCATAGTGGACTAAAGCACCAATACAGAGTAGATGTTGACAACATAAAATGGTACATAGAATACATCCGCTACCACAAATAACAACAGAAAACTACAATAATACAAAACACAACAGTATCATCAGCATTCACATAAATATTTCTTTCCAGAGCGAAGATAAATCCAAAAATCATCGACGGAAGTGACTGATATACAAATAAGCCACTGATACTAAGGTATGATTAATCAACGAACTGTTTTAAGTAAATTGCTTTCTTATTAATTTGTTATGTAAAACTGCAGTTTGGTGGATTAGTCTTCTCGTTAACATATGTTATATATATCAAATTATCTAACGTGTTTCCATCATATAGTTGTACAAATAATTACAGGATATGTATGTAGGGATTACAAGAACAAATATTGATCATGCTTTTGTTTCTTTTTCATTGGATTTAACGCCGCTTTTCAACATTTTTTCAGTTATATACGCGGACCGGTTCACCTAACCAGTTTTCATTGACTGTATACTAACCAGTACTAACTTACTCTTCTACAAGGAGCCGGCAACTTCTCCATATATGGAGGAAAATCGACATTTTTGTAAAATTTTCATTGAAAGATATGATCTGCCGCGACCAGGATTTGAACCCGAATCACCGTGTTACAAGTCCAGCACACTAGCCACTGGACCACGGTCGCGGACCGATCATGTTTGTATAGCGAATGGAAAGTATTTAAGTCCATTGTTCATATTTTTTACAATAATGATCTGGCAAATTTGATTATGAAGTACTTGGATAGGATTTGTCTCAATTAGGTACATGCTGAAGAGAAACTATATCGTAAATGAAAGGTGAGTAACTCGGAATATGGAACACACAGTATAATAATGCAAATGAATTTTACTATAACACTCAACCAATCCTGTATGTTGTATCAGTTACTAGATATTATTTAAGTATTTTGCATATATTCATACTTTCAATTTCGTACGAACAATATTTGGATGCCAATAAAATGATCTAAGATTAATTCAGTGACAATATTTATACGAGTTCATAAGTGAAGAGTGGCCGTGTAACATTGATTGGTCAAAATGATCAATTTATCATGTCTGACTATCGATAAAAGTTTATGAAGTTATATCAAAAGACATAACAAAGCCTATTACTAATTAACCGTTATTTTCGGTTCTCACAAAGGTGTAACAATTACGCAGGTGTGATATTTACGCTGTGTTGATATTACGATTTTTATCACGTGATGCTTATCAGTGGAAATATATTTCATTTATTAGATGTATATCCTAAATTATGTATTATAAGTACAATTATGTGGACATTTTTTATGTTTAGTCTTCACACAATCTTGTTAAATTTATCGGCTCTCTCTGATGAAACTCTTTGATGCACGGTGTAATTACTTCTATTGCTAGCAACATTTTTCTTTGACGTGGAAACCTAAAAATGTGTGTGGACATCCTCATACGGAACGTATGAATCCAGCGCTGGGGTAGATTTTCAAGGATTAAACTTGAAGTATGGCCATCTTAAATCAAATCCTCTGCATTGTTTATGTTAGTAGCATGCAAACATTACTGTATTGAATAATTCATAACCCAGAGAAATCGTATCACTTCTTACACATGCAACACAAAATTGTTTATTCGACAAAATCCTTATATCTACATTTCTAATTGATTGTGCAAATGTGTTACACACCATATTCCTGGCTGACATGATTCCTACCAACCCATAAGACTTCACTCAGTTTTTTTTATTTTATGTATGTGTAAAGTCATATATAAACACACGCATATTATATATATATATATTTAAGTTCTGTTCGTCTTTTTAAGAAAGCGTAGATCTTATTATTGTCTCAATTTCACAAGAGTATGAATATAATAGATGTATTTATAATAACAACATATCATTGTTCATATTCCCATTTCTTACCAAGAGGGAGAGTTTTCTTTTTGCACATTTGATAATTAAAACGTGACTTTTCTTCAATTTACTAATTCTATACGTACTATTTTGTATTATGAAAATTAACATATTTCCGCTGTATATCAATAAGAATAATAATTACGTATATTTACATGTTCTTACAGAAACACAGTACTCTATGCTCATTTATTACCGGCATATAAATTACAGATGGAAGGAAATAAATCAGGAAGTAAACATCATGGAGAATACGCCATAGACACGCCTTATTTGGAGACAACATTTAAATATTATTTCCTTAATGTTTTTATGCAATTATTTCCGGTTCTATTTTAACAAAACTATTCAAGAGAAATATAAAGGTAATAATGCGGATTTACTTGTCTCATGTAAGAGTGTAGTAGGATAAAACAACACTTCTTAGAAGTAAATAACATTATTCATCGAGTAAGAAGGTATCGGGTTATATAAGACTAATTCACTGTCCGTAATATCTCGTATATTTTATATCACCGTGAGCTTGTGATACTTGTTTCATTTTCTTATCAATTTTTAAGCTAAAAATTTAAAGAATGTTTCACATCCTTAAAATATAAATAAAGTGAATAGACAAACGAGTGAAGAAAACGTTATGACGTAACACGTTTATGATTACAACAAACTCATTTTAAACCTCTCTGACTAGATGATGTTTTGTATCACACGAAAACTTGTCATCTATCTGCTGTTTCAAAGGAAGAAGATAAAGAAAGTTTGTTTAAAAATGATACAACATCTATCACCATTACATTTCATTACAAGAACGAGAGCATTTTGTATTATTAAAGTCCGTTCAATTTTCAAGTTATTTCGTTAAGTGTATTTAATTATAACAGAACTGGTTATTGCAGATTTTATATGTATTATTTTATAAGATCTTTTGGAATACCTATCTACGAGTATTTCTTTCAGAATAAAATTTGATCATAATTATATTTTAGTCGGAGTGTGATGTAAAATGGGTAAGACTCCTACGAAACGTATATAATTCAAATGCTTAAGATAATTTACATGGAACAAAGTTCATTTAAATAGTTAAAAATCAACATTTCACATTGAATTTGAGGATAATTTGTGCAAAAATAATCCTCGTAGAACGACTGATCGCAATCTTGTCACCCAAATTTGGAAATAATGACTCGAAAACTTCCTGTCAGAAAAAAGCTTAAATTAACTACGTATTATGCAAGGACTAATCTTGGATTGTGCTACTTCAGTAAGCAAACATAAAGAATATTTGAGATAAGATCGCGAAGTTCTCCCTCAAACGTTCAACCAATACGGGACTGTACATGTCTTTTTGGCATTTGTGGCGTATTATAGCTGGCAGAAGGACAAAAGATTGGGGTACACATTACAAGTATAGATATTTCATATTGATAGACAAAGACATTACGGTATATTCGGTCTATTGAAGGTGATTTATGTGCCTTCTTCAAAATAGTTTTAAAAGTGTCGTATTAGGATTGATCGTATTGTTCACTTAAATAAAAACCTGTATATTATACAGTCTACATGTATCATGTACGTTTTCCTTCATAAAACAATCTCTGACATAAACGCAATTTTGAATTACTATATAAATTCCCGTGTACAAAAACAACTTTGAACCACGTTCCTATGAACAAAAACGAGTTGTTTAGGGTCTAGAATTAATTCCGTATAGTGGACCGTCTTGGATGGTCTAAATGACGCGCTACCCGGTCTACTTTGTCTCGCCATCGTAATGACGAGGATCTGTTATCATTTAAAACTAAAAATACTGTTTTGATGAGCATAATCAATTGCTAAAATTTTTGTGACACAAAATCATATTTCACAAACACTAAACTAGTAATCTGGCTAAATGTACACTGCATTGCTATAAGCAAAGTTATTTCTCAACCATATGACTAGTGCAGGCTGTTTCACAGAAATGACCATTCGTACAGATCTATCCAATCATAAAGTTTATCATTTAAAAAGGTGACCTTCGCATAAGGTTTTGAAAGACGAACTATACTGTTTAATGGTTTGAAGACCACAGTGTCTATGAGCCCTTAACTGTCGGCTTATACTTACTAGATCTGTGTTTCACCGCTATGAATACAGCTAGTCCACAATGAGTGAGTCTGCAGCGCAACCACTGAGACACAAGAAGTTCACACATCTCTACAAGGAAGTATTTCCAATAATGGTCGAAACGGTGAAAAAAATAAGCGAAAAGAATAGAAATCTCCTTCACAATTTCTGACACATCCAAAATGGTTGTATTACACCAGTAATTTAGCATAGGTTCGGAAAACACAAATAATTTTCTTAAATTCACTAAAATAAAATCTACATGGAGCTTCCTTCATGACGACAAGACCACAAATGTATCAGAAATTGTAAAGAGTTTCTTCTCTTCATTCAGTTGCCTCTAAATACGAATGTTAATATGTAACGCAATAAGAAAGGACCCTTTCAAATTTCTAACAATATATTTTGCGTAGTCTGATAATGGCTACAAATTCTTTTCATTTGATTCAATAGAAATGAATATAGATTTTCACGCGAATACAATAGTAACTTTGAGTGTATAAAAAGACCTACAGAAAACCAAGCTCTTCTGTTTTATTTCTATTCAATTTTATATGAATTGTAATCGTTATAAGCTTTCGATTTGGCTAAACAGCAATGTAGCTACCGTATAGAATGCTCGCAGATCGAGTATGGGGTTTTAATGAGAGAATAGAAAATAATGAGAGCTACTACAATAGGGTTGATTACGCCTGTACAAATCGTTGATAATATGGTCACAAATACTTGTGTAAATATCTGTTGGGAACATTGTCAATAGTTTGTACTATGTTGACACAAGTAGAAAACGTGTGTATAGACGAATGTTTTATCCGATTACTACGTATTAACATAGTTTTTATATGTACTTAAAAGTCGCTACCAGGAATGGAATTTCGTTAATTGATGTTTCGTCTTACCAAACGAACGATGAGTAACGACAGAACGCCGCGTAACCACAACTTGTTTACTCTTATTTGAAAAAACAAGACTCCATTAATTCCCCCCCAAATTGACACAACCTGGCGCCGACGTTCAATCGAACGAAAACGGAAGTCGATATTACAAGTCATCTGGGTCCTGGTTGGAACCCAGGTCTTATTATTTCTCCTCAGGGCATCAGAGAAACAACGCAATGGTGACTGCAAGAGTAGAATGTGTGCTGTGTATCCAGAGCACAGTGTTCTCAAAACTTGGTACAACCCTCATCATGTGATACATCTAATACAAGGTATCAGTTCTCCTAGTGTAAGAATGTATCTATACAAACACTAAATCGCAGCTGGGCAAGTTCTGAGTCAAATTTATACGGGCAGCTATATATGCATAAGCTGTTGATATTAAAGTGAAGTCGAAACTTAGGATGAGTCAAACTTATTTAGTTTCAGAATTCAACATTATTCCTTTCCCATATAACAATCAGTATGATTTCGCCTATTGACCCCAAACCCGCCGAACGATTTATTGCTAATAATGATGGTAGCGGTTTTCACTGTGAAAACCTTTAGAAATGTATTATAAACAAACCCAAAGTAGCAATTTAGTACTAGCAATTATTAAGTAATATTTACACACGAGACCTCAATTTTAGAAAAGTTTTATAGTCTATTCGCCATCGGAAATTTATCTAGCAACACAATCACCAGTCCCATTCAGAAATTAATGGATTTCCAATTGAATTTGCCTATATTTTATTGACATAAACCGGTGTTCTATTTCAGAAAATGTCGAGGCATAACGCTAAATATACGATGGTTCGAGTTGGTCGTACTAATGTTTGTTTCTATTGCATGAATGAAAACTAGATTTAAGATTGGTAATCTAAGAGTTCTGTAACTTTCATACACATGTTTATCTAGGCATGAATTAGAAGTTTAGGACAGGAATGACGTTTGGTACCAGTCAGAATGTGCTCAGCGAACGATACATGTGTTTCTTAGTAATTCTGTGTCGATATTAAACAAAGACATGGAGGGACAAAGCAAAGAAGATACAGCAAACATTTAAAAACAGGACTTTTGCTTATTTTTTACATGTACAGTCACAGACTCTTAACATCAAACCACCGTCCAATATGTAAGGTATCAAATAAGCATCTAACCGCATTTTTTTTCGCGCTATGGCACGAGTGTGAACTTGTGCACATTATGTTATACAGAAAACTAACCCTTATTTTATACGTTGTATACATACCTGTATATGTTCCTGTGAGACCAATATCAGGTATAATAACCTCGAACCCAGATGCGTACTGAATAAATTCTGATCAAATAACAAAAAATGGTAAAACTATTTCCCGAAGGGTCTTCGGGGCGCAAAAATAAATACTTAATTTCACAAAATACTGAGTGCTGTCTACCGATCCTTAATGTGACGAAGAATCCAATTTGGGAGATTTACGGAGCGCAAACACGGGCGGTCCGAGGGTGTTCCGTGTACCGGATTACTTGCAAAGTTCAAAGGGTTTGAGCCCATAAGCTATTTGCTAAGGTAATCGCGTTTTCCACCTCAGTCAGTTTGGTTTCTATAGTAACGGCGGCTATGTTGATACAACGCTGTGAAACATCTTACAGTTTAACACAAAATTAGCATTTTTCCCACCGGCTTAGACATGCGATGTATAAATCTTAGGTTTGTAAAAACCCACATTGTGTTTTTTCTCCAATATTATCACGCTGCAACAAATACAGACTAATTTCTTTACCTATGATATGTTAAAATGTTATATTAATTATACATCAAACCAACAGCATAGGTATCTCAGAACATCGGATAGGACTGTCGGTCAAGGTGAAGACTTAATTTTTTATGCAAAACCCATTAAGTAGTCTCCATTTGTTCTGTATGGTGTTCTGTAATGGTCATCGTCAATGCACTATCAGTGTAAGAAGAATTTACCTCAATGATTGAAAAATATATTTGGTTATACATTGTATGTATTAACCTACCATTTTATTCTATTATTTAAGATTACATGATGTGGAATGGAAATACATGTAGTTTTGTCCCGTTCAGACACCATACAGAAGTGACATTTTTTCAATATTCAATGCCTGCAGCAAATCAAGCGGCAGCAGAATACAGAAATAAATTAGAATTATTGGACGTTGAATTTCCCACACATACATTATTTACCGGTGGTCAGTTCATCGATTTTTTCAAGGACCAGCTTGATAGCTTTACACCTGAAGTTTCTATAATTGACTCCTATATAGGCGCCGGCGGGAATCTACCCGTTAATTTAGCGACTTTTCCGCGATCTCTAATTGTCACACTTAACTGTCGGTGTCGGCAGGCATCAAAAAGTGCAAATTAGCACAAATGCAAACAATTAGCGATGTGAGAAATTCCTAACGTTTGTGGCGCCGAAATTAAATCATATTTGAACAATGCTTGTCATTAACAAGAATTTTGTCATGTCTCTAAGATCGTCATAAGTTCTTAAAACTATGATGATAAAATATCTATGAAATGTCAGATGCTGATACGTGTCCACAGTTTAGTCACGAATTTAACCTAGCAGCATGTTTCAAACACAGATGGATACAGAATACACCAGTACTTAAAAATAAAAGTCATGCGCTTGAGGTAGAAGATTCTATGCCCAATCAAGAATTACGTCATTTTGTTTGTAACAGAAGTTCATTTTTCGTGAATTTCGTATTGTTAAATATTCATGTAAATCTAATATTACAATATATATTTTCGCAGGATTGGAAAAATGTATATATTTAAAATTTATGTTACTTTTAGCATTCTAAAGGAACTTTCCCCGAAAATTATATATAGCTGTTTGTTCGACTTGGGGCCGTACTTCGACACTTGTTCTGACATTGAGTGTGATTTAGTGTCAATGTTTGATTGGTCAATCAACACGTACGGTGTAAAATGGCTTAAAACACGTGATGACACGATGAGAGATTATCTCTCATTGGATTAGAAATCTGCCTAAATCATTCTAATCCAATCAAGTCATACCTTGAAATGTGAAAACGAATGATTAATCAACAAAGGATTAGAGTAAATGTCATGGTCAAATAACAACAACAACAACAACACTGACGAGCATATCGCATATTATATTATTTCATAATAACACGAATTATTTAATGTTGTCTAATGTACTTTTCACCTTTGTCTTTGCTTGTTTGAGTGTGCAACACTGAAAAAGAAGTTTAGCACTACTTAACATAAAAGGAGTGTCTGTGTATTGGGGGTGCCAATGTAGTTGGAAATGTGGCATTGTAATTGGATCGTAGGCGAACAGTCAGCGAACATGCTGAAAGAAAAAAGACATGGCGAGGTCGTGATGCGTTAGTCACATTTCGTAAACAGATCTACTCATTTATTCTATATAGGTATTCCATTTATTTGTCTTAATCAGCACTTGAACATTCGCCCATTCTTATGAATTAGCGAGTTCCAATACATGAATGTCAGACTCGTTAAAACGACGTATCAATAATTGTCATATTCGGCAAGTTGATTTCATTCATAGATATTTACAAATACCTCATTTAGTAACAAACTCGTCATTCTTTTATAAACCTGATGCACGATATATCGAATGTACACTCCCATAGTTTCTGTTGAATAGAAAAAAAACTATGACAACATAAAGTAACTTTAATATACACATTTGTCACTATTTTGAAAAATATATATCTATACATATAACACATAGTCTTACATGCTAAAAGATCGGCAATGTTTTATCAACAGTGTCTGTTTTCAGTCAAATTTAACATTTATTACTTATAATTACGTATCATTTTTTTAAGTAATATATTTTACGCAGAGGCGCAAATACTTAAATAAAATACAAGAACTGTGGTTATAAAAGGGGCTTTTTACCGTCGTTACAACACACTGGTAAAATACAAGGCTTCATTAGACACAATGCTTTCTTGGAAGGGGTCGGACGATTAGAACCAAAGCATTGTTTTAGATCATGGACGTCGTCATATAACAAACTGCTGCAAAACCATACTTGACATTGACACAAAAGGCAACTTTGAAGATGAAATGCAACTATGATATAATTAGATTTGTGATCACCGTTTTTAATGGTTAAACATGAATGTCACCTCGGTGTAAATTATGGTTATCAAGTGATAGTGCTACCATGATGCAAGACGGGTGAGCAGCTATTAACTGAATGCTTCTGTACGAGGATTAAATGCTGAGACCAAAACTCTCATCTGTGAACTGTAAATAAACTGTATAAACTGTAATTAATATACATCGTGCAACTTGAATTGACTGTACATATATGATAAAATATATGCGATTCATACCTAAATATTAATTTTCGAACTTCAAATAAATACTTAAATTGGCGGTATTTTTAGGGATGGAAATGCTTTGGAGTATACACAGGCTGAGGACAATGGACGGAATGCTAAACAATAACCAGATTAGTGACAAGCTATCGAACGTTAGCCACGCAAGTTGTCGTATCTATTCAGTTCACAAAACACTTAATTTATGACTTTGAAAGTTTTGAAGATACCTCATAAAAATCGTCAAGTATTATGTAAGAATAATAAAACATATATAATTACCAACAGTTTAAGTACATATACATTTTGTCATTTCATTGTAAGGGTTTGCGTTTTAAGCGCGAAAGGGTTCTTTTTAAAAGACGAAATGTGATTAAGTTTTACAACTAATTAAACTGAGCAAATAGAAGAAATATATTTTGTGGACAACTCAAACATTTTACAAGTTTAAATAGAACTGAAACTGACCCTTTTTAATTTCGTTAAGTAAACACAGGAAATTGTCGTAATACGACTTGATGAAGTATTTTATCCGTTCTCCCTCGGGCTTTTTCCATTATAAGTGTTAACGGCCTACCATTGAAAAGACAGATAGATTTTAGATGAAAGGAAGGTAATCTGATAGAATTATACAAGCTATATTCTAATCATGTATCGGTGTGAAATTCAATTTCCATTCTTGTAATGGACAGCGAAATGTCGAGGTAACAAAATGGTTAACTTTTTTTATTGTAAATCATTCACACATGGTATGATTATTTGTTAAGTTTCTGCGGCGCTTGCAAGCTTCTGTGATCATGTATATCATATTAGTCGCATTTTTAACTGCTTAAAGTAGTAAGCGTCATTTAGATCCGAAATACAAATAATTATGTCAACAATTGCAAGTTCCAAAGTGGCACACAGCATGACTAGATAAAACCTATGATCTAGTGTCGAGTTTTTAAGTTAGATATATACGCAATAAAAAAATATTTTCTTCAATTTACGACGATTTAACTGTGATAAGCACGCTGCTATTTATACCAAATGCCTCTAAAATGAAACATTTTAAAATATATTTCCTTCGTGATTATTGTTTCACATGGAGCATGCATTAACGATGTCACCTACTGTAAATGAAAACTCATTAAACCTGAAGTAGTTAAAACACAACCTAACATGTCCTGCGACATCTCGGGGTAAAATTACTAACTGGGTATGTAAAGTACCTGAAAAACTACTTAACATCGCCTAAGAAATAAATGTCACATTTGTAATAGCATGAAATTACTCGCTGTAACTATCACACCTGCTACTAAAGTACATAAGAAAATGTCAAGAAGTCGAATGAACGAAAAATTCGGTAGCCACTAACAACCAGGTGTCCGGTAATTACCCGTACTTGTCACCGTTAACTTCAGGCCTCGGTTGGTACTATAAGGACGCTAGATGATGCAGAGTTACACCGGACATTTCATGATTATAACTTATGATACCGCATTAAGATTTAGTGAATGACCAATGACGTATGAACATATTATGGGATGCAGGAAGTACTCGTAATACGTCGGCTAGCATCCACCAGGGGATATTTTTAGACCTTCGATTTGAATAATCAAATAATACATCCAGCAGCGATACAACCTGGTTGTCGAAATTACTTGTCAGTCAACGTTTTATTCAACAAACACAAAGTGCTTAGAATTATAGCTGCAAGCTAGCACAATTAGTAAGATATTCTAAACTGTAGATTTTTAGCTAATTAAGTCTCGTGGTTTTAGGTTATTAGTAATACCTGGATAAGTCAAAATTATATGAATGTAGTAATACTGATGTCCTTATTCAATGACTGAACATAGAATAGAAGGACAAGCTTAAATCTAAGATTGTAATCTATAAGAACTATCTTTTTTGCGCCGAATTGCATAAAGGAACAGTTACAACTGTTCTGAGATTCTCACGAGTTTAGCTGAGACAGATATCAGAGTGAGGGTTTGTTTTATTATTGATCAAAGACGCCGGCCAATCTCTATCTTGTCCCGATATTCCTTTGATAAAATGATGCGTATTTCAATTGGATTACAGCCTTACCATCAATACCGAGTAATACCGAATAATCCAATTACCAAGCACACTCTTTTGGACATGATACAAGAATGAAGATATCGATAAACACAGAAGTAATCCGTTATACGATACCAGAATATTTGGCTAGAATAGAAAGATGAAGACATTCAAATAAATTCTGGGACTTCAAGTATTGTATTACATTAACATCATCTACAGGATAAACGTCAAAACGTAAGAAGTGTCACATGGGCTGGTAGATCTAGAAAATATATATTTTAAAGTGTATGCAGAATGTCTACAGTTCGTTGGAAGTGAAAGCTAAGTTCATGTATAACACATACAGTTTCACATAATATAAAACACTGTCGCACATATTATATATGGTAACACGTATAATACAACACATACTATAAAATATTGTCACACATATTATATATGGTAACACGTATAATACAACACATACTATAAAATATTGTCACACATATTGTATATGGTAACACGTGTAATACAACACATAATATAAAATATTGTCGCACATATTGTATATGGGAACACGCATGGTACAATACATATAATAAAATATTGTCACACATATTGTATTATGGGAACACGTATGGTACAATACATAATATAACACATGATATAAAAGTTATTGTAACATAATGTCTTGGTCAAATAATCAACAGTTACACAGCAGTACATTAGTGGTTTATCTAATTTCATAGTTCGTGCTAACAGAGAAAACATAATTGTTAATGTATAGACATAAAATGTTGGACGAAACTAGGCCTTTTTTCTCTTAGGATTCAAATAAGTGACTGTTGTCGCTTCCAAACCCATGAAATCGATGCTTCTTTTAGCCATTTTGAAGTAATTCATGTTTAAATGTTCATATTGCGAACTTCACGTGTGCTGGTCTGTATTTACCTGACTTATAAAAGAAACTTACTGCTCGTAATACTTACTACCAAATATAATTACCACAAATTGAACATACATTGTTTCTACATATATTTTTTACGTTACTTTGTCAATACAATATTGCCAAGAAAGCTTAATTTATAAATATCAAAATAATTATGAAAGCGCGATCTAAGTTTCCTTGTGTGAACAGTCAGCAACAAAGAAATATAATTTAAGTGGATTAATTGTATGAGAAACAAGATGACAGTGAAGTAGAGATACATAGACTATCAAATATAGATTAATGAACGTGTAAAGTTGCTGAAAACTTTATACAAATAAAGGGATAAGGGCTTAAGATAGGAGAAATCGGAGTTACTCTCAAAGCACTCAACTCCTTCTGTTGGACCACGATTCGAATTATTCGGAACCGTAATCACCGCTCGGTAGATATCTGCACTTTACTTTGATCGGGGAAATCCCACAAAGTCAGTTTATCGTCAATGTAATAGATACGTATTCAATGGATTTGTTCGCGTTTCTCTGATTAGCCGCCGAGATACGAAACTAAAATCAGGAATTTCTACATTTCAATGTTGATTTAACAGATTCGTTAACGGGACCTACTATTTTTGATTAAAATTTTAGCTTTGATTTGATAAATTTATACCTCACCGATCTTTCACACAGATGTTAGGAATGAAAGAAAAATTTATCAAAATGAAATCAGTCGAAATTGTTTAAAATTAAGGAATTTTTTTCATAACCAATTTTGACGACTGTACTTTTACATTTAGTATCCCAATTGAAATTATATACCCCGACATTTACTTTGAAACGAGGAATTGTTTTTGATGAACCCACCTGTCGCCGGCGATTTGTTTAAGTTATTGGTTGGATAATCTTAGATCAAAGAAGAATATAAACTGAAGATAGCGTGTGGTTGTAATCAACATTTTTTATCCATATAATTAACATATACAACGAAAAAATGGAGATTTATCGATTTTGTGTTATTTATTAGTTGAGCAGTTTGCTTCATGCTTTGATCAAAATGATAAAATATATAACTGTAGAATGTTTTGAAATTTATATCCGTTATGTAACTTGTTCACAAAATGAAATTGTTATTTGTTCATAATATTATTGTGTAACTTGCTCTAATATGATGGTGTAATTTGCTTAACAATTTAGTTACTACAAACGGGAGAAATGAAATAAAAAAACGAGATTTAGATCTCAGGAGAATATATTAATCATACCCGTACCTTACCAAAGATGCAGACGATAACAATCGACAGAGTTAGCGGGAAAATTATAATTGCACAAACACCAAACATTATAAAAACAGTATCTAAAAGTTTTCACTTCATTTTCAGACCAATCTGAGAAAACTTGATTTATCGATAAAATTCGTGATTAGAATTTGATCTGATTGTTTCAGTTCTAGCGTTTCCGTTCAGCGTCAAATGACGCCTCGCACAAGCTACGTGCCACGTGACTAGCACGTGTCGCTCGTGAAGAAAATCAGCGTTTCGTCGACAAACAGCGAACAGATTACGTTTTAAAACCAATGGACGTTGATCAAGCCATGATATCTGCTGTCAACATATCCACCACGTATCAAATGTGTTTTAAAAGAGCACCAGTTACAGTACAAAGAGAGGCTAAGTAGTGTGTGCTTATTATTAAAAGTTGCAGTGTCACGTTACATTATTGTTAACAGATTGCTGCTTGTATTTGTTAAGTTTACCTAATTGTTGTTGTTCTTGTGAAATTTATATAACACTGGTTCACTGACAAAATTCACCTCACAGTTGCGTATTCATCTGCAACATACTACAATGGTATGAACGTACGACAAACAAGCGATAACAACATACTGACATACCGAAATCTGTCCATATTTATTCCAATTATAAATAGTGGACAATTAAAAATATACATGGCAAAATATTTCATTAATAAATATTGCTTGCAATTCGCAAGTAAAAAACTGAAAATGAAACAGTTATAGAGTGAACTAATCTATCACTTTCAAAAACACGTATTTTTTGTTATCATAATTTGATTTTGCAGACTCTGTTTTATTTAAGCATTAATTTGTTCAACTCCGTGAGAAGTCAGTTTCTCAACAACGCGTAAAATGATGACGTCACTCGACAGAGGTCATGAATTCCAGTAATACTGTTTATGTTGATAAATACCACCCGACCCGGTTATGGGCTCGGTACGTGAAAGCTGAGATACAAGACGACTTGATCATTTACCATTCAAAGTTAGCGCCGTATTGACAGACCGCCCGATAAAAGTGTTAATCAAAATACATAAAGACGTCTTTTATCTCAAACTACCCTACAATGTCCCTAAGTAGCGCAGCTTTTCAACCGACAGTTTCTTTTATATTAAGATAATCTATAATTGTGAAAAATGAAAAGTTGACTTTCGGGAAATCATGATAAAATCCGTACCTAAGTGGCTTATACTTAATGTTGTATTTGATGAGCATAAATCAATGTCTTATTGCATTGAAAGAATTTTAGGTAGAGCAGAGGTTTCTCACATGCCGAGAAGTCTACATGAGTCAGACAACAATAACTCAAAACTTAATTTTGTATTTTTGCTTCCAGAGTACGTAGAACAATCAGCTCCACTGAAAATCAGTACCTGCCGATTTCAAAAAAATGTCATCAGCTCATTTAATCAGAACCTGCTGGTTTTTAACCACCGCTAGTTGGAAACATGTAATTGACGGCCGATATTTTTGTATGTTTCAATGCTTTAGTCCAACTATGCGTCCTTTAGCTAATACTGTTCTTGCTACAAATTAACATATACGACTTGACTCACAAAATACGCGAATTGATGAAAACGACGACGGAAACGTCACTCGATTTTTGAAGCCATCAAACAACGTGCTTTTTTTTGCTGAAAAGTTGATTCTAACAATTTAATAATTTTCGTTTACATAAAAACACGATTATGTAAGATTCTTTTTTTCAGATTCAGTTCATGAAGTAATGGATATAGCCAGTATTTAGCTGCATTAAACACGTGTCGGCTGCTACACGTGCTGGTTGGTAGACGACGTCTGATGATTGGAATCTTAGCCTATACAAAGAGAAGCCAAGCTATTAAAGACCCAAAGTGATGTAATACTTTATTTGAATAAGGTTGGTTTTACTATTATCCAGGGAGATTGACAGGTAATCCAAGAACGAGAACATCGCGTGAACAAATATCGTTACATGGAAACAAACCAAGGTTAAAACACCAGCGGTGTCCAATGACGTACCAAATATACATTCTCTGAACCTGTTCATGTCGTTAGGAAACTGAATAGTCAACTAGGGACATCAGCTATTGTTTATACGCTTTTAAATATTGAATAAATCTATATATCATCCGCTTTGCTATTACCACAATGTTCCATCCTTTTGTTTAATTAATTGGTCCCTTTTCAAAACTTGTCGTTAAATGATTAAGAGCGGCTGACATCTTTAAAAGCTAAGCGGCGTTAAACAAATCTAGTCTATTAAGCGAATAATGCGGACTGAAAACCGCTTTTCATCGTAATAATTACGGCGATTAACAGAACAATGTGTTTTTAAGATATGATCTACTATAATTGAACTAGAGAAGTTGAATTTCCATCGATACATGATGTAGTTCATTAGGAAACTGTAGAAGTAGAGCCATAAACATTGGAAATGTTGAAAATTACGATTCCCATGGCCACTGAACGACTCATTGGCGGCATTTATCTGGGTATGGTCTTAATTGAGCCGCTTTAAGACCATGAAAATCGTCGTATAGAGAGACATTATACAGAGGTTTATTCATATAAATCATAAATGATTTTCCTGTTGCGTCCAACATGTTGTTATTTGAAACGTTCGTACATTTTCAACGACCGTATTTTTAGAGATAGCTGCAAAAACATTGTAAATGGATATGTATGAAGATACAACTAACACTTGTTGCTTCGTTCGTTCACTTTGTTGTTCAATGTTTGCAATGCAACTATTTATTTGATTATTTCATTAACAAACACATTACCAGAAAACTTGGAATATTTGATCATTGAGACTAAGCATACACCGCCAAACGTCAAAAATTATCCCAGTGTGAAAGTAAAAAGCTGCATCGATTTTTCTACATTTTTTGCATGATTTCTAAAATGTATTGACATACTTTTAATTTAGTTTTACTTTGAATTTAGTTCAACAAATATAAATGCATTGTTTATATCTGAAATCAGGAAGTTCACCAGGAAAAGTGAAACCAAACATGTTGACTGACTACAACACTGGCACAAAAATGCATCGACATTTGAAACAGATCTACACCCATAATACGTATTAAATAATAGTTTTAAATTCATCACACATCGTTTTGGAATGTTTAAATGATATATTATTTATCACAATGTCAGAGAAAAAAATGATTCAACAATTTATTTAAATAAAACACGTTAAGTAATATAATACAATATAATTCAAGATTCAGTGATTACAACACAGTATCGAATTTCTAATAAACTCTACGATTCCATAAATTATTCGGTATTCAGTTACCGGAAAACTTGTTTAACTATTCCACAGATGTGACTCTAGAGACCACAACTTTATTCAGGTAATTATTCACCACGAATCAAAGTATTTATATCATATAGTCAGATTTATAATCTTTAATAAATAATGTTAACATTTTCATGAAAAAAATACCATTGTTAAAGGAAACTATAAAGTGGAGTTTGTCTTGTTTTAACTAACATCTACCTTGTAGAATGTTATAAAATAGCTTAATTTATAACTTACTCGCTGATACTTCGCATTAAACACATCTGCGTCTTTCTGTGTACGTAAGGAGGTACCTTACCACAAAACGGAACAGATCAACAAATAATGAGTAGACGTGCTTGATGAACTTTGATTTTTGGAAATGAGCGATCAATAAAAAGCTTATATTTGAGGAACACAAACCAAAACACCAGCTTTGTTGAGTAAAACATGTTATCGTAATTTTATTTAAACATCTACACCGAGCATGATCATACATGAAATAAACATACTTTATGTCTTATAGAAATGACAGCAACTTTAGATCTTGTTGCAATTTCATCAAACAATTCGGGGGCAAACTTTACAGCCAATGATTCCTTTTTCTAACAGAATACCATAAGTCACGCACAAATGGCGTTTAATTTCAGACTTGTTCTTTCAAAAGAAACCCATTTCAAAATATTCTTTCCTTTCAAGCAAAATTCCAAGACGGAACGAAAATTGTCCACAAATATTTGCCCAATCTCAAGAAATGAGAACCCATGATCATTTTCTTTCAAGGAAGACATTTTCGTGTTGATACTTCGTGTTAATAGTGTTACGGGGCCAATAGTTTATTAGATTTTATTTTCTGCGGAGCAGTATTCAAACAGCCAATCAAACAACTAATTGAGCGATACTTCGGAGTGATGATAATCCCGCAGAAAATTAATCTAAAATCACAATTAATCTAGTCTCGTCTTATTTATTGAGACAGTCTTTAATGTTGACCCTTCGAAGTATTTGATAACTTAAAAAATAAACCCACGGCGCCGATCATGATAAAAGGAGAGCTTTATTATGACTGATGAATTTGCTGCCATCCCCGACCACTTCGCGAAAATGACCACGTGCAATGAAATACCATGCGTACGGTTTCATACGACGGACAGCATTATAAGACCACATTCGTAACAGATCACATTTGTAACGGAAATCAAGCACATATGTAACATATTTTAAGACAAATCAGACCGACACCGATTTCTTAATTTACTTGTCATAAATTTGACGTGTTACACATTGTATAGATTGTTGCAAAATACATACACATTAATGCAGAATTGATAAGCAAGCAAGCTTATGTTTTCTGCAAACTGTAAAGGAATTATGGATAAATCTATTAATGATTTTTAACCATAATACTTAGTATACAGACCACATATTTCGATTCAATTCCACGCAAAGCTAATATTATTATCAACTTAAAAGCTGCTTAACATATCTTTCAGTTTAATTTTCAGAGGAAAATTATGAAACTTACATCCGGTTGACATTTGATATATAATACTTATACAATCTATATATAGATATAAATCAATTAAATAAGGTAAACACAACACCAGATAAAACACACATATATATCTGAATTAACTCAAGATTCTTTATCCACTTTAATTTGCAAAAAACAATTTCATTTAAGACTAAAACAACCATACATACAACGGCGATTGCCATACGGAAATATGACACCAGTATTAAGACCAAATGCTTCCTTCAAATATGGACTCTCCGATGCAATCATCATATTTCACCAACCTGTGTTTGCTAAATGATATTTATTGATATTCAAATCGAGATAAAAACCTTTAGCACCATATTTTTTCTTAATCTGTATCTTTGCACTAGTTTACACCGGTAATATTACAGAATATTAATTCAGGCAAGTCCCAATTCCCAAGAACAATGTCCTACCACTTTCACTCAACGCCATTTTAATCGAACGAGTCGGTCGTCTAATGGAGATGCGATTGTTTCATGTGGAAGCAGAAGCTGGTATTGAAAGGCGCTATTGTTCATCTGCCGCTCGCTGGTATAAAGAAATTCTCAGGAGATGAGGAAAATATTGTCACTGATGTTAATAATTTTATTCGAAGCCGAGGACGGTTTACCTAAATAACCCAGTTTTCAAGTGGAAACTTTGGCGCGATTTTACGCCTACTTCCGGTAAACATTAACGCCTCCATTTCTATTTTTAAAATTACCATTGATATTAAATGTTAACAATCAATTTAAATGTACAATATCTATGCTCAAATCCCCATTTACAGCATGATATAAGGAAAAATCAAAGTTTAATTAATATTGTTTAGTTCATACGGCACATTATTTATTACATACAATGTTCAGAGATACAGTTCTAATGTTAAAATCATAAAATCCACTTTCATATTTAGTACTACGTAAATAATCGATCGTTATTACAATACGTACAAGGAGATAAAATTGTCAAATATAAGTTGATCAACATTCCTCATACAGCAAAACCTCGATATTATAACCACCTGTGTACCAAATAAATTAGGATTGATTTTGGAGTGATCTAATTATCAAGTAGAAATACAACGGAAATATATACATTTACATGATAGAACTTGCCCGAAACTAAGTGCTCGTTATCATGAGGTGGTCTTGATATTTTTGTCTTTGACAAGTGAGGTTTTGCTGCAATAGGAACTCAGATATGACTTCTATAACACCATCAAAGGATGCTAAAATGAAGCCCGCACTTTGTGACATACATGCTTATCTGGAATACAAATAATTGAAGTACTGACCGTGTAACAAAATCAGAATAATTGAGAATGTAGAGACATGCTTCATGCTTACGGTATGGGCTGTTATTTCACTAAATGAACACGAGAAAACAAGGTCAGCATTGTTTGAAATGTTCTGTGTAAATATGAAATATGAAAGATCGCTTTGAAATTGTTTGTTATAATTTTGCTTAACCTTTTTGTTTCAACAGAATATCAGGACTGTACGGTGGAGAGCTTACCTAACTAGTACATCTAGCACCTACAAGTTTACATAACCAGTATGTACACCTGGTTACCTATATGTTTACCTAACCAGTATTCCTGGTTACCTATATGTTTACCTAACCAGTATTCCTGGTTACCTATATGTTTACCTAACCTGTACACCAGGTTACCTATAAGTTTACCTATCCAGTATACCTGGTTACCTATAAGTTTACCTATCCAGTATACCTGGTTACCTATAAGTTTACCTATCCAGTAAACCTCGCTACCTACATGTTATTAACTGTTCCCCATCACTCCATAAGCAATCGGTGACTTCCCTAAAATGGACCAAAATTGAGAGATACGTGACATTAGTTGTAATATCTGAACACCATCTACTTGTTTGTGTTTTCAAAATTACACTGTTTACTTGACCAAGTATCTATAGCAATTATGAATTCATTGATTGGGGCACAAATCATTATAGATCCATATGATATACAAAAAGCATACCTTTATAGACAAACGGTAGAAAACAGCACGTTGCTCTGGCATATTTTTCATTCTGCTTCACCGGTCAATTCAATACATCCAACACTACATGAATGCACATTCATTTTAACACCATACACAAATATTTAAATCCAACTTCACTTGAGAATATTTCAGGTTCTGTGGATCATTCTTAAACGTATTCTTGTAGTAGTTTATGAAGTGTATAATATATATCCAAGACATCTGGAAAATAAATGAATAAATAAATAAATAAATAAATAAATAAAAATAAATAAATAAATAAATTTAGTTTATAGCCTGTTCAGGCTTCAATAAAGTTGATGTTCATGTCTTTAAATAATGATGGCGATAATGATGAAAATGCTGCTTCTGAAGATCATGACAACAAAGATGATAATGATGATGACGTCAGTTGTGTTATTAATTGCTTTGCTGTCGCTTATATTGGTGAGGTTTGATTTTATGCAGCCCGCATAGCTCAGGAGGAGTATTAGGCCTGCACATCTTGTTTACGAGTTCGAACACTGCATGCGGCAGTATATTAGGATTTGGTCTAGGACGATTGGTCCTCTGCCATTGATCTGGCAATTCCTAAAAGAGGACGAGGTCAGTACTGCCACAGAATCAATGAAATGGTGAGGTTGACTGTCCGTCGGTATGTTATCACAGGCATAAAACCCGTAAATTTACAAAACACAATTTATTTATTTATTTGCATTTAATTTTATTCAATTTTATTAACATAAAAAGTGTATTTTATATCTATGAAATAAGCTAATTATATATCCAAAGACATTGTTTATGCAGAGTATTTGCAAAACTAATGTTCTTTTTAATCGTCTTTTTTAATCAATGAATTCCTTATCAGTCATTTAGTTGTGTTCATGTTCTACATGCATTTTTTGGACTGAACCTGTCTCGTTTATACTGAGGTATACTACAGATAACTTTGAACAGAAAAGAAATATATTACTCTTAATATCAGTATTCAATACATGTATATTATAATGTTGTGACAATTAAATATGATTTGATTAAATGGAAAAAAATTTTGGCTAATAATGATCATATTTGATATTCATAGGTTTTCAATCATCAATAAAACCAACCAAAATGGTAAATTACTAAAGAAAAAATATCAACGAGGTAATTAGACGTACAGATTGAAGGATCTGACAACGGAAAAACCATCATGATGCATAAAAATACAATTAGTTTGTTTCCATAAATGAACGGCGAATTCTTAATTCTATGGTCTATTATTTAACTAGAAAGACGTGGCATCTGCTTCTATTGTCTGAACAGTTCTGCCACCAAACAACTTGAGATGCGTTTTTTCAATAAAACGCTAAATAAATCAACAATGTTTGAAATTACGTGTATTTAAATTTCAAACAAATGAAAATCAAATGAGAAACAAGCTACTCTTCAAGAAGCAGTCACAGAAAGCGTTCTCTCGCATTCTCCACCCTAATTATGTAAAATAACAAATTTAGGCTTCTGAGAGGTCGCAAAAGTGTCACCAAAGTCATTGTTAGTTCTTGATTTATACAAAATAATGGAGAATAGGAGATCGGGACTTCCTATTTGAATTTGTTGCCCAATCTTACACAAAAAACATTAAACGCATTAATGAGCAGGAATCAATCGGAAACCAGCAGGTGCGCGTAAGATTACCCACAATGCTTTTCGGTTGCTTTCAATGGAGGACAATAGAACTCTGCACACTTATAATTACGTATTTGTAACCTGTCATCGTGCTATACAGAAAGCAAATTTATTGGGAAGAGAAGCAAATGCAATTTACGTAAAGGGCTGTAATTATGGACAACTTAAATTTGCGCCCCCTTCAAAATGGGCGGGGCTATTTGATTCTGACATCCTCATAGCGGAGGAAAATGTTAGAAAATAGACCGCAAGTGAGAACTGGCAAGAAATTTGATATTTGATTAGATTCAATTGATAATTTGATCCGTAAAATCACCGTATTGAATGAACAACACCTTGATAATAATGACAATGCTTGCAGGAATTGAACCATATCATGTATGAAGACCACTGCAATCCAAATTACACATGATACACTTACTGTGGAATGGATATAATGTAAATCACCACCAACTCTATGAACATAATCAATCTAAAAGGAGTGCGAAAAACTGTCCTATGAAAAAACTCTTTGATGGTAGTCAAAATTTTTATCAAAGTTTTGTGGTGGCATAATAAAGTGATATTTGTCGGCGTATATACACCTACAAACATACATACATATGGCGTGTAGACAGTACTAGATACATGTATACAATATCATATATGAATGTAGATAGTACTAGATATATGTATACAATATCATATATGAATGTAGATAGAACTAGATATACGTATACAATATCATATATAAATGTAGATAGTACAAGATATATGTATACAATGTCATATATGGGTGTAGATAGTACTAGATACATGTATACAATGTCAAATATAGGTGAATATAGTACTAGATATATGTATACAATGTCATATATAGGTGAATATAGTACTAGATACATGTATACAATGTCACATATGGGTGTAGATAGTACTAGATACATGTATACAATGTCATATATGGGTGTAGATAGTACTAGATACATGTATACAATGTCATATATGGGTGTAGATAGTACTAGATACATGTATACAATGTCATATATGGGTGTAGATAGTACTAGATACATGTATACAATGTCATATATGGGTGTAGATAGTACTAGATACATGCATACAATGTCATATATGGGTGTAGATAGTACTAGATACATGTATACAATGTCATATATGGGTGTAGATAGTACTAGATACATGTATACAATGTCATATATAAATGTAGATAGTACTAGATACATGTATACAATGTCATATATATATGTAGATAGTACTAGATATATGTATACAATGTCATATATTGGTGTACTAGATACTCGTATATGATTCACTTGTCTTGTCAATAATTACCCAACAAGGCAATGATCAACAGTCAGTGAAGACAGATTTGCACAGAATTCAACTACCCTGACAGAAATATCTATGAACGTACAATTGAAGATGTATCTAATAACGCTTCAAAAACAATAACTAGTAGGAGAGGAAGACAAATACATATACGAACATAGAAACGGTGTAACCTGAACGTAATAGTTAAAACTATAACCCATCCTCTATTCTCCATGTTACTAACTTCAATCTGGTCTTTTACGGATAAAACTTCGTACATTAGAAAGGGTTGCACAAACTTAACAGCAAACCAGTTTCATAGCATATCAAAGGTCCAGCAATCTCTAGGTATGATATATCAGATATCTACAGTCACAATAGGGTCAGATCTCTACTGAACAAGAATGTCAATGAGACGTATTGGCATATTTTTTCTATGATACTTGTAATTATTAAAATCCAGAATAATCATACAATGTAGTAAAGTCAAAGTTATGTATTATAATAGAGTACCAATCTATCATCGATGTGAATAGCTACACTTCTGATGACGCTGATATTGTCGTCTACTTAATTATACAAATGATGAGATACAATACCAAAATATCATAATTATCCTCCGTGTTGCTTATTGCCCACAGCGGGGCTAGTGTAGGATTTCCCAGAAAATTAAGCTAATTGAGCCAATATTGTGGAATACCGCGAGGAAAACGTTTTTTTATTGTTTTTACATGATTTCTCCTGTCGTGATACGAGATGATATTCCTCTGTCAGACTGATGTTATAACTGAATCAGTAACATATTCTTTATGATGACATTAACTGCATAATTACACACAATATGTGAATTAAACGGGACGACACAATTGGAATGCCGGAGTTGAACGCAATTTATTGTCTGCGCATGCGTAAATAATGTAAAAGGGATATATATACATCATCTAATGGACGTATAAGTTATTGGTTTATTATTGGCATGGAGGTGTTTGAAACCTACGAAAAATCATCTAATTTTGTCTTTGCTTTTCATAAATTAAACACAATGGGCTAGTCACTGAAATCAAGATGATTTCGGACCGAATGTCTCTTGGTAACAACAACATCATTGTATACTAGACATACAAGATGTCATGTCACACGTACAGTTAGACATTGTCCTATACCAGACATACTGTAAGATCTTTGCATTCTGTCAAACCAGCATCTTCTCATTTGCCTACATACAATTACACTTTCAGGCCTGTGACGAGCAGTAGGCTAATATAATTATCTGAGAGAGGTAATTGTAGTTTTTCCTTCCTTTAGGTACATATATATTGATATCATATCCTTGTTTTACTCCCAATATAGAGTGCCGTAAGTACAACATTGCTAACATGTACTCTAAACCAAGATTCCTGACGACTCATATACCACAAAATCTGGTCTAAAATACGTTCAATAGTCATGGCGAGATTCGTTCCGTGATAATGAAATGATTTATCGCGATCGTCCCACTAAAGCAATCCCATGATGCCAGAAACAATATGGCGGACATGAAATCAGGAGATAATGGTCGTGATTATTAATTTTCATCACCATTAAATCACAGCAAATTGCCAAGAAACATCGCCATAGGGCAGTTATTATGTCTAAGAGGCCGAGCTGGTGGCGATAAATGCATTATTGGTAATTAAAGTTCCCGGAACAATCCTATTGTTGTTCATATACATTTCAACAGCTCCACCAACATGTTATCACCAAATTCCGACAAACGTTGAATTAATAAATATTTGGTCCAACATTTGCAGCATTTATTAAATACTATCCAAATGTTGTCAGCGTTCTGAAAATAACGTCAGTGAATCATTCAAGCGGGCTTAAACAAGACAAAATTGAATTTAGAGCATTTAAATATTTTTTTCATGAATTAACGAGTTTGTCCATAAACGGACATCACATTTCGTTTGCCGAAATGAACCACCTCAAATAAAAAGTAAGATGTTTGTGACCAGATGGAAACATTGGATTATTCAAGGGATACATTCTGCCCGCTTAGCACAGTTGGTAGAGCATTAGGGCTTCGAACCGTGGGTTCATTAGTTCGGACATAGTAGTGCGCAGCGCATGTTCACTGTGGTGACTTGACGGGAGACAATTTTCCTATGGTCATTCGTTCCCTATCACTGATCATTTATGGCTGTCAAAAATTGCATCGAATCATTATTGTATCGTAGCCGTCCAAATTGTTAGAAATTCTCTGATACACATGTATATTTTGTATATTCGACACTAGTTTGAAATTTTAATATGGAAACTCAGTCTATCTTTGTCGTTAGGTTATTACCATTTGCTATTATTCAGATTTAAACATTATTTAGGAATATGAACTCGCGGCAGACAAGTTCTTTTGTTTTATCCACTGGATATTGTATTCTGACGTCAATCTGCGAGTTCGTGGAACAATGGTTTTCTACCATTTAAATGATCTATGACACAGAACAGTCTACAGGGGTAGTGCTTGACGTCAAACGCATGAATAAATTAGACCAGCACATCTCTTACATCGATAAAAGATATCCCTCAACGATTTAATCACGTATTTGCACCATCATAATTTCAATATCGTAAAATTAACACATAGACAGTGCATATGATACTTCTAGCAACAATGTGATTAAAAGTGAGATCGTTACCAATATTCTTGATGAACAAAGTGTTATTAGCAAATCATTTAATAAGTTCATACATTTCCTCTCAGTCTCAGGATATTATGTGATAAATTCTCGCATGTTTTCACGAGTATATTGATTTGTGAGCTAACCAGAATTATATATTAAAAGTTATGGCGTGGTGCATTGTAAATTGTGTTGATGACGTCATTAGGCTAGAAAAATAGTCATTTTTACGGTTACTTGACAAAAGGTTAGGGTAGGTAGGTCGCAAAACTTTTCTTAATTTTCCTAATTTTTCTAAGCATACCTTTCGTACTATGGAGGTATGATTCGTCCCAAAACATTTTCGAACTTTGGATTTTGCTGTGAGACTATCTAGAGTCGTCGCCAAAATATAGGGACGGACGGGTTACTACTTTGTCTGGCCTTACAAATATTTCAGTCATCACAAACTATTTATCATGGGAAGAATCATTTCATAGATCAAACGTAAAGAACAACAGTTATTACCAACAACTTCACATAAAGCAGATTAATTATAAAAGTATATGATTATTGTAGGAGCTTTGTTTTATTTCAAAACAACCATCACATACAAACAGTTGCAAACACATAAATCATAGCTGCAATAATTTATTTACCTTGATCACACACATTTGTTTCCTATCTCGTTCAAATTGAGAAAAAAGTGACCAACAATTGAAACTAAGTGTTTAATGCTCAGGAACAAGAAATAAATCAAGAGAAATCAATACTTACACAAGTTAAGCATACTGAATTATAAATACAAGTTTTGTCAAGTGTTATTTGTGCATGAATAAACGTAAAAATGTTCACATTCTATCTGTTGGTGCTTACCGAGCGACACTAACTATTCACTAATATCACCTGAACATTAATTGCATACGAATAACAAACTACAGTTTTACTATACATGCTTACTACTCATCTTCTACAAACTAATAACGCACTAACCACATACTAATTACACATGAAGTACGAACTAACAACACAAACTGCACTATAATTAAGCACTAATTACTCACTAATAAACAAATGACTACAACCTAACTAAACATTAATTACGCACTAACTACACACTAATTACACATTAACTACACACTAGATGCATAATAACTACACAACAACCACGCGCTAGGTGCACATGAATTAGTCTCTACATACAACAAATCACACACTAATTAACACAAACTTCACACTTATTTCATATAAACTGATATACACTTACTGCTTATAAACTGCACACCAACAAAAGGAACGACTAGGTGTACACACTAAATACACAATAATTACGCACTGGCATACAAATCAAGATGGAAATAGTTACTTGTCAAATTATAAATATAATTTAAAACTCATTGGGACATTTTTCCAACAACCTAGTTTGGGAAAACATATGTGTAATGTTCGTATGAGACTTGACATGAACTTCGGCATAATGAATTCCAAACATACAAACACTCAGATAGTTTTATCTTTTTATCTTGGAAATTCATTCGAGTCACGAAATGATGTACGCCATTATTAGTTAAGAATAAAACATTAAACTGTTTAAACAAGTTATCTTTTACGTGTCAAAGACGATTAAAGAGATCTTATCGATATTAAAATACCGATGTACATTCAAATTTGTAAATGACATTACATTTTTTTTTGCATTGAACGAATCTAAACTATTTATCCGTCGTTTTACAATGATTTATACAAGGCTGGATAATAATGTCCGGTTTGACTCGCACAAGTCCCTGACGATGCAGCTAACCCAACAAATTGACATTTATACTTGTGTTTTATCAATCAACACGACTAGACAATATGAAGATACATTGTTCATTTACAAAGCAACAGAAACACATATGTATGTATTATTATTAATTGGTAAAATGTCTGAAATTGAAATACAACACCATTCGTCTGAGAGTCAAAACCCCGCAACTTAACATCTAGTGCCATTAAAATAAAAAAACACTTTTTGTACCGCTAATAAAAAGGAATCGTCTATTGTCGTATTGAACTTTTTATGGTGATTCATTTGATATGCTGTAAATGAATCTTGAAAAAATGTGTTCTTTCACACCATATGTTTAGGGTTCTTTTAAGAGAACACATACATATATATATCACTGATCTTTTGTCCATGTGAGTTCTATTTCTAGTCTGGAAAGGTTTCATATAACCTAATATCTGTTATTTTTCACAAAGAACTAATGAACCCAACATATCTGTGTGCATCTGTGTTCACCAAAAAAAAATTTGAAATTCCGTTCAAAGTATGGTTTGAATGGAAGAAACAAAATACTTTATTTGGTGCAATATGATACCGTACACTAGAAGGATTCAATACTACCTCAACACTATTAGTTCTACAAACTATGTATCAATAAGACACAATGAACGATAATAGTCATTAAATAGATTTCGGTCGTTTTTTAGATCCGCATATTTGTATTTTACGTGTCTCACAAATACGAATAGATTATCTATTTGGGAAATAATGTGTTGACCTCGGCTTAAAAGGACTATTCAACTTCTACTCAATACACAATTCATTACCCAACAATATACTAGACATAATATTCATACAAGAGTACAAATTCATTCAACATGAATATAATTGACTATTATTCCTAAAGTTTAATAAGTAAGCTTACTAAATGAATGAAAATCAATTTCTATAACAAATTTAACAATGACATGACCTTGGACGAAATGTCAACCAAACAGTGTAACATTTTATCTTGAATAGATACAAAATGCAGTCGAACTATGACCTATACAGATGATTGTGTAAATTTGAATTTAAACATATTACTCATGTACATTAACCTGTCGACATCAAAAAGATGTTATGGTTATTTTTCAATGTATTTTTCTGTTTTAAAACACACAATTTCGTGCGTTACATAATATATTATACATCGACGTTGATTTCTGTAAACATGTTCTTCTCCATGTATTATCCTGTATTTTATAACAAACCCTTTCCAGCCCTTATCAAAACTACAATGCAAATTAACAAAATGCCGAAACCAATAACTTCCCACAGAATTAAACAACATACGGATAAAACTATTGATATTATAGAATGTTGATATGCTAAATAGATGGAATATTTGTATCAGACTCGAAATCTTAAAACGCTCTGGAGAAATATAATCTATTAACATGGCCTTTTCTTTGATTTGACTTCTTAAAACTCAATAAATTTGTTTTTAATGCAAGAAGCGACAACGAATAGCTATTTTGCATTCTATCACCCTACGTTTATTATTCCCGAAGGAAAGCAAACTACAATTCATTTAATTACAAATATTTCTCTGAGGTTTTTGTTTCTATGATTTTAGCTCGAGTTACGTATAACTTGTACGACGGTCTCTACACTTTCATTTATTAATTTATCATATCAGCCGACCAACAAATATTCATTATATGTTGTGCTACGTTATAGCAACCCCATGGGACCAATCTATCGCTGAATGATCCAATATTTGACAGAGAATTTTCAATTTAGGTTGACCCACGTATTTCTCGTTCGGTCGCTTGTATCGAGAAAAGCTTTTCAGAGCGCCCATCTATCGGAAAATTTCACCATTGCGTTTTTTGACGCATTTCCTCGTATTGAATGAAAGATATTTGACGAGTTTGATTTAGCGATAAGTTTGATGCCTTTATAATGAAAATAGACTTCTTCTTGCCTTCCACTTGTGTCTCTATGTGGTACATAACGTCCTGACCACATGTTTGAGGACTGATAAGTATTGTATGAACGGGAAGACAAGAATGTTAAATGGACGTTTTTTTCCATATTGTAGCTCATTTACTTGTGTAAAACTGTATTATGAAGAGATTTTCTTAAGTTATGTTCGTACCAAATTTCTTCGCTGAGAAGAAGTACCTTTAAGGCGCTCAGTGTAATTGCTAATTCACGTATTTGTACGACGGACAAAAATCAAACAAAATAAGATTTTTTTCATTTCTTCTCAAGTGTACATATTTTTGATTCCCTCACTGATTTACTAGATAAGTATCCTGACTAACAGTCAATCATACAACTTTTTTTTACACAACTAAATACTGATCAGTTTTACTCTGTTATATGATCCGCAACTTTTAATTATTATTCATTACCTACACTGACGTGATATAAAACATAAAATTGATAAGAATAGATTTTACTAGAATAATTCATTTCATACTCAGTTCATTAAAATGGTTAAAAACTCAATTCGTTTCATTAACCACTTAAACACCCGTGTCGTTATAAGACATTGAGAATGGTCGGATGTTACGGTGAATAATTTGTTACCACGTATCGATACGATCTCAGCGCGTTTCTTGGGCTTAATTTATTTTCGGCTGATGATCAAGGGAGGAAGACTGGCTCCTGGGCTCTGTTCTCATGTCATACATACCTTAAACAAATCTGATATTTGAGTATGTTCCAATATTTCATCTGATGTACTTCTGTAGAAATACTGTATAATTATAATATTAATGTTTATTTTCATTCTTGTTATTTTTATTAATATCATCACCATATGAATCTTCAGGGTTATCTTCTCACTACGTCATCAGGTTGGAATATTTTATATGAAGTATATACTTCATCAGGTTGGAATATTTTATATGAAGTATATACTTCATCCGGTTGGAATATTTTATATGAAGTATATACTTCATCAGGTTGGAATATTTTATATGAAGTATATACTTCATCCGGTTGGAATATTTTATATGAAGTATATACTTCATCAGGTTGGAATATTTTATATGAAGTATATACTTCATCAGGTTGGAATATTTTATATGAAGTATATACTTCATTAGGCTCGATGTCGGTCATTTTCAAACCAGTGTATAAATTGAAATAGATTTCAGAGTTAAATGGAACATGATTTACTGTATTCAGGGGGTCCTAATATTACAGATCCACTAGTAGTTGATGTTTAGGGATTCCGGTTACATACAACTCCTGTAAATGTTGCCTAAAATATTCGTTATTCTTCATCATGAACTTCTTAACATATAATAACACTAATACTGACACGAATCAAAAGTAGACAAATCAACAAAACTAAACAACCAACAAATTATTGTAGAATTGCTTCCTCAACATAAACTAATTTTAAACTAGACGTGAATAAAATTATCCACACTTAATTCATTGGTGGCTGTATATCGAATGACTGAAGCCAGTCTATAGCTGGACGAAATATCTTAAAGATGATCGGGATAGTTAACGTGAGACTTATCAGTTACAGTTGGTGAACATACACAAAGCATGCCCAAAATGTTGATAGCATCTTCGTGGCCGTATATGAGAAATTTAATACCGAGCAAAATTTAAGCCCAAATTGTCGGGGATTGAATTCTGTCAGAAAAGTTACGGACATGAGTTTTAGGTGGGAATGTTTCTTGAAGACGATAGAGCAGTATAACATGCTGTCAGTGTCGTTGTAGACATTTGTGAAGTATTATAGAAACTAGACGAAGTGGTAAAAGATTAAAGCTGCATGCTTAAATGACCCTGAATTCGGATGTTGCGTGTTTTTGTATACACTGCTGTATAAGATTCATGCGTCCATTGAAAGACTTTACTATTCAATACTCTCTCTTTTCAAATGTTGTTGAATGGACTAACGGTCTTATTCTTCATTTTTCCGTTATCCTTTTCAAAAAACGCATAAAAGATTGAAAGGAAGAATAAACAAATATGATGTTTTATAGCGTTTGGAAACTAATAGAAATGACATAAAATGCATTTAAATGTCTCGGCTAACAATCCGATAAAAATGAAATGAACAGATAATAAAATGATGTTGTATGAATTATTTTATGATTTCAAATAGATTTAACAATATCAAGTGCTGGCAGATGCTAGATATATTATTTACAAAATATACATGTATACATTGGCCATATAATAATATTTTTCTAAAGCAATATGAAAAGTTAATCTCATGACTAGAACATATGATGCATTGACTATACCAGGGTAAACTGAATTTAGCCATTTAAAATATCTGGAATGAATAATTTGACGAAAATGATGTGCTTTATGCCAACCACTGCTTTATTAATCTCGTATGCGTGGTAACCATGAGCGACAAAAGTGGAATGAAATATTTCAAGTGCAAAATTATGAGTTTTTAAAACAAGGCAGTATATACATTAATGACAAGTGAACTAATTTGACGGTTATTAGAGTATTTGTATTCGCGTTGGAATTTTAGAGTTATTACAAAATGAATAAGCTTGAGTATTTTGGAGGATAATTTTACAATTATGGCAGTCACAATAATGATCAGGATAATAATTTCTCTCTAATTATATAAATTGTAAGACGAAATGTTGCTTTAAATGGTATAAGTACCGAGTTTCAATGTCAAAATATTTTTGGCTAAAGTTGAAATTCGCGTGACTAAGGGATGTCTATTTCACCTCTGACTGCGTGTGGTTTTTACCTTACACCAAAAAGACAACAATCTAGCACAAGGATACTAATTACCTGTAATTTAAGTTAATCTGATTGTTCCTGATGCGGAACTTTTTTCTTAACAACAGATGCCCATTGTCTCAGTGCAGAGATGCGTTAAGCAAACATCGGCTGTGGGAAGGAAATTCACAACTTCAAGCAGGAGCATGATACAATCGGAAACAGCACAATATCAACACATAAACCCGTACAAAAATGTCACATTTACAGGATATCAACAAGATGTCAGCTTGTCTAAGACTGAACCATTAAACACTTACCGTCCCGTGGCGTCATAATTCAATGAAAGTTCACAATTTATCTAAATATTTAAACGAAATGAGAATAAAATATTCTATCGAGTATTCCAGATGTCTTGGAAGTGGAAAGGTTAAAGATATAACTCAACGATTTCAAAGACATGTTTAGCTGTCGTACTTACTTTTAATTAACATATAGATATAAATAACGTTAAATAATGTGTGTTGTGTCAACGGGGTATGCTTCCAATATAAAACGTGATGTTGAGTTTAAAGTCAAGCCATGTTAATGTGATTCCAGAGAGGCCGTACATGTATCTTGATCAATATTATGGTTTCAAGCATTTTCATCGGAAACATGAACAATATTTAATACCACAGGTATCAACGTATCAAGCGCGTATAGTATAGTATAGTATAGTATAGTATAGTATAGTATAGTATAGTATAGTATAGTATAGTATAGTATAGTATAGTATAGTATAGTATAGTATAGTATAGTATAGTATAGAGAACTTAACGATGTCGCAATTCACATTTTTATTTTGTGATAGAAATGGGATATTGTCAAATAATAACATTTCATGAGCTTATTCTTTGGATGAAATCATAAAATTGTGAAATTTAGAAGCTTACGATTTCAAATTTCAACGATTTTGACACAAACATAATATCGAGCTATAGTTAAGTTCACGATTTGAAGGTTATGAATTGTACAAGTAGGAAGGACATTTACAAGGAAACCACTAATTCTCTGAACGTGTATACATTCTTACATTTCGTTAGGTTCATCTGAGAATTACACAGCACGTTGTTAGTTAGTCTTTGGTGGAGAGCTGGTTGAAATAGTCCTACCTTCGAATATAAGTGAGCTGCCTACGTCAAAGGCAAACGAACACATGCAATATAAGCATACAATCACAAGATACTGGTCGATCAACGTGTTAACATGTGAGGTAACTTTTATTTTATGTTCACCTATTATAATATTTTTTCCTTCTGTCTTAATGATGAGAAAGTTACGTACATTTCAACATATCTCATACTTTTGAAGAAAACCACAAATATGTGTTTAAATGATGGCTTATATCGTAATAAAACGAAGAAAATGAGATTTTATTACACGTCCACATATCAACGTAAGGCATTCTGAATCCATTGAATCAAATTGTTGTCAAAATCGTGATATGATCAAAGACAAGATGAGAACAATCTCTTAAACGTCTGTCATTGCTGGAAATCCCTTTCATTAATACTTTGCATAATTGTTGTAATATGAAAGCCATTCACATAATTAAAATAAATTATTTATATGCAAAATAGAAATTCTCTCAAATCAACCCTTTAAGGGAAAATTCATTTTACTTTTTAATTCAGCTAGGCACCTGTTATGAAGTCGTAAGGGTCAAAACTGCACTACAGCTGTTTGCTTCAGCTGGTCGATGGCGTGCGCATGCGCAGAAGTAAAATCTTAAGATTAGGTTTCTTGAATCCGTTTTATATATTCAATAATGCTAATACTTCCTCTGTCACTCTTCAAAGACGCTTATTCATTCCACGCGAAATATAATAGTTTCTTAGAAACTTTTACAGCATGTATCGCATTATTATTATGGTTAAATAATTTATATAATGTGTCTGAATGTTGTAAAATGTACATAAATACGTTAAACAAGCGACTGCAGGATGTTTTAAATGCAGATAGAAAGCGTAAATGAACTCCATTAATTGTGCAACGTGTACTTGTTGACAAATATGATAAACAGGTGGTTGATATTTTATGGCTAAATCAACGGTCTGTGGAAAACAGGATATCATATATATATCATGGGTACTGTTTTTACAATAGGGTCTTCACAAAATAACAGTCACCCACATTCTCTGACAGTCAGTATTTCCCACTTACATAATAACCACGCCGAAACATCGACTTACGATGTCAGGAAAAAAACGATCTAAAATCAATTTCTTTAATATAAGTGCATAGATGTTCATATTGCTGACATCCGATCTGAAAGTTATAGATGAACACTTCACATGAGCCATGCTATGTAGGTTCGATTTTTAACAATGAAGAATGCAAAGTGCAACATCAAAACATATATTTAAGATCAACAGTTTTTTTAAATGGTGTCCATTATAATTTTGGTTTCTTCCGTTCTTACAGACCTATCATTTCGTATTTTTCTCATTATTTGGCAGTTTGACACTTCATAAATATATCACGGTGATTATCTAACTCAGGAATCAACAACGAAATATTAAATTTCAAATTAATGGTTTGTCCTGACTGTTCTCGTTATTATCTCGTTTTTGGGCGAGACTTGTCTATCATACCGAAAAATATGAAAATTACTGCGGGCTATGAAACTTTAATTTATTTAAACGTTATTTGAACTCTTTGTCGTAGAGAGATAAGTAATAACACGTCTGTTTGTTACATGTTCAGTCTTCATAAAGTCAACACATGTTTGTCTTAAATACGGTGAATTTGTTCTTAAACAATGACAACTGTTTATATGACATTGTATAATGAGATTCAGGATTTCTTTGTCGCCAACAACTTGTGAATAGACATATCTAGAAAACAATCGAGATATTTCTCGACAATATTAAAACAAACGCAGTATGTCTGTTAGTTGGAGTTGTCATTTCTTGCAGCAGCTTGGAAGATCACTCGTCACTTTATATAAAGTCGATCACAATCAATCAACTACATACCACTTATCAATCATTTTATGTAAATGTACATACTGATTCAGGCGAGAAAACAGTACTTAAGAAAAAAATACAGTAAATGTTCCTGTTGTAACAACAACAATGATATTATAGAAATAATATATGTATAATAAGGTATATGTATTTCAAAAATAATTTGAAAATAATACAAACGTTAAAATAGCTCATTTATATCATTATTATGTTCTTACACGTATCTAATAAACGGTAATCATTTGACTTGATGTATAAATTAAATTTTCCGAAATTAGATCTTTAGAACTTGAAAGCTGTTGCCGACGTCAAGAATTAATTATACGGGTTATTTTACCTCGCCCTGATGTTGATAAATGATGGCTTCTTGTTTTAGGCCAACCGTCATTATAAAGACATAAATCATTAAAACAACTTGAGTTTTTCGTTGGCGTTTAAGAATATAAGAGTCGCCTTTGATATGAACGACATCAAACATGCCCTGCTGGGAACAGAAATATTTTCTATCACTATGACTCCACACACCATGGGTGATATACGCTCATTTCAATCTTACAGAAATACCAACTATTTGGAAATCATTATACAGAACTTCAAATTTTAGGTCGAGTGAATCTCCGACGAGTGTCATGCGACTCCAGGGGTTTGTCATGTGACTCACCATTATTTTTTCATGTGACTCGCCAATATTTTCTATGTGACTCTCCGAAAATAGCCATGACTCTTTAGTAATAGTCATGTGACTTTCCGATAATGATCATGTGACTCTCCGATAGTTGTCATGAAACATGCAATACTAGTTAGGTCAGAATTGTATAACTTTTATTCTTGGTAGTAATAAACGTGATCTAAATGTGTTCACACGTCACTAATTTCTTGATTTCACATCATTTGATGCTGAGATTTGAAACAGGCGGTAATAGAACATACCAAGTAAATACACGCTGTACATACAGTAGTTATGTTACAATAATGTTTAGAGAATTTTTAGTTTCGCGACGGCTATATTTAATATACTATTAAAATGTTGAATAAATCTTCTCATTTGTGATATTTTCTGTTTTTCCCTAAATCTCATTACGACATTAGACTCAGAGTCACGTGATTAAAACATTTTCTCTAATTGAAATTCTACTCCCAGACCATTTTATTCATTTGCATTCTCTCAAACTGACACCATATTACCATACCGTCATAAGACCTAAGATGATCAGCATTAACGTAATTAGCTGAAGCTCACGTGTTGTACAACACGGATCAGAACAAGACAAGTTTTTCTCATCCAATCTATCTGAAGTCGCGGAAGATTTGTTCATTGAAGTGAGAGCCACCGACTGTAGAAACATATGACAAATTGAAAACTCCATGACTACATCTGTTTTCCGGCACTAATTCATATTTTATTGTTTTACGTTACCCACAGATGTCAAAGCAAATTAATAAGACTGCGCTTCTGATTGGAAGAAACATGTATTTTAGTCATTATCACGACAATGTTTTAATTACGCTATCACCGTAAATGGAACACAGTACATGCGGAAATAAAATAGTAAACGATTGATGATGACAACATTATACGAATCCAATAAAATATTTTATATCTTTATTTGGTTACTAACACAGATAAAATGAAAAAGAGTCCAAAGTCACAAAGTACTGGGTTATTTTTACCGCAAAAAGTGATTTCCAGAAATGAAACAAACCATTGTTTGAACTGATAAATAAACAAATGTAAATTATTTAACCAATAAAAACAATATATTTAGACATCCTAACACCTGTACTTCTATATTGCTTAAAAACTTTATGATTAAGTTTACCGGAAAATAAACAGGTTGTTTTAAATAAAGTAGAAATATGAACGGATAATTTCCCTTACTAAATGTACAATAACTCACAAATATTTGTAATAAGACATAACAAAAAAATGCTAAAGCGTGAGGAAAGCGTATACAGCCATTGCCAAACACGCGCTTTGAGATGATGAAGTATATAATTTGTAATACGATAAACACTTAAAACCTGTCAGGCAAAATAGTACACCGTAATATTGGGTGATTAAGTCTAAAATGCATTTAAAACTTCAAAAATAGGAAGGTACACCACGACAAACCCATAAAGGCTTCAAACAAAAGGTAAGGAACGGTGTCCGTTATGAAACACTACCCCGTGAGAATCACAATCCGTATAACGGGTCAAAGATAGATAATGCGATAAAGCTGGTTTGGCGCCAAATGGAAATAGAACGACACAGTCTTTTGAAATTTCATCCGATTACCTGAATGTAATCAAGCAAAAATGGTATGTTTAATAAATCTTAACTAGGCTGCATAACAAATTCATGGAACAAATATGTAAAACAGAAAACATATTATAACAGGTCTACAGAATGAATATAACTCGTGAATAACCATAACCAAACGCTTGAACATCTCAGGTGATAAATACGCACTTACGTTTACATATATGAGAGAAAATGCAAACAACGACACGAAACTAATCTTTAACTTAATTTGCAGTTTCCTCCGCTGATGTTGATGGTGGAGTTTATGGTCACAATAATGATATCATTGTTAATAATGAAGGTGGTGATCATTTGTAAGGTTTGTATTTGTTCCGTTCTTTCAACATGATTACATTCATGTCCGGTGAAGAGTTTACCAAACATGATTACATGTGAAGTTTATTAAACATGATTACATGTGAAGTATTTACTAAACATGATTACATGTGAAAAGTTTATTAAACATGATTACATGTGAAAAGTTTACTAAGCATGATTATATGTGAAGAATTTACTAAACATGATTACATGTGAAGAATTTACTAAACATGATTACATGTGAAGAGTTTACTATATATGATTACATGTGAAGAGTTTACTATATATGATTACATGTGAAGAGTTTACTATATATCATTACATGTGAAGAGTTTACTATATATGATTACATGTGAAGAGTTTACTATATATTATTACATGTGAAGAGTTTACTATGTATGATTACATGTGAAGAGTTTACTATGTATGATTACATGTGAAGAGTTTACTATATATGATTACATGTGAAGAGTTTACTATATATGATTACATGTGAAGAGTTTACTATATATCATTACATGTGAAGAGTTTACTATATATGATTACATGTGAAGAGTTTACTATGTATTATTACATGTGAAGAGTTTACTATATAAGCACTTTTGAACGTATATCATGTATGAAAAAAGTGCTATAGAAATATGGCATAATATATATTATTACATGTGAGGAGTTTACTATATATGATTACATGTGAAGAGTTTACTATATATGATTACATGTGAAGAGTTTACCATATATGATTACATGTGAAGATTTTACTCAACATGATTACATGTGAAGTTTACCAAACATGATTACATGTCGAGAGTTTATCGTACAGAATGAAGAAAACCTCAATCGGCCATCAACCGCCTACTTTCTTATAACATTTATGAACTAGAAGTGGGAAACAATTAATTCGTAAGTTTCAAGGGAAACATATGCCTTGCTTCCATTTACTGTATTATATTTTATTGTAGCCATAATACCTTCAAGATTTCTATAATTATAACTGGAAAAACTAATTACTGTTAAAGTTTTGATATAGTAAAACTTGTACACAAACGGTTATCGTGCTTCATGAGAAACGTTCCAACGGTCTGAGTACGGTTACATCTCTCAACTGTTTGATGTATTATTTTAATAATGTTGAACATCCAACGTTCTTAGTTGATCATAAATAATTTTTAATTACAGACAAAGTAAAGCCATGTGGATTTAGAGAAATTGATTCAATGAAATAAAACGTTTGTACATGATGAGATTTATGTCAAAGCTAGAATTTAATAACTGTAGTGTATATATACCACATCTGGGTCTTCTACCTTATAAGGTCTATTACCATATAAGATCGATTACCGCGTAAAGTCTATTCCATATAAGGTCTATTACCATGTAAAGTTTACTAAGATGTATAGTCTATTACCATGTGAGTTCTATTACCACGTGAGGTCTATTACCATGTAAAGTATATTACCATGTAAAGCCTATTAACATGTAAGGCTTATTACCATGTGAGTAATATTACCGTGTGAGGTCTATTACCATGTAAGGTCTATTACAGTGTATGGTCTATTACTATATAAAGTCTATTACCATGTAAGTTCTATTACCATGTGAGTTCTATCAACAAGTGATGTCTATTAACATGTAAGGTCTATTACCATGTGAGTTCTATTACTATGTAAAGTATATTACCATGTGAAGCCTAGTAACATGTAAGGTCAATTATCGTGTAAGGTCTATTACCATGTAAGGTCTATTACCATGTGAGTTCTATTACCATGTTAGTTTACAAGTCGTTTAGATTTGCCCATGGTGTATGAATACCTGTTTGAGCTGTAGCCTTGTTTAGGCGTTAGTAACCACTTTTAATTCATCACGTAATCTGTAACTATGACAGTGGACTTGAACAGCATCCAAGAATGAGGAATCGATATAAACGCAGTTAAAATCAAATTTTACATCTGTTTAATAACCATTCCCAGATTATCACGACTCAGTAACAATCATTACCATCCATTGTGTAAATCGAACATCGTCTACCTGCTTTCTATTGTATTAGAACATTAAACATTTACTAAATGAGCATTCCAACAAAAGTATAGAACTCCCCAGATATGATGATAATTAATCATTCGCGGTTTGTGCTGTATTTAAAATTCAATAATAATGAATAATTAAAATTTATCCACTTTTTGATTGCCAGTGCGTAAAACTATTATCCGTCATAAATTATCAAGAACTTGATGATTAACAATCTATTGTACTCTTATATACTACATGAAAAACCGAGAAATACATTTGTTAGTCAGATTGGAGCTAGGTATAGCCTCCTATCGGATCACAAAGATGGGTTCGTGCTAAGATACCCAGGAAATGAAGAGCTCAAGTTGAGACTAATTTCTTTATGAATGGTTTCAGATTTAAAGTCAGCTTTGAGTTTTAATACGCAGTCTTAAAACTTGTATTAATAAATTATTTCTCTCCCGTGTTTTCAGTAATGTCATTCAAATAAGGATTTCTTTCATTTATTGTACCATTAAATGGTCCGTTAATGTTAGAAAATGAATTCCTGTCATTAATTATAATTAAAATGTATTGTCATTCAGAATCAACATCATGTAGAACACAGATGTCACATTCAATCGTTTGTCTGGTACTGGTCATAGATTTTGCTGATGCATACTAGGTAAGGATTTTCATAATAGAAAATTTTATTTAAAATGTATTACTTATCGTACTTGAATGTCGTTACATACTAATGAATCTGTAAAGCATTAATTAGCGATATGAAAATGTTTAATCCATATCAAATGAGTCGCTGTTGCTTCCCTACAACCTATTATTACATTATTATTATTTTAGTCAACTGGGAAAGCGACGACAGAAGAACGTAAAACAACATCAGCAGGGATATCTTATTCACAATCAAGCGAGCAAAGCAATTTATGTGTAAATGATATTTAATATTGAATTCAACCTGCCCAAGATATGAAACTCACCAAATATGATAAACGCGTTTCGGCGTGAAGAATGACATACGAAATTATAAACCGTGTTTTGATGGAAAGATTTTGTCTATTTTATTAAAATTAATGTATCTGGTCTGTGATTTTACTTGTAGGAAAGAAAATAAATTTTGTCTTATTGGCTGCCTCATCATGTTAGTCCACGTGGCTTCATATTATGATGCAGTCATGTAGCCACCTAGTCGCACATATAGATGGTTTACATATACATGTATATAAAAAGCTCGATAATATTTGGGTTGTACCTCTATGAATATCTGATATTTTATTTTCAAAAATAATAATAGTTGTTATTATATTGATAATAAATATAGGACAAGAGGCGCAAGGAGCATATTTCACGTGATAATGTAGTATTTTGAAGATATAACTGTTTTAACAGTGGCAATCACCAGATAGTGGCAATAACCAGATTATGGCAATCGCCGGATAGAGACAATAACTACACTTTGGCAATTAATGGATAGTAGCAACAATCACATAATGGCAATCACCAGATTGTGGCAATAACCAGACAATGGCAATGGCCAGACAGTGGCAATAACCAGATAGTGGCAGTAACACGATAATGGCAATAAACTGATAATGGCAATTTTCAGTTAGTGGCAATAGCCAGATAATGGCAATCACCAGATAATGGATATCACTGGAGAGTGGCAATCACCAGATAATGGCAGTTACCGGACCAAATAACCAGATAGTGGTAATCACTGGATTGAAACAATAACCAGATAGTGGTAATTACTGGATTGTGACAATAACCAGATAGTGGTAATTACTGGATTGTGACAATAACCAGATAGTGGTAATCACTGGATTGTGACAATAACCAGATAGTGGTAATCACTGGATTGTGACAATAACCAGATAATGGTAATCACTGGATTGTGACAATAACCAGATAATGGTAATCAAAAGACAGTGGTAAACACCGTACAGAAGCAATCACAGTGTTTTGACAGTTTGCCAGGAGTCTTCGAGGAGTGACAGATTTAATACGTGATGCCAACAACAATTTCTAAACCGGAAATGAGAAAAGTAAACGACCAGCGTAAGCACATCGGATGAATGTGTAACTTGACTCTAAGTTTACTGTCGGATCCTGCAAAATTAATATGAAACTAAGAAATTCTGATATATCTGTTCCGATTACTACCGTCGTGTCAGTCACCAAATGCCTCGAGGTATTTCAACGACAATCTAACATGAAGTTTACGTGAGATTGGTCATTATTTACGACGACATTTTTGCGTAATACAAGACCCTCTCAAGATTCGTATCTGCCATCATTTGAGAAATTATCACGAAATTTTGAGTCGGTGTCTTTGATCAGACCCCTTCAAAATAGTAAATATATCATGTTGTCCTAGTGTGGTAACATGGCTCTAAGAAACGTCATTCCGTGCACTTAGTTGTTTTAATGCGGTCATTATTAATCCGGGCTCCTTATATTACTATGGTAACAGATCGTTAAATATTGAAATGTTTGGTTACTGGGGTCGTTCTAGATAGTAATTATTTTTAAACAGAACGGAAATTTACGACAGTCGTAATTTTGGGGCTACCTGTACCGTTAAATGACAATTGGGAACGCCCAAGTAGTCTGACCCCACGAATGACCAGGCTAAATATCCCATTCTGTCAATATCCGGCTTGTTTATTGCAGGTTAATGGCAGTAACCGGTCCTGAAATTGGAAAAAGTGGCGACATTTCTAAAATGTGTCGAACTACGGGACTACTTTACCGGAAGTTGTCAACCGGTGTCGACCATCAAATTTATGATGTGTGAGGTATATTATTGTGTTTGTAAAATTATTGATTTCCAAAATAATTTGCATACTTTTTACAGGTTTGAACTAATATTACTGTAAGTCTAACAACTTTAAAATAAACAACATTGAACTCTCTCACCACGAATACAATAAGAAAACTATATTACCAAACTGTTGCAAAAGTTTGCCCCGACCAATTTATTTACAAAGTTTTGCTTAAGTATTTATCCAGGAACCGGAGTATTACCTATAGCATTTAAAAACAAAGACTTTTTGTTGTTCGGAAGTAAATATCGAAGTAACTTGTAAAATATTCGAGGTGCTTTGATGATGCACGTGTCATAATGGTCGCTGCTGCTTCTAATAGTGTCGGTGAAGTATCAATTCGTTTGGTCTTATGGACGATAATTATTATTCACTTCACTAATTTCAATCATCCGTTTTCGAAAATTAAATTTATGCATTACTGCGACCCAAAATGACACATGTATGTTGATATTTCAATATCTATATACGGGATCAATTTTATCATTTGGCAGATACTGGCGGCTGCAAACCCTCAGAAAGCTCAGTAAGAAATAAACATTCAATAAACCAAGCTTATCATTAGAAGCACAAAAGGAACGATGTAGTGAGCGCTTGTCACAATAGTTGTGGCGTTGTGATTAATTTGAGAGCCAACAATAGAGTTTCATACACGTTCAACCACACTGAATGAAACCGAATCTGACGAGAAATATAATAAAACGCACCGAAAACGTGCGACCTTTGTTACAATTTACTCGTATTGTCGTACAGGGCGTATTTTCGGAGCATTATAAAATACAAAAACATGCAATATATCATGAAAACAAGCATTCAACTTTGGTTTTTGATGAGAAGTTGGTGAGTTAAATACAATGCTAGTTCACAATGCCACATGTGAACCATGTCGGTTTTATACCAAATCTTGCGGTTCATTTTTGTTATTTCAGTTAATTAGCAGGAATTAATGTAATAAAGGAGAATTTAATGAAAAGTGAATGGTGTAATAAAATGCGGTTTCTTTGAATGTCGAAAACAACACTTTGAAGTTTTTGCAATATCATAAAATCACACTTCCTTTGTTGAATTGTCTGGATAGGACACCTAATTCCATATTTGTAGACTTTACGTTATTACCAATATAGAATATAAACATTCCTAATTAAGGCACACAAACACGTATTTCATACACATATACGTGTTTATTGGTGGTTATTGATTATCGGTACTGACAATGATTATTTTCCCACTAATTATAAACCTGATGAATTTACCCTCACAGTTATTTGGAATAAAATACTTTTCCGACTGAAGACGTGATTATCACATTTCTGTTATTAACCAATACTGTATAATTTCAGTACGCATGTATATCATTATAGTAGTAGTTATATTACACCGTGTGTATATTATATAAATAGTGACAAGTACCTTTTGGCCTTTGTTGACACATATGCCTGTACAATATTCAGCCAGCAAAACTCAAATATACACAATGTAACCATTGAACACTGCTAGATTTGTAAGAAGAAAAACTCAAAGATAATAAATGCTTGTATAATTTTGTTTAAGGTTACATGTTTTTAATGCTCAGTTTTGCTTTGTACAGTATAGCTCAAATGGTCAATTAAAACATAAAGCACGACTATAGATCGCTTGTCGTATGTTACAGCAGTTGGTATTTTAATACAGAATATATACGCCTCTAGTGAAAGGCGAGGTTGCTGTTTGTCGGAACAAAACGTCTTTAAATCAATGTAATTTATCTAACACTCCAAAAAGACGAACAAATTGTCTATGACGATGATATCAGATTTCATTTTATAAGCACAGTAAACCAACAACGGGAAGGTCAAAGGCTCTCCGAATATGCGAATATTTATTTTTAATATCAATCCGATATGAATTATAAATTAAAGATAAAAATCACATATTCATTCAAATACTACATAATCATCTCAGAATACAATAGTGCTCTGTCAAAACGTTTTATTCCAGCGTACGTAGACATCCCTATTTATCTGAAACCACAAGGATTCGTATTGTCATTCAACATAATTCAAAAAATCTTTCACAATTAAAGGTATAATTAATATGTCAAAATACACGAAATTTCATCTTGAAATTTATAAAAACTTTTAAATGAGTAGTTTGTCAGTGAAATGATTACCCTGTAATAATACAAGAAATGATGTCACAACCACGGCCTCTCCGGCAAATTCTCAAGGTGTTAAACTTGTATTTGTATAATGTAGATGCTTGAACAATAACCTTACAATATAAAACATGAATAAAGAGAATAGAGAGCCATTGAAGCAAGCTACGCCCAGAACGGTAGGCATCTTATAGCAAAATGTTCCTCAATAGAAGAGAAAAATCTAAATTGTTTATCAGTAGCTTTTAAATCATATTTTACGAGGACACACTGAACACTTCACGCTAACTTATACAAATATACATTTAGCAAAGCCTAAAAGGACTATTTACTCAAGTCGTCAATACAGCACCGATCAAAATGTGTCTAGTAAAACAAATAATCCTTTCACAGCGGGAAGGAGAGCAAGGTTTTAAATTGTCACACTAAAATCAATGGGTACTTTACGGACGGTTTTTGAAAGCCACTCGTCTGTTTGAAGAGAAGAGGCAGCATCGTATATGTTCAAATAAATACCTGCGGTGACACGACAATAGGTTCATCTTTTTGCTAATATTTTCACATGGTAGAAAACAAAATCCCATGTAGAGAACGTCAAATAGTTAATAATTTTCTTTCAGACTGAGAAATGTGTTTTTCAATATTATAACTACAATTATTATTTAATGTTCAGAAATATTGTACATCAATACAAAACGTTTTTACAAACGGACGCTGTTTTCATACAATGAATACATTACACTGTTTATAAATTCGTCTGCTTACCTCTCAGGTAGGTTTCAATACCTCATACTTGCAAACATATTTGATGTGGATGTAATTTTTATTTAAGAAAAACTCATGTACCAAATTGAGACAGTTTAGCAATACGGGAATTTTCATACTCATAAGAACCGGCCTACATGTCGCCCCATAGGGACGACAAATTATATGTTTCCTTGGCAACTAGAGTATGACTAGCTTCAGGTGGACTTCTACGATGATTCCAAATTAAAAAAAGCCTCAGTGAACACTAAAATTTAGCTTCAATGAACACTAAAAAAAGCCTCAGTGAACACCGACACATAGCCTCAGTGAACACTAAAACATAGCCACAGTGAACACTAAAACAAAGCCTCATTGAACACCGAAACATAGCCTCAGTGAACTCTAAAGCACAGCCTCAGTGAACACCGAAACAAAGCCTCAGTGAACACTAAAACAAAGCCTCAGTGAACACCAAAACATAGCCACAGTGAACACTAAAATATAGCCTCAATGAACTCCAAAGCGCAGCCTCAGTGAACACGAAAAAAAAACAAAGCCTCAGTGAACACCGAAACAAAGCCTCAGTGAACACCAAAACAAAGCCTCAGAGAACACAAAACATAGCCTCAGTGAACATTAAAATTTAGCTTCAATGAACACTAAAACAAAGCCTCAGTGAACACCGAAACATAGCCTCAGTGAACACCAAAACATAGCCTCATTGAACACCGAAACATAGCCTCAGTGAACTCCAAAGCACAGCCTCAGTGAACACCGAAACATAGCCTCAGTGAACACCAAAACATAGCCTCAGTGAACACTAAAACAAAGCCTCAGTGAACTCCAAAGTTCAGCCTCAGTGAACACTAAAACAAAGCCTCAGTGAACACCGAAACAAAGCCTCAGTGAACACCAAAACGAAGCCTCAGAGAACACTAAACATAGCCTTATTGAACATTAAAATTTAGCTTCAATGAACACTAAAACAAAGCCTCAGTGAACACCGAAACATAGCTTCAGTGAACACTAAAACATAGCCACAGTGAACACTAAAACAAAGCCTCATTGAACACCGAAACATAGCCTCAGTGAACTCCAAAGCACAGCCTCAGTGAACACCGAAACAAAGCCTCAGAGAACACTAAACATAGCCTCAGTGAACACTAAAATTTTGTTTCAATGAACACTAAAACAAAGCCTCAGTGAACACCGAAACATAGCCACAGTGAACACTAAAACACAGCCTCAGTGAACACCGAAACATAGCCTCAGTGAACACTAAAACATAGTCTCAGTGAACACTAAAACAAAGCCTCAGTGAACTCCAAAGTTCAGCCTCAGTGAACACTAAAACAAAGCCTCAGTGAACACCGAAACAAAGCCTCAGTGAACACCAAAACGAAGCCTCAGAGAACACTAAACATAGCCTTAGTGAACATTAAAATTTAGCTTCAATGAACACTAAAACAAAGCCTCAGTGAACACCGAAACATAGCCTCAGTGAACACTAATACATAGCCACAGTGAACACTAAAACAAAGCCTCATTGAACACCGAAACATAGCCTCAGTGAACTCCAAAGCACAGCCTCAGTGAACACCGAAACAAAGCCTCAGTGAACACCAAAACAAAGCCTCAGAGAACACTAAACATAGCCTCAGTGAACACTAAAATTTAGTTTCAATGAACACTAAAACAAAGCCTCAGTGAACACCGAAACATAGCCTCAGTGAACACCAAAACATGGCCTCAGTGAATACTAAAACACAGCCTCAGTGAATACTAAAACACAGCCTCAGTGAACACTAAAATATATTGTTTCGTCTGTCGACCTTGCATACATCATTTCTATCTCTACACTAGAACGATACAAAACGGCTCGGAATAAGTAATTTATGAATTAATAATTTATACATGTAGTTGATTAATTGAATGTATTACTAGAGCTTAGAATATATATAATGATATATGAACATATATAAATGTTTAGTTCATTTTGCTTCGTGTGGTTTTCTGTGGTCTAGAAACACGATTCTTACGCTACAAATGCTCTTTTTGTATATAATGTACATGATTCAGCGGTAAAAGAAAATAAGAAATGCAGATTGAACATTGCCATGGGAACGGTCTTAGAAATAATGAATCCTGTTAGAAGTCTGTTATAATAGAATTGTGTATGGGTAGACATAAAAATATATACCATATAGAGAGAAGATAATCCTAGACGCCGTATAACTGACTAGTTAGTTGGGAGTTTCTGCATCAAATAGACGTACTGAAATATATCATATATGGCGACAATTAATTCTGTCTCCGTTGGGTAGGGACAGGAAATTGGTATACATTCCACAGACCAAGCGGGAATTCTCAACGATGTCTTAATGAGAAACCATTCAGTCCAGAAATATGGAATGATTCGATGAAACAACATTGGAGAAATGGTGCTGACTCTAGCTATAGGTTACATTAAATTTTGATAATGTTGTATGATAGACACAAACAATCAATATTGATGACTGGTTGTTTCTAGTACAAAGAAGGAAGAAATTGTCAGACAATGACATACCTGAGAACGTATGATAGCATTATGTATCAGATACATTATTAAAATCCTGGATTAATCACAGAATTTCAGTCGTGTGAAAATATTTCTGTATAATTATAAGAATTTTAATACACAGGAAATCGTTGGAGTATAACACTGTCATAATAGACTCACACTGTCTATTTACGTCATGTAAACATGATTAAGAAGGTAAGGCATGATAGTGTACCACGTGATTAAAATGACGTCAAGTACATTAATGAGAACATTTGGTGATACAAAATCTTCACACGTCACAAGAGTCGAGTTTTCCGTTGATAATTCCTACAGTGTAGATACTTTACATTTACCAATCTTTGTTAATCTGTAAATATACCTAAATGGAGAACATTCAACATTGTTTGGTCATTAAACATAATTGTATGATGTGATTAATGATGTCATTTCATCACTTTCATTACTTTATAAGAATCTTGAAGAAAAATGCTCTAGTATTTTGTGCATACCCGAGACAAATAATATCCCCTGTGACGTCACAATTCTTACACTCACCAAACGAACGATATGGTGACATGTGCCATTTACAGCAAACATCTTGGAAAATATAAAGGCAACTTATTAATTAAAAACAGCCTTTTTGACCTATCGATCTTAGTTATATTTGTTATTTAATTATGAACTGCGGAATAGTGACGGCTGATTTCTGTACGGGTTCAGTTCAATGTGATTTCATATTCAAGTATTGTGATCTTTACTGGCGCATTCATAATCCCTTTAATGTACAAATTCTACCGAGGTCCCGAACGGTCTGCCTCATGTTAAAGGTACGAAACGGGGAAAATGGAAAGCGAATTTCGGAAGCTAATGTGCCGTGTTGAAATGAAACGTACCGAGAGGACCTCTACTGGCAATTCAATGAAAACGCGCTAAACTCTATTGAGAATTCTGATTAGTGAAGCTGATATATTGATTCTGGTTACGGATAATCACTGATCAATATTAATATTCAATTAAGTTGTTAAAAATCATACCACTAGTTCAATAGCCGGCCAGATCGAACGCTGTCCGATTTGATAGTAATGACTTCGGCAGTTTGAACTAAAAGAAGATAAAAAATCCTATATTGAAATAATAATTGGTGTAATTGATTAGTAAATTGAGATTATGCCTTAGGTTTACGATAATTCCTAGATCATAATAATGATATCACGCCTCGTTGAGATTATTCAAAAGTTTTATTTGGTAATTTCCAAATCGTCTCTAACGTTGTTTTAATTTTCCGTGATTGCAGAAATTTTCAAATCAGTGTCACAAATTAAACAGACCAAAAATACCTCAATAAACTTGTCCGTGCTAACTTGTAAATTCACATAATTAGATAACTGTGATGGACGTTCGTGCGTTTATTTCGTATCGTTGTGAAAAGAACTTTAATTAAAACAGTGAATATTTTTGATGTAATGTTTACTGTATCAAGTTCACGTAATCATACAACATAAAATAGTAGAGACATTTCGTACATAAATCACAATAATTTATACCATATGATATCTAGAATGATAAAAATAGTCATAGCTTGTGTCTAAACACGAAGCTAAGTGCAACTTCGAAAATATAAAGATCAAGATTTCTGAATGTCAAGGTTAAACGTTTACTAAAATGTTTTATGTGATTGAATGTGTTAGTCAGATATTGCCAAACAACATTTTTACTTCTTCAAAGAAAATAAATGAAAACGTTTAATTCCATCAACAGCATAACATTTGTCACCTAAACTATTTACAAGATGTCGGGGTAAGGTTCTAGGAAATATACAAAGTTCTCAATTTTTTCCTGATTTCGTGAGTTTCGACTTGATTCATATAAAATAGTTCTTGGTATTATGCGGCAGCGAACCTCTAGACCGGAAGTTGGAGATGGATCGTTTATGTCGGGGTCCAATTTCATTTCCGGTGACAGAATCGGCTCTCCTTTTGAAGAGCTGGCTTTGAGAGGCCGTGATTAGAATAGGATTATGGGTAAATGCGATAATTAACTGTAGAGCGGTTTCGCAGTGTGGAAATGTTGGAATGGTTTCTAGTACGCTCGGTACAAATGCATCATACCCGCTGGTTGAACGTGAATCGTCTACATTTATAATTACGACCTCTTGGCGTGAAAGTGAATTATTAAAAAATAAAGTATCAGAAATGTATTGAACAACTTGGAAATACATCCCTGGTAACTTTGTTAATCAGTTAGAACCTGCCTGACCCTAACAAGTAACCGAATGGGAATAAAATCAACGAATAATTTATACCGACAGTTCCATTACAAAAGAAACCCTCGGTATTGAGTATAAAAAGCATTCCTCGTTTTGTCCATCTATAAATGAAAGATCACTACATTATTTGTACATTTCAAAAATAACAAGATTTTACTGTTGTTTTTTTTCATGTGGAAAGTGCATACCATGAAAACGTTTACTATGTTCAGTCAAAAAAATATTTTAGCAGAATAACTTCCTAGTAGTTTCCAAGACAGGAATTGTCTTTTGAATTTGCCATTCCTTTTTTCAACATTTTCTATTCTCCCTTAAGTATTTAAATAACATCTTACATCATTATGAGCGCATAAGGTCATGAGTTTAATTTATATTATTTTATTTACATGAACCATTAGGCAAATTGATGGACGAACAAGTCGGATTAGCGGTTGTTTCTTTTTATACGTGTACGCAGAATATTGTCTGAATCTGGTGGACACAGGTGTGGACAGTATTATAGATAATCACCTGTGTAATTATGTCCGGTGTATCAGCACTGACAATTATCAGGGTATTATGTGCAGGAAGACACAACGGGATTTCCATCCGATTTTACCAACTCTCATTAGTGTAAACCCACGTACGACTCATTAAAATGAGGACGTTTATAGGCAAGAAAAAGTATACAAATACACATGTACATCTTAGTCTGTTTTCTGCATAGCTAAACAAACTAGTATCAAATCATTGGATTCGGATTGAATTAATCGATGTTTTCTATCGTTAAGAGTTACCCTGATACAGATCTATAATATAGATGATTATTACACTTGCGTTATTATAAATAACAGTGAAATAACCTGTTATAAAAACACACGGGAAAATTAAGGAAATATATAATAAGACATAAACTTCACAAACTGTTCATCTTGTCTATTGTTATACAGGATGGGTTTTACTTAAATAACATTTATTGTTTTTTTATTAATTATATTTTAAGATCATTTGTACACAGAAATGCTTGAAATTAATCTTAATTTTGAAAATAAAAAAAAACCAGATCGCCTCGTACAACTATAAACTATTTCTATCAAATATTCAATGACTGATGTATTCTAAGAATAGATATTTTAGAATTTCTACTAATTAAATTCTTATTTTGACACTTAATATTGATTACACAAGCTACACACAACTGTTTATTTACAATGAATGTTATCAAAGAAAATGTATTCGTACATTTAAACCACGGACTCTTTAGTAACTTTAGTCACTAATAACGATATCCCATAAGTCACTATGAATTTATAAAAAATGTCGGAGACACAATACAATAGAAATATTGTAATGATAAAAATGTCGGAGAAATATTGTAATGAGTTTTATTCACAATGACACCTCGGATCTATCCATGCCTCACTTACAATTAAGTAAGTTATGAAAAGAAAGTGTGTATCATGATTAAAATATGTGAATTCTGAAACTGTATAAATTACAACATATGCATAGAAAGAAAGAGTAAAAAAATTGTGCCTTAAGGACACTTCATTCATTCATTGTGTTTTTATTTCTGATGTCCATACACAATGTACACATGCAGTGTGTTGGATATTTCGTAGTATTTTGACCAGTGTACGTATAAATATCATTTGATGGAAATACCAGGATTACATATTACTGCATGAATAATTTAGCAAGCCCTGACATAGATGTACATATTTATAAGCTTTAAATTTCAACAAACTAATAGCAGAAACATACATTAATGTTTTTGAAGCACTTTTGGAACAAAACTATAATAGTAAATAAAATAGTATTTTAGTAACATAAAACATAGTATGACCAGACCAGATGTAAAATTCTAATTTTGTAATTTGTTTTTTTTTTAATTAAAAATTAAGATTATCCATAACATGTATAAACATATTAACATCCAGACGCTGAGAGACTGTAAAACAAAAAAAAACATTATACTGTGTCTGTTATATAATATACTGTGATGATATGTTGTATTTATGTGTGTATATGTGTATTTGTGTAATATCTGAACATGTCTGCTATTTGTATATGTGTATTAATTAGGGAAAACTCAATGAAAAAAATGTCCATCTACACAATATCATTGTAGAATATCACTTTTCATAAGAAACTATCAGCTTGTGGAAAATTATTGACACGCAATGTGCTTAAAAATGTTGAAAAATTCCAAACTAATACATTACCAGTGACATTGTCACAACCATATAAATGTTACCCTAATAATGTTTTTATTATGTAATTTAAACAATTAATAAAACTGACATTAATAGATAATAAAATTAAATATGTTGCAGACTTTGATAAGCCAATTTTTATATAATATAATGATTATTGTTATAAATATATTTTATTAATGTAATCAATGCTGATGTTATTACACATTTAGTAGACAAACAACCGTAAGTTTTCAACATGAGAATGGCAGAGAAGTGATGAAAAAGCTGACCAAAAATCAGAATTCAGATTCACATATCTGTGTCAATACAACTGAGTATACAGCTAAACTTGTCACATTTAAATATTTTGACACGAGTTGAATAAAACAATAATAATAATAATGACCATGATTATTAAAACAAAAAAGGATGATACACGTTACACTAAAACAAATCTTGAAAATAATATAAATAAAATAATTTTAATAAAAACACAGGTAAAAGATGGAAAGACTGATCAAGCTCACCAGGTAACTATGTGAATTAAATAGCTAATTAATTCAAAATTACATTAGAATCATAAACGTCAACATTATGATGAGGCGTTTCCTATACAGGGATACAAAAATCACGAAATATTTGAGGCTGTTATCAGTTCAGTGATTTTACGACATGTCGTATTTCGTCCAGACTCGTTTATGGAGATTTTCTTACAGATTTTTTCCGTTAAGATATAGCGACCTCATGGAGAGAATTAAAATTAAGTTTGTGAATTAGTTTTGAGTTGAAAGATATTTTAATGAAGTGTCGTGGTGTTCAAGTATAAAAATATTGCAAAGAAATATGAAAATATGTGACTTGGCGAGAAATATCCAAATCTCTTTTAAAATCAGTTATATGGATTATAGCATTATAGCTTCACACATCGCGGGAAGGTTTGAGAAACTCGCAGTGGGAATGAGCACCATTTAACCCAGACGAACATGTTTGGGAGAATATGGGACGAAGACAATTATACAAGGGTATACTTATACATGAAACATGGCTCAAGCGTGGATTTCAAAACAATATTCTACAACAACAACAAGCTCCTGAGGCATAAATCTACGAAAATACATTTAAATAAAGATATTTCAGTGGAACACACATTAAGTATATGAATCAAAATATATTCGGTCATAGGCCGGTAATCAGACAAGGGGAGAGAAATGCACCATGACTTTTAGGTCAAACGTGTTCTTGCAATAAATACAGAATGATTAGTGGTGGAACAAATATGGCGAAAAAATACTACTTTAGTGATTTATGTATTTAAAATGTTATCTGTTTAGTAAGAAAATTCATTGTTAGATGTAGGACATAAAGATTTACGAAAGTTCGTATCATAGAATGTATCAGACTACGTACACATATATTTGTATAGAAACGTTTGAGTACGTAAGTTTTTCACCATACAATCATATATAAACTAGTTGCACATTTGAAAGTTGGTGGATATAAAATTCTAATACTTTACAATCTGTCAGTTAGATCAGTGGACAAGCATTTTCTGCCGAACTCATAATGAACTAATATATACTGGATTAAATTGATTCATTGACAAAAATATGTCCATAATCAGATAATAACCACAACAACTACAAACAATATTTCATATTCGTGTATTAAAACTGCATATAAGCTATTCGTGTGTACACCTTCAAGGCATAGTCTGGCAATGGTAGAAGGGGGATAACTACAACATTTTGATGTAACAGATATCAGACGATTACTTCCCTTAACCAATTTTTGGTCCGTATAGCACAGACAACAATGTACGACCTGGTGGAAAATAGAGAATACATGCATGAGCCTTGATATTGTGAAAAAAGTCCTTACTTTATAAATTATATGTTTGTAGGTAAAAGTAATTTCAGTCATAACCATGACCAAACACAAGAAACTAACGCTGAGAACTGTCAAAACAATATTGTTTAAGTCTGCCCTCACAGCCCAATAGGGGGGACATTAAATGTACGGATCTCAGTTTTGAACCATAGAAGCAGTACATGTTCACTTTGACTATTTGACTGAAGACATTATATCTAAGGTATACGTCCTCCACCGCTGATTAAAGAATTTTAATGTCTAACAATTACAATACTGGCTGAGAACAAGGTCAGTGCACACAAAGAATCTAAGAGTACATAGTTTACTTAACCGAAGATCTTAGCACGTGTATATAGTTTACTTATCCGAAGATCTTAGCACGTGTATATATAGCTTACTTATCCGAAGATCTTAGCACGTGTATATAGTTTACTTATCCGAAGATCATAGCACGTGTATATAGTTTACTTATCCAAAGATCTCAGCACGTGTATATATAGTTTACATATCCGAAGATCTTAGCACGTGTATATAGTTTACATATCCGAAGATCTTAGCACGTGTACATAGTTTACTTATCCAAAGATCTTAGCACGTGTATATATAGTTTTCTTATCCCAAGATCATAGAACGTGTATATATAGTTTACTTATCCGAAGATCATAGAACGTGTATATGTATAGTTTACTTATTCCAAGATCATAGAACGTGTATATATAGTTAACTTTTCCAAAGGTCATAAAACGTGTATATATAGTTTACTTATCTGAAGATCATAGAACGTGTATATATAGTTTACTTATCCAAAGGTCATAAAACGTGTATATATAGTTTACTTATCTGAAGATCATAGAACGTGCATACATATTTTACTTATCCCAAGATCATAGAACGTGTATATATAGTTTACTTATCTGAAGATCATAGAACGTGCATACATATTTTACTTATCCGAAGATCATAGAACGTGTATATATAGTTTACTTATTCCAAGATCATAGAACGTGCATATAGTTTTCTTATCCGAAGATCATAGAACGTGTATATATAGTTTACTTATCCCAAGATCATAGAACGTGTATATATAGTTTACTTATCCCAAGATCATAGAACGTGTATATAGTTTTCTTATCTGAAGATCATAGAATGTGTTTGCAGATACTGAAAGATTATATGATCATTGAAAATATGGTAGAATTTAGATGATCCTGACGTTACCAATAAATTGTTAACAATGTTTTTGTGTATGTTGTGTGAATACCATAAGTATAAGATCTTTACATGAATTTTAATTGTAACACAATTCAAAGTCATTACATATTTCTTTACAAAAACATATGCATTTTATCATATACAGCATGAAAATGCCACCCTCAAATTCAGTGTAAAACTTTTATTCATCAGAAATATGTGTTTCAATTAAAATGAACTTAAGCTTAAATTAACATAATAATCATATATACATTAAATGTGTCACAAAGGACTACATCATGTATACACTAAATGTGTCATAAAAAACTTATCATGTATACACTAAATGTGTCATGAAGTACTATAACATGTATACAATAAATGTGCCATAATGTACCATATCATGGTTACACTTAATGTGTCATAATGTACTATATCATGTATACACTAAATCTGTCATAAAGTACTATAACAAATATCAACTAAATGTGTCATAAAGTGCTATAACGTGTATACACTAAATATGTCATAATGTACAATAGCATGTATACACTATATTCGTCATAAAAACTTATCATGTATACACTAAATGGGTCAAAAAAACTTATCATGCATACACTAAATGTGTCATAAAGTACTATAACATGTATACACTAAATGTGTCATAAAAATTTATCATGTATACACTAAATATGTCATAATGTACAATAGCATGTATACACTATATTCGTCATAAAAAACTTATCATGTATACACTAAATATGTCATAATGTACAATAGCATGTATACACTATATTCGTCATAAAAAACTTATCATGTATACACTAAATGTGTCAAAAAAACTTATCATGCATACACTAAATGTGTCATAAAGTACTATATCATGTATACATTGAATTTGTCATTAAAACTTATCATGTATACACTGAATGTGTCATAACGTACTATAGCATGCATACACTAAATTTGTCATAAAAAACTTATCATGTATACACTATATGTGTCATAAAGTACTATGTCATGTATACACTAAATGTGTCATAACGTACTATATCATGTATACACTAAATGTGTCATAAAAAACTTATCATGTATACAGTAAATGTGTCATAATGTACTGTATCATGTATACACTAAATGTGTCATAAAGTACTACATTATGTATACACTTAATATGTCATAAAGTACTATATTATGTATACACTAAATGTGTCATAAAGTACTATATCATGTATACATTGAATTTGTCATTAAAACTTATCATGTATACACTGAATGTGTCATAACGTACTATAGCATGCATACACTAAATTTGTCATAAAAAACTTATCATGTATACACTATATGTGTCATAAAGTACTATGTCATGTATACACTAAATGTGTCATAACGTACTATATCATGTATACACTAAATGTGTCATAAAAAACTTATCATGTATACAGTGAATGTGTCATAATGTACTGTATCATGTATACACTAAATGTGTCATAAAGTACTATGTCATGTATACACTAAATGTGTCATAAAGTACTATGTCATGTATACACTAAATGTGTCATAAAGTACTATGTCATGTATACACTAAATGTGTCATAACGTACTATATCATGTATACACTAAATGTGTCATAAAAAACTTATCATGTATACAGTAAATGTGTCATAATGTACTGTATCATGTATACACTAAATGTGTCATAAAAAACTTATCATGTATACACTAAATGTGTCATAAAAAACTTATCATGTATACACTAAATGTGTCATAAAGAACTATGTTACGAATAAAGAAACATAAAAGAACTTTATAAAAATGGAAAGGCTTACAGGATTATTGTTTAAATTGAGTGTGGCACCCTCAGTGAATTACATAGGGTACAAATAACTGTTTTTTATCTTAATGTCGTGCATTTGTTTGAAGCATGAAATGACTTTGTGTGATGATTATTTTGTTCAAGTTCTACAGATAACAATGCACTGTTTCCGTTAACTAAAGCGAAACTTTTCTCAGGAAAACAAAATTATGGAAAATAAGACACTATTAAGTACAGGTCTTCAAAAATAAGACCAAAATTAAACCTGTCCAGATAGACTGAAATAAACCCCAAACAACAAACATTTTGCGGGATGGTAAGTTGTTTAATTCCTCGCATTGCATCAGGGGACGCAACTCTTCAGCAACCTAATTTTAGTAATATAATTTTGTTCGAGTAGTCTCTCTTAGTTAATTAATCACTATCAGCGGCACATTCTCGCATAAAGAAAACAAACTATCGATGGATCGATGCTACAAAATCAGCCATAATCAAACATTTACGGTCTTGTGTACAAAATTTACAATGTATCGAAAAACAATTATGATGGTGACGACTGATAGATTTGCTTTTCGTTATCATCTATAACCAGCGTCACGTGGTACGATAATGTGATACAATATACAAATTGTTTAAAATCTGTTGTTGGGATCCAATTTCGCGTTTAAATAAAATAAAACGCGATCTATTGAAATATTGAAACACAATATAGAAAATGTCTACAGGAAATTAGTAATAGTAACTGGATCTTCATGAAACTTATCAAGCCCTATAACTCAGTATATACCTCACTCTCGTCTACTACTTTTTATGAAAGCAAACTGAAAAGGAAACTTGAAAATCATATAAACGACAAATAAACGGAATATAAAGTAAAGGGCGTTTGTAACACATGTGTTTGGAAGTATAATAGTAAAAAGTTCTGTTGATATGAGTTCCTTACAGCCCTACTTAGTCGATGTTACGCCGGCCACCATGAATTCACCCGGAATCACGTGACAATAAGTAATAGCACTCAGGGATTCGTTCTGTACATAAAATGACAGATAAAGATACTTATAGATTAGAAATGCAAGTGTACGTGCTCCATGTTTTATCGCTCATAAAATGAGAAATAAGATATGCGCGCGCTTGCATGTCTTCCGGTAAGTCGTAGATATATAAAATGCGCAACAGAACTATGATTGACTGCGTTGTAAATGAACCCGGAATCTGTAAATTCATTTACAGAAAGCTTCAATCAACTTCTTAATAGGTGAATTATTGCGCTGTGTTGTTACAACGTCGGGTATAGAATATTGACAGAGGCAAATAATATACGTGTATGTACTCGAATAACTATGAATAGAACATGCATGGAAAAAATCGACATCGCGAAATAAAATCCGCCTATGGGCGAACAAAAACGGCAGTGACGTGAAACCGAACGAAGCATTGTTCCGCTGCAATCGCCGATCAGAAACTAAACAATGTGCCTCTCTTGTTGAAAGATGCTTAACAATAGCATAACAGGGCTATTAAAACCTACCAATCGATTTTATAACAAAATTATACCACCTCAAATCGATATTTGATTGAAAATACAGAGCTTATTCAATGGGGGCAATTAGAGAAAAGATTTTATTAATGTGTTTCAATAATGAAGCTCATATTTCATAAACTATAGTTGAACAAATCTGCGACAGTAGCTTCTAAATGTGAGATGTCATCTTACAACAATTTTTAAAAAGTGTAAAGAAGGTGACACCAATAAACGTTTTATATAAAATCTGGATGATGCACGCAACATTCCATAGCTAGCATAAAATGAATACATTATAACGATCAGACAATATTCTCTCCTTCTACCTCGGCGTGGACTTTGGTATTTGTACAATTGTCATCATTATCAGTTATCAAATATTTAGCCTAAATATTTGATAACTTTGATTAAAGTAAATTATCAATACAATGTAAAACATATTATCACGTATTAAAACTGGAAAACTAGCCATGATTTGAATGACGGACAAACACACGGCAAGTGAAGCCTAGAACATCATGTAGATTTGTACCATATAAACTTAAAGGTCACCTGAGATTGCTGAATTCTGCGGTTAGATGTTACATCATACAGTTACTATCTGAAAATAGCCCCTTATTATCAGTGGTGTTGTTAAGGGACATGCTTTATTTCCGTTACTGTCGTTATTTCGAATGCCTCAAAGACGTCTGAGAATATCACAGTGTACAATATGGATACTCTCTCTTATTTTCAAGAGGTGTCAGCCCCTTTTCCTATGTTTTTACCTAAAGGAAAGGTCCCTTGATGTTCATTTTAAAAGTAGCCATTGTTTTATTTCCGAGATGTTGCTACAGGAAAGAGTTTTTTTCTACCGTGTCCCATAAGTGTGAACCCATCTTTATTTCCATAGTGACTTATAAGATTGGTCTCCGAATTCCAGTCATTTAGTAAACACTTTCTAGTAACCAACAACTCAAATATCTTTAGAAAATCTTGCACATTCTACAACAAATAACGACTTGATATGTTCACAAGTGGTACCGTTATCCTATATATTACATGTATATAAATTGTACCACTTCACAACAAGAGGACACAGAGTGACAAGAATTTTGTTTACACGAAATATTTAAACCTAGGTGGTTGAAGAAATACTGATCGAACATTGGTATCTAAAATATGACATCAAGTTAAATCAAGGTACATAGAATACACCCATATCTACATTGTATATTATATTATTTTATCATGGTAATACGACCTGACTTTAGAAACACAATGTAGAAATATAGAAATACGATAACGCTATCTTAAAGCCTGACAATACATAGATAACAATCGAAAGTTATTATTTAGTGTCAGATATCATTGATGTATTTAATGAATTAAACTAATTGCAAAACATTATTATGCTTTTTAAGCACTTTTTTGTATCAAACTAAAAGATACATATAACATATCTGTATCAAGGAAGATTTGAAGAAATATCCTCATCCTCAAATTACGGAAAAGTAGTGAACTTGAATTTCTACGTTCATGTTTTGTTTTATGTGACTTATTGTCACTGGGATTTAACGCCGCTTTTCAACAATTTTTCAGTTATATACGGCGACCGGTTCACCTAACCAGTTTTCCTGGACTGTATACTAACCAGTACTAACTTACTCTTCCACAAGGAGCCGGCAACTTCTCAACATATGCAGGAAAATCGACATTTTTGTCAAATTTTCATAGAAGGGTATGACCTGCCGCGACCGCGGCTTTCTACTTTCAATAAAATTACGTCCAGGAGAAATTTCTGTGTTAACAAGTACACCAATTTATAATGTTTTCAACATGCCCGACGGTAACGGCTACAAAGACGATGATGACAATGACGTTGATAATTAAGTAACGAATATGTTGATGGTAATAGAGTTGGTACAACTTATTTATGGAGATAATAAAAACAAACATGCTAGAAAAAATAAACGATACAAAGACGATGACCTAAGTGTGACGACGACGACGATGATGATGGTGTTGATGATGATGATGGTGTTGATGATGACGATGATGATGACAGTGTGATAATGGTGATAATGATGATGATTATGATTATATTATTACAGATTACGCAGACGACAATTACGATCACGATGATAATTTATGATGATATTTAATGACATAATATAATGGTGTAATGATAAACAGACGACTGGATTAGTGTGAATTCATGTTGCTGTCGTTTAAATCGATGGAAAAAATAAATATTGACACACTATTTGAGCTTAAAGTTTCTTTTTAAGTAATTCTTGCTCATAATTCTTCGAAAGATAATTTCGTGTACTTTGCGGCAACTAATCAAATCAAAATGATGAAACACGTCAAAAAACACTTACTTCGAACTATAATATGATTTCCAGGGTAACAAAGAAATCCGACATTGGATGAAATCAAAAGCCACAAAAATCACAGTTAATGAAGTTAATCCTGACAATCGTATCACGAGTTTTATGGGTTTTACTTTCACTTTCCATTTATTTAAGTCCGATATTTAATCGGTTATCTTGCTGGAGCATACTGTCACATCCAGACACCCAGTCATCAATGTTTCCAGTTACACGGAGAAATACTACAACTAAACATATGGCTTAAACTCTGTACTATTATTTCGTAAAGGAAAATGGTTATAGAGATGGTCACTGAATAGTTTTCTATACTTCTTTCACGCTGTCCATTCAATGTTTTATTTCCAGTTCTTTTTATCCATTCGCTTTTCCTGACAAAACTACAAAACTTCGCCAATGTGAATCATTATGAACAACTATGGTGTTTTTATGTTTTATTAGAATTCTGTTCTGAATGGTTTTACAGCTCATGTGAATAGTGAAAGGCTATTGAAGACCGTCTGTGGTGGGGGGCGTGCTGTAGAAAACAAATGCCAACAGATTTAGACTCTGTAAAGTAGCCTGAGACGAAATTCAAAGGGATTTCAATTGTGAAAGGTATTTTAGTGAGGGACATATGAAAGGACATATTCAGTTCCTATAGAAGCTTTTTGTATCAAACTGCATTCAAGGTAGAGAAAAAATGATATCTTTGGCTATAAAGTGCAGATAATAAGAATGAATATATCTTTTGAATGTATACAAATTTTCATAATCATATCACATATCGATTTACGCTCTGTGAATAACTTTATGAAGAACAGACAAATAAAAGAGTTCTATTTATAGTAACAGTGTTCTTTTAAAATATGCCGTTGTTACTTCTTTCTTATTTAAAATCGGTCCTTTAGAAATGTTTACGGAATGATTCATTCCGTTGCTGGCTGGGTGTAATTAGATATAAACAACTTTCATCGCAAGTTAATATAACCAGAGTTGAAGCCAATTCTTAAATACTTTCTTTGAAATCAATTTTATTTGTACTTCAATATCCACGTTTTTCTATCGAAAATGGTGTAGATCTATCAAAGCAAGAAAGACGTAACATAATTAAATGCATGTAGTTCGACTGCGCACTGGCAAGATTTTAACAGGAATAGATTGTTAGAATAAATAACCACACGTAAACTATAGTTATATAACAATCACCTATAAGTGGTTTATACCCACATATAATGTTATATAACAATCATCCATCAGTGTTTTATACCCTCATATAATGTTATATAACAATCATTCACAAATGTCTTATACACTCATACAATTATACAATCTATTACTGACAACATTACGGAAGATCTAACGTGTTACCTCCAGTACACCTTTACAGCAAAGTTGACAGATATTTACTGACCAGAGACCTACCTTTGTAGACTTAAGTACGGAATGAGCAGAACATTGTAGCATATAATGATTAAAAGTGATAACCATCATAAATTTCTTCAATTATGTTAACCAGTATATAAGCGACGAACTTGTGATCAGTCGTATCTATTGATAGAATCATTGATAAAGGTCTTCAGTATAAAACATCTATACAAAACTTTATAGATTCAGAGTGATCGATGATACCACCTTTCATATTTTGTTCATAAAGTTACATTTTCAATGGATCCATTCACACAAAATTGTTGCTACAGAAACGGGTTTCGTTAAGGCATTATTGTCGAGATTCTAATGAAACTTACTGCCGTGTTATAACTTTTCTTTCATTTTTCAGTGAATGTATAATACAGTCAGACATGCGGTGTGAAGTTATGACCGTCCACGTGTACATTTATACGTAACAAGTATTAGCATTTCCAAAAATGCTTGGAATCGCCGTTCAGCCAAGTATAAGAGCTAAGAACAGAATATTGAATAAAGATTTCCTAGAGATTTCATTTCTGGTTTCATATCTTATTGAGAGTTTGCAACACATTCTATATTTACGACGATATTAAACTGGTTCCCGTTGACTCAGAGACAACGTTACTTTGGTGCACTGCAACATAATACGGGGACCAGTTGACGACGATAAACTGTCCCAAAGGGGCATATGTAAAACACATATCTAAAAATATCGAAGTATCGCATTCAGAGGAAACAAAGGATTTCACGATGAATTAAAATAGCATTCATATCTTAATATTCTTATTTTCTGATGATGTGCTGTTTTCAGGTATAACGGTCTTTTCATGGGTCAGGTATAACGGACAGTTTTACATGGGTCAGGTATAATGGACAGTTTTACATGGGTCAGGTATAACGAACAGTTTTTTTTCAGGTGTTATGTATAACGGACAGTGTTACCAGAGGTCAGATATAACGGACAGTTTTTCAGGAGTCAGATATAACGGGCAGTTTTATTAGGGGTCATGTATAACGGACAGTTTTTCAGATCGGACAGTTTTATCAGGGGTCATGTATAACGGACAGTTTTACCAGGGTCATGTATAACGGACAGTTTTTCATGGGTCAGATATAACGGACAGTTTTTCAGAGGCCATGTATAACGGACAGTTTTTCAGAGGTCTGATATAACGGACAGTTTTATCAGCGGTCATGTATAACGAACAGTTTTTAATGGGTCAGATATAACGGACAGTTTTATCAGGGGTCATGTATAACGGACAGTTTTTCAGAGGTCAGATATAACGGACAGTTTTATCAGGGGTCATGTATAACGGACAGTTTTACCAGAGGTCAGATATAACGGACAGTTTTATCAGGGGTCATGTATAACGGACAGTTTTTCAAATGTCAGGTATAACGGACAGTTTTATCAGGGGTCATGTATAACGGACAGTTTTTAATGGGTCAGATATAACGGACAGTTTTATCAGGGGTCATGTATAACGGACAGTTTTTCAGGAGTCAGATATAACGGGCAGTTTTATTAGGGGTCATGTATAACGGACAGTTTTTCAGATCGGACAGTTTTATCAGGGGTCATGTATAACGGACAGTTTTTCATGGGTCAGATATAACGGACAGTTTTTCAGAGGCCATGTATAACGGACAGTTTTTCAGAGGTCTGATATAACGGACAGTTTTATCAGCGGTCATGTATAACGAACAGTTTTTAATGGGTCAGATATAACGGACAGTTTTATCAGGGGTCATGTATAACGGACAGTTTTTCAGAGGTCAGATATAACGGACAGTTTTATCAGGGGTCATGTATAACGGACAGTTTTACCAGAGGTCAGATATAACGGACAGTTTTATCAGGGGTCATGTATAACGGACAGTTTTTCAAATGTCAGGTATAACGGACAGTTTTATCAGGGGTCATGTATAACGGACAGTTTTACCAGGGGTCATGCATAACGGACAGTTTTTCATGGGTCAGATATAACGGACAGTTTTTCAGAGGTCAGATATAACGGACAGTTTTTCAGAGGTCATGTATAACGGACAGTTTTTCAGAGGTCATGTATAATGGACAGTTTTTAATGGGTCAGATATAATGGACAGTTGTTCAGAGTTCATGTATAACGGACAGTTTTTCAGAAGTCAGATATAACGGACAGTTTTTCATGGGTCAGATATAACGGACAGTTTTTCAGAGGTCAGGTATAACGGACAGTTTTTAATTTATTATGAATGAGGTAGGTAGTATTTTATATGGTCTGAAATGTGCGTTTTTAAATTCATAAATGAATGAGTCTTGACGTTTAGAAACGAACACCTATCGTCGGCTAATTTCCACAACCCCGTAACTCATTTTTTTGCAATTTTGAGATTTGAGATTTTCTTTCGTCTCGATGAGCTCTTTACAACGATCATACTTACCTGCTTGTAGATCTATCCTAACTAGGGTTGATCCTAATTCCACAAACCTGTAACTTGCTTAAAGTTATTGCAGTTCAAAACTTCAAATGCGAATTTCTCAAAATGGGAAAAATGACATACGGATTTGCAGAAATAACCCTACGATATTACCTTATTATTTAGGTAGATATCATAAATATGCCATCATATGGTATTTAGACAGATATCCTAAAATGCATTAATATGTCATTTAGACAAATAACATAAAAATTAATGTGTTAAGGCCGTTCAATAGCAGATTATTGTAGAAACGAGGTATATAGGAACACGTTGTGAACATAGATAATCTCCTTCAGTTTTTCAACATCCAGTACATAAAGTGAGCACAATAAATGTCATTATGGTACCTACTACAGTGTAATTGAGACAGTCCTATTTTCTACCAACAATAGATGTTTTCTATACACATCCACGAATAGACACACAATTGTGAAGTAACAGTTCTACATAAACTCATCTTGGCTAAATGTTTCCATTAGCACAGTCACCATAATTCCGCATTAAGCGATTCAAAGACAAAAGATTGCATCTGTAATACACAAGAATTATGCATAGAAGTTGTCAATAAGAACCACACAAGAACCATGTATAAGGGAGTGAGCCAGGATAGGTGAGTACAGGTAGTGAGTTTAGATAGGTAAGGACAGGTAGTGAGTTTAGATAGGTATGGACAGGTAGTGTGTATAGATAGGTAAGGACAGGTTCTGTGTATAGATAGGTAAGGACAGGTAATGAGTATTGATAGGTAAGGACAGGTAATGAATATAGATAGGTAAGGACAGGTAATGTGTATAGATAGGTAAGGACAGGTAATGTGTATAGATAGGTAAGGACAGGTAATGAGTATAGATAGGTAAGGACAGGTAATGTGTATAGATAGGTAAGGACAGGTAATGAGTATAGATAGGTAAGGACAGGTAGCGTGTATAGATAGGTATGGACAGGTAATGAGTATAGATAGGTAAGGACAGGTAATGAGTATAGATAGGTATGGACAGGTAATGAGTATAGATAGGTAAGGACGTGTAGTGAGTCTGGAGACGTGTGGACAGGTAGCGTGCCTGGAGAGGTGAGGCCATGAAGTAAGTTTGAGAAGTGCTTTCAGATATGACAGGCATTAATTGTATTATTTCCTGCACATATTATGTTTTAGATTATCCACATTTGTAAACATTTCGTATATATCAATTTAAAACAAAGTAATTAAGATCACATTTAGAAAACGACTCTAATTAAATATATGTTAACCTTAAGATGAAATAGTAGAAATTTGACACTCCTTGTTATTTCAAAAACTCGATACATCTTTTCAAATAAGTTCAGTGTTCCGTCATATTTCAAACACATACTCATGTACATGTATTAGTGACATGTTTACAATATTAGGATACGTATACTTGACATTTTCTACGTGTCTGTAGAAAAATTAAAGTAACAAATACGACCGATCATGAAGTAAATGGACTTACCTCCATGAATTGATGATATATAATCCATGTTTTCATTATCTTGTAAAATACAATCACATCATTTATATCCATAAACACTTTAAATTCCAACCATGAATAGATTATAGCACTTTAACCCGCATTTATAACAAAATATTTTCTATGAACCAAACTTTCTACACTAGACAGTATATATTCTACATGAAGGCAGACAGTTATATCCAGCAGTTTGGAGTGAAGGCACTGAACACATATACCGAACAGATAAAAACGACACATTCTGTATTACATGCTTTACCTGAAGTGCAAGAGAAACATCCAACTGTAGTACCATCGTTTTGATGACATTTACTCACAAATAAACAATCAAACAACTAATACAATATCCCTAACAGACATACAAGCAGGCAGACAGGCAGGCCTTAAGACTTGAGTCACGAAACATGCTATAAATACATATTATAATAGAAAATAAAGGTTTTTACGTAGTGTGACATGCACCACATGATAATTACAGTCACATGTGTGTATATGGATACACTAATTATCAGGCAATATCTGTTGGTATATAAATATAATTCATTAAGTCGTGCACGTCTTCATTTTTTATTTCAGAAATTCTATGTAACACGCCCAATATAGCATACTTGTCTTACATGTCAAATTCATTTGTGGCGCCATTTTATTAAAAATAAACATTTAAACGATTAATGCATTACACGTATGACAGTAAAATACGATATACATTTTACGTGTAATATACACGATGCTCCTTTGATTGTTTTCGTTAAATATTTAAATCTATCCAGAATGAATCACGTATTTCTGAAATTTCTGAAAAATGTCGTGGTTAAAAATCATTTCAGTTTTATACACAAATCATTTCAGAATACACATTGTGTTTTATACACACATCATTTTACGGTAGACTAAATGAAGCATAGTTCGTTATGAAATACTTCATTGATGGAATAATGAATTGACTGGTGAATGGGGTTACAAGTTTCTAATTAATAGTGGTGTTTTCTTTGTGAAAGCTGTGCGTAACACATACTGTGGTACACTAATAAAAGGACATTATGTCAAAGTTTGTAACAGAAAGACGGTATTGTTACCGTGTTTGTAAAACAGTCATTTGTCAGTGAGAAGTTAAATGAACTGTACGATACTTCAATAAGGAGAAATATCAACATATTTAACTATATGTTTCAAAATATAATCTTATTAGTTAAAAGTTACAATTCAGTCATAATTTGACAAACATTATCATAATTTGACGTAATTTAGCGTTTATCTTCTATTATCCTGATATAAATTTGAACTATCGCTTTTTTCACCCAGAGGATTTCCTTGCAATTCTACATATGATATTACCCATTCTAATGAGCGATATCACTGTACTGTACTAAATAGTACTGTAGTACCACACATTAAATAGCTTTGAAATGAAATGCTGCACAGTCAGGTGGTACAATCAGACTGTCATTGATTCAGTACGGCTGCTGCACATTGTCAACATTATTTTATGGTCTGTCAGATCTACCAGTGCATCGAGATTGTTGAAACATGTTCCAGTGCCTCCATTAGAGTCACATCATGAATGATAAATAAATCATATCTATTATCTACAGTGTCGATGTATGACATAAGTGAATTTAGTGAACAGAAATAATTATAACTATATGCATATAACGATCAAGCAGTCAGAAGTGACATGTATAGAAATAATGTTTACATTTTTTACCTTTCAATAGATATCCACAACATAATTATTGAAAATGTAAAAAATATCCGTCTTTTATAAAAACTTATTTAACATTATCCAGTTTTATCACGCAGTGTAAAGAAGTCGTGCGTTCATTGTTGACTAGACTAGAGTGTAGAACATCTTAGATGTATTGTTACACCGTCGTGTGGTTTACTAGGCCTTCTTTTTATCCAGTTTTTACGGTCAGTTCTCGTTTTCTTCTATTGTAAAGATAGAATAAAAGCCGGTGAAGACGGCCAGTGTTATATGACATCGAGAACAATACTGGAAATTATATATTCCACATTAACAAAAGACCGGATAAGAAAAAGATACAGGCATCTATTGAAATTGAGATAGTCGCTTTTGTTACATGTTTCATTTATTCGACCGAGTCGTGTATCTTCATAAATTTGAAGTACAAAATAGCTGAGAAATTAAGAAGGGGGTATTTTGATGAATAAAAATGGCAAATGAAATTACAGTAATTAATGACAATCGTTGGCTGTTTTGCATTTGCGGTTTTGAAAGAATTAAACGGTCGCAAAATGTAAGCGGATGAGTGTGTTTGTATGATTGTTTGAATAATTGTGATCTCTTAATCTGTAAACTTTCTGAGCAGCAACGAGTTTATTTAAGAATAATATATGACTTAGCTAACGATATCTAAGCAGTTTACTCGTAGCTGCGATGAACGTACTTGTTTGTAAATATGTTTAACACTAATGTCAAATATTTTAAACAAAACCGAATTCTGTATACTTAAAAAAGATGTATGTTATATAGAAGTAGAGAAACGAGAGAATTGTGTCAGAAATGTAGTGATATGAAAATATTATTTCAATCAAAATAGCCAGACTATTTAGGAATGGACGTAAGTGTTGACTTTTACATATAGCGCTGACTGCCTTTTAATGATGATCGAATATCATTCATGTGAGTCCAAACCCCGGTTCTGAGGGAACGCAGACAATAATCTTAAACCGATATTTCGACACACCTGTATCTAGAGGAAGCCTTATACAGGTCACGTGTTATAGTCTAGGTCACTCAGGCGTTTAAGTCTATTCATATTGGTCTCAATAGACGCTTGTTTTTCATTTACGTCCCTTTTCACTGGGACAAGATACAGAAACCCGAGTCGACGTTATTGATATCGAAATATTAAACCATCTTTTGTTACTGTTAGCCGGAGTACGGGCAATTGTTGGTTTTTATACACTACAATAAATTTGTATAATAATTCAGCTTTAATGACAAACGTTTGTATAATAGTTCGTATGAAATGAAACTATGTTGCCTTTTGTTGCAATTTTATTAAGAAATTCCATTCTACTAAAGTTTAAGTAGAATATAAAAAGAAACATTCTACCGACACTAATATATAACGTTTGAACTATTTCTGTTAGCCACATTTTACAAACATGATTGTTCGGTTATGAAATCTATTCGACAAGAGAAGCCGACTACGAATTATCTAAATGTATTTTGGAATGAACAATAAAAATATTTAATGATGGAAGTATCATCTACAAATTAATCAAGTCTGTCAATGAGATAAACAACTCTACAACATGTGTCATAATCCCTTCAGTTCTAGATAGGATGGCTGCTTCGGACAATCTCGCTTTTAAATTTCAGGTTAGGATGACGTACAATTATACTGACAGTTTCTAATCTTGCACAACACGACTATTATACTATATTGTGTTATATAAACTCATCTTTCACAATCAATTGAATTTATCTCAAATAATTTCTAATCATATCATTACCAGACCAACGCTTTTAAGAGAAGAAGTGAAAGTGAAAATAATTTATGACCCTCAGAATACCTCACATATGACGATATATATTGATTTTAGTGTTCGGGGCCAGAAGATCAATAATAATAATAATACAAGATAAATTACTCAAATCTTTACTTGATTCTATACTTCTGTTTATGAACTATGTTATATAACACATTACTTCCTTCTTTGTAAATATTGATGGCACAATAATGCTGTTTGTATAATATAAATCCCGTTATAAAAATCAGTTTAGAGAAGGTTATCTAACATCATAAAACTATACAGGAATACATCTCGTTTTATCCCTTCATGACGTTATACCAACTTGAGTTTCAAACTTTGCTTCATATTAAACAACCATGGCTTTCATTATATCGTTATATTTAAGTTAATACACAACTGTCATTAGTTCATTTACATTCAATTTATCTGTATTCATACACAGTCACCAATATCTGTATCAATACACTGTCACCTACATCTGTATCCATACATAGTCCCTTACATCTGTATTCATACACAGTCACCTACATCTGCATTCATACACTGTCACTTACATCTGTATTCATACACAGTCACCTACATCTGTATTCATACACTGTCACCTACATCTGTATTCATACACAATCGCCTACATCTGTATTCATACACAGTCGCCTACATCTGCATTCATACACTGTCACTTTCATCTGCATTCATACACCGTCACTTACATTTGTATTCATACACTGTCACATACATCTGTATTCATACACAGTCACCTACATCTGCATTCATACGCTGTCACTTTCATCTGTATTCATACACTGTCACTTACATCTGTATCAATACACTGTCACCTACATTTGTATCCATACATAGTCGCTTACATCTGTATTCATACACTGGCACCTACATTTGTATCCATACATAGTCCCTTACATCTGTATTCATACACTGTCACTTACATCTGTATTCATACACTGTCACTTACATCTGTATTCATACACTGTCACTTTCATCTGTATTCATACACTGTCACTTTCATCTGTATTCATACACTGTCACTTACATCTGTATTCATACACTGTCACTTTCATCTGTATTCATACACAATCACCTACATCTGCATTCATACACTGTCACCTACATCTGTATTCATACACAGTCACATACATCTGTATTCATACACGGTCGCCTACATCTGTATTCATACACTGTCGCCTACATCTGCATTCATACACAGTTACATACATCTGTATTTACACACAGTCACATACATCAGTATTTACACACAGTCACATACATCTGTATTTACACACAGTCACATACATCAGTATTTATACGCAGTTGATTATATCTATATTCATACACAGTTGACTATAGCTGTAATAAAACACCTATATAGATTTACTTACATTATTGGAGTTTCTTTGTTCCATGTGTATACAACATAACATCATCTCTCATTATTCCTTCACCTTGTTTTCTTATGTCTTATGCTCACATTCAAACTTTAACTTAAAAACTAATTCATTATTTGCACAAAAAAATACAAAATTAAAATCGCGACTTAATCATCAATATTTCAAAATCTCTCAGAAAATTTACGTGAGGAAAATCGAACGCAAATTGCGCGACAAATAGAAATATCCCCTTTGACGTTCGTTCAAAGCTCTCATTTACTTTTCATATAAACGAATAGAAAATTGTCGAAGCTGAGCGATGTAGGCTCTATAGATGCTGTATAGAGATGTGTGTATAACTTGTTTTCCACCATTTTCTATTGAAACCTTTTATAACACAAAATGCTATAGAAACCAATTTGCCAGTCTTACAACAAGAAACTAAACAAATTTCAATAAATGAATTGAAAATTTCCTATTGCAAAGATACATTGAAAACCATGGGCTGTGAAATTCGTGGGTATGTATTTTACATTTTGCTACATTGACTATTATAAATTTTATGAATACTTATCTCATTTATTTTTCCAATTATCAAATAACCGTCGGTTTATTAAAGTCGGTATTGTTAAAAATATTTCGTCGATTTAGTTGCAAATGGCGAACCTTTATTTTCATTTCTAAAGAATTTTATACGAATGAGCCATCCTGAATCACCCGCCTCAAACTACGAGATGAATGTAAGTTTATAGTAAACGATAAATGGTCAGAACGTTTTAAACAGTAATTAAGTATTGAGCGTAAATTACGGGTGAAAATCACATTGAAAGTCATAGAAAGCAGTGAATACATGTGCCAAACTTATGTGGTGTTTGATTCCACACGTGTTCATTTAATTCATCAAATAAACAAACAAAAATGTGATAGTTTTAATGGAGAATATGTATACGTTTATATAGGTAGAAACCACAGTTTACTTCTGCAAAGATAGTTCTAATCTATTTTACTTATATTAAATAAAGATCACAGATCTAATGTAAATTGTTGACACTTTGATACTATAAATGATTAAAGCGAGTAAAACTCATAAATTGTTGACACTTTGATACTATAAATGATTAAGCGAGTAAAACTCATGGTGTATACTAGGACACGAAAATACAATCACAGAGAAAGTGAATATTACGCAATAGAAAACACATTGACATAAATACCGCTAGGTAATTCGTGCATTGTAATTTTAAATATTTGATGCTGACGGACGTTTGAATTATTGATCAAAACATCTCAAAGAACTAAAAGATGTCTGAAGTTTGTTAGGGTTTAAGTTATTTTTCTAATATTGTAATGTTTTAGTTATTGTTTTAATATTATAATGTTTTTATTATTTTTCTAATATTATAATGTTTTAAGTTATTTTCTAATATTGTAATGTTTGAGTTATTTTCCTAATATAAAAATATTTATTCGTATGTCGCAAAAAACAAACACAGAAATCGCGGGACACTGAGACTACAGTTTATGGTATGACACATATGCAAAATCATTTAACGCGTTTAAATGCATAGATCGAATTACACAATAAAAGTAAAGTGGTGCACGGGATCTCGTGCACGATTCTATACAATAGCATCTAATTACGGCTTTTATACACGACACTATGAAATCATAGGTTTATTTACACAGTAGTTTGAGCTAAATATTTGTTAAACGGTTTAGATCACGTAAAATCCACAGTTATAGATAACTCGATAATTATGTTCGTTAAACAGTACAACCAGTGTAACAAACCGGCAAATTACCTACAAATTCTAATTATCTTACATACATATCTCATATAACTTTATGAAATACTTAATTCGTAGAAAATATTTTACTTACTGATGATTACTTTTCCTAGTAATATTGAGACCATACAACGTGTTGTTAACTCACAGGAAAACGTAGATATTTACCGACAAAAGCCCAACATAAACTTGACAAATACTCCAACAAGAATAAATCTAGATTCGTACTTTCTCTCCGCCGCAGTACAGATGTTTCACATAGAAATATTACAATAATGCAATATAATAGAACCAGCATTGAATAGGACTCGGATAACAATATCTCAATCGAAAATAAATTCAAAGACACATTGTTTCAGTTTGTTTGTGGCCTGTGAATACCCAAAGAATTGTATTGAGATAGCATTGAAAGCTACATAATTTTAATTGTTGTGCGCGGACTGTCGTATTCAATGCAATACAATAGTGTAATGAAAAACTGATTCTACAGAATGTTTTGTTTCAATAGACACTCAGTCATACAACGCCCTCTGTCGGATATTATTCTACAAATGCTGTTGGGAAATACGGTGTTCGAACGTGAAGTAAACGAAATTTTATTCGCGGGCGTTTTTTACTGTTGTTATCCTGTGGCGCGTTCATCTAATGCTGTACTCCACTGTAGAGTTGTCTGTCACAAATTAGAGCTTTGTTGTTGATAAACGACACAATCGAGATTTTAAACTTCAGTCAAATACTAACACAGCACATTCACCTGTTTTAAAGCAGCCCTAGGTAAATAGTGCATAGGTTCATCGATGAGGTTATACCGAACTGTTTGTTAATTAATTAATAATTTGTGACCCGGCTAAAACAACTGCGTCTGAACCAACGTCCAGAGTATAGCAACTCCTATTATATGGTCTTAGTTTATATCTGTGTAAATGGTGTTTGTTGTATGGTTTGTTTGTATTATACAAATCTGTATAAATGGTGTTTGTTGTATGTTTTGTTTGTATTATACAAATCTGTATAAATGGTGTTTGTTTTATGTTTTGTTTGTATTATACAAATCTGTGTAAATGGTGTCTGTTGTGTGTTTTGTTTGTATTATACAAATCTGTGTAAATGGTGTTTGTTGTGTGTTTTGTTTGTATTATGCAAATCTGTATAAATGGTGTTTGTTGTATGTTTTGTTTGTATTATACAAATCTGTATAAATGGTGTTTGTTGTATGTTTTGTTTGTATTATACAAATCTGTGTAAATGGTGTCTGTTGTGTGTTTTGTTTGTATTATGCAAATCTGTATAAATGGTGTTTGTTGTATGTTTTGTTTGTATTATACAAATCTGTATAAATGGTGTTTGTTGTATGGTTTGTTTGTATTTTACAAATCTGTGTAAATGGTGTCTGTTGTGTGTTTTGTTTGTATTATACAAATCTGTATAAATGGTGTTTGTTGTATGGTTTGTTTGTATTATACAAACCTGTATAAATGGTGTTTGTTGTATGTTTTGTTTGTATTATACAAATCTGTGTAAATGGTGTCTGTTGTGTGTTTTGTTTGTATTATACAAATCTGTGTAAATGGTGTCTGTTGTGTATTTTGTTTGTATTATACAAATCTGTGTAAATGGAGTCTGTTGTGTGTTTTGTTTGTATTATACAAATCTGTATAAATGGTGTTTGTTGTATGTTTTGTTTGTATTATACAAATCTGTGTAAATGGTGTCTGTTGTGTGTTTTGTTTGTATTATACAAATCTGTGTAAATGGTGTCTGTTGTGTGTTTTGTTTGTATTATATAAATCTGTGTAAATGGTATCAGTTGTGTGTTTTATTTGTATTTGTATTTCACATGCGCGGTTACGAAGATGATTTAGTTTTGAAAACTTTCACTGACTGAATTATCTTTTTGTCGCTTTTATTTAATAAAATGACGTTATCTAATGATTTAAATCAAGAAAAATACAGTTAAAGATATAATGTAATCTTACATAAATAACCAGTCACATGAGCTAGTATAATATTAGTATGTTTAAGACTGATAGGATGGTAAGGCAATAGTAAACAGAATGTTATCTCATTCAATATACGTACTTACAGTTTTATCCTTCTTTTACATATAAAAACTTGGTGAACTATCCGAACATAATATCAGCGGGTATGTTAGAATACCGATGTATGATTTGCATGTCATAAGTTTAGATTTCATCATAAATAATTAAATTTCTCGCTTCCATCAAACGAATTATATAACAATTGAACACTTGTTGTAATTATGTAACTATCCTGTCATGATAGTGTATAGTGTTTCTATCTGCTCATAAATTCAAGTTTACAACACTTTACAATAAAATTTCAGCATTTGATGTCACGTAGTATTGTTAATTTCTGTATAGGACTAATACAGAGTTTATACTGATTCATTATAGATGAAGATTTTAATAAAACATTGTTGTATTCTAATCATTCTGTATGAATTTTTCTGTGCTATAGAAATGTCTACCATCGACATAGAAAATGTTACAAAAGGGCTCAACTAGTCGAACAATACACAGCGATAACGGATAAAACAACTATCGAAATATTATAAATAAGCAATTTAATTTGCATTCAATATAATAACAAACAGGCTTTATACAACCGTCCTGGTGCTTTGTTTAAGTTTTAATAAGCCAAAGACTCGTCTATGTAATATCAAAATGCATTGAACAATAGACTATATACAGGTCTGCAACATAGTTAATTGAAATGTTGCTATTATTTTATACATTTATTGTATTCAGAGATAAATGACCGGATCTCTTTGATTCAATCTCTTTGACGTCAAATACAGAAATATTAAAACAGCTAGTAAATAGAAAATGTGATCATATTGAATAATAGAATATTCATCAATCTGGGATACTTCGCACATCGGTCCTGTAAAATGGCACGTGGCTTTTAATATTTGACCTATAAAATGAACAGTGTTGAAGTTCTGTATGATAATACAGAAAGATCACTTACTTTACTTGGTTTGAGAATATTGCTAAATGGTATTGAGAGTATACGTGAGAAGTAGTATTGTATCAAAGACTATTTGTATGAAATAAGATAGAATGAGGTGTGATGAGATAGACGGATGATGAGATATGATATGATGTCATAAAGATAGATGGATGATGAGATATGATATGGTGCTATAAAGATAGATGGATGATGAGATATGATATGGTGTCATAAAGATAGATGGATTATGAGATATGATATGGTGTCATAAAGATAGATGGATGATGAGATATGATATGGTGTCATAAAGATAGATGGATGATGAGGTATCATATGGTAATATAGCGATAGATGGATGATGAGGTATGATATAGTATCATAAAGATAGATGGTAGATGTGGTATGATATGGTATTATAAAGATAGGTAGATGGTGAGGTATGGTATGGTGTTATAAAGATAGATGGATGATGAGGTATGATATAGTATTATAGAGATAGGTGGTAGATGAGGTATGATATGGTATTCTAGAAATAGATGGAGAACTAGGTAAGATATGTGAACATGTATCACCATTGGATATAACATTTCGAGAGTTTTTAAATATTTTCCAGATATATATCTATCAAGGTTATGAAGTAAGACGTAATAATTCATTGGAATACTAACTCGTTTGTCATGACAATAGATTAATCACCTACAGAACATCTATATTATCATTAAAATATGCATTGATTAATTATTTGTTGTAATAGATAAAAGGTTGACACAAAATTTTACTAGCGACATACATGTAGATATTTGTAGAATATAATGAGGTTAGTATTACATGTATTTAGATTATTTTTCACTTGGGTTTAACGTTGCAACAATATCCAGGATCTTTGGCGACATTCCAGCTTATAGAGTGACTTACACCTAGGTAGAACCACTGACCTTCCGTGCTAGCCGAACAGCTTCTTCACATGTGAAATTTGATCCCGCTGAGATTCGAACTCAATGCGGTGATGGACAAGTGATTAAAAGTTAGAGGCGATAAGCACTTTACCACTGAAGCCTCTATTATTTAGAGACAAGCTGTCAAAATACAAAGTTTTACAAATACACTAGTAATTGATGCGTTGAAAAAAGATTGTATTAATATCGAATCGCCATTTTATGAGAATAAAATAACAGGTACATCAAAGTCGAGAAAGATGCTTCTAGATGGCATTTAGAGAACGTGTATACATAGTGAGCAGTACGTTAGGTTAAGTCAAAATCAAGCACATTTAGGCAAAAAGTATACTGAAAAATGAACGATCGACCTCGCTGTTTTCTTTTGTTCGGAAACAATTCTTATAAACTTAATAGATTACAACTAGAGTAGCAACAGATTAACATATCTTCTAGCAAAAACATGATTAATCCAATAAATGGTCAAAATTGACGACATAAGTGGCAGATATGTATGATCTATCGGAAACATTCTATAATGAACCAGACTCAGTTTGTCCCTTACATAAAATATTTAACGGTAAAAATCTTACATGATGTACATATTCATGAGATGTCTGAAATGTTTTACATAACGAAATCTACTTACGATAAGTTATCAGTACGACCTGGTTAATTCAGATATATTTCACCCAAAATTCTTCGGAAAATATTTATTAAATCACAAACTATGAATTACTTTAGCACTCTTAGAACGTTAAAACTGACTCCCGAATGAAATATAATGTCTACAAGTTTTCACTGAAAGTTTGGGGTTTTATGCCTTTTTGTGCAAAAATTGTATAGATTTCGTATAGCCCTGTGAATAGGCTTTTAACTTTTTATGTATTCACAAAACCGCCAGTGATAAAAGTCCGTGCTTGTGAATGCAGCATATTGGCTGCGTATAGTCATAAACTGATATCACGGATTTTGCTTTAGAATTCGTTACAATATTGTAACAATACCGGGGAACAATACAGTACAATTTATCCCTTATATGTCATTTATCATCAAATAGCGTTCAAAAGCGTATTGTCGGCATATAAAAGACCAGCGAGGGCTGACGAAAAGCCGCTTTCAATAACCACTGCTACCACTATAGGCCAGATATCGTATTGGACAAAACCTCTTTTCAAATATTTGATAATATACAAGTCACGTGAGGGAGATTAAATGATTCCCAATTACCATAATTGCAGATTAGCAGGCGCTTATATTGAAGTGAATCGGATATTTTTCAAACAGAGTATTGATATATTTCAAAGTGAACCAATATTATGAACGGAAATGTTGAAAAGTCAATAATTAAGTTACTTCACTGATTAACTTAGATAGCTATGGTTATATAAGTTGTATATACGCGAGTAGAAATTACTTAAAATTTACATCCGGAATTGTAGAATTTATTGTTCGAAATTGTGTATGAGGACGATTGAGCGACAGTAACAGCAGCGGTGGCAGACACAAGAACAAACAACAATAGCTACAACAACATAAACAAAACATATATTTGCCATATCTAGTAATACATGGGTGATGTACCGAATACTTTATGATAACACACTAAGTAGTGTATGATAATACACAAAGTACTTAACGATAATACACAAAATAGTTTTTGATAATATACAAGATAGTTTATGATTATACACAAATCAGTTTTTGATAACATACAAGATAGTTTATGATTATACACAAAATAGTTTTTAATAATATACAACAAAGTTTATGATTGTACACAAATCAGTTTTTGATAAAATACAAGATAGTTTATGATTAACTACAAAATAGTTTTTGATTATACACAAAATAGTTATAATATACAACAAAGTTTATGATTGTACACAAATCAGTTTTTGATAAAATACAAGATAGTTTATGATTATACACAAAATAGTTATAATATACAACATAGTTTATGATTGTACACAAATCAGTTTTTCATAAAATACAAGATAGTTTATGATTATACACAAATCAGTTTTTGATAAAGTACAAGACAGTTTATAATTATACACAAATCATTTTTGATAAAAGACAAAATAGCTTATAATAGTATACAAGATAGACAATTTTACTTTTATAACAGCTGCAGCTTGCAAAAAGACATGCGAACAATTATTAGAACAATACATTTACCATCATATACAAGGTATGACTTGATATTTAAGTTTAACATGAGCTACCTAAGCTTAGATATATCTACGACATGACACTATCTATGGACAGTCAGAGATCTAATACAAGTAATGCAACTTAACAAAATACCAAACATAACAGCAAATCATTATTAAAGAGATAATTTCCATGAAATATTTAGCATTTCTAGTAAATAAACATTTACACAGACATCATGTACATGCGTAATGTTTGAATAGACTGACCGAGTGAGTGCTCTACCCCAGCTACATTTTATAATCCTGTATATTAACTCATCGCCGTTACACTCAATAGGGACTGCATTAGGTCCAAGGACCTTGGCGTCGTATGTTCGAACCTTTGGTGCGACAATGTGGCGATTTGGTTGAAGCGTTGCATCTAAGACCATTTGTCAAACATCGCTGATTTAAGTGTGAAAAGTTTTCATATACTTGTGCTTTAGAATCCAGGAACATTACTTGGGTTAACTGTCCGTCACTGTATGTTTGAAATACAGGGGAATATCCCGATTGTTTTACGTGTGCATCCAATGAATTAAATTGTTCCCATTCATATTAAATGTCGAACTTATAAAATCTTAGGTAAAAATGAATCATGTACTTTTGAAATGGACGTCGTTGAGTTCATGTCCCAGAAATACCCTGTGGTAAAAGGAAAATACATCAAAAATATGATAATCAACATAGTATATGATATCAAGATGCACCATGCTAAAAATAAAAGATAGACGTACCACAGCTGTGAATGCCGCATGTAACATTAGGTCCAGTCGCCAGCCTCTGTTTCACTCGCTTACCACAAGTATATTCGTTTACTAAAGTCAAAATTGAAATTGATTAATTCCTTTTCATTCTGTAAATCAACTTTCAGAAGTAAAGTTCCATTCAAACTGCCTCGATTATATTCCATTACATTTAGCCTTTTAAGTCGTCAATATGTGCTGAATAACAAGAGAAAAGAGTCTTTGTAAAATAGTTTAATAAAGCGAACTAGTACTATTTATTATAAAGAAAAAGAACAAAACATATCGAATGTGTAGCAAACTAAAATACGAAAGCCCCATTCACTTGTGGCAGTTTGTATTGTTGTAGTTATAATAGCTCTTGTATATAAGCTTTGTTGGTCAAAATGGATAAAACAGGGTCTTTTGTTCAACGTTTCAATCTCTAAACAATATCGTTATAACTTAGCATTATGCAAAGTCCACAACTCAATGAAAAAATTAAATCCCCGTACAATGGCTTTTCATTCATTTAAAAATCAAAAATTAGATTATTTTGCTTTAGTCGCTTTATTCTTACATGAAAAGAAATAATTCGTAAGAAAAGAAATAATTCATAAATATTATATAGATGTATTTAATGTATTAACTAAATGGTTGGGTGTATGATACGTTACGAGAACTTTGCCATTTCTAAGTCTAAACGTATTTTTATTTTGTATCAAAACTATTGAACTTTCCTATAGTTTAAATTATGTTAAGTGACACTTATAGTTAAACTTACATTACGTTACACTTAAAGTTTAACTTACATTACGTTACACTTATAGTTAAACTTATATTATGTGATACTTATAGTTTAATATTAAGTGAAACTTAAGTAGCATTAAGTAGCACACTTATTTAGCTTAACTTACATTAAGTGGCACTTATAGTTTACCTTACATTAAGTGAGTTTACCATTAAGTGACACTTAACGTTTAGTGACACATTATACTTATTTGTTTACCTTACATTAAGTGACACTTAAGGCATTTACCTTACATTAAGTTTACCTTACATTTACTTATAGTTTACCTTACATTAACACTTATAGTTTGACTTACATTAAGTGACACTTAACGTTTACCCTACATTAAGCGGCACTTATAGTTTACCTTACATTAAGCGGCACTTATAGTTTACCTTACATTAAGCGGCACTTATAGTTTACCTTACATTTAGTGACACTTATAGTTTGACTTACATTAAGTGACACTTAACGTTTACCTTACATTAAGCGGCACTTATAGTTTACCTTACATTTAGCGGCACTTATAGTTTACCTTACATTAAGCGGCACTTATAGTTTACCTTACATTAAGCGGCACTTATAGTTTACCTTACATTTAGCGGCACTTATAGTTTACCTTACATTAAGTGACACTTACAGTTTAACTTGCATTAAGTGACACTTAAAGTTTAACATACATTAAGTAGCACTTATAGCTTAACTTACATTGAGTGACACTTAAAGTTTAACTTGCATTAAGTGACACTTAAAGTTTAACATACATTAAGTAGCACTTATAGCTTAACTTACATTGAGTGACACTTACAGTTTAACTTGCATTAAGTGACACTTAAAGTTTTATATACATTAAGTAGCACTTATAGTTTACCTTACATTAAGCGGCACTTATAGTTTACCTTACATTAAGTGACACTTACAGTTTAACTTGCATTAAGTGACACTTAAAGTTTAACATACATTAAGTAGCACTTATAGCTTAACTTACATTGAGTGACACTTACAGTTTACCTTACATTAAGCGGCACTTATAGTTTACCTTACATTTAGTGACACTTATAGTTTGACTGGCATTACGTCACACTTACAGTTAAACTTATAATATGTGACATTTATCGTTTACCTTACATTTAGTGACACTTATAGTTAACTTACATTAAATGACACTTATAGTTAACTTACATTACATTACACTTATAGTTTAACTTACATTACATGACACTTATACTTTAACTTACATTAAATGACACTTATACTTTAACTTACATTACATGACACTTATACTTTAACTTACATTACATGACACTTACAGTTTAACTGACGTTATGTGACACTTACACTTTAACTTATATTACATTACATGACACTTATACTTTAACTTACATTACATGACACTTACAGTTTAACTGACATTATGTGACATTCATACTTTAACTTACATTACATGACAATTATACCTTAACTTACATTATGTGACATTTATACTTAAACTTACATTACATGACACTAATAATTTAACTGACATTATGTGACACTTACAGTTTAACTGACATTATGTGACACTTATACTTTAACTTACATTACATGACACTAATAATTTAACTGACATTATGTGACACTTACAGTTTAACTGACATTATGTGACACTTATACTTTAACTTACATTACATGACACTAAAAATTTAACTGACATTATATGACACTTACAGTTTAACTTATATTATAGAGCTTTTAGTTAAACTTAATTAATTGACACTCAACTAATGGAACACTGTATTAAATAATTATAAGCAGATAAAAAGTTAAAAGTATCATGTATTCAGCTGCATTTTCTTTAATATCAAACGCCAATATCTTGAGCTGAACCTTTCCAACTTCTGAAAAATACAAGTTAGTTTGTTGCTGTGTACGACACAGTTTCAAAATACTCAATTACATATAAGCGTACATCACCAAGTTTAGTTACATGAATAAACCCGGTCCATGATAGTACGAGTATTATGTACCTAATATAATAACATTTATTATTAAAACATAGTTAATAGATTCATTCAGAGAAGAATAGTGAGTAAAACTGTGGAATGTATGGCTGGATAATTGAGTTTCATTTTTTCATTGATTTGATCAAATGATATCTCATAATATGAATTAAATTGAACGATAAAAATAAGCGCGTACCTATACAGCAGATGCATTCAAACACGTATTCGAGATGTCCGTGATATAACGCTGATTCAAGTTCGCCGTTTATTTTGATATTTTTCTCATCCACCAAGACTTGAATATAGTTCATGAAGACTGTACGCTCGCCTAATTAGACCAGGGACCATAGATTCAACAAAAACATGTTAATAAACCAGTAAATTATTGAGATAATCTTGTCAAATACAATTTCAAAGGACAACAAAGCATTTTCATTTACAAGCAATAAGATTACGCAGCCAGAATCAGCTGTGTGCCTGCAGCTCTATTCAACGTATAGAAACTGAGAGCCATTTCTATAGAGTATTTGTCCATAGTTCTATTCAAGTGGTCATCCTCCCGTCAATTAAAGGCGCTTGAAAATGGCCAGGATTAAAAACTTGGCCTAACACAAGTGGAAGAGAGAAAAGGTGCTTTTGTTCGTCTTCTGAATAAACTCATCTGCTGACGGAAATGAAATTCCAACGTATGAAATGGGCAAATTCAAAGAGAATGAAAGTCTTGTATGAGGCTGCATTGTTCACCATTCTATAGACGGAATACAGACGCAGATGTGCTATAGACTTTTGTATTATTCAGAATTATTATGGTCATTGTATTCAAATATCACAGAATAAATATCTTTTGAAAATCTAACAAACAATTCCGTTATGTTTTCTTGTCATTGAACGCTTGCAGATATTTGTTTGTAGAAATACAGAAATTTTGTTATACAAGAAATCCATGGGGCGGGTAATTGGTACTATGCATTTCACTTTGTTCTAGTTTGTAGCAAACATGAGTCAGGCATGGAATTAATTTAAACTATTTTACACGTACTGTGGTTTTAATTTTATTTTCTTTGGGCTAAATTTTCGTAGTTTTTACTAAAATCATTATCGTATAAACATGTAAATTCTGGGATTTTGATTTTTGAAATATGTTTTGTCTTATCGTTTTCTGTCATTTCCTGTCATAAAAATGCTCGTTAGCGAAGCAAAAATACCGGTGATTGATTCTCGATCGTCAAAACATGCGATAGGTATTCGTTAATAATACTATACTTGAATATTCATGTCAAATTTGACAGCTGAGATTTGCAAATTGATGGGCACGCAAAGATGAAACAAACAAATTTAAAGGTTCTTCCGTGTTCTCAGCTTTCCTATGTACATCTTGTAGACGTATTTTTGCACTTCTATGTTTTGGAGATATATTTTATATATATATATATATATTTATTTATTTATTTATTTATTTATTTATTTATATACAGAAAAATACAACGCTTCCAAAGCTACACATTCCAAAATTATACATTATACTACATGCGCTATCTACCCGGAAACATGAAGATTTGTAATATAACTACACAGACCAAATAGTAAACACAGGGATCAGAACTGGTCATTTTATTTTCCCTGTATAAGGTTTAACAATAAACATGCTTCATAATGAGTTCCCGTTAGTCCGTACGACGTTACTGTCTACATACTTGGTATTATGTTCACATTACATCAACCATTACAACCACTTGGTTCTTGAAATCTTTTATTATCCGAACAAAAGTTAAAGGTGCAATGTGTAACAAGAAGAGTTACTTGCCTTGGTGAACTTAATAATCATTTGTGTATAATGACAATCTACAGACAATACAGGGAGAAAGCGAACACGTGACTTTTAAGAGATTGTATTAAAGGATGTTTAACTTTTTATTGTAAAAAATCATTTCTGATAATTACTTATGTATGCAGCAGTTAATTACGCTGAACAAAACAAACAGAGCGAAGAATGTTTGTGATCAGCTTTCTGAGTGAAACACAAGCTCAATTCTGTGCATGAATTACGTTCTTATAAACGAGATCCATATATCTCAACGTTCAGGTTTGATTCTTTTGTGTGTAATCCCCAGGAAAAACTTTTTTATTCTCATTTTAAGGTTTCAGTCGTATTACAAGAACAATGACGTCTTTGAATACTCTCTGGTTTTAACGACAAACAGTACAATACAGACATTGAGCTTGCTAGATTAATGGTATCATCTTATTAGAAGGAATCCGAATTAGACTGAAAATCCTATCGGAACTCATTGTCACCGCGGAAGTACATATGTATAGCATCTGATACTACTACGCCGATCAAAAGCGAGTGAATAAAAGGTTCTGCGTTTTATTGCGCGCTTCTTTTATATTCTAAGAATCTGTAACAATAGATAGCTATCTGTAATGGTGGTAATTACCGTTTTAATTCAACTGACAGTAAGCTCATCATACTTGGCCCGACAATTTTGTATAGCTTTATTAGGCAGTATTCGTACACCATTAGGCTTACTGAATATGTGGCTAATTTCTTCAATATTTAATCACTTTCATGCGGGGTTACATTGAAATAAAGCTATTGAATCAGTGAGTTCAGCTTAGGAATGCCACATTCTGTATAAGTTAGATGTTTTCGCAGGAACACTAGGAAACCATGATAAAGAGGTGTATGCACGTATTTGCCTAGTTGTTAAAAGACATCATTTACCGGTGTGTCTGTTGGTATGCGGAGGAGTACAGAAAAAAAACGCAAATAAGTCACCAAGCATTTAGCCATACGCGTACAGCTCAGAATACCGGATGTCAAATCCTGACTCTGACATAGTCCTAAACAGGAATGCCGTGGCACAATTAGAATGTGTATGTACACTATACACATAATACGCTATAATTCATGCTTGATCATTGCGTTTCCGCTTACAGTTAGCAACAAGGAATTGACTGACAACAAGTGGTATACATTTCTTCCATAGAAGTCAGTATTATATGCCTCAGTATGATGTTCAAACCTGTATTTGTACAAGATGGACTCGAATCATTTTACTCGGTTATCATATTTTGATTTACTTTCAAAAGAGCAGCAACCGATTTTATGCAACAGCTTGGGTTCCATTCAGAAGAATATATTCCAAACAACAAACCGGTAATTAAATTAAAGAAAGGAGTTATTGTACGCACAAATTTGTAGATTTAATCGTGGAAATGCTTTCTTTCTAAATGACAATATCTTTTCAAAAAGTCTGACAGATGTGCAAGAATTATAATCATTGACACAATGGTATTTTATGCGCGTAACTTCAATCAGTGAATGACTTCTATATAAAACACTGTAGTGACGTCATCATGATGTGATCATCGATAAAATACCCGACATTTTTGTCCGAATGACCAATAAAACTTTTCAATCTGTGTCCCTGTGTTCAACGAGAACTTGACAGATCCATCACGAGAGTCAGAGAAGACAGGTAATGTCAGCGGATGTAATAAATTCAGGCAAATCCTCAAGAAGATTTTTCTGCTTCCTTAGTATCGACTACGTTAACAAGTTGCATTTACATCCGCCATTTCCAACATGTGACATTTATAATTATATAATAATGTCCACGTACGCCCGAGGTAATAGTCTACGTTAACGCAACATTACATTTAAAATTAGACATTTAGACATATACATTGTATTTATGTCCTTTGTTGGCGTTATTCGCCCACTCGGTGGTCGCCGTTTAAAATATACGAACAGCTAAGGGAATGAATCACTGGAAGAAAAACGTCAGTATACAGCGATAGTCTCCCTTAGTTATACTCTGGTTGATACCATCTGTGAACATTGAAAAAAACTTTGTGTGATTATCTCACTCATGATTGTATAATGAGATCACACGGGAACATTTTAATCAAAACTATATTGTCATTAATGACTAGTTTTTGCTGACAAAAAAGCTATATAAGGATATGTGTATGATACGAATAAGTTATAAAAGCCACATCATGCATAACGTACTGAATTTATTTTTTAAAGGTGAAACTCGACTATGGCTTACGTTGTAGAAACTGACAGTAAAAAACAGTCATTAACACCGACATGTAAAATTCTTGGTTGTAATAAGTTGGTACATAATTATATATTATACAAACTATAGTTCACTCAATTTACCGCTCGGTTTATTACACTATTTATATGATAGACTATAGAACCATTAAGTATCTCTATAATACCGGATGGCTTACCACTAAACATATAACATGTTTCTATTATAATTATGAACTTTGTACGCGTGTCACTGTGGAGGTTTACAATTTTAACTAATCTACCTACAGCGTCGTGGCAATAAGTGAATCATTTGTTTAACGGAGGTCGTTGATTCATTTAACAGGCTTATAACGACTACCCACTTACTGTAGAATCATAGCTGAAATAGAAGTATCAGACGGCACATTATGAGTTCTGTGAGAGTATATTTGACAGACCCTGGTCTGATTCCATATTGTATATATATATGGTCGTACCATCAGTGTAGATGCAGGAGTTCCGAACGAATGGACCACTGATTAAGATATACACGTGTGTGTATATAAGCTGACTGTATGTTGTACAGTTTAAAACAGGAGATGTATCTTAATCAGTTTTCTATTCGTTCAGAATTCCTGTATCTGTACATATAAGTTGACTGTATGTCGTACATATATATATTCTTTTTGGTAACCATCACAATAGAGTACATAAAACATGCACAATGTATAAGAATAGAATATACCAAAAAGAATTATTAAATTGTTTACTTCAGTACAGCGTTGTGCGTTTTGTGAATTTTTACCCGTACAGCCAAATGAAAGTCATATGATTCATTTTTACCATCTCAAAGTTTACATATTGTAATCAACTGAAGGGATGGATCAGATTTTGTATTGGCATACATGTATATAAACCACAAATCGTAATAAATAACAGAAGTTTGTATAATATAAGGATAACTACATGCTCATTTATGGGTCGTGCTTACTACATACATCAAAACAAAAAGTAAAATGCTTACTATTTTTCAATGTCTTTCTTTATTGTGGACAAAGTCATGCTTCATACATCTTTGATGGTCCCGTGGTTAGTGCCTAGACTTGTTACCCGGCGATCCGGGTTAAAATCCCGGTCGCGGCAGGATATACCTTTCTAGGAAAAATTGACAAAAATGAAGTTGCCGGCTCCTTGTGGAATGGTAAGTTATTACTAGTTAGAATACAGTCCAGGAAAACTGATTAGGTAAACAGGTGGCCGTGTATAACTTAAAAAGTGTTGAAAAAATCGGCGTTAAACCAAGTAAAAACTATACATCTTGGAAGCATGCGTGTAATTGTATATTAGTCGTCAACTACATCACGTAATATCAATACAACAATATAGACGTATTATATGATCCACAAGAATGATAGCTAGACTCTATTTAACATTTATATTATAAGCAGTCCCCTGAAAATCTGTCTTGATCAACAGATTGTCTGCAATTGTTGGTCAAAGAAGGTAGCATACACTGCACCAGGTACTTCTTTACAGATATTTCTACATACTGCAGTCCTCGCCCATCCTTATCTTGTCTTCCCCGAAACCAATACATAAAAGCAATCGTTATTCCTCTGAATGAAAATCTTGAATCTCAATTCTCAAAGTGAAAAGTACAAAAAAGAAGAATGGATTTATAGTTTATTAGAAAACATCATCATGATTGATTTTCTTTTTGATCAGAGAAATGGTCAGTATTTATCATGAAGAAAGATCACCACGAATTTATGTTAGAATGCACATGGGGTTAGCACGTTGAAGGGATGGAGTATAATGGCGTATCAGGCCTAAAAAGCATATGTATATATATGATGTACGTGTTTTTGGTCCGTGTGGCCATTTTAAGCCTAATACACCATTACACACCATCCCTTCAACGTTTTAGCCCCCTGTGTTAGAATGCACTACGAGTCACTTAATGGAATTGTGTGGCCAACATTATGAATTATAAGAACCACGTTAAACATGTTTGACAAAAACTTCAATAAAACGAAAAAAAAACTCGCATAAATGTTGTGTTCTAATATTAGAGTATGTGATGTGTCATCAGCTGGCAGTAAATGATATTCGAGATTCCACTGAGTATTTAGCAATTTTTTTACCAACAAATGTTTAACTGAATGATGAAACATATTAATCTTTGATTAATATCATTATGTAGTGTAAATTAAATAGGTATGGTAAAATGGCCCTAATAAGAAATTTAAATCGATCAAACTCTTGACTTAGATGGGGTTAAACTAGCGACTTTCAGAACGTATCAAATTTTTAATATACTTGTACTTCAATTCAGCCTTGGTACCGTACGCCCCTGGCCCCCAGCAACAATCAAGAATACAAGGACGATCTCTTTACGTCATAGTTTACAAACAACAATAAATATAAAATGCTTGCCTATGACTGGTAAAATGCTGACAATATGGCACACGTACGTATTATTCAGCTACAATATGATGTTGAAAAGTCTTGAAGTTGAAGTCCGACATTCTATATGGATGGTAGTGATGCCACATAAAAGTCCTATCTCTCATGGTTAAGATTATCTGTTTGCTCTAATCAAGTCATACTGATCCATGCTCCTGATTGTTCCATTTACATAGAAATGGACGACAGGCTGAAAGAAGAAATTGTGATGATTTTCTTTTTAACATTTTGATACTCTGTTTCCTAGTTATCTTCTTATGAATTCATCGACAATCAGCGAGAGGATACATCGTCTGCAAACTTAACAAAATATGACGTTACACAACGATTTGACAAAGTTCAGTTTTAGAAACCAACAGGGACTATACATAACATTGTGTTAAGTAAAATTTCTGGTATAATTTAAAGGAGAATACGCTCTGTAGGAGTAGGATGTTGAGTGCGCTACAGACAGGGTCAGCGGTTATTCAAAATATAATTTGGAAAACAGAAAAAAGGTAGAAAATTTCGGAGTGGTATCATTATAAGTTCGTATTGTTTGGTGATTTTTTTGGTGGATTTATTTTAGGAATCAGACTGTGTTAGGGATAAATGTGAGTCATTGTGTTTGATATTTTTCATTTCCGCCTTGTCTTCGATTTGAGGTAAAAATTATAATGATGAAAATATTATATTATTATTATTACAATGACCTTTCGGTTTAACCAAAGATCCATGACTTATATTTCAGAGAAATAACGCGCACTATAATTTTAAGACTATGTGATAATTTCAGTACACTAAGTAAACTTTTGCACGGAATTATTACTGTTTATGTACAATTACTCTATATATATAAGGTTTAATTTCATTAGTGTTGTTTTGACTGAGAACGATTTTGTTCTCCGATCTGTAAGATAAGATACGAAATGCCTTGTTATGGTGACTAGTTCACGCACTTCACACGCGTTGGTCAAACCCATTTGATTCCATTCTTTGTGTCGCACTACATGTAATGGTTCTTTATTCAGCATTCTATTTTGAATATTAATGGTTTCTTTTTTCGCAGATTCTTGGTGTACCATTTCGTCTCCAGGGGCAGCTGATGTCGATTCGTGCATTTATAGAAAAGGACGGAAGGACGCAGCAAATGCCATAGATATTCTGTCTTATGTCAAGGCTAGAGAAAAAAGGTAAATAAATTATTTCATCGCTAATTATTTTAATGTTAATCTTAAATATAATTTTATATGTTCTGCGGACTGACTGTAGAAGCCTATATAAAGGTAAATAAAATATCTTTTCATCGCTAAATATGTTGCTGTAAATGTTATTCTTATAATTATGTAACTTTCATTTATGATCAATCAGTGGCATGAATGGAAGGTGGAAGAGTTTGTGAAGCTAGTAAAACAAAAAAATGAAGAAACACAGTGTGTCGATAAAGGGCTTTATTAAAGCCGGTAAAATTCTCTTGATACATTTACGTGTATGACATTCACTGTTTTCTTCGTTCAACTTACTATCTGTGTTATCGTTTCAGGTTGGGACCACCGTTTGACCAACAAGGCAGTTCATACTGGCTTGTTGTTCTATGAGTTGGTGTCTCTCCTCAGGCGGGAAGCGGAGCTGGTGCGTTTGGCTGTCAGTGTCTGCGACCTGAACCGCAACATACGTGGTCGTAGCAAGTCAGTTGAGGACCACCTAAATGTTATATGGGACAATTATTTGACCAGAAACATAACCACATCTTCGTTATTTCGTTCCGATACTGAATTATACGGAGTGAGGATGCAATTTATTATTGTTTCTGTGTTCTGTAGTTTATTGTTATTGTTACTGAATTGTTCCTGCGCTAATTGTTATTTTTATCTATGTAGTGTATTCGTTACTGAATTGTACGGAGTGTTTCATATACATCTACATCTACATGATACTTCCGATCAATCAATACTGATTATAACTGGGAGGTGCTTGTCAGGAAAACTGTGTTGAAAAGTGCTCATTTAAAAGTTAAAAGTTTATTGATAAAAGAGTGCTAGGTTAAGATTTGAAAAAAGCATCTACTAGAAACTAGAAAGGGGTTGTCTCCAGCCTTTCCTTGATGGTATTTAAGCTGGGACTGGATTTGACCTGGTATGGGAGACTATTCCAATGCCTTTTAGTTCTGGGGAAGTAGGAGCTAGGGTGATACTGGATACGGGACTGGGGAATAAGAAAGTTCAAATTTCTTGTTGGAATGAGGTGGTTATGATCAACATGAACAAAGTTGTTCTGGATTTGTAGAGAAATATAAGAGAGGAATGGATTCTATGGCTTTCTAGGAATAACCAGCCAATATTATGTAACATTTGTCTGACATTACTTTGGAAACTAAAATTATTGCAAACATATCTAGCCGCAGCTCTTTGTACACTTTCAACTTTATAAGTTAGATGTTTCTAACTTATTGAGCAGTATTCTAGTTGCGGTCTTACATTAATTACATATGCCGAAGTTTTGACTTGCCTGTTTTGGGTTTTGATGTTACTTTGAATAAATCTTAAGGAGTTTTTTGCCTTGGAGGTGATGTTATTTATATGTTGGGTCCAGTTTAGGTCTTTTGAAATAGTTACTCCAAGGTATTTGGCAGTTTCTGCTGATTTTAGTGCTTTTCCATGAAGGGTGTATGGGAAGACCACAGGGTTCTTTTTTGGGGGGTATTCCAAAGCACCTCACACTTGTCTGGGTTGAACTCCATAGCCCAGTCTCGTTCCCAATGTTCTAGTTTTTGAAGTTCGTTTTGTAATATGGCCGCATCTGACAGTCTTTTGACTGTCAGGTAGACAATAGTGTCATTGGAAAATAACCTGATCTTACTTTTGATAGTTCCAAGCAAGTCATTAATATATGCCAGAAACAGGCAGGGTCCAATCACTGAACCCTGGGGGACACCGGATGACACTTGCAAATGGTCGGAGGTCTGACCTTCCACTGCAACCCTTTGGCTTCGGTTGCTAAGAAATGACCTAATCCGGGTTGATTAACACACATATTTTTTAGTTTGAACTTTGAACTGAAAATTAACTTATAATAAATATTGTGTAAATATCTTTATGTCGATTTTTGTCTTTCTGATTGTCATTATTATTTTCAGCCTGTTCTGTATATAGACGCATCATTTATCCTGGTTATTCTTTCTGGCGTGTGTTCATCTTTGTTCCATGTATTGAGTATTTCATGATTGTTAATTTATGTTCTTAATGTCTATTATTGTATTTCTATTAATCTGATAGTTCTTTGTCTAAACGTATACGTGTATTTATCCTTGTTAGTTATTTTTGCGAGTGATTTTGGTTCTTCATATAGCGTGTTTCATGAAAATATTTTGTAAATATCTTTCAATATTTGTTTTTGATCAGTTTATATTATTGTCTACCTGTTCTGCATATAAACATATGAGTTTATCCGTGACATGCATTTTTGGTAATATCCCTTCATAATAAATTTAATAGGCAGATATTAGTCTTCTTTTCACCAAAAAAGTTTCACTTTTTACATGTTTAACTGTTTAGCATTATCATATCGATATATGCACGCATTGCAATATTTGAACTAATAATTGGACAGTCTTGGATCGGAACGTCGTGGATTTGGGTCGTGTTGGTAGTGGACCAACATGGAAATAGGCGGTCTTGACCATAAACTGGTTCCCGTCGACTCTGGTGGTTCAGAGGTCTTTGGTGGAACATGGAACGGGGACCAGTTAATCTTGACCAGACACCATAGTAGAATTTCCGCGGAATACACGGAATCACGCAAACGTTTGTTATATTAAATACAAGCGTTTCTTGAAAATCAATTATTTTTACACCGATAATTTATAATTTTACTTCCCGACAATTTCTAGTTTGCACAATGGACTCAGCGGTACGTATTCAGTTTTATTAAATAATTGGAAACTCAACATATCTTTATTTTTCTAAAGCATCCTGATAATAAAGATGAATTTACCACAATGCCTATGTTAATAGTTTTCGGATAGTACGTAAGTCCGGATATTTTAATAATACGTGTGTCTGTACATCAAGGTCTGTTAATATATTATTTCTTCAGCATATGGTGCCATCCCTTATTACAAGGTTTTATGTATGTTTTCAGGGCTTTCGATCGCCTGAATTTGGGGCCGAAATTCCCCACCTATGGAATAGACTTTTTCCCCTAATTTTGGTAAAAAATCCCCCACCTATTATATTAATTAGACTTTTGAAATTCCCCCTTGGACTGAAAATGATGCGAAATCCCCCCCTCCCAGGGCCCCGGCCCCAGTCCCCCAAAAAAGAGCCCATCGGCTAGACTGTATATTAAATGTCACATAGGTGTAAATTTTCAATACAGTAACATTTTCAAAAAGATTGATATTTCATTTGATTTAGAATTACATGATCAAATTCATGAAGTGAAGCTGATTGTATTTTCAAGAAATACCATTTCTTATGCAAGAAGAAAACAACATCATTTTCCTTATGTAATTATAATTTTTATCATTTGGTCTGCCATGTTTCTGTAATCCACTTTATTAAAAACCTATTCCGTGCAGAGATTGGACACTGCATGAAATATTGCATCTTGTGCAGGCATGCATGATTTTGTGTGTAAACTAAGTTGTATCTTTAGTAATGGTGTAGCCCGTTTGATATCAGCCAAAATTAGAACGGACAATTTTTGATAGCTTGTTCTGTTAGGTGTTTTTATACATCAGTGATTCAGATTTGATTGGCCCTTTGGCCAAAAATTACAGATGACTGAAGAAAAAAAAGAGTGAGCCCATTGGGCTGATAAAAATAACATTTGTCTGACAATTTGACAGATAATTTTTGTCGCTTTAAGACAAACTTCTTTTGTCTTCAAATTATTTTTATGATAACAAAATGTATTGTCTGAAGTTTTTTATGCACAATACATAGTACACAATTATGACAATGTGAGTTTGCAGCTGATTACGTAGTATGGTTCATGTCTGAGTTACATACTCAGGTTAGTGCCTAATTTACATACTAAGATTTTTGTTTGATTTACATACTCAGGTGTGTGTCTGATCAACATACTCAGATTTGTGTCTTATTAACATCAGGGTTTTTTTACTAAGAAAGTGACGCCGATAATCGATGTCTTTGCCTTGACATGTTTTCCCCAAAGAAGCGTTTTTCCCCTCGCTAAGGTACATAATTCCACTTTGAAGCTATTCAGAAATAGCAAGAGTTTACAACTTTGGTTTAAGTAGATTCAAGTCTGCCAAAATATCTATCAGACCGAGACTTATCGGCATCTGTAGGTAGAGTTTATTTCTTTTGTAACAATTGAGCTAACAGATCGGGATTCCCAACTTTTATAACATTGTCTGTCAAAACAATCCAAATGAGCTTGTTCCCTGTGATAGTAGAACGATATACACAGTGACAGGAACCAATACTAGATCCCGGCCCATAACGCATGCGTATATCCACATGTATGATGCCAGGAAGCAGATGCACGTTTCCATTTCCAGTAAAATGATGTGCAAATGACGTAATTACAGCAAAAAAATTAAGGATATCTGACACAAAGTGTATTGGACGGATAAACTCCTTTTTTGATGTAGCGAGTAAAGATACCACCGTGGGCTGATCGACTCTCGATTCACTCATGAGAATAAATCTTTGGCCAGAAAATCTAACTGATCAAGATGATAATAGTGTGGTGGACCTGTTCAAATGTAGAAAAGACAGAGATACAGACCTGTAGACGGTTGATTTGATTGCTGTAGTCATAATCATTGATTCATGAAAACATTGGTTTTGGTTATGTGATGGTGTATCAAAATTTGATAATTTCCCTCAAATTTCCCCTTATCACTTGATTTTTCCCCTTTTGACGAGCGTCCAGTGTCTTTCCCCCATCCCTAAAAAAACCCTGTACATACTCAGGTATGTGTCTGATTTACATACTCATTTTTGTGTCTGATTTACATGCTGAGATTGGTGTCTGATTTATGTACTCAGGTATGTCTCTGATTTATGTACACAGATTGTTGTCTGACTTACATACTCAGGTGTGTCTCTGTTTTATGTACACAGGTGTGTCTCTGATTTATGTGCTCAGGTGTTTGTCTGATTTACATACTGAGGTTGGTGTCTGATTTACGTAATCAGGTTGGTGTCTGATTTTCATACTGAGGTTGGTGTCTGATTTATCTACTCAGGATGATGTCTGATTTATGTGCTCAGGTTAGTGTCTGATTTACATACTGAGTTTGGTGTCTGATTTATGTACTAAGACTGGTGTCTGATTTATGTACTCAGGTTGGTGTCTTATTTACATTCTGAGTTTGGTGTCTGATTTATGTACTGAGTTTGGTGTCTGATTTACATACTGAGTTTGTAGTCTGATTTACATACTGAGTTTGGTGTCTTATTTACATTCTGAGTTTGGTGTCTGATTTATGTACTGAGGTTGGTGTCTGATTTACATACTGAGTTTGGTGTCTGATTTATGTACTGAATTTGGTGTCTGATTTACATTCTGAGTTTGGTGTCTGATTTATGTACTGCGGTTGGTGTCTGATTTACTTACTCAGGTTGGTGTCTGATTTACATACTGAGGTTGGTGTCTGATTTACTTACTCAGGTGAGTATCTGATTAACATACTCAGGTTGGTGTCTGATTTACATACTGAGGTTGTAATGTGATATCAAATCTTGATTTATTTCAGGCTCATGAAGCACAACTGAAAAAGAAACTTCAGGCGTTTTTGTCTGAAATGTTGAAGCTTGGATCAGTGAAGGGTTTTAAATATTTTGCCATGTATATGAGAGGAAGAGAAGAAATGGTGCTCAGTGTTTTAAACCACCCACAGGTAAACACTTCTAAATTGTTTCTTAAATAGCTCAAAGGATTTATAAAAAGTGTATACTCTTAGTATATGTACATGGACTTACTTTTATCAATGATACTCAGGACCATTATTCATTCATGCTGTAGTTGCATTAATTGAAAATTTGTTAATGATGAATGTTTTTTTTTATTAAAGAGTGTATCTAGTCCAGTTCATGGCAAACCTACAGAATCTGCAGAAGAAGAAAGGAAGAAGTTTTCTATCTCCAAATCAGAGAGTTTCAGTTCAAACAATCTTCCTTATGATCAGTATGTATTATTTTAACACTCTTAGCACCAGGAAAGAACGATATGTATGTCTCTGTGACATTCACAGTGAATAAGATGAACTGTATTACATTTAATTTCCTTGTTTTCTTAATTTTGACTCATGTATGGATCATGGATCGCAACAATGCAATATTACATTTGTTTGTATCATATCAATATTATTTACTTGTCTGTTTGTTGACATTCTTTAATGTTCATTATGTCTCTTTTATAAACAATCACTAATGTTTACTCTGTCTGTTTTATAAACAATCACTAATGTTTACTGTGTCTGTTTTATAAACAATCACTAATGTTTACTGTGTCTGTTTTATAAACGATCGCTGATGTTTACTATGCCTGTTTTATAAACAATCACTAATGTTTTATTGTGTCTGTTTTATAAACATTCACTAATGTCTGCTATGTCTGTTTTATAGACATTCACTAATGTTTACTATGTCTGTTTTATAGACATTCAATAATGTTTACTATGTCTGTTTTATAGACGATCACTGATGTTATCTGTAAGATCTCAGATGATATTGAGTACACATGGTGTGAAGGATGTAGGATTACCACCAGCATCTCCCAGTGAAGGAGAAACGTTGCCCTCTGTAAGTTGCTACAGTCACACATGCACACGCATGTGTATCTACAACATCTTTCAAGTCTAGAATTCTTTGATTATTGTAATGATTCATTTGGCTCTTGCCTGATTTACTTATGATGCACTTGTATAATGTATGTATATATATATATATATATATATATATACATACATTATACAAGTGCATCATAATATATATATAATTAGAGGAAATAAATTCTAAGTTTGCTTTCATTGATCTGATACTTTTACATGGTGTTACCTCAAGAGTAGAGTAGTAATAACTTGAAACTGTAGCAAGTTTCCTATTTATCAAACATCCAGAAAAATCCCGATATTTGTTTAAGAAATTCTTGTTTGGTGTCTATCTTAAATGTTCCAATTCTCAAATTAATCATATTGAAGTCATATCATAAAACTTGTCTATGAAATTAATTGCCATTTAAGTAGATGGTAATATCTGCTATTTAAAGTTCATATTCATAGCTTTTGGAAAGCTTGAAATTATTAAATATACTCAATTTTACATACGTACAAAAAAATTTTACTTTTCAAAAATAAAAATTGGCCACACAAATTGAAATAAAAAACTGACAAATACCACACCTCCCAAAAATATGGACACAGTTACTTCCCTTAGTTTGTCATAGTTGACATTGATCAATGCAACTACTAGCTATATGTAATACAGCCTATCGTCAACTACTGTCAACAACGTTGAGAGTGTATTTTGTTACGAAGATGAGCGATTTATTTGATGATTGGTTATTTAGGGAAGAACATTTCGCCGTACAACTGTACCATTATGAACCTTTTGACAAAAAATAACAGTGAATTTGACATAGCTACATAGCTAGACCCATACGCAATTAAGAAGATGAATGTAGCCAGGAATTTTAAAATGATGCAGCATCATGTAAAGACGAGATATTTATTTACTGGCATTTACTGGCAAATTTACTTAGCAAATTACCAGAAAAATATCATAAAAAAATCAAACTAACTAATATATATATATACATTACTCACTTATGCATTATTCACTTAGACAAGCAGTACATTGATAATCCGCTGAAATCTTTAATCATGTGTAAGTTAAATTCCAAATACATTGTTTTACACAGAATGTACACTCATCAATATTTCAAGTAAATGTAGGTCATGCTTTAAAAATGTTGACAACCAATCAAAATCAGGTATTCATCGATCACGCGACTAGAATCTGGCTAGTGATAAGCATTGGTATTTTCAAAACTCTTTAAAGTCGCCGATTGGTACAGATCATAGAATGTCACATGCTGTTTTGGGACTATTCAAATTGTTTAAACTATTTTTTTGTCTGTACAAAAAAGATGCGATTGATGGTGTGACAAACAGGCTTCAATTAATTCGGACATCATAGTTCAATGTCAACAAGACATAACAATTTTATTAATTTTTTAATTATGTAATCTTAACGAACAAAGCGGGGCGCATCATTTCTTTTGAAAACCTCCGAGTTGGTACGATTATGATGTGAAAAATATTTCTTCATTGAAATTCTTACTAGACATTAAAACTAGGAGCGGTTTCAATAATTGAACCATAAACGATTAGTAAGTTTGATTTTGGGATGTGTTAATCATTAGAATAATTGTTGTTTGCACAAGACGATAATGATCTGACAGTTTTATTGTTAATTACTCATTTAAAAACACGGTAGGTGTTGTTTTTGAATAAAGATTGCCGCCTAATTAGAAGATGGATTTCAAAGCGTTTTTTGGAATTTAACAAATACATCATTCAATATTTTTTTGTTCTCACACAAAACCATTAAAATTGTATTGTCCATGATGGACCTGAAACAATTACCAAGTTTCAACTGGCTCCATATCTCCAATCAACATCTTTACAGTTTCAATTAACAATTACATAATCTTAACATGTCACACAGTTTCATCAAGTTCTTATGGCACCAAAATATACAGGAAATTGACATATTGCATCATATTATTCTTCAAACACACACAAAGACCCATAGCACGTGTATTATGGAAAGTTCTTGCATGATCACACAATTGTCGACTTCCATTGATTGTGTGTTTTAAATCACGACCTTGAGCAGTGTAGTGTTAAAAACAAAGCTGATGGAATCAGTTTGTGTAAAATCTTGACCTAATTACCCCTCGTGAGAATAATATTGTTAATATCACGTCTCATAAATATTCATATCTTAGCGATAAGGGGATAAAAGTTCACGTTGGAATGAAATTGTTGCATTGGTTATGTCATTGAAATATCAAAACAATAAAATTCGCTTTCTATGTCTTACAGTATTAATATACTGATACTGACAATTTAGATATGCCCAGGGATTCTACATTGCATGAGATATACTGTAGTTCTATAGATCAGTTCAAAATGTCAATGAAATATAATTGACACAGGAATAGATGAATTTAATATTACACAAACGATGCCAAGTTGTTTGTATACATTGTTTTACTGCTTTGTACTTACAGAGCTCCTTGGAACCCCTAGATTGTTCGTGTTGATATCAATAAGGGGTACAGTTTTTATCATCATAAAATGCTATTTTTGCACGTTCGGTTTGAAATTTTGGTGCATGATGTCAAAGTGTAATATTTGATTATAGTAAAAAAAATGCTTTTAACATCCTTTTTACATATTTAGGCACTTATACTACACTAAGCTCTATGAATGTGTATATACTATGTGTCAACTGTAACGTCACAAATCAAAGGAAGCAACTCTCCCTGTTTTTCTTGGAAATTAGCTACCATGTTACAAATCTTTGTTTTTCAGTCCTTTAAATTATTTTTATAGCCTTATTGTAGCATACATGCTAAATATTGCTGATAAACAATTAAATAAGCAACAATTAATCAATTATATATTTTTCTGTGTATATGACCTTTAAAAAGATGGTAATATCTGCTATTTAAGTAGATGGTAATATACTAGTACCTACTATATAAGTAGATAGTAATATACTAGTACCTACTGTATAAGTTGATAGTAATATACTAGTACCTACTATATAAGTTGATAGTAATATACTAGTACCTACTATATAAGTTGATAGTAATATATAGTAGTATCTGCTAAATAAGTAGATGATACTATACTAGTATCTGCTAATTAAGTAGATGGTAATATCTACTATTTAAATTGATGGTAATATCTACTATTTAAATTGATGGTAATATCTACTATTTAAGTTGATGGTAATATCTACTATTTATGTGGATGGTAATATCTACTATTTATGTGGATGGTAATATCTACTATTTATGTGGATGGTAAAATCTACTATTTAAGTTGATGGTAATATATCTACAATGTATTAGAATATCATTTTGATAAGGTTATTTTACTCATTGATGAAGATTATTATTTTGTTTTCTACCATTTAGATAGTATTAGTGATTATTACCAAAAATTTCATTGATCTCCGAAATACTGTTATAATTATGTTGATGTCTGTTAGTGTTTTGCTGTGTATTACAGGATGACAAATCTACATTATTTTTAATTGCTGGTTATGGAAGGTACAACTGTCCTTATGTTTGGGTACGATCCAATCATGAACGATTGGTTAAACTCACTGGAGAATCAAGAGAAAAAGATTGTCCATTAAAATTAAAATCTACTTTAAAATGGAAAGACAATGGTATGCATTTTTCTTGTGTTTTGGTCTGTTTGAATTTTCAATCAGAGACATTTTCTTTTGAACATTATTGGTTTTCTTTTGCTGGTAGTTTCTGATAGAGTAAAAATTCACTTAACAACCGCTTCAGTAATAAGACCACCTCAGTGCAGTGATCACTTGTTTTGGGGTGGTTTCCTTTATTTCCTTGTATCTATACTTAATAATAAGTGTACTGCCATATTAACACCTAATTTTGTTACTAAAAGTATCCTATCATTTTTTCATTATATGAAATATCTCAAAATGTTTGTATGCTCTGGATGAATTATTGAACTAATTGAACTATATTTGTCTTATAACAGTGAACAGAAATCCCAGACATTTTCAAAGAAACATTCATTTTAAGATCTGTGCTTCACTAAAACAGTAAAAATAGAACAAACTTTTTATACCAAAATAGTTTCTGAAACATCTATTAGGAAGTCAATTTCTACAGACATAAATAATGTAAATGAAATAAAAATATCTTCTGCTGTTTCAAAATACTTATCCTTAGGATCATCATAATTAATGTATTTACAGGAAGAAATAATGATGAAAAATCATTATGTTGTCTTAATTGTGTGGTTTGTTACCTTGTACAGTTTAAGAACTATACTACCTGATATTCGGATGTACAAACTCATGTATGAAATTATGTCATGATTCACAAAATAAAATCATTGAGTACAAGTCGTAATTTGTTCTTCTACTTCACATTGTTATTCTATATTTTACAGATATTTACGTCTGGGATTTAATTGCTGAGTTGATAAAACTGTGTACATATCCAGCTCCGAGGAATCCATTTGAGATAGATTTTGAGTACTTCTCAATGCTCCCACTGTCAGAGAAAGTTCTAGCATCTGCTGCCATGGTGAACATGTTACAGAAGATACTTGTACATACCCCGGATCATAAACAATATTCTGGTCTAGGTATCATTTTGTGTTCTGTTTTCTTTACCAACAAAGTTCAGCTGCTTTTACCAGATTGAAATCTGCCATAGTCTTGTTTGTTGTAAATTTACCATTTCACGCTTCTAATAAAATGAAATTTTATGACAGATGTGAGTTTTTATGTAAGTTTATCATTCTTGAATAACTGAATTCCGTTTTTTTCTTACTTTATTCATTCATTATGAAAATAATATTTAGTCTAAGATAGTGTAAGTATTATTATGTCAAATTGCGTAAAAACATAAACAAATATGATAAGTTATATACTAAGAATAAATATTATACTTTCATAACATGCTACAAAAAATTGAATGGTACATGCAAAAATAGCATTTTATTGCCATAAACACTGTACCCCTTTATCGACTTCACTTCATCTTTGAGAATCATCTTAGAGGGTGCTGCGGGGGGCTATTGAAACGCAACTTAGTATCGCTTTCATAATATTCATGTGAGTGGTTAAATTGAAATATATATATATATATATGTATGTATGTATAATAAAATTAATCTATTACAGATTCATTTTTGATTTTAATACAACATATTTAAATTGTATCACTGCTGTAAGATTTAGCAAGCGAATACCATCGTTTCAATATTTCATTGATATTATTAATAATCCAATTTTATTTCAATGCAGCCTTTAATTTAAACAGATCTGTTCATCTTTGGTAATAGAGTGAAAATTACACCAAACAAACAATAGTGTAGAAAATGTGGTAACTCCTTACAGACTTCAGATGTGCATATTTTTCGAGGTTGCATTATTCCATTATATAAATCCTTTAAACTTTTTGTGCATGTAAAAGTCTGTTTTTAAATTACTGCATTAACAAAGCAAACATACTTCCTACTAACAAATCACAATTTAAAGTAGTATTTTTATCACAAATATATCACCACTACTTATTTAACTTATGGCAGTGTTCTAGAACTTGATTTCCCAATCGGTGATTTTCCTGGTAGAGAGCCTCTCTATTGTATCTGATGTTTTTGTATTGTGTTGGTACGATATGATACTATTTTGACAATAATTTGTAATTAAAGCTCTTACTAAACATCAAACATTGGAGTGGTTTCAATAACTGAACTGCAAATGAATAACGATTTTGATTGGCTATCAAAATTGAATGGGATACATAAATTAATCGAATAATTGTTGATTACATGTAAAGATAATAGTCTGACAGTTTTATTGTTAATTTCTCGCTTAGAAACAACACAGTAGGTGTTATTTTTGATTTCTGCCTTACTTTAAGATGGATTTCAAAGTGGTTTTAGGTACTTGTATCGGTAACCTAGGGAATTGTGCCTCAGAATTTTTTGTGTTTTCATTTTTCATCTATGACATATTAAGTAGTTGTCAGCAGGGTTCAGGCTACAGAATTTCTTTACAGTCAAATATGTAATGAACGGAGGACGTTATAAAAAATCTGAGGCTTAGTCCCTGCATGATTCAATGATTGTTATTTTAAGGTTCAGGGTGAGCTATTAGGATGGGTAGGTGGATGCTCCGGCGTACGGTGTTTGCCATCAACAATGGTCTTCTCCTCGGAAACTACTAGTCGGATTTACTTCAAATTTGCTGTATAGAAGCCTTTTGATGTTTTAATTGCAATTTCTCATATCAAACCAGTTGGCCCCTTTTAGGGGTCGCTAGAGCTAAAAATAGAAAAACCTTTAATCATCTCCTCATGAACCAATGGATGGATCATCACCAAACTTGGTTTGTAGCATCCTTAGATGGTCCTCTTTAAGTTTGCTCAAATAAATTTGGTCGGCCCCTTTTAGGGGCCACTAGAGCTAAAAATAGAAATACATTAAAACAACTTTTTCTCATGATTCTATGGACAGATTGTTACCAAACTTGATTTTTAGCATCTTTAGATAGTGTTCTATCAGATTTGCTCAAATAAAAATGGTTGACCCCAATTAGGGGCTGCTAGAGCTAAAAATAGAAATACTTTAAAAAGACTTGTTTTCATGATACAGTGGTTGGATCATTACCAAATTTGGTCCGTAACATCCTTCAGTCATCACGAATATTCCTTTGTAGTATCCTTTGATGGTCCTTTATCGAGTTTATTATTGTTCCCCATTATTTGCCCTCAAGTCTACCTTTATTATCTTTTTAGTGAAAAGTTAATTAACATCTATTCTGGTGAGCGATGCAGGGCCATAGTGGCCCTTTTGTTTATAAAAGACCGGCCAAGTAAAATATTTGTTTCAAATCATTTGCAATATACTGTATAATGGGTTTATTATGTATATAATTACGGTTTACTTTTTACAATTAGCTAATTACGCTACCTTACTTCCACAGAGAAATAATTTTCAGGTCATATTTCAGTGATTTGTTTGATGGTTAAGAATTTTGGGTCTGGCTGACTAATTGATTTAATTCTTTGTCATTTTATGTGTTTTCAGTGTTTGAAGAACTTCAACTTATCACAAAAGTTCATTTTGGTGCACTAGAAAAACTAGTCCAAGAACAAGGGTTACCTATTCTGAATCAGCAAAGGTCAAGGTCACAGTCTGGTAATGTCCCTGGAAGGTCAAGGACGTCTTCCTACAATCATCCTACCAGCTCTGGGTATGCCAGCATGCCACAGCAAGTGCAATCTCTAAGACATCAACAACAACAGCAACAAAATTATGTGCAAAACCGTGCAATGTTTTAATACAATATTCTGTTCATACACCAAGGATGTTCCTCGAACTACTCATTTTTCTATGTCAAATTTAACTACTTAAAGTGTTACTTTGTCTGGTAAAGTTTAAATCAGGTTTTTATACGTATATGGGACGTTCAGGAAGTTGATGGATTCGTATTCTAATTGCTTAAAAATTGGTGCAAATGTAGTTGATAGTTTTATGAATGTTTGGTAAAAATGTTTTAATTAGATATATGTTGTAATATATATTCATCTTTATATTTTATTTATATTCCAGTATTGTTAGGGGAGAGCAGGGGTTGTATTGTCATGATTTGTTCATTTGAATCAGAATGCTAATGTTTATTGTAATTTAGCAAACAATCAAAACATTTTGACTGTTTAATCAGGTTTGACAATATTTCCTTATGATATGTCTGATAGCAATATTTTAAATCTGATTTAACCACAAAATTCACCATGATGAAATTAGTTCATCTACAGAAAATGACAGCAGCTGGTAACTTTGGATTAGAAGTATTTAATTCTCAATATATGTAATATATGTTATTAGTGTATGCATTATAATGTATGTTATGTGATTAGTGTATACATTATAATGTATGTTATGTGATTAGTGTATACACTATAATGTATGTTATGTGATAAGTGTATACATTATAATATATATATTGTGATCAGCGTATACATTATAATGTATGTGATGTGAATAGTGCATACACTGTAATGTATGTTATGTTATTAGTGTATACACTATAATGTATGTTATGTGATTAGTGTATACATTATAATGTATGTTATGTGATCAGTGTATACACTATAATGTTTGTTATGTGATTAGTGTATACACTATAATGTTTGTTATGTGATTATTGTATGCATTATTATGTATGTTATGTGATCAGTGTATACACTATAATGTTTGTTATGTGATCAGTGTATACATTGTAATGTATGTTATGTGATTTATGTGGAAGAATCTCATCTCTGTTGAAAAATACTCCGTAATTAAATGAAGTAGAATGTTTGTGAAATGAGGCATAAAAATGTACATTGAAGAATTTTTGTGATGAATTAGGATAAAAAATAGGACATGATGGTAAGGTGATGAAAACTGGATGGTGAGCCTCCAGAAATCAAGGACTTGTCATTCACTCTGATAATTAATGATTATACTTGCACAAAGCTGCTTTGATCCATTGTAATAATAATTTCTTGTAATAGTATTGAAAGCTTTAGCTTCTGTATAGATTCCTGCATCTATAAAATGTGTAACCATGTTTGTTTACAAGAACACAATGTGTATGTTGATATTAAATGTTATTGTATACATGTAAAGATCTGTGAAATGTGTTGCAAATTTGGCCTCTGAAAGTATGTTGGATGTGTTGATGTGTTGCGATTTTTCTGGTGTATGAAAATATATATTTGTGGTTTGGACTGGGTTTATATGTAATATCTATTAGCAGGGGTATATATATCATGATGCATTTTATTCAATCACTTTGTCTAAAAGTATTGAAGTCTTGCCTTGCTGGAAAATTTGTCCACCAATTGTAAGCTATATTATACTTGGTTCATATGTAAATCATTCAGTATGTTTTTACATTACTTTTCAAATTTAAAATTCTTTATGTCATGGAAATTATCATCAAAGATAATTCATTGTGTTATTGATCTTACAAATCGTGTTATTGATCTTATAATGTCAGATTGTTTTCTGAGTTTATATTGTTGTAAATCAAGTAGAATTATAGAAATTGAATTTTTTTCATAATACAGCTACATACATAAGTTATCAATTTGTTACTCAGGAGCATTGACTGCAGTCAAGGGTTTATAACCTTAATGAGACAAAGGGTTCTGTAAACATTCCCCTAAAGATTTTTTCATTAGGTCAAGATGCAGCTGGACAGGTAAGCACTGATTTGTAGGCTAAAACACACAGGTACTGTCACTCCACACCAAATTTATCATCAACTAACTCATGTAATACTAGTGTACGAAGATAAAAAGAAACAAGAGCTCCACAAAATTCTAGGTAAAAAAGGGGCATAAGTCCAAAAACATAGCTTTCAGAATAATGCCCCTTGTCCTGCAACCCTGACTTGTCATGATAATCAAGTTTTCCAAGTGTTATGTTGATATCTTTGAAAGTGTTGGAAGTAATGGGCTACATAAAAGATTTTGCACAACAATGTTGATGCCAAGCGATCATGATAGCTTCGAAACAGATGAGCTAAAAATCAACATGAAACAAATGTAATTATAAATCTTTATTCAGTTAAAATAAGTCTTAATTACATATGTTCTCTAAACTGAATAATAATGAATTAAAACAACAGTGTGAAATATAAACAGAAACTGTCTAGACATCCAGTCAATTCACTAAAATCATAATTCACCATTTCATATATTATCAAACCTCGTGTTACCCTACAGTATCGCTTAAATACAAAACATCCAAATACAATTCTTCCTGTGATTTCTTCCATTTGACAATATTTGAATTAATTTACTATGACAGTACGATGAAACAAACACTATATAAAACTACTAGAAACCATTGTGGTGTCCAATTAATGCAGTAAATGAAATGCTTTTTGAATACTTAAAGAAATTCTGAACCAACAAATACTCAGTTTATCAAATTTACAATAGACCTTTGGGGAAAATTTACAACAAATACAAAGCTACAAATATCTGTATAAAAATTACATAAATTCAATCAGATATCCACTGTACATTATTCCATATTTGTTTAATTTCTTTTTTTAAAAAGCATGTTTTCTTATTTAATTTCAAGTAGATTATTCAATGATAATAAATATTAATCAGATGTTTTCTCTCCAAGTTGTTTTGTATAAGATTGCATATTTTTCATTGTAAAAACAGATACATGTATACAACATATATCCATTCAGCAGTGATGCATGTTTCGATGTTCATTCAATGATTTTATATTTGAAACCTTCATGAAGCATTTTTTGGCAGTAAGATAATAAATAATCCATGAAGAGCTTGTAACACAATCTTGTAGATAGATTTCTGTGAATGACTAAAAATTAATGTAAAATAACTGTAATAATGCTGATGATTGAGAAATTAGGCCAGGAAACAATGTTCAGGAACTATGAAATGTAAGACCAATGCTGCACCATTATATAACACAATCCCATCAAATATGAATATAAAACTAGAACACATGGTCTACCACATTAAAACAAGGTGTAGATATGTTAAAAATAAAATTTGATTAAATCAGTTTTCCATCCAGTATTTAACCTCATGTACTTCATATTGATGTACTAGACATAATACTACTCCTAGCTATTTGACCTGTTAATATAAACTTTGATTCTGACTTAATTTGAATTGAACTAACAGCAGCAAATATTTGACTCAACTTGAATGAACTGTTGGAATACTATAATGTGTGCAGATATCACCAGAGGGATTCAAAATAAGAAACATAGTCCACAAGGCTGACACAAATATTAAGAATTCTACAGTAAGGCTTTAAACAGAGGTACTAACTTCTATCATGGATTGTTTAAACATGACAATGATGACACGCACAAAGGCAATGAATTTTAGGATGTTATAAAAAAATTGTACTTGTAAACATCAACAAATATATAGTTTGTCTTTACTGCATATACACAGCAAACTGTTGCACTTAATTAAGACTTATTCAGAAACTAAATATCATCTGATATTAAACTACTATAAAATAGGTGTTACATGTTTTATTAACAAGTTGCCTGTTTCAAGTTCAGATAATATTTTAAATTTTCAAATAGGAAATAATCCTTTTTTAAGTTCCTACAAACAATAATGTAATGTTTTCACAACATAAAGCATACTAAACCATCAGAACATGTATCTCAAAAATATAAAAACATAAATTGTTTCTTGTTTCTTTACAAGATATGTTGTCTATTAAATCAATGTGAAACTTTACTCGCATGATATATGTACTGTACATATGATGCATTTATCTAACACAGAATGTTCAATACAACAGTAATAACAACATCAGAGATAAACATGTTCTGTATACAAACAGCACCATAGCAACTTCAGTCTGTTTAGTTGTTTTGTCTGACATTTATCATCAGGTCTGACTACATCATACATACTTCATCAGTCTGACATATATCATCAGGTCTGACTACATCATATATACTTCATCAGTCACAGATGGTAAATACAGTCAAAATAGTCACAATAAACGCTTCATTAAGTCTCAACTTGTCGTAAGATTAAGTTTATATCCATCCAATCACAATTTCTACATGAAACATGGGCAAACTTACAGATTTCTTCAGTTTTCAGGATACAAATGTACAACAAGAATACATGAAGTATACCATTTTTAAATACCAAAACTATTTCCAAACATATCTTTCAATTTTACAGTTTCCTAATCAGTTCAAGTTTTAACATGATACAATCTATCACTGACAAAAAAATTAATTACAGGTGCATTAAAACATTCATCGTCAAGTATGAAAAATGGCACATAGATAATTATGTAAACAAGGACTTAAACATCTAAAAATACATTGTAAAGATCTTTTATACAAACTTTTAAAATGCGAGAAAATATAAAAAGCCTAAAAAATTATGAAGTGATATTAATAATGGATTAAGATCAAGTTATAACATCAACAAACCTACATCATTAAAAAAAATTGTAGTAAAAGAACTGAGGTATTAGTAAGATATAAGTAGTTACCTCCCTTGCTTCATAACTGAATAGTTTGAACTGGGTTACCCCATTGACTGTTAAATATTGTTCAAAGTGTAAGCAGAATTTTGAACAAAGGAGAAACACTACAAAACAGATCTTGAACCATCACTTTGGTAACAGATAAAACTTTGATAAAAATGAATGTCACATGAAAAATAAAATGGTACAAGAAATAAATGTATGAAGTGGAAATCAGAAATACGTAGTTAAAATCCATTCAGCTGCCTACATAAGTACTTAAATCATGAAAAAGATTGAAATTCACACTACAACCAAAGATGTGCTTACTTTTCTGGCAGAAATAATCAATATCTAAATTTTTCAAAGCAAAAATGCTATTATTGAATAATGTTAATGTTAAAAAATATGCAACCGTAGTTTTGCACTAAAATTTTGGTAGATAAATACTTGCATATTTTTCAAACACAAGACTTTTCACAACAATAATTAAGGGCTTGAATTACAACACACAACATTAAAAATATAATCTAGCATACACAAAAATAATGATAACATTTATACAAAAACATGCTTTCAGCATTTCACTTATATTAAACAACATGAAATAATTATAAAACATAACTGTACACAGGTAATTACATCACACCATTTGTTGTTTTGCCTCCTTTGTTTCAAGATAGAATATCATAATACAAAAAGCCACTAAGTGTTCAAATTGATATATTATAACAATTCTTGCATCATTCTACAGCTTCCAAGAAACAAAAACAAGTTGATGCAAAAAAATGGTATTTTCAGAAAAACATTGTACCATATGTTTCAAACATTTGAAAAGAAAATGGTCAGATAACTTGAATTCATTGTGTTACTACACACTTGTTTGTCAATTCATCATTTATAAAATAAAGATATTCAGTATTCTAAGGTTAACTTATAACAGCTGACACATTAAATCAATATAACATCATTTCCTTAGATATCTCAAACATAAATAAAATTATTCTTGTGACAAAAGTTAGCTCAACACTATAAACACCATTTATCAGTAAATTCTGACATGATAATTAACCATCTCTTTTTCATTTAATGAAATCTATTCCTAGTCATATGAAATGCAAGAAGTTTACTCTATGACCACTGTATGACATATCTACATGATTTTACGTAACAATTCAAGTAAGCACTTATATATACAAACATTTAGTGTAATACAACAGTAAATGTCTGATTTCTTTATCATGCAATTACAATAATATACCACTAAATGTCTGATAAAATATACAAGTGATTCATTCATACAATGTATGTCACATCACATCATAAAAAATCCCTGACTCAAATTTTTAGCAAAAGAATCTTCTTTAGCATAATTTTCAAATTGCAATGTTTGAAAATTTAAGTTCCATTGTTTCTGGTGAATGTAAAATTAATATGAACTTTCTGAGAAAAAAAAAAGTCTATGAAAATATTCCATAAAGTAAAACTAACATTACATACCACTTACAAACATGGGAAACATGCTGTAATGTAGTTAATACAAGCTTTTGTAAAACATTATGTTTTAAAAATGGACACAAGCCAAATGTACAAACAATTATCACTGTTAAATTAAAAATGAATAAATTGTGAACAATTTTTTCAGAGAATAGTATTATTTGAAAAAATGAAGTCATTTAGGCATTTGCACATAAAACATTTAATGATACATAGAAAGGTTACATAAATTCCTGCAATACTATAGAGATAATTCAGAGAGGATTACAAAGTCCAATTTAATTATTTTACACATTTGAATAACACAAGAACATAATACAGAGCAATAATAGTCACTCCTTCAAATCTGCAATGTACTCCCTAATCCTCATATATTAATTCCTCTGTGAAAACACTACACCATTCTCAATCACTGTAAATCAGGTTATGTGACATTATCACATGGTCGCTGTTTGTTCCTGGGAGGTGTCGCAAATATTTCCCCATTAACATATGAAATAAATCCAAAGAAGTCTATATGCTTTCTGTATACATGGATTATATTTCAACAATTTTTTTGACAGTAAGTTCTTCACATGATATTAAAGCACATGTGCGTGCACAGGTCACAGTAACCTCTGAAACCCAACAATTATCAAACGTAAGAAAATGAGTTTTTTATCACGAAAGAGAAGTTAATAATTCCGTACAGAAAATGAAATTTACGTTGTTTGACGGAATTCACTATCTTGTATGTCTGCATGTTTAATATATATTACAAGACTATACGACGAATCATACAAAACACAGACATAACTAATAAAGCACTTGTTGACATGTGTATGGAAGAAGCATATCCTCCAGCATCCTTATCTTTGTGGCTGTTTTTGTCGATATCATATTTAGGATTGTTAGGATTTGGGAATCCTATATCATTATCTGAGTTGGGTTTTGGTTTGTATGGTCGAACAGTATGGTTGGGACGACCATCAGGGCGACCACCAGGACGTCCTCCTGGTTCATCCCATTTTGGCCGGTTAGGTCTACCATAATCCGGATCATCATAACTATCTCCAGACCCAGATCCACTGTAAACATCTTCATCATCATTATCACCACTAGCAACAATTCTATCCCCTTTACCTCTGTTACCACTTCCATCTAGATCATCTCCACTACCAGCAATATCTGTAGACGACAAATAAATCATACAATTACTTCCATGTCAAAAGCTGTAATATCAGAATCTAAACATAACACTGGATGTAAACAATTCCAAACAAACACTGGATGCAACCAATTCTAAACAAACATTGGATGTAATCAATTCTAAACAAACACTGGATGTGATCAATTCTAAACATAACACTGGATGTAACCAATTCTAAACATAACACTAGATGTAACCAATTCTAAACAAACACTGGATGTAACCAATTCTAAACAAACACTGGATGTAATCAATTCTTAACAAACACTGGATGTAACCAATTCTAAACATAACAATGGATGTAATCAGTTCTTAACTAACACTGGATGTAAACAATTCCAAACAAACAATGGATGTAACCAATTATAAACATAACAATGGATGTAACCAATGCTAAAAATAACACTGGATGTAACCAATTATAAACATAACACTGGATGTCACCAATTCTAAACAAACACTGGATGTAACCAATTCTAAACAAACACTGGATGTAATCAATTCTTAACAAACACTGGATGTAACCAATTCTAAACATAACAATGGATGTAACCAATTCTAAACATAACACTGGATGCAACCAATTCTAAACAAATGCTGGATGTAACCAATTCTAAACAAACAATGGATGTAACCAATTATAAACATAACAATGGATGTAACCAATGCTAAAAATAACACTGGATGTAACCAATTATAAACATAACACTGGATGTAACCAATTCTAAACATAACACTGGATGTAATCAATTCTTAACAAACACTAGATGTAACCAATTCTAAACATATCAATGGATGTAATCAATTCTAAACATAATACTGGATGCAACCAATTCTAAACATAACAATGGATGTAATCAATTCTTAACTAACACTGGATGTAAACAATTCCAAACAAACAATGGATGTAACCAATTATAAACATAACAATGGATGTAACCAATGCTAAAAATAACACTGGATGTAACCAATTATAAACATAACACTGGATGTAACCAATTCTTAACAAACACTGGATGTAACCAATTCTAAACAAACACTGGATGTAATCAATTCTTAACAAACACTGGATGTAACCAATTCTAAACATATTTCTTCATTTCTCATTAAAAAGACAACAAATACACTAACACATACAACCAGCATACAGAATATTTTTTCATCTCATTTAATAAAAAATGTCTTAATATGTTGTTAAAAATAACGAGAAAACATCTGAGTAACTGTTTCAGCCATACATAAAAATATCAGATTGAGAAGCAGAGAATTTAGTTAAGGATCAAACAGATTTAAAGAGAAATGACAATACAGTATTGTAAACAATACCTGTATCTTGTAAACAATACCTATATCTGAGTAAAACATCAATTCTGGACAGTAATGAGGAGAGGGGGAAAATAAGACATTCAGAATCTTGTCCCCAAGCATAAAGACTAAAAATATTTACCAAGGTTTGGCACATTCCATTCAACGTCCACACCATGATAAGCATTGTGTAGTTTTGTGGTGATCAGTTTAAGGTTGTTGATTTGTAATGAGATAATTCCATTATCTTCCTGTACATCTACAGTAACTTCAGGATTGTTTAACTGATATATTCTACCATCCTTTTGCACTTCAGTGACATATCTGAAATAATTAGCAAAATAATTAAAACTGCTTCGAACTTTTCTTACATCTCTAAGATGTGAATAATTCCTGATTTTCTCATTCAATTTAAGTTCTTTTTCAAAACAAGAGGGCCATGATGGCCAAACATTGTTCACCTGAGTGGCCTGATGAATTGACGACTTGGTAAAAAGAAGTCGCCAAGATGTTCAAAGGTACTCTGGAAAAAACAATAAAAGTACAAAAGCGTACTTTGGATTTACTGATTCCGACAAAAACATTTTGAAGTGAAATTTATGTAAATAAGTAACATCTGGGCAGGTCAAACAAACTTTGGCTGAGGACCTCTCTCTAGGTGCTATGTTCTTTGGGTAAGAAAACCATCATGTGAACAATGTTATTAGAGAACAACTGTACTATTCTACACAACACTATTAGACGAACAAATGACAGGAACTGTCACAAAACCAGGTTTTCATTCTCCTGATGCTTACCCCATTTCTACCTTCAGTCATTGGGTGGAAACATTTTGCCAACGATATGCACAAGTTCGATTTTAATAGCTCATACATGCAAAATAAACAAAGGGCCATAATTTCACAAAAAATGACCAAATCACAAAACCCCAAAAATAGATACTGGGTTACTTCATGACCATAGTTCTATAAAAGTTTGATAAAAATTCCTTGAGAAATGTAGGAGTTGAGCAAAGAAGAATTTTTCTATGTATTACATAAGTGCAAAATATGCAAAGGGTCAAAATTCTGTAAAAAATGATCAAATCACAAAACTCCAACAATATGCGCTGGGGTACTTAGTAACAATAGTTCTGTGAAAGTTTAACTGAAATCCCTTGAGAAATGAAGGAGGAGTAATGTGCACAAAAGAAATTGTGGACACGCAGCCACCAATCCGCCTGCTGACATTTGCCAATCTAATACCCTTTTTCCTGGTTAATAATAATGTATTTTTGTTTTGTTTTGGCTTTATAAACATTTTTATGCAATAAAATCAAACAACACAATTTGCTGAAAATTCTGCAGATGATGGATTTTTCGGCATTATGCAAGTCTTGATAAAATATTTAATGTCATTTTTAACTTCTACTCCTTAAACATGACTGATGAGGTATTTCATAGATGTCAGACAATTTTCCTGTCATGGAAGCACTGAAGACAGAAAGTTTCCTGGATTTCTACTCCAACCAGACACTGAGAGTTCTTTGTCTATAAATAATTATACTGAATCAAGATTTATACCAAATAATCATGCTATTTGTGAGCCTTAAGAAATGGAAACATTTTCTCCAAGTGACAACCACATATTTTAAGTAAAGTTTTTAATAAATGAGATTCATCCTTTCTTCGCTTATATTGTAAGTTCAGATGATGCTTTGGTAACAGCTCTTCTATTTCTAACACATCTAACCAGGCTAACATTGAACAGTAAGTGCACACAGCAGACATATTGTGAATTACAAAAGTTAATACTCATCATGTAACAAGTTCATATACAGAAGATATAAGATACAGTGTGGATGATCAATCGTAAGGTAAGTAAGTTTAGTCCTGATTACTCCCTACATTAGAGTGAATAATTTTAAGTGTGCAACTCTAAACTAATTCAAGCTCAAATAAATTTTGAATATGGTATAAACAAAGCAAATATAACAATCAATCTACCTATCTACACTGTATCCTATCTATATTGTATCCTATCTACACTATATCCTATCTTCACTGTTTCCTATATCCTATCTATATTGTATCCTATCTACACTATATCCTATCTTCACTGTTTCCTATATCCTATCTATATTGTATCCTATCTACACTGTATCCTATCTATATTGTATCCTATCTACACTATATCCTATCTTCACTGTTTCCTATATCCTATCTATATTGTATCCTATCTACACTGTATCCTATCTATATTGTATCCTATCTACACTGTTTCCTATCTTCACTGTTTCCTATATCCTATCTATATTGTATCCTATCTACACTGTATCCTATCTATATTATATCCTATCTACACTATATCCTATCTATATTGTATCCTATCTATATCAATCATGTATCAACCAATGTTTTATTTTTACAGCATGAACTTCTATTCTCCTCAAAACATAGTTACATGTTTAGACTTATTGATAAATTGATTGTTTCACATCAGTACACACATACCTGGCACGATCCTGGCCATTCCAACAATCATCATCCTCCCCAGGTTGTGCAGCAATGTCTCCATCATTACAGATATAGTAGGGTAATTGCACCCAGAAATTCCTGGCTTCTTCAACCTATGAACAATATAAAATATAAACGTACAATACACAGACAGCCATTATATAAACATGTTTGCCATTCTGCAATTTAGAGATATTTACAATAAGTTCACAGAGAAAATTAAACAAAAAGTCCATTAAACTATGTGAAGAAAAATGTTACTAAACGAATCCATCAAACTTGCTCTGGAAACACTGATGTCCTACATCAAAGAAATAAATGTAGGTGCCTAAATTTTCCAATTTTATTTACAATCACAGAATCCCTTCATCAATTAAGCAAGTAAGTACATAAAAATGCATTTATTTTTTTCAAACAGAAAATTAATGAGATTTATGTAATCCTCCTAACATTAGGAGTCTTTTATATAAATGTTATAATATACCTTGTCTTTGATATCTTTTACCAGTCTATCAAGGTTGGTACCAGCGGCTGTAGCTGGACGCTCATTACTACCTCCTCCACGTGTGTAGGATATGAACTCTTTCCCATATGCAAAGTCTTCATAAGTAGAACTTGCATCACGTTTATATCTGTAGCCTGAATCCTTACGAGGATCACCACAGCCTTTAAAGATCTGAAGATTGAAGTAAACGAACATTCAGATACATAGAAACTGCATCCAACTTAAATCTGTTGTGTAATATATAATGACTATAGTGTAATATATAATGACTATAGTGTAATATATATTGACTATAGTGTAATATATAATGACTATAGTGTAATATATAATGACTATAGTGTAATATATAATGACTATAGTGTAATATATATTGACTATAGTGTAATATATAATGACTATAGTGTAATATATATTGACTATAGTGTAATATATATTGACTATAGTGTAATATATAATGACTATAGTGTAATATATAATGACTATAGTGTAATATATATTGACTATAGTATAATATATTCAGTATAAGGTCATAGTGTAATGTATAATAACTATAGTGTAATATGTTCAGGCTCTCTAAGTTATAGTGTAATGTATAATAACTATAGTGTAATATATATTGACTATAGTATAATATATTCAGGCACTATAAGGTCATAGTGTAATGCATAATGACTATAGTGTAATATGTTCAGGCACTATAAGGTCATAGTGTAATGCATAATGACTATAGTGTAATGTATAATGACTATAGTATAATATGTTCAGTATAAGGTCATAGTGTAATGTATAATGACTATAGTATAATATATATTGACCATAGTGTAATATATAATGACCATAGTGTAATATATATTGACCATAGTGTAATATATTCAGTATAAGGTCATAGTGTAATATATAATGACCATAGTGAAATATATATTGACTATAGTGTAATATATTCAGGCACTATAAGGTCATAGTGTAATGCATAATGACTATAGTGTAATATATATTGACCATAGTGTAATATATTCAGGCACTATAAGGTCATAGTGTAATATATAATAACTATAGTGTAATGTATTATGACTATAGTATAATATATTCAGGCACTATAAGGTCATAGTGTAATGCATAATGACTATAGTGTAATGTATAATGACTATAGTGTAATATATATTGACTATAGTATAATATATTCAGGCACTATAAGGTCATAGTGTAATGTATAATGACTATAGTGTAATATATATTGACTATAGTATAATATATTCAGGCACTATAAGGTCATAGTGTAATGCATAATGACTATAGTGTAATGTATAATGACTATAGTATAATATGTTCAGGCACTATAAGGTCATAGTGTAATATATATTGACTTTAGTGTAATATATTATGACTATAGTATAATATATTCAGGCACTATAAGGTCATAGTGTAATGTATAATGACTATAGTGTAATATGTTCAGGCTCTCTAAGTTATAGTGTAATATAGGTTCAGACAATATAATGACTGATGTGTAAGATTTTCGAGCAATGTTATGACAATAACTAACAAGGCAAAGCTCAACCATAAATAAATGACTGACTAGATTTTCCTCAAATTGACATCCATCAATACAATACAATAATAATATGAATAGAACAGAATCATTATTTCTTTCCAAGATGAACTTAGTTGTTAGTTCTCACTGTTATAGTCACATCTTAATATCAAGAAACAACAACACTAAACCTAAGTCCATATGCACATCCTTTTGATATTTTGTCTATTATCTGTCATAACTGAAACAAGAATATATGACAGGTAATTTACTACAACAGTACACAGTAACATCAAATCTAACAAATACACTAAACAAACAATTTTCTCCCAATAGTGATAACATATATAAATCATGATATATTTGGTGTAAATTTTTGTAGAGGTTGAAGAAGACAATAATTCATGTCTTGGCAAGACAGCTAGTTGGATATCTGCTAATTTACTTCAAATATCCTATATACAACAAATTCTGATCCCACAAGTATTCCAAGTAGTCATGTGTATATCCTTAAAAGTGTTTGAGTAATGCGGTACATTCAAGTTTTTGCACTATGACTACTATGACAACAAGCAAATTCAATGAATTTATGTCCCCCGCCAAACATACAAACTGAAGTAAGTGCTATATATAGCATGTATTTATAGCATGAGATAGAGTGTGAAAAGTGATATAACTATTGAATTGTTTGGTCATGCAATAGGAAGCAATAATTTATTGAACAATTTGTATGTCACATGATTATAGGGTAGTGCTATTCCAAGAATTTCAATATCAGAGTCTTTAAAGTCCAAATTTCTATCTGGAAGATCTCCTTTAACCAGTATTGCCAGTCCATGATTTTTGTTGTTAAGCACAATTTCATCTCCACTTGGTACTGAAGGTTCTCACCAAGTTTCGTTGAAATCCAATAAGTAGTTGCCGAGAAATAGTGCGGAAAATGGATTTTACTTTATATACAGAGTACAATAGTAATCATGGGCCATAACTCAGTGTTAAATCGTTGGACCGTGACACGACAGCGACAGGCGCATCTTTGCTTGGTACTGAAGGTTCTCACCAAGTTTCAGTGAAATCCAATTGCTGAGAAATAACACGGAAACGAAATTCGGACAGAATGACGGACGGACAGACAACGCCAAAACAATATCCCCCCCCCCCAATTTCATTGGCCGGGGATAACAACAACGTCAAAGCGATCATAATAGCTTGACTTTTCCTTCGAAACAAGCTTAAAAACAATGCTAGTGAGTCTTGAAATTTGTCCAGACATTTGCAGGCAATGTGCAGTTACTGCATCAAATCTCACAGCCTCCCACTTGGGGACATGTCAATCATGGCTTGCCACACTAAATAAGCCTTACTTAGGTAGGAAATGGTTGCACAATCATAAATCTTTCAAATTCTAGAAAATAAGTCTCAAAGATAGGAAAGTCATATATAAGTGAGCTATTAATGAATATTTCAAAGAATTTAACGTTCAATGTTTTAGCAGAGTTTTAAGAAAAAGAACATTGTATATAATGGAGTAATGGGCAGCATAGTCTTAAACTAATGTATGATTTATAAATCAGGTTTTATCTGTCACAAGAATGTTCTTCACTTAGAGCATCGTTAGAAAAATCTTTCTACTATCAGCTGAAAATTACCCTGTTTACCATTTTCCCTCATTTTTTTCACATAATCTATACCACACATATTTTTCTACCCCTGTTGTGACTGACGGAACACATGTGAATTCATCATCTATGACGTTAAAATCGTTTCCGTGCAACGTTGCATTTTTCAACTGATAAACTCATTTTCTGATAACATACACAGAATTCCGTTCACAGTTCTCAGACGAAATTTTTGTGGTAAGAAAAATAAACTGCTCTGATAGCAAGGAGCTTACAACAAACTTACTGTTTAACAACTGTTCAGTCAAATTTTGTAAAAACCAGGCAAATTGACACTACTTGATATCTGCCTTCTATCAACAAGACAGAAACTTTCAACAATGTTTCATTTGTTAAGCAGAAACTATGTAGGAGTAAAGTAATGAAAACATATTTCAACAAAGATAGAACATTAGTTTTATGATATATGAAAAAAGATGATCAAATACAAATGAAAATGAGAAAAAAAATCTGATCACACAGTCATCATTATAGTCACCAAACATACCCAGTATTAATACAAGGAAAATCTCATCACACAGTCATCATTAACACCAAAACACCCAGTATTAATACAAGGACACAGTCATCATTATAGTCACCAAACATACCCAGTATTAATACAAGAAAAATCTGATCACACAGTCATCATTATAGTCACCAAACATACCCAGTATTAATACAAGAAAAATCTGATCACACAGTCATCATTATAGTCACCAAACATACCCAGTATTAATACAAGAAAAATCTCATCACACAGTCATCATTATAGTCACCAAACATACCCAGTATTAATACAAGGACAATCTCATCACACAGTCATCATTATAGTCACCAAACATATCCAGTATTAATACAAGAAAAATCTGATCACACAGTCATCATTAACACCAAAACACCCAGGACTAAACTTTGCCAGAGACATTACTGTTATTATAATTATTGATCTTTGACGTTTATTTATTCTAGTGTGAGATAAGACCTCATTTTGAAGTACTCTATGGTTAAATCAGTCCTGTATCTAGTCAGGTGTCATAATGGTGATTCTAAGCTTCAAACCTTGGAGGTGCCTAACACTATATTGACAATTCCAGCTAGAACTTACCCTTTCTGTCACTTCCTGGCTATTCTCCTGGAAATTCATGATTGCTTCTGAGATCTTCACGTCTATAGGATCAACAACAGTCTCGATATTAAAGGGACCTTCCAATCTCTGGGCCACCATCTTAAGGGCCTCTGTAAATACATGAAAAATGGCATATGAACAGTATTGAAAGGTAATGAGGCAAGAACCTCAATCTGCAGAAATAAACGTAAAAATTGAAGAGACACATAAGGTTTCAGAGTTCTCTGGAAATAAAATTACTTAAGCTAACAATAAAAAGCCTACTATTTTAAAGGCATCAATCAACACTGTGTAATTAAGTTGTGCTTTAATAATCAATATGGAGAAAGTGACCACATTAACAACCTCAATCAGACAGAAAGTACACAAATTAGTCCAGTGTCATAACAAGTTTCGCAACAGACGTAAAAACAAAAAAAATAAAAAAAAAATTCTTAACATTTAATACACAGCAAAAATGGGTATCTTATCTTGAACTACCACATTTTCTAGGAATTTCAAGAAAACTTGCAACATTTTTTCAATACTCTTAAGGATGCTCAAATATTTAATGTTTACACAACCTCTTTCACATTTTTTTCTCAAGTATCAGGATTCGTATAAATAAATATTTCATCATGTGATGACAATATTAGATGGTTGAAATATAGGTCATCAGATTAGACTGAATTTTTGATGCAGCTGTAATTTTAGTTCATATATTCTTGAAAGCTTTTTAAGCCCAGAGAGCTGGCAAAAGGAATGTAAATTTAGGGCAAGCAATTTCAGTGGTCTTCATGGATTATAAGGACAACTTTGAATCTATGAACACATTTTAGAACAACAGTCAGGAGGTATAAATAGAAGTGCTGATATCAAACAAGACAGGTTTCCTCTGAATGAAGCCACATGTAGTCCCTGCAATCAGTGTTTCTTTTAGAAGTTAGAGAATTGAGAAGTTAAAGTTCCAGAACCATAATCAGATCTACAACATTGTGATATGAAAGTTGGTTCATTATAAGTTAACAAAACAGGAATCAGCAGAGAGAGTGGAAAAAATGACTAACTTAAGGTTACCCTACACCAAGTGTCTCATCCTACTACACTTACAATAGATCACTTTAAATAAAACTCCCCATCAACAATAAACAACAGGATACCTATACATAATTAACAGCACCAAATCTTAATTAAACCAATTTTGTTTCATTTAACAAGACCCGTGGGAGTTAAATGTAAACAGGTTTTCTCATGAAGAAAGTTACAAAATACTTTACTTATTTCAAGTATCCAATTAAAGTGGATTATATCAGATTAACTGAGTGTTGATACTATGGTAACAAAAGATACCAGTAATTTAAACCTTTAACATGTATAGCAGCTTCACTGTTCTATAACAGCATTCCAGCTAGATTCCTAATAAACACAAAGATAACTAACTGTTACAAACAGACCTAAAACAAACAAATTGTTCTTTTTATCTGGTGCTTCTTTAAATAGGAAATGGTATTTTATCAGATGTATGGTAAAATCTAATATACATGGTAACAACTTTCAGTCCACTAATTAATGGAGTGTAAAACACAGTATGCATGGTAACCACTTGGTTCCTCTAATACAGGGAGATGTGTAATACAGCATGTATGGTAACAACATGATTCCACTAATACAGGGAGATGTGTAATACAGCATGTATGGTAACAACATGATTCCACTAATACGGGGAGATGTGTAATACAGCATGTATGGTAACAACATGATTCCACTAATACAGGGAGATGTATAATACAGTATGTATGGTAACAACATGATTCCACTAATACAGGTAGATGTGTAATACAGCATGTATGGTAACATTGAGGTTACACTAATACAGGGAGGTGTATAACACAGTATGTATGGTAACCACTTGGTTCCACTAATACAGGTAGATGTGTAATACAGCATGTATGGTAACCACTTGGTCCCACTAATATAGGTAGATGTGTAATACAGTATGTATGGTAACCACTTGGTCCCATTAATACAGGTAGATGTGTAATACAGTATGTATGGTAACCACTTGGGCCACTAAATATCCACTTGATAATACAAACCTAATCAAGAGTCAATACTCTTATTTACACAGCTGATACTTAAATTAAGTCAATTGTTTTAAGTTGACTAATTGTTATGTAAATTGTAGCGCAGCTTGAAATAATTTATTAAAAAACACAATAATTGCATATTCTGTACCTCTTACTACATTTGCAAGCAATTTTATGACTTTCTGAGGAACACAAATTGAGTCATTCCTCTGAAGAGGGATTCAGCATATTTTTAAGAATAATGACTTAACCAATGAAGATATCAATGAAGACAGCTGTTCATTTACCCTACACATATTGTTTCTTTGTGTGCTCATGGTATCACAATGATTTTACCATATCAGGTGTACTCTACCAGATGTATCATGTCTGAGACATATCTTACACTTACACCCTAACATGATCAACATGTAGTAAGGTGAACAAGATTTTTACACTGACAATGAAACTTCATGTCTGACTAGAAGGGTAGATAGGTCAATAAGGTCACTCTACAAGGGCAGATAAAGGGTTCCTGAAATTTCAGCATGAAACAAATTATGTGCAATCATTCCTCCAGGTCCATTGCAGTTCAAGAACAGCATGTTGTACAATTAGATAATAGCAATGTTAAAACTGGTCAACTAGATAATAGAGAAGTATACAATAATAAATCCATTTATGTTAAATTCTTCATACATGAAAACATCTTACAAATTATGTTTGTACCATACAGAGTAATCAGCAGCTATTACACAACATGTCAGACACAGAGAAAGCCAGGAGCCAGTATCCCCATTCCTGCATCAGTTAACTTTCCTTTTGACCCTTTTTTCCTGATTTTGTAAAATGTCCCCCCCAGAGTTGGGTCCACCTTCATGGGGTTCTTCTTCTGTAACTTGTTTTTCTATCCTAGTATTCCTGTATGAAGGTCTAGTACAAAACTATAGGATTATTGTCCAAATATTCTTATAGCCAGTCAACTTGCAGTTAAAAGTGCAGTTAGTTGGGCAACCAAAATAAGAGATCACACTACAGCATGGTTGAAGTGATTTATCATTCAGTGTATTAGCATGATTAGGATATTAAACTGGAGACTGACGTAGACAGCAAAAAGTGGGCGGAAGGAGAAAACACACGGCAGGGCCCAAGGGTATTGTTACTCTTGTGACCATCTGTTCTTCCCAAACAACGCATATAGGACAAGTTACACGAATTCTTTGTTTAAACACTAGATGAGAAATGAACACTGTCAGAATAGAACTGAACACTGGATGAGCTTGAAGAGGATTTCCTGATATCATAAAACATAATTTATTTTACAAGGAAGATGATTCACACAGTACATCAGTACAGGGTATCATGGTGAATGTATTGATCACAGAATGCAAGTAAGTATGATGTGTTATATTGAACAATATTCAGGTTATTGTAGTGAGACTAAAAAATACTCAAGCATAAACCATTCAGAACAGAGTAATAAAAGTAGTGAGTAGGAAAGAGTTGAAACATTTCAAATAAAACATCCATCCCTTCATCAATTAAGAATTAAATATTCTAGAAAGGAACATTACATTGAGAAATAAGTGGAAGTGATGATGATATATTGTACATACACTGAAAACTCAGACACACAGAACTCCTTTAAGTGAGGTATTTATTGGTGTTATTCTAGTAAACACATAGAAATCAAGTAATTTCATGACTGATTTTCACATAAAATTCATCACAAGTAACAAAAAGAATGTTTAAAATGTGACTTCTCATTTAGTCATGAGTTAAAATGCCACAAGTTTGATTAAAAAATGTTTTGAATGAGTTTTGACCAGCTGTTGATTAAATGTATAACTCCCCCATAACAACAATATCAGTGATTTATTCTTTATGTACACTTTCAACTAATCTTTTCCTGTCAAAAAAGTTTAACAAATGACAAACTAATTTGAATGAAAAAAATCTGAAAAACAGCGATTAGATTTCTTTACACAAGGGTAGAATTACAAGATTGAACTCCTAATATGGGCTCTGTAATCCAGAAACAATTTCATATGCAATTAATGTCCCTAAATTCAATAGGGGACTTATTTACATTTCAACAGCCAAGTGTAATCTAGTAGATTTTATTTGTACCAAATTATTTTGTATTTTATTCAAGAGTATCTAGTTAGCATGTCTCTGTCAACACTTAAAATTGTTAGTGCTGAGTGGCAGATGATTTGAAAACATGATTAACTTCAAATGATGAAACAAGCATTATCCATTGTAAAGATCATGATCAGTATACGTGGAATGCTAGCTTCATTCATACACTCAATACTTTGTTTCAACACACATTTTGAGTGACATCAGATGAACAGAAATAATTTGATCTGTTAACGATCACAGAAATTCAAATGACTTCATATAGAATACAAGTCTATTAGACCTCACAAAACCATATTGTTACAATTCTATTCAAGATACACATAAAATTGATTAAAATCAACAACACTGAACATTTTCTTCATAATAAGCATGATAGAATAAAGACAAGAGTGGGTGTTAACTTTATAAAAACACACACGGGAATTTTGTCAATACTCATCAGAACATAAGGACAAGTATGATTCATTCAAGAGTGAATTACATGTAACTCTGAAGCATCAAGCAGTCAATATTTGCAGCTGTCAAACAAGTAAGGCAAAAATTATCTTTCCACTATAAGTGTTAACATGGCAGAGTATACTATTCTTAGAAAGTATTATTACAGGAACAAGTTAAAAAACTTTGCTCTTCTAGATACCCACATACCAGAGAGATTATAATTTTTCTGCAGTAAATTCATATAGACAGATTCAGATAATTTCATAAGACCATTGGCAAACTCCAGTTTCCAAACAAATGCAATTCTGATCTCTTCAGTGTCATGAAAACATGGTTTATCCATCAAATATTTCCATTAACCCCAGCACATAAGCAAACTTATCTAAGAATTGCACCACAGAGCTTGGGAAATAAGTGTTTCTATCTTTTAAGTAATGATTCTTGCCAATCTTCACTCTTTACTTTCACAAGTTTACGAGTTTACTCATAAAATCCAGCATTTAAAACCAACAGATAGGCCAGTTTTCACATCTCATTATACATATTCTAGGGTTGTTATCCAAAAAACACTGAAATCAAAACTCAAGCTGAATACAATGATCACTTAATTCTTGTAATTCTGAATGCTGAAAAATTATCAAGTAATCAAAGTACTGTAAGAACACAATTCTTAAAACAATTCAGACTAGTCAAACCAGTAAACAACAGCAACTAAAGAGAGAAGAAATATGGTAATTGTGCACAGCTGACCTTTATTCAATCAATTTGATCTGATTAAAACAACTCTGTCAATTTAGAGACAGAATCAGTTTATTTCAATTAAGAACAATTAAGTCACTAATGTCACATGGCAAACAACAACAGTCATTTGAAGCTGTCAGGAATGTTTCATCTCATTATTACAACAAGACAATAACTTTTTAATATATGCTACAAGAACATGTTATATCCTCATGTTGATAACGCAAAAATTCAACTCCAACTCCTCCACATTTATCAAATTGTCGGCCAGCAGTGTCAGCCCAGTAGTGAACTGATTCTAGCAAACTTGAAATATCCTGCTGGTGGCACCTATCATTCGTGCATCTATAGAAATATTTATGACACTATATCCAGCAATTTATGTTGGATTTAACTCTGGAGAAGACATCATCTCTCTCAAATTTCGCAGTATTTTTTTCAGAATGAGTGAGGAAGGGTTCAATTAATGAAAGGTACTCTTCAACAATGGCTGCAATCAGTATTTTCCAGGTTGCTAAGGGTAACCAGGAAGTGAGACTATCTTTAATGTCTGCTTACAGACTATCACTGAAATTTTCCCTCCTGTTTTAATTAAGGTGAGAACAGTAAGAATTTTTCTAAGGTTCTGTTCACCATGCAATATTTAGAAAGTTTCTCCATGTGTTTATGTAAAGTGCCCAATAAACCAGAAGCTATCACAATTATATGCTCTGTAATTCACATGTGCATTGAATGTTTATTACAGACAAACTGAGGCACAGAAATAAAACCATCACAGGTACCATACCATACACTGATCTCAAACAAATTAGACACCAGACTGTATCATCATCCAGGCATTCAATAAAAACAGTGAGCTTTGTTACAATCCAAAGAACAGATTTAGTTTCAAATACAATGAGTGCCAATCAATAGTATTCAAGTCAAATGAAAATCAGTTGTATCAGCAACTTTTCCATAAGAACAATGCTCTCTAACTAGGAGGTACAAAAAAGCTTCAGTTATGAAACTCTTCACACAGGAAACAAAAAATTGTTCTGAAGTCATGATGAGAAAAAACACAAGCATTTCAAACAAATCAATTTAATGAATTGGATTTTAAATGGAAGACCATGAAATGAAAAACAAGAGAAAATTCTGTCAATATCTCTCAGATGGAATGGAGGATTGAAAGCACATAACAAAGAACAATTGTTTAAATGATTTCAGTCATTTAGTAAGATGTAATTGCTATTAAATAAATTGATGGCATCATCAGAAAAAACAAGCCCATCTGAAAAATTGTATCTTCAGAATGATGAGTATTCTGAACATTTCCTTCCTGGATGTTAACATAGTCTGTATACCATACCAGAACTGGGAACAGGTGAAGCAAATATTCAGAGAGATCTATAATGCATAATATATAGATTTAACGAACCAAAAGATGTAAACCCAAATGCATTGAACATTTATAGCATTCTAAAACTAATATAAGTTAATTGTTGTTTCAGTGACTATCACAGACCCTAACTCAGAATATATACCAAGGAAGTAACAAGTTATTTTCTACAACACTTAATGTAGGAAAATTATCAAATGATCAACTTTCAGCTTTCAATGATATCATTTAAATCCAACACAACTTCATCAAAATACTGTAAATTAGGACAACATTTGATGAAAATCAAAACTATAGATCAACAAAAGCACTATGGTAAACAAGAGGGCCAAGATAGTCCTTTTTCGCTCACCTGAGTAAAGATTGCAACTTCTATGGTTTTCCTGTGATTTGACAAGGTGACCTAGTTTAAGGTGACCTAGTTTTTAACCTGAGTTGACCAATGTTCAAACCTGTTCATGATATCATTAATACAAACATTCCGACAAAGTTTGAGGAAGATCCAATCAAAACTGCGACCTCGAGAAGGTTAACAAGGTTTTCCACAGATTTGACCTGGTGACCTAGATTTTGATTCCAGATGACCCATAATCGAACGTAGCCAAGATAAACGTAGCCAAGATATCATTAAGACAATCATTTTGACAAGGTTTGGCGAACCTCCAATCATAACTGTGACCTATAGAGGGTTAACAAGGTTTTCCAAAGATTTGACCTGGTGACCTAGTTTTTGACCCCAGATGACCCATATTCGAACCTGTCCAGGATATCATTAAGACAAGCATTTTGACAAGGTTTGGTGAACCTCCAAGAAAAACTGTGACCCCTAGAGCGTTAACAAGGTTCTTCTACAATTTGACCTGGTAACCTAGTGTTTGACCCTTGATAACCAATGTTCGAACTTAACTAAGATGTTATTAAAACAAACCTTCGGACAAACTTTGATGAAGTTTCAATCAAAATTGCAATCTCTAGAGCATTAACAAGGTTTTCTGGTGCTTTGACCTAGTGACTCAGTATTTGACCAGAGATGACCCATATTCGCCCAATTTTACAAGATCAATAATACAAACATTCCTACAAAGTTTCATGAAGATCCAATCAAATCTGTGATTTTTAGAGTGTTAACAAAAACTCCATTGCATTTACCTGGTGACCTAGTTTTTGACCCCAGATTACCCATGTTCGAACCTATGCAAGATATCATTGAGAAGAACATTCTGACCAGGTCTGATGAAGATTCGCTAAAAAAGTGTGACCACTAGAGCATTAACAACAACCCAGGTGTGGACGCCGGACACTGGAGTAGTCAGTGACTGATGACTATAACTAAAAAACAGGCCAGAATGAAGCAAGAGCAGGCTTCCTGAAAGTTGCCGGACCATCGGACAAGTAAGGCAAGTTTCAAGCAGGTTCTGAGTAACTTTTCAGTGAGCACTGGACCAGATGTCCGGCAGTTGGGCACAATATACAGCATTTATCACTTATTTACAATCTAATCAGAAATGTACTTCTAGTTTTTCAGTGATAAAATTTCTGTTTTTTTCAGCAACTTCTAGTTTTTCAGCAATATAATTTTCTGGTTCTTCAGTAAAATATTTTCCACTTTTTCAGTAATTTCTAGTTTTTCAGTGATATACAGTCGACTCTCGTTATCTAGTCTCCTCATATGTCGATTTTCCGTTATCTCGACAAGATTTGTTAGGTCCCAAAATTATTCCTTCTTTATCTATAATAAAAATGGATGTTTATGTCGATCTTTTTATCACGACAATTCCGGTATGTCGACTTGAAAATCTAAGTCCCAAACTTCTAATTTGCTATATGATTTCAAAGTTTATCTCGACTCGAGAAATTATCAGTGGCTAACTGCGGGAGGTGTGAATAACACCACGCACCAATAATCATTCTCTACTAATTGGTGTCGCAAACTGACGCTATAAAAGAGTGTCGTTAATTACTCAATGTTTGTTTGTTTACATACCCAAGCTGAATAAACAAAAGTGTTTATGCAATTAAAATGTCATTTAATTTGTGTCAAAAATTGAGCAATTTTACCAGATGTATTATAGAGTTCTGATTTTCATTCTTTGATATTAATATCTAAATAAAAATATCAAATTGACTATGTGTCATGTTTTCAGTTTTAGTTGTTTTTAACCATTTGCAGTTCTCACTAAGTGCAATTTTTCTGGTGTTCAAGCACTGCAGAGTAACCCCCCTTTACATTAAGTGTGCTATAAGCCTATCCCAGAACAATAAGGTATTTACGACTAAAAATAATGAATACAACTCACATGGAGCAAAATACCGAAACCATGTTCAATGTTAGTTGTTTTTAATCAACCAGCGAGGATATTAGCTACAAGAGAAACAAAGGAATAATCCTATTGCTGAAGTTTAGGAAAACAACAAAAATACCACAACTACCCCAATTACTGATAACTCGACAAACTGATATCTCGACTTAATCCTGACGGTCCCGACGATATCGAGATAATGAGAGTTGACTGTACTTCTAGTTTTTCAGTAATGTCTAGTTTCCTTAGTAATATATTTTCAAGTTTTTCAGTAATTTCCAGTTTTTCAGTAATATATCTTGTTTTTGGCCTTCTGATGTAGCATCCACAGGCATTAGAAACAGACCTGTTATGGTAAGATTGAAATAAATTCTTTATAAAACATCATAATTTAACTCAAAATTACCTTAAATGAAAAAAAAATCACAGAATTTGACTCCATTCAACTGATATATAATAGAAGGAATATAACTCTTTGTTCCGGTGAATTCCCACCTTCACAAAATGAAAAATTATAAAACAACAGGGATAAATGCTTTAAAAGTTTGCAGCAGTTTCAGGTATATATTCTCGCACAAAATGGGACCAAAACTAGGGAAGAAAGCCGAGAAATTTGACGTAAGCGGTTTGAACGTGTATTCATTTATTTTGTGGTTACGTCATCAGCGATTATATTTCATTACAAAAAGATACACTCAAGCTGATTGACATGCGGGAATGACGTCACAAATTGTAGATTGTGTCAATATCGTGCTTAGCAAACATTAATAAGTGAGTAGCATGTGACCTGGGTGTACGCATTGCACCGATTCATGAAATAGAAAAACGGAACCAAAACAATATTGGTACCCATTTAATATATCGCTTTCGACGTCTATTAGGGAAGAAAGCCGAGAAACAGCACTCATTTGACATCAGCGGTTTGAACGTTTATTCATTTATTTTGTGGTAACAGTGAAGCTATGGCACTTTTCTAAAAAGGTCTCAGTTAATTCTTCTTCACCGTCATCTAAGTCAGACTCTGGCGCGTAATCTGAGTCATGTGAAAGACTACTGTCCTCAGATTCCAAGTCCGTGACCCTAATGGCCTGTTAGCGGAAACGGAAGACAAGTTGTGTGCACTTACGAAAAACAGCGTTTTGATTGGTTAAAATTCTGATATGATTTTCCCAAACGTCATTGCATGCGAATATTTATAGTAACATGGAAAAACCCATATTTATGATTTCCCAAAAATCTATAGTCCGATTGGACTACACTCATAACAAAAGTTTATAGTCCGGCCCAGATTTTTAGAGCCTCGTGCTCGGACTATATGCATTTTTCGCAGACTGCATTGATTTACGTCTGCAAACGAGTTAGGAACTATTCGAATAATCAATATTTTCCAGCTGGAATTTCTTGATCGTACACCGCCATGCCTATATAAACAATATAAACTAATCAGTAATCACATAACATTTTCATTAGCAATGGCAGTGTACAATTAAGAAATTTTAGGTAATTTTGCATTAAATAATAAATTGTGATGTTTAATAAAGAATTTATTTCAATTTTACCATCAAAGTTCCGTTACTAATGCCTGTGGCAGCATCATGAAAGTCTTACTTGTTACACACAAACTGTTCTAATTAAAAAGATAAATGATGTGCCTTTATGGCATTTAATTGTAGAGAAAGCCAGAATATGTAAGCATCATAGAGACACAACCTTTGATCAATATACTGACCATGATAAAGTCTGTAAAATGTAGGTTAGCACAAAATTACAGAATCACAAACAAGAATGCCAGCAGATAGTGTGGTAATATCTCATGAATCAACTACCCTTGGTATGCCCTATCAGAGACTGATGAATGGAATACCATGAATACCAGACCATCAAGTGTAAACACAAACCACTGCATACATTTTTAAATGAATCTATAAAACAATTTCAATAGCTAACATTGGAACAAGATGAAAACTCCTTCTTCCTAAATTCTCTCTATTAATCCTTACAGTTCATTACTTCAGGACTAGGTCAGTCCTACCTGTAAGTTATATCCACAACTTAGATGCTAAAATAATTTATGGTAAGACAACAAAACTGTTCACTGCTTCAAAGGTTACAACAGAAGTATGCCACTCATAATACAGGAACAAGATAAAGGCACTCTTACAATGATCTATTATAAATCATATCTTTAATTGACAAAACAGAATCAGAGAAGAGCACACATCAATAAGTAATCAATAAGGTACCAGTAGTGTTGGATAGTAAAGGACCACTCTATGCTGATTTTGTAAATCTATGGCATGCACAGAAGTGAATCATAACTGAATGATATGGGATTTATAATGGTACTGTTCAATAAAATGGAACTCACACTTTACAAAATATCCATGCAATTATGTCCTCCCGGCTTTATAATCAAACAGAAAGTCTTCAATTGGCTATGACACCAAAGTAGTGTAAAGGAACCTTTGCATATGCTATCTTAATTTTTACAACCTTCATAGAATTCCTTTATTTACAGAACACTTCCACTTATTTGTTTTCTTTCCCTGGTTTAACTAGATAGTCCATAATTATAGACTTTAAACACTTGCTGCCATCATAAACAATACCAAACATTAAACATGTAAACATGATACTTTCCAGAACCAAACAATCCCTGATATTATACGCTGAACATAATTACATTCAAGAATTATAAAATCTTTTATTACAACTGTACCTTTCACATCTTCAAGCACTGATTGATATAAATAATTCAAGCCCTATGACAGAGTTTTAGCGCTAAAAGTTGGAATTAAAGTGTGTATTCTGACAGTTTCCACAAAATTGAGTCCCTCAGCAAGACAACATCATATGACATCTCAATTTTGATTACCACTAAAACAATTGTACCAAGTATACAGTGTTAGTCTTTATAATTCGAATTATACATTAGTCCTGCATACTGCACTATGTTCAACCTATAAAGAAACTTTTACCCAGTAACTATCAAACAAATAAACCTGAGAATACGAAAGATTGTGTTCTATTGATCTGTGTCCATCAGAATGAGATAATATGTCTGCTTACTGATGCTAAAATGTGATAAAAATGCACGTAACACAACTGTTTTTCTCAACATTCTGTGAGATACCATAGTGTCTGATCAATACTTTAGAAAGATTGTGCAATACATTGTATGCAGACTTTTAGATTTCAAAATATCAGACAATATTTGATGTATATATAATACAAGACATAGCAAATAACTTACTGTAAGATAATATTGTACTGCCATTAAAATTAGCACAATTTACATTCATTCTTAATGAAACAAGAATCCATTAACTCCTGGGAGTAGACATTACAGAATAATTTTGAATGTTTTTCTCTCAGTTGGAAACTTTTGAAAATGGAAAAGTATACAGAAATTTCTGCCAAATAAATGAGTTTATATACAGAAGTTATCAATTCTAAACATGATAGCAGAAATTCTTTCAAATATATCAAACTCTTAGATATTGTATGACAATGAAAGTCATAAAGAATACATAAGGTACTAGGTATAATTTCTAACATCACCATGATTTCAGCAGTATCCAGTTATCATGTTTAAAGTCAACCCATGTTCTAATAAAGTTGAACTAAAACCATACAAAATTATTTTCTAAAATATATACTTAGTCTCACAAATGTTAAACGTAGTTAATTATATATATTCTAATCAGAGAACCCATACTAACCCATCTAACATTTCTAGGTTACAATTTTACAATTACACTGACCAAGTATACATGTAGAATAGAACAATTTTAAGACAATATGCTCAACATAAAACCTTGAAGAGTAATTGACCCTTCTCTTCTTTGAATAAACATTAATCCCTTTAAAGGCTCTATACAACCTACACAGATAATTATGTACAATTAATCAATTATTCTAACTGAAAACACTTAGGCACCAAACTCCAATGATTTGTTAACTAGCTGCCTATGATTTGTTACCTTACAAAAAAGCAGACACCTCACTTAGAACACAGACGCTGTCTTGATGCTATGAAGACACTCTGAATTAATATTTACAGACATACACTTCATGAGGTTTGTGCAAGAAATAATCATCAAAGTAAATTACATTTACAGCTAACAATTAAGTAAGGATTGAAACATCAAATAAGGTATAAGGAATATAAGAACTACACCAACCCTAGCCGAGCAGATAAGCACACCTAAGCGAACAAAAATATGTGTATCATAACAATTTGATGCATTCCATGTTCACCAAGGTTACCAACTACCAAGAAAATTGAACACATTCAAAATAATGAGAAAATCTGCAACATTCCAAGAAGCAAGAAATTCAGACACATTCCAAATACCAAGAAATTCAGACACATTCCAAATACCAAGAAATTCAGACACATTCCAAATTCCAAGAAATTCAGACACATTCCAAATACCAAGAAAGTCAGACACATTCCAAATACCAAGAAATTCAGACACATTCTAAATACCAAGAAATTCTGACACATTCCAAATACCAAGAAATTCAGACACATTCTAAATACCAAGAAATTCTGACACATTCCAAATACCAAGAAATTTGGACACATTCCAAATACCAAGAAAGTCTGACACATTCCAAATATCAAGAAAGTCAGAAACATTCTAAATACCAAGAAATTCTGACACAATCCAAATACCAAGAAATTCAGACACACTCTAACTACCAAGAAATTCAGACACATTCTAAATACAAAGAAAGTCTGACACATTCCAAGTACCAAGAAATTCAGACACACTCCAAGTACAAGTAACAAGAAAGTCTAACACATTCCAAATATCAAGAAATTCTGACACATTCTAAGTATCATGGAAGTCAGACACATTCCAAATACTAAGCAATGGGATATTATAGTTTGAAGAGTTAAGATATGATTTATTATGCGAACAAAACAATTACACATCGCACGTTCACACATAAACATTAAATTTAGTTGAGTGTTTTAAACCTGAAAGACTGCACCACTCTGATCAGATAACCAGTTTTGGATGGAAAGTATCCAACTGTAGATGTCTGAAGACAGAACTGAGAGGTAATTGTAGAACAATTCTGCAAATTAGCCGCATCATAGCTTGGCTACAACATCAAAGCTAACAGGTGCTAGATCTTTGTCTCATCAAAACATTCAACCAAAAAACTTCAAATAAAACAATTTGCTTCCAATGAAACTGATTTTTCTTCCACCTTTTTTCAGAAGTCAAAATGAAAGTCTGTCACTTAAGCTTCCTACTTCATTAAGCTACAAGGCAGCTGACTACAATGCTTGGATTGCTTATTAAACACTGGTAAATGATTGGTGACAGAGGGTCACTCAGTAACTTAGAATTCTATTTCACAAAACCGTAGGAATGACTATCCAAATTCCTTAAATTTAAAATGCATAGGGAGATTAAAATGAGTCATCAATATCCATGTATGAAATATTTGAGAACTTATCAATCAATACCTGTCTAAGTCACAGTATGACCAAGTCAAATGTTATATTTATGAATGGTTCAATAATTAAGACTGTTCATTGCCAATGCTCATATCACCAGGTTTGTGAATAACTAGCTACTTACACAAATAAGTGTTTTAGTCACTACCACAGACCAATCCTTATATCACATGCTAGGATTTTGACAAAACTTGTCATTTAAGATGAATGACTGAATTTATTAACCAGAGAAGAACACAGTTTGAGTGAGGTACCAGATTCCAAACAGGACAACAACTCGAGAGTAGGAAAAACCAGACCAGATAAATAAAACAATCTCTAGAAGGAAAAACCAGACCAGATAAATAAAACAATCTCTAGTAGGAAAAACCAGACCAGATAAATAAAACAATCTCTAGTAGGAAAAACCAGACCAGATAAATAAAACAATCTCTTGTAGGAAAAACCAGACCAGATAAATAAAACAATCTCTAGTAGGAAAAACCAGACCAGATAAATAAAACAATCTCTAGTAGGAAAAACCAGACCAGATAAATAAAACAATCTCTTGTAGGAAAAACCAGACCAGATAAATAAAACAATCTCTAGTAGGAAAAACCAGACCAGATAAATAAAACAATCTCTAGTAGGAAAAACCAGACCAGATAAATAAAACAATCTCTAGTAGGAAAAACCAGACCAGATAAATAAAACAATCTCTAGTAGGAAAAACCAGACCAGATAAATAAAACAATCTCTAGTAGGAAAAACCAGACCAGATAAATAAAACAATCTCTAGTAGGAAAAACCAGACCAGATAAATAAAACAATCTCTAAATCACTCATCAACAGATTTTTAAAGTTAGATAAGTGCTGAGGGGGCATCATATGGGAAAGCTGTTAACAACTAAAACACAGGCATTATTAACAATTGTTGATAATTATCAACAGTCAAACTGTGACTAAATCTAGAACTTTTGCAGACGTAAAATCTTGTAAACAACATCACAAAGCTTGACAAAAAAATTCTATCAATACTACATAATATACGAGTGCCAACATCAAACTTCTATCAATACTACATAATACACGAGTGCCAACATCAAACTTCTATCAATACTACATAATACACGAGTGCCAACATCAAACTTCTATCAATACTACATAATACACAAGTGCCCACATCAAACTTCTATCAATACTACATAATATATGAGTGCCCACATCAAACTTCTATCAATACTACATAATACACAAGTGCCCACATCAAACTTCTATCAATACTACATAATATATGAGTGCCCACATCAAACTTCTATCAATACTACATAATATATGAGTGCCAACATCAAACTTCTATCAATACTACATAATATATGAGTGCCCACATCAAACTTCTATCAATACTACATAATACATGAGTGCCCACATCAAACTTCTATCAATACTACATAATATATGAGTGCCAACATCAAACTTCTATCAATACTACATAATATATGAGTGCCAACATCAAACTTCTATCAATACTACATATTACATGAGTGCCCACATCAAACTTCTATCAATACTACATAATACACAAGTGCCAACATCAAACTTCTATCAATACTACATAATACACGAGTGCCAACATCAAACTTCTATCAATACTACATAATACACAAGTGCCAACATCAAACTTCTATCAATACTACATAATACACGAGTGCCAACATCAAACTTCTATCAATACTACATAATACACAAGTGCCAACATCAAACTTCTATCAATACTACATAATACACGAGTGCCAACATCAAACTTCTATCAATACTACATAATACATGAGAGCTCCAAAAATGCTTTATTGAATACAAGGTAACAAGAAATGCAATCTTGGAATTTTCTTCATTTAAACTTTATCATAGGTTTCTTAAAGGTCAACTAAGTGATTTAATGCCATGTAAATCTTTCAGGTCAAATGTAAATGTGGATAAATATGCATATACACAGTGATTCATATCAAATATTTTATGACAATTTAATCAAAGGTAGGGGGTGAAGTGTCAATTTTAGGTATGAAATATTATAACTAATGTGAGTCTTCTAAAGTCTGGTGGAAGAAACTAGAACAAATGATATTATTAGTATTATATTATATTAGGTAGGCCTTATAATTGGATTCATGTAGTTTTAGTGTCAGACTGAACCAGTAGCAGCAGGAAAATAATCCACAAACCTTACTGTCACTCTTAAAATGTCATAATTCCACAGACATATAACAGACAGCAGGAACACTTTTAACCTCAAGCAGAAATGGAAAACAATGGAGTCTGATGAACAACTTTTAGAGACTCTAAGAGACTGATTAGGTGAGACTATGATTAGGAGTATATTATGCTCCATAAGTTGATGCGAAAATTGCACCTTACTTACTGAGTAAATCTTCATTAGAAATTTTGAACTTAGGTATATGGACATAAACCTTTATTTTAACTAAAACTCATCTAAATTTGATAAAAGTATAACATAATGGTTTACACTGGCTATCTGCTTATTTTTGAAAATATATTATTAAACTCCATAAATATCCTAAATTAGACTCCACTCCAAATTGAATGATTTGTTCATATATGTCATAAGGTTCATGGTCTCTGTATTGAAATCCCAACAAAATCATGTTTTTATTGTGCATTTCATATAAAAATAGACTGTATCATTAATGTATCAAAAAGATTCCAAAAAAGAGATTTGAATTTCTTTTATACTATCCATTTATGTTTAATAAGCAACAAAGGACTATTGATCAGATTCAAGTCAGGTCAATTCAAAAGCTCTCAGAAGTCAAAGTTTACAAAAATTGTTAGAATACTAATTCACAATTTGCCCATTAAGAATGAATTATAGCCCCTTACAAGAGCCCTTTAATCATGATTTAAACACCAAACATTTTCAAATGGATTCAATTCAATGGCAGATAAAAAGAATGATACACATTCCAGAGCCCACTTGAAAATGATCCGTAACAAAGGCTCTCAATTTGAGCTCCATTTGAACAGTATGGTAAAGGTATTATGGAAGTTAACACATGCTACGTTTTGTATAGCTTCAGCAAAGTTTTTATTTCATTCAAGTATAAATATGAATGTGCTCAATTCAGAGTATTAGATGGCCATTATCAAAAACCAATAAGGTCATTAACTCATGAAGACAAGCCGAGATCCCCAAAATCTTATACCAGACATTGATGGACAGACTTTTACTGCTGCTTGGACATGCTCTCAAAATAATCATACTGGCCACTAAACCTTCCATATTCTAGACATGTCCCAACAGTCTCAGGTAGTCTGAATACAGAGATAGAATTTGACGAAATCATACAGCAAGTTTTTTTAATTGTTTTGCTCAGTTTGGGGTTTAAACTAAACAGTTTGGTGATGCATAACAGGTTTAGGAACCAACCTCCTAGTTAATAGACCTAATAGTTCATGTTGTCTTAAATGAGTTCGATTCAATGGCAGATAAAAAGATTTAGTAACGTTTAAGTCAATCATATGCTCATGCAGCCCTTTGAATAAAACATATGTGTCAACATCATAACTAAAGCCTAGATTACAAAGTGGAATAATTATTTAACACTCTATAGACCAAGTTGAATTCCTGGTACTGCTCAAACAATGTGCTATTTTCACCTATGATAGCAAGCCACACTTTGAAAAGTACATTGCAAGTTAACTTTCTGACAGAAAATTACATATGCCATAACAGGTCTACAACCGTATGAATAAAGATATACTAGTATATAACCACATGATGTTCTCACAATGTGGTCCTCCTCACACTATGGTAGTATGGTATGCCAAGGAGGAGGAAACAGACTATAAGTAACATTGTATTATGATCATTACACTTACCTATATATTCATTCCACACCAGATTGAGCTCAGAATGATGAGCTAAACATCCTTTCATTGTATTTAAACAGTAATTGTTACATGGCTTGGTTCTTGTCAAACCTCGACATAATGGACATGACATCATACGTGTCAGACCAAGTGTACAAGCTTCTGTTGGCTTAATCTAAAATATAAGAAATTTCTATAATATTAACAAGTTTAATGGAGAAAGGACATAAACTTCTGTGGATACTGACAGTCCACCAAACCAAAAGGCCACCCACCCAAGTCTTCCCAAAAATGCATGCTATTATTCAAACATTCAGTTAAAAAAACGTTGAAAATAAATACAAGAAATGACAGGAACTGTCACAAAACCAGGTTTTCATTCTCCAGATGCTTACCCCATTCCTACCTTCAGTCATAGTGTGGAAATAATTTGCCTATGTCATACATAATTTGATTTTAATAGCTAATACAGGCAAAATAAACAAAGGGCCATAATTGCACAAAGAAATGACCAAATCACAAAACCCCAACAATTCATACTAACTGAGTTACTTCATGACAATAGTTCTATGAAAGTTTGATCAAAATCCCTTCAGAAATAAAGGAGGAATTGTTCATAGATGAGTATTTGTCCATATTTTGCATACTGTGGTATCATTTAATTTCACTGGCATGAAATTTCGCGCAAATGGGAAAAAAGAAAGATTCGCGCGGTCGTAAATTCGCGCATTTTGAATTTTAGTTTTTTTTTAAATCCAGATACTGTCGCGAATCACGTTGTTGTTCGCTATAGCGCGTGTCATCACTGGACCACGTACATGCTTATCACAGCGGGGCCCTTTGTCACCATGATTAATAAACAATATGACAGTTGTCACCGATAATTGCTTGTTAATTGTCACTTTATATAGATAAAGCATGTCCGAGATCAAAGCATGGATTAGCATGTAAATTAGACAATTATCGGGTCCACATCTTGTTATGGCGCCCGAGCAGTCAAAGGTGCGAATAATCCCTTCCTCTAGGAATGGTTTTAAAACATACAATTATAGTTTGTTTCATTCTCATCTGTTCTACACGCTCTTAGTCAGAACTGGGCCTTCTTGACCAAGATGATGCTTCAACTCCGAAAGAGAATACCAGTAATTAAATATGTTTATTCTTTCTCTGTGGGAAAATATCATTAACGTTTTTCCTAAAAGGTATGTCTCGTTTCCTTTTTAATTCTTGAAAAAAGTTTAACTTCTCGCAAATCGGTAATAACATAGTCGGAAGTAGATACACAACTTAAGTGACATAGTGTTCGGACAATGAAAATTTCGGATAGTCGCTTCTTTCTGGATGGTCTTTTTTGCACAGTATATGCAAAATAAACGAAGGGCAATAATTCTTCCAAATATGATTGAATCACAAAACCCCAACAACATATGCTGGGATACTTAGTGACAATGGTTCTGTTAAGTTTGGTAAAAATCCCTTGCACATTGTAGGAGAAGTTGCGCACAGAATTTTTATTTTACTTTTGTGTAACAGTGACCTTGACCTTGGATGTAGTACCACCAAATACAATCCCAAAGTAAGTCTTCATGTAAGCATGCTGTATGAAATATTTGGTGAGAATCTGTCAATTAAAACAAAAGTTATTAAGCGGAAACTAATAGTTGATGCCTGCTGACATGCGGCAATCTAATAACCAGATTTTCCTTTAGAAAACCAGATTAAAAATGAACAATCTCACAGTACATATCATATGTAACATAATTTTAGAGGACTGCTTTAATTTAATTGATTTTGAACTTACAACACATCATTTACAATATTAAATACAAATTTCATAAAGAAAGATCTTCAGATTGTAGACTTTAAGTTGTCAACTGTTGCTAATGGATAAGCTTTTGATTTTGTTTTACTATTGCGAGTGACTTGAATAGAATAACTTTCAAAGGCTGACCAAACAGTAAACTGTGAATAATCTCCAAAGATAATCACTGAAGAAAACATGAGTCTAAATAAATGCTTAATAGGGTAAATGAGATGTCTATATACAGTCTAGTGATTTTGATTGAATGATAAAGGTCAGTCCATGCGCATCAACTCAATCTTATTTTTTCTGGTCATTTATAATGCTGGGAAATTAAATCAAGCTCAATGAACACATCCCTTTTCATAAATGTTGATATTAAATATATTAGTTTGAAAGATTAAATACCAGTTCTGTCCAAACATGATCAGAAACAGCATAACTAACAAACATTAATCATTATCTTCCACGGTATCAAACAATGTGGTACAATATCTATTAATTGATTCAGAGAACTTTAAATCTACTCTATAATGAACCAAATGATGACAGATGGTACACATAATATGATTGTAGATTCCTCAGACAGACAATAGTTAATGTAATATAACAGATAGATGCAGTAAATAATAATGGTGATAATATAATAAGTTTTTTGCTAATTTATATTTTTATTGATATAAATGATATAACACAACTTTAAACCAATGTATAACGACACTGTGCCGGTGATTCTAGACATCCCGGGGAATCTGAACAGGTTTATATAAATAACACCATCACAGAAACATCTTAGGACTGAGCTTTTATGGCAAGCACCAGTTTCCACCACAGAAACCAGCAATCAAATGCCAATTATCAAATTGGAAATCTTCTAAACTTGTTCTCTATAGAAATATTTCATAATCATCATTAATAATCCTCACAATCACAGCAGCAAAATTTTGTCTAAATGTTTTTTTCCTTGCATCATTTCATATAACTTTCTAACAAAATTTGAAAATAGGATTGGAAATACATCTACAAATCATTCCAGATACTTTACAAAAAATAAATTCACAGTCAGGTGAAAGATAAACCAACATAATAATATGACATACACAACAAGAGGGCAAAGGTGGCCCTTTTTGCTTACCTGAATAACAACTGCAACTGATTTGACCTGATGACCTACTTTTTTGACCCCAGATGTACCATGTTCACACTTATTCGAGATATCATTAAGACAAACATTCTGATAAAATCTGGTGAAGATCCAATCAAAACTGTGAACAATAGAGTGTTTTCAAGTGATTTGACCTGGTGACCTAGTTTTTGACTCCAGATGACCCATGTTCGACTGTGTCCAATATATCATTAAGAAAAACATTCCGACAAGATTTGGTGAAGAACCAATCAAAACTGTGACCAATAGAGTGTTCACAAGATTTTCCAGTGATTTGACCTGATAACCTAGTTTTTGACCTGAGATGACCCATATTCATTCTTGTCCAATATATCATTAGGAAAACCATTCAGACAAGGTTTGGTGAACATTCAATCAAAACTGTAACCAACAGAGTTTCACAATGTTTTCTAGTGATTTGACCTAGTGACCTAGTTTTTGACCCCACTCAGCCCTTTTTCAAATATGTCCGAGATATCATCAAGACTAAGCCACTGACCAATTTTCAAGACCTTTTGATGAAAAATGTGACCTGAAGAGTGTTCACAAGGTTTTTCTTCCATTTGACCCAGGTGACCTAGTTGTTGATCCCCCTTTTTGAACTTGTCCGAGATATCATCAAGACTAAGCCATTGATAAATTTTCAGAACCCTTTGGCCAAAAAAGTTGCCTCTAAAGTGTCACAAGGTGAATGCTGATGCCGCAAAAATCACAATACACGATGCACCCACATGACACCGGATGCCGGACAGAGACCCGTCAATATAACTCACTCTAAGGACTTCATGCTCAGGTGAGCTAAAAACAGAACTGTTACATAGAGTTCCATCAACAGAAATATCCTACTATTTTCACCATCAGGGAAATGAAAACAGCTCATGTTTGTTATAAAATTGCCAGAGGAAATCTTCAAATCTTTGAAGGAAGATATTTTCAGGAAATATTTTGATAAACATCAATGCAGCCAAATATTCAACATTAAACAATTTCCCTTCACTATCTGTAAATATGATAACTAATCTTGAAATACCAAATATTCCATAATAAGCACTCCTGGAGACATTGTGCTTTACACTTTTTTGCTCAATATGTTGATTGCTGCATGGAATACAACTTGAAGTTTATCTAAACATTTATGGTGAATTGCAAGTTTTCATTTTCTCAGAAATAGCAGGAGGGTGTGTAAGGAGAGAGACAGTAGAATATTGAATTTTTTAAAGTAATAAAATTGTTTATCAGATTTCTGAAAAATATGAGACAATTTTATCTTCATTTCGAGGCAGAGTTGATGTATGTGAGATCAGTTTGAAATGTTGCACATGATCATTTCATGATGTTCTACTTATGTTGGTAAGATAACCACATTATAAATCACATCATATGGTACAATCTGGAATTTAATTCTCATCATAAGGTACAACATGGAGTACCTATATCAAACATAGTCACCATTGGAATAAAGAAATCTAAAAATGAATATGCAACCAATATACATAAGTCAACTATTTAAAAAAATCCAGCATTGAATATTTCATGGTACTGTTCATGTCCATATGAGGGTATTACAGAAAACAGGAGTTCAGGAATTACTAATGAAGGAATTAATTGCAAGAGGAGAATATTTTTCTTAATTAAATCCACTTTTCTTACAGTGTACAGCTTTGTACAGCTTTCTGGAATATGTAGACATCCCATAAGATGACAGAATGTAGAGTTCATCCCAGTTCATACTCAGATGTGTCATTTAAACCAGTCATTATAAGGCCTAAATAACGATTACAATTTTTTTGTCCTTTTTGTCATCAACTTGGAACTGGTGATGAATATCACTCAGAGTTAATTCATTTAGAACTAAAGGCTTTACTGAGACAATCTAGAGGCGAACAAGACACAGATGTATTAACAAATGTGTGAATAAAGTAAATACCACATTGTTGTACTAAATCAGCTAAAAAATCCAATTAAGACAACTATATTTGCCCCAGACTTCCATTATTGCATTGATTAAGACTTTTTCAAGACATCTAAACTAATCTAGTGTCTCTGAACAGTAAACAGACATTAATAGGACACTGGAAACATCTATCTGGTTGGTACTGAGATCAATTAACCAGAGAGATGTTCCAGTTTGGGCAGATTTATTGTTTTTTAATCACGTTGTTCCCAACAATTATGGCTTCAATATAAAATACTTACAGTAATTTAGGTTTTTAGACAATATATAACACATTTACTGCCAAGTTAAAGCAGAACAAATACAACAGCTATATAATTTACTGTAAATTGGTCTAAATTTATGCCATGCAACTTCAAGTGTATTTTTAAGGTAAATCAGACTTAGACAATGTGTAATTTAATCAAATGAAGGTTTACTTTAGACATGCTATCACAGTACTATAAATGACTTTATTCTCAGTCATCAAATATATAAGATGACAGAGAACAACATCAAACCCAATTTTTTAAGACTCATCCAACCATCAATATTACAGTCCTATTGGATAATATTTGCAAGAGCAGTAACTCATGTGTAAATGAAGTTTTTTCAGTGAAGATACCTTATCCAAATCTATACCTTCTTCCAAAGTAAGATATTAATCTAGATAATGAAAGATGTTATATGATAAACACTTACCCTTTCCATGGACAGTATCACATCTCTGCCAATAGCTAATCCTTGCACAAATGTTCTTGCAGCAATAAATGCCCTTTTTACTTGTAGTTTCAATTTCTGTGGTACATCCCCAAATGGTTTCAATTCATCCATATGTTTTGTGACACAATTCAGATAATCTTGTTCAAACTTATATTGACCATTTAGTAATTGAAACATCCGTTGTAGAAGGTTTGTGAAAAAGTTGTTTAAAATTGTTACCAGGTTCATGTTGTTACCTTTGTAGTAAAGTTTTAAATCATGGAAAAGATCAGAAAACACTTCAGCATTTTGCTGATACAAAAGTCCGTAAGTCCGCACAAACATATTGTGCAAATCATTTTTGGCATTATCCAAAAGCTCTGTAAAAAAATCTGAAAAGAGACAATGAAAGAACAATTAAGAAACAAGGAAAATGGTAATTCTATCATTAAAATGACAATAAAATTATTACAGTTTATACACACATTAGTCCAGTTATGTAGCTGAGTTCCATAGAAGATGATTGATTCAAATTCAATGAACTAAATCAATTAACAGGTAAATTAGATGATGATCATTTCCTAATGAAAGAGAGTGACTATGTAATATCACTTTAGCAATTTTCTTTAATTAAGAGCAAATAATTGTCAAATATCAATTAAAATCAATATTTTGTTAACATAGCCTCAACAGGAAAACTTGATATCAGACATAGGGTAGACTTTGAACTTTGACTCATGGTTCAATAACCCATGGTACAGGACAAAAAATCAATCAAATTTATCAACAAAGGATTTTCAATGTCCTTCTTTATAGGCCCATCATAAATTTTATAAAACCATTCAGCATTTCATGCAAAAACTTCAAACACTAACTTGTACCACTACAAACATTTTATTTGATCTGAGATCCATGAAATAGCTTCACTAATCCTTTCATTCAATTTATTTTACCTATAATGCGTACCATTATCCATGAAGTATCCATGATGAAATAAGAAGATTGAGAGCCAAAAAGTACATGATTAACAACACAGTGCCTTTCAAAGACTGTCTTATAAAACCATCATCAGATAATTGTCTAAAAATGAACTTTAAGAAAAAGATCACCAGTACAGTATCTATCTTTGCTTGTGTAGTAAAAAACACAGACGTAGGGAAATTACAAAACAAGTTCTTTTTATTGTGATAACACCGGGGAAAAGGCAAGTAATCAGATATGGCACAAAATCCAACTCAAATAATGTTAATTAGTAAACCTTGACACATTGTAATAATTTGATGTGAAATACAGCTTAAGATATATTATAAATGTATCAAAACTAGTACTGTGTTAAGACAGGAACAATCCAATCATGTGAAACATTATTTTATAGTAAATGTGTTCTTCTAGTTTTGGTGCAGTACATGTTCTTAGTGATAATAATTGTCACAGACAATATGTCTTATGCCTGATATGAGCAATTCATGAGAGGTTGGCAATTACTTTCTAAGAACAAGGATAATACTAGTACATAATCAAAGAAAACAGGTTCAGCTGACTGTCCATAGTAATATAACTAAAACCCTGTGGAACATGCATTAAAAATAGAAAATTAAATATCATTTTTAAAATAAAAGAACAATTATCTCCAACAGGTAGTATATGTTTAAGGTAAAATGTCTGGTCTCCTGGCTGAATATGTAATAAAAATACTTAATAACTGCCAACATGAATATCGTGTGACATCAAAGTAGCATGCAGTCATATTTAGACAAGACATATCTTTTTAAAATCCATATAGAACACAGCAGCCTAATTTGACAACAAAAACAGTGTAAAATGTTTAAACTCCATGTTATGTAAGTAAAGATACATAGGGGTGAATGCTTTAACTGCCTATTAAATTAAGTGAGCTTGTACATTAAAAGTTACATTTATACTATAATAATTTACATTAAAGCCATCCATGCAGGAACATCAAAATGTGATTTTTTCATCATTCTTCACATTAGTTCTTTTATTGCTTCAGTAATCTACTCTTTTTGTCAATACCACATTGTCTGGCGTTTATTACTACAGTACAACATTGTCTAGTGTATATTACTACAGTACTACATTGTCTAGTGTTTATTACTACAGTACTACATTGTCTAGTGTTTATTACTTCAGTACTACATTGTCTGGTGTTTCTAACTTCAGTACTATATTGTCTGGTTTTTATTGCATCACTAATTTACTCTTTTTGTCAGTACTACATTGTCTAGTGTTTATTACTGCAGTACTACAATGTCTAGTGTTTATTACTATAGTCCTACATTGTCTAGTGTTTATTACTACAGTACCACATTGTCCAGTGTTTATTACTACAGTACCACATTGTCCAGTGTTTATTACTACAGTACTACATTGTCTAGTGTTTATTACTACAGTACCACATTGTCCAGTGTTTATTACTACAGTACCACATTGTCTAGTGTTTATTATTACAGTACTACATTGTCTGATGTTTATTACTACAGTACTACAATGTCTAGTGTTTATTACTACAGTACTACATTGCTTAGTGATTATTACTTCAATATTACATTGTCTAGAGTTTATTTCTTCAATAATTTAATCTTTTTTGTCAGTACTTCATTGTCTAGTTTTCATTACTACAGTACTACACTGTCTAGTGTTTATTACTACAGTACTACATTGTCTAGTGTTTATTACTTCAGTACTACATTGTCTGATGTTTATTACTACAGTACTACATTGTCTAGTGTTTATTACTGTCAGTTAGTTCGTTGGTCAGTGCAGTCAGTCTACCTGTCCATCCACAACTTACCAACTTTCCATTTTGAATTTTGTTCTAATTGTACTAATTACAATAACGGAACAATCTATGTTACACCCGTCATTTGTAATAACTGCTAATGTATGCAAAGCCATTGCTTTGATAAATGTTGATGAGCTTCATGCTTATTCAAACAAACTAGACACACAATAAAATACAAAAATGGACGCATTTAATTACTTTTACCACGAGCAAGCATCATTGTTGTGCAGCCATCTTAAAATTCCGTTTCCAATGGTAACAATAGCGCGGACTATTTCCCGGTATACGGAACTGAAATTCCAGAATATTTCTCGGTAAAAAAAAATGTGGTCGGGGTTAAAAATTAACGGTCGGTCGGAGGACCAGAAACGAGAATATTTTTTTTTCAGCCTAAGGTTAGGTTGATGTAATACATCACCATACTTCATTTTTATTATCACATAACATGTTAAATTTCTTTGTAACATTAGCACTAATCACACAAAATAAAACTAGACTGGTAAAATCTGTATCTCACTGGATTACCTTCCCACAATCAAAACATGCCAATGCATTAACATTCATTCTAAGGCACAAGAAGAGGCAGACTATATGGATGCAAAATCAAGTCATGTTAAGATTTCTTTAAATCTACACCAAAGAATATTTAATAGAATGTTTTGTATTGGAAAGTTTTATGATATGAAGTATTCAGAACACACACATATATCACAGAAACAGACTGTTGATAGTACTTAATGTTAAATATACAGTTACTCAGTTTATACAGAATGAAGACTTAAAACACTAATAATTGACATAATTTACTTGTACAGTTTTGCATTATTTGCATTTAGTAGGTTTGCAACTCTCTCCCTCCCCCTTCTCTCTCACCAGGAAAATGAACAGATCATGTTACATGAAACATCCCTGCCCCTACCGGTAGAGTGGTAGTTTCAAAATCCCTCATCACAGAGATATGTGTTACTAAATCATCACATTAAGTTCTCTCAACATGTGGATATGTGATACAGTGTTTACCGCATTAAGTTCTCACAATATGTGGATATGTGATACAGTGTTTACCACATTAAGTTCTCTCAACATGTGGATATGTGATACAGTGTTTACCGCATTAAGTTCCCTCAACATGTGGATATGTGATACAGTGTTTACCACATAAAGTTCTCTCAACATGTAGATATGTGATACAGTGTTTACCATGTGAAGTCACAGAAAAATACCATTCAACCACCAGACATTCACACTAGGCATGGTATAGAAAGGTTACATAAGGTCACTATGATAAACAACATATCAGGGAAAAACAACTTGAGTCATATGTTTTATCAAGGTGATGCTAAGGACATAAACTGGACACAGGATAAGTTTCACAGTTGTCAAGTACAAGACAAGATTTATTGCCCAACTTAAAGATAATTATATACTGAATGAGGTCTGACCACTTTAGTCAGGTAATGTAAATAACTCTCTAGTTATCACTGACTAGGGTCAGAGCATTACTACACACACTAAAGTCTTACATACACCAATAAATTTCCCCTGTTACATCAAGTTGCATTTGTTTGGTCTCAAGTTGCTTATATTTAACACTCGCAGAATTCCAGCAAGTAGTGTGCACCAAGCATGCAACAAAGAAAATGTGGTAAAATAATAAAACTCCAAAATAATTACCTTATCACACTTTAAAATCATCAAAATACAAGAGAGCAAAGTTTCCCATAATGCAATGTTGAAAAAAAATGAAAAAAAACCAGAAAATTATGAGATTTGACATTTAATTTCCCTGACTGAACTACATTTTTCATCTCAAACTTTAAAAAGTATGCACTTAAAACCAGGTCATTTGTATGATATGGCTTTTATGATGATCAGACAACATGAATTCATCTAGAAACAAAATTGAGATATCAACAAGATTTAATATTGTAACAAAAAGGCATTTTAGTCTGATATCATATACCTGACCCAATGTAAATAATGTCCAAGTAAACAAAATGTTGATGATACTTCACACTTTAAGTACCATGAAACAGAGATTTTACTTAAATCAATAGTAGAGTCCAATTTAAGAAACAGTGGACATACAAAACAATGAACTAAAATGCAAAATAAAACATGCTAAATATGTGATATTTTGATAAATCAGGGGCCTAAGTCTTCACTTAATAGTTTAACTTAATTAAATTTCAGTGTATGAGTAAACTGAGTGTAAGGATCAATGGCAGTAGACAAATACACTTGACAGTCATAGAATCTTACACAGGAAACATTAGTGACTAGGTTAGCTACAAATACAAAATTATCCTGTAAAAAGAAAACAAATTAGTTTTTCATGTGGTAAACATGAACTCTCTTTGGTGAACTCTGACACAGTGCTAGAATGCTGGTGCAATCTATAAGAACAAATAAACAATTCCACTGCAGGGAAATCAAGAAAACTCTAAGAATCTTCTCAATGGAGGAAAGTAAGTTCTGACATCTTACACATGTTCTGTATAGTAGGGTGCAATATGTTAACTGTCTGGCAAGAAGAGAACTAACTGATTCATGTTGTGTAGTGTGATGACAGAGAATGCTATTTTCACTACAGTTTACCATTCTTACCTTCAACAATTGTAATGGGAAAGACACAAATGAACAACACATGTTCTCCCCTTATCTTCAATATCAGCTGAAGTGATGGTTCAAAGTTGCAAGTTTTTGTAATTAGGGAAGCAATAATCCCTAGATGTTCAAATTGTTCAAACTAGACAAAGGTGTTTTATATCCGGATTTTAAAAATATGGTACTAAGAATATATTAATGATAATTAAATGACAGAAAAATCTAAGAAATATGATAATAAGAGTCTGATATGAATTTCCACAAGCAAATTTTTCTGAATTCACACATCAAAGGAAGTCACTTTAAGAAAACATGGGATCAAAATACTGTAGTGGTAGAAACACTGAACACTGATATGAGAATTTACAAATTTGTGTCCAATTCTCCATAAACTTGTGTCCAATTCTACATAAACTTGCATCATATCTTACATAATTGTAGTAGATTAATTAATATTGGATGCATGATTAATATTGTATGAATGATTAATACTCTAAACATTAAATCATTCCAATTTCACATGTTAATATCCTCCAATACAGATTTAAAAACCAATAACTTACAGCAGTTTCAGAAGTATAGATCAATATTTCTTCATATGAGCTATACAGACAATTATTCCCACAGACAACATTCAGCATTCAAGCCGTTCTTTTCATTATTTTCTTAAATGATTTCTGTCAAATTGTTTGTGAAATAATCATTTATACAAAACTCCCATCAAGTCTCAATACAGACTGCCAACATGGAAAACTTCATTTTAAAATGTTGAGTCACATTACAGATCAATACATTGATCACATTGTGTGATTATTGTAAGCAGTCAATCTCTCATGGCTGTCATTTTCAGTCCATTCCATTAAATCTTCATGCTTGCAAGTTGATATAATCATGTCTGATAACTGGCAACATCTTAACAGTAGTTAATACATGGTCATATACACACAGACTGGTTAAATTCTGACATATCTATACACAGTTCTGTCAAATGTTAAATCATCAGTGCTGGCTGATCTCATAATGTCAAGATGGAAACAACAATGAAAAGTTCTGCCAAATTCTGAGTGCATTATAATATATCAACCAGTAAAACTCTATAAACAATCAGCAAGTGTACAATCAAACAGCAAGTGTAAAATTAATCAGCACATGTACAAACAATTAGCATTTGTATCATTTATCGGTAAGTATACAATCAATCAGCATGTGTACAATCAATAAGCATGTGTCCAATCAATGATTCAACAAGTATGTGTATAATCAATTAGCATGTGTCCAATCAATGATTCAACCAGTAAGTGTATAATCAATCAGCATGTGTCCAATCAAAGATTCAATCAGCAAGTGTAACATCAATCAGCAAGTGGGCAATCAATCAGCATGCATATCATTAATCAGCAAGTGCATAATCCATCAGCATGTGTACAATCATTCAGCCAGAGTACCATCCATCAGCATGTACATATTCAATCAGCAAGAGTACCATCCACAGCATATGCATAATCAATCAGCAAGAGTACTATCCATCAGCATATGCATAATCAATCAGCAAGAGTTCTATCCATCAGCATATGCATAATCAATCAGCAAGAATACTATCCATCAGCATGTGCATAATCAATCAGCAAGAGTACTATCCATCAGCAAGTGAATAATCAATCAGCGAGTACACAGCAAATCAACATGAATACAATCAATCAGCAAGCATGCAGTCAATCAATATGTGTACCAACAAATCAGCATGTGCTCTATTAATCAGCTTGTGTATCACAATCAGTAAGTATATCATTAATCAGCATATGTAAACCAATTAGCAGTTGCACTACCAGTCAGCAGAAGTATTATGAATCAGCTAGTGTTGGTTTATCTCACAATATGGATATATCTCACATTATACTGGTATATCTTACAATGTTAGTACATCTCACAATGTTGGTATACCTCACAATGCTGGTTGATCTCACAATATGGTTGGTATACCTCAACTAGTCTCCAAGTATCAGACACAGATACAATCACAGTACAGCAGATTAAACATTTAATATTGGCCTCATTAATGAACTGATTCAACAAATAAAATGGAGGAATGCTATAGAGATAAATGATCAGTTTATCAGAATACCAAAATGACTATTAGCCATTAATGAGAATCAGATTAAAACTGCTCGTTTATTTAATGGATATATTGTAAAATTTGAATAAAGACACACATTTTTATTAGAAAGAAACAGCTAGAGAGCTTGATTTGTTGTGTATGCATGTTAAATCAGTAAAATGTCTTTACAAGGCAATTAGCAATACAATACATAAGCATGTACATGGATACAAATACTTCATGGGTAACTCCATACCACACACAGCAGATTAAGATGATGACAATTTCACAGATAGAAGGTCTAAAACTGCTCACAACAACAGATTCAAGAACTGACAGTAACATGTTAAATCTGCCTATGTAAGTAAAAGTTCTAATTAATAAGGCACCACATCAGGCAATTTCTAAAGACAGGAGTTAGATACTGACAAAGTCAACTTCCATTATCATCAAAGGAAAACATTGAATTTAATAAGAGTCATTATTCATGACCACATAAATATTTCCTCTGAGAATTTAAATGACCAAACAGAAAGTAACAAATCAACAAATTATGCGCAGATAAGAAAACATGTAATATTTTATGATTTAATGCATTAAACAGACCAATATTCATAAATTCTAAGTCTAGTGGGTTACAACTTCAAACAATTCAAAATCATTGTTGCTTTGATCAAACTGAATTGCTAGCAAACTGTACAAACTATTATGCCATTTATTCAAACATTTTGATCATATCGGAAAATTGCATTTTGTCTCATTCCAACATATTACATAAAACTTGCCATCCAAATATTTGCAAACATAAACATTCTGATTGATATTTTAGAAAATTCTTGGAACTGATCAGTCTCAGATCTGGTTGAGCTGCCAAATTTTCCTGTTAATTCTGGGATAACAGTACAGCTGATCAACTATTAGATACTTTTCTCTCCTTCTTTCTCTGGAGAGTAATTTATGTTAGAATCCTGAGTTATCTAGATTACTCCTGAAGTTTTGAAGTATTAATGTATCATGGTTAATTTAAAGTCCCAACATTCAACATTCAAAAAGATTCTTCTTGATGTGCACAATTATTTATTTATTTGAATGGCAAGTCTATGTTTATCTAGGTCAAAATCCGATCTTTCACAACCTCATGAAATGTTTAACTTCATTTATTCAGCTCTTGGTATTACCAAACATTCCCGTATAAATGCCCTTAGGGAGTAATAATGCCTTAATACTTGAATGGCCAATCACAATTTTTCATTTCTCTCAAAAAAGATAGGGGCATTAATTGGAGTTGGGGTATTTAAATGGGTCCCAGTCATTAATCAGGGTCTAGGCACTTTAAAGGAAGTCATTAATTAGGGACAGGGCACTAAACAGAGTCGGGTCATTATTTAGGGTAGGAGCATTTAATAGGATAGGTTTTTTAGAGTTGAGGCATTCACCAGGGTAGAAGCATTAATTAGGGATGGAACATTCTATAGGGTAGGGTTTTAATTAAAGCTGATGCATTTAATGGGGTAGGGGGCATTAATTGGGTTCAGGGCAAATTAGACTTGGGGCATTTAATAAGTTCGGGAATTTAATAGGGTATTTTTGGTACAAACAGGTAACTCATTACAGAACACAGCAACTATTAATTGGTAATAATAAAATTTATAATTTGAAACCAAATATAGTTGAAACACGGCATTTTTTATGTAGGGGGTGACATAGCTAGTGGCCAAATTTCAAACAGTAGACAGACAGTTGTACAGAATGACACAGTAAACAAGAGGGCCATGATGGCGCTGCATCGCTCACCAGAATAAATGTTAATTAAATTGTTACTAAAAAGGTAATAAAGGTACACTTGTGGGCAAATAATGGGGAACAATAATAAACTCAATAAAGGACCATCAAAGGATACTACAAAGGAATATTCATGATGACTGAAGGATGCCACAGACCAAATTTGGTGATGATCACCACTGGTTTATGAAAAGCAGTCATTTTAAGGTATTTCTATTTTCAGCTCTAGCTGTTCCTAATTGGGGCCAACCATTTTTTTTCAGCAAATCTGATAGAACACTATCTAAAGATGCTAAAAACCAAGTTTGGTAATAATCCATCGATAGAAACATGAGAAAAAGTCATCTTAAGGTATTCTATTTTTAGCTCTAGTAGCCCCTAAAAGGGGCCAACCAAATTTATTTGAGTGAACTTGAGAGAGGACCATCTAAGGATGCTACAGACCAAGATCGGTGATGATCCATATATTGGTTCATGAGAAGAAGATGTTTAAAGGTATTTCTATTTTTAGCTCTAGCGGCCCCTAATAGGGGGCCAACCATTTTTATTTCAGCAAATCTGATAGAACACTATCTAAAGATGCTAAAAACCAAGTTTGGTAATAATCCATCGATAGAAACATGAGAAAAAGTCATTTTAAGGTATTTCTATTTTTAGCTCTAGCCACCCCTAAAAGGGGCCGACACTATTTATTTGAGTGAACTTGTGAAGGGACCATCTAATGATGCTACAGACCAAGTTTGGTCATGATCCATCCATTGGTTCATGAGAAGAAGATGATTAAAGGTTTTTCTATTTTTAGCTCTAGAGGCCCCTAAAAAGGGCCAACCATTTTTATTTGAGCAAATCTGATAAAAGTCCAAATAAGGATGCTACAGACAAAATTTGGTGATGATCCATCAATTGGTTCGTGAGAAGATGATTAAAGGTTTTTCTACTTTTAGCTCTAGTGACCCCCTAAAAAGGGCCAACTGGTATAATATGAGCAAATTGCAGTTAGAACGTTAAAAGGCTTCTGCACAGCAAATTTAAAGTAAATCCGACTGGTAGTTTCTGAGGACCATTGTTGACGCCAGACGACGGACACCAGAGCATCCACCTACCCATCCTAATAGCTCACCCTGAACCTTTGGTTCCGGTGAGCTAAAAATGTGACATAACAAAATAAGTATGATTTTTAGCATGAAAATATTTGGAGTAAAAAAAATTTACAGGATTTTTGGAGGGGAATTATCAGGAATATTATATGTGAATCATTGATCTATGTTCAGGTAAATATGAACACCATCAAATACCTGACAATCCTACAATTTACAGAGGAATATAAACAGTGAACTTATGATGTTCTTAATGGATCCTACACTACTTATAGAACAATTATGTTCCAATCATTTTCAACCATAATTATGATTCATTCCTATGATTATTAGTGTGAAAATCATAAACAATAATTGTTTGTATCAATCATCCAGGGTACATGTCCTTTTCATACATTTCCATCCTCATGACAAACAAGTTATTAATTTTATTATTGAAGCATAATTTTTTTCCAAATCAAAACCCCACATCTGTTCACACCATAACTTGATCGTGTTCCAACTTTTTCTGTTCAATTTGAAAGGTTAAAATGTTCAATTATTAGAATATCTATTGCTACGTCTTCAGAAAGGTTTTACAAAATGTTTTATGTTTCATTTTTAATTTTGGAATCAAACTGAAGTGTGTGTCATTTTTATTTAATTCGAGACAATCAAACAGACAAAGTGATGATAACTTGGTTATCATTTCAGAACTGTTCCAGAACAGTTCAGACAGTACTGAATCATATGTAATCATACAAGATTCCAGGGAAGTATTCCTTCATTAGTTTTTACAGTGATCTTTACCTATATTTTCATATTTTTTCTCAATAATCTGTTGAGTTCAACTTCTGGTTTAGTGATATAACAGATGCCATACAACAGAAAAAACAAAACACACCCAAATACCTGAAGGTTTTGTAAATGACAGCATTTAGTTGCCGAGTTACATAAAAACACAACAAAGGTATAAACTATAGTATTGCCAAGTCAATGAAGAGGGTTTCCTACAACAGTGAAAGGTGCAGTACCCTACACAATGGCCCAGTTTACCTGGTAGTCTCTACATGGCATCCAATGCCTATTATTTGTCTAATCATGTAAGCTGCCATTTATTTTTAGACAATAATCTTCATTTTGTATATAGTATAAAGAGTTGTTTTAAAATGTTTGAAGGGTCTAATATCTTTATGGTCCGCAAGAATAACATCTGATGATAAATGAATACATCCATTAATATTGCACAATGATGGATAGAATTGAACTTACCATCAAATTTTTTCGTTCTTGATACAAAAGTGGATCTGATAAATTTAAATGCCTCATTTTCCACATTCTCGTAATGCTTCATACTGAGAGATTTGAGTTTTGACTCCATGTCAGACGTACAACACGTACTTCCCTGTGAACATACTTGTAAATGGTCACCTGAAAGTAGAGAAAAAATACAAACATAATTTTTAAATCTGTTAAATCATTAAACATACAGTTATTGAGATATGGTTCTTTCAAGATTTCATTAAATATGGCATAAATTCAATTACACTCAGTCATTGGATTATACATATCATAATTATTTAACTTTACTTTCAGACTGCTGACGATTGCTAATACAGTTCAGAAAAGAAAAGTGTATTTAATGAACCATTCAAACATCTTCAAAGATATTCAATAAGGCTTCAGCAAGTTTTTAATCAAAGTCTTGTCATTTTTTCTTCTAACTCTTCGTACAGTCGGTAAGTAACTTCTGGTTTCTAAAATTTTAGGACTCCTTTATGATTGTTTCATCATGGCCTTCACTAAATCCACCTCTTGCACTTAAAACAAGCTGTTCTCCTGTGATATATATCTACTGACAGACATGTTTTTTATACAACAACATTAAGTCATTAATGAGCCTTACTTTCACACTTAGTATCATGATAGGTACAATAAAATAAAAGAGAGTGAAACATGAGGCCACCTAACATACTATGGTACCTGTCAGGTAAGCTAACAATATACCGGACACTCACCTATGTAAACTTGAGTGTAAAATGATAACTTAATTTATCATATCATTTCCCTCCCATAAATGTTATAAAATAAGTTTTTTAGTACAGATATAAAAGTATTATTTTATGGTCATGCCACATGGACAGCAAGTGATGTCTCAGTTTACTACAGTTTGTTTCATTTTTCATGAAGTTGATTGCAACATAGGAATCTGATCAATTTAATTAAATGCACTGTAAATGTTTTAACATTGAAATAAAAAGTTTATTTTATTGCAGTTTTTAGAGTAACATCAAAAATCTATGAATGTCACAAAACTGGCCAAATTTTCCAAAATTAATTCAAAGTGGTAAAATATAGAAATTTAAGCAGATCAACTCCATTTCAGTCATTTAAAATGAACTTCATACCCAACAAGCTACAACAACTTAAGAGACTTCCTCACTGTAAGTTGAGTATCTTGTAGTAATTGGATAATTTCACTTGAAAACAGACAGGCAACTGTTTCCCAAGAGGTTCTACTGGGAGATAAGTTAGACAATGATTACGTCAATGCATCCCAGACAGATAAACAATTAATGATATTAAAATTTAAACAATGCATCTTGCAAACAAAACAAGATTTCGACAGAATATTATTAATTTAATCAGAGAAGTCCTAGTTTTATTACTATAGCACAATACATGCATAAGTGATATCCTGTAAGGGACAGTCATATCTGTCTGGGACATAAATGTACAAATACAAGATAAAACAATCTTTCTAAACTTATAATCAACTAACAGAATCATGGTGAAAGCATGTTGCAACAAAACAGAAGACAATCAAATACAACAGCCATTGCAACTTGGTCATTGCAATTTTGGAGATGCATTATTCCTGTACAGAGGATTAGTCAGAGCAACTTTTAATAGATTCAAAAGGCAGTCCAAACCCATAAAAAATAAAAAAAAAAACAAGGCTTCACAAGTCAATCAAATTAAATGGTTTCAACAAGGCATGCGGGAAAAGTTTGTGTTGATTTCACCATGAACAGGATCAAACTTTATAACCCATAAATAACTGGAAGAACATGCAAAGTGTCATCTTTTTCCAGTAACACCATGACAGCACTGTGAAGTTATCTTTAAGTTTTGTACCATAAGCTATTTAAAAAGCCAAACAACATAAATCACAACAAAAAGATCAACCATTCAATGTATGAATGCAAACAACTGAGCTCCTGATCATTAGGTGTTCTGTAACATTTCAATGAGATTTTCTGTTCTAAAAACAAATCTAAAATAAAATAGTTTCACTGAGTGAAATGTCAAAAGCAGCCCACACATGTCAACACACAAAACATGTTCCTTAAGTACTAAAGTCTAAGGAGCATTATTAATGCAACAAATATCACCGATAATTTGTCATCTAAATATCAATCTAAATAAAAACTATTGGCTCCTTGTCACAGGTAAATGTGTTTGAACCAACAAAAGTTCATCTAGTGACCTCCATGGTCAATTTCAATTGGTCAATTTAGAATGCAAATTACTCTATGTTCATAATACAAAAGGTGATTATTTGGTCATTCAGACTGGAGGTGTAAATTTCAGTGGCCAATTATCCCAGTATGATCGAACTCAGCCAAGTCAAATATAATTATACCAGCAGGCTAACTGGACAATGGGCAGTACTGGTTTTGGGAGAATATGGGACAATAAAATATGCAGGCAGAAGTTAACCTATAGTTACTAAGTAAGATGGTGGAGTCTTGTAACACTATCTATTAATAATATGGTCATTTAGCCAACTTGATAAAATTACACTAAATTCAACTTTTTGTTTGGCTGAGCATTATGACCATCATACTGTAATTTTAATTTATATAATTACAGAAACATTATAGTATAAATGATACTTATTAGACTGATTTATAATCATTCTCCAAGTCTTCATGGATGTTGAATCACCAGGGAAACTTGTATCAATTATTTCTACTCAAGCTTATCATAGTCTATTATCAACTATAGACTAATTAAATATTTCAACTGTTCACCAAAACACACTTAACACTCCTATTTAAAAACTTTCAACCACTTGATATAAATAGCGTTATGCAAACAGAGCTTCTATTAAACCAGTGTCATGTTCCGCCACAGACAGCAGCTGTAAGTAAATTTTTCAAGCATAAAAGAAATCCACATAAATAAGCCAGTGAAGAGTGAGACATAACTTGATCACTTGGTTGTTGACTTAAGTTAACTTAAAGGAAAGGTTTACCCTAACAACAAGAAGTTAATTTATACACTCTCTACAATATGCTTGTCACAACTTGGCCATTAAATGTGATATAACATTGAAATAGGAATAGTACTGAACAATATTATACACATATAAGATTCACATATCAAACATGCAAATAGATATATGTTATATATCACTTAATCAAAATCACATATGTATAATATATGCAGATTTATGCAAATTACTTGGCAAGGGTTAATGCCGTGATATATACTGGAATTGTTGACATATTTTTATAGACATCAAAAGACAAAAAGTTATACCTGGGATATAAAATTCACAAAGCACCTTCAGAGAGGGTTATAAATGAAGTGATAAAGGCAAATGTTACACATTACAACTAATTTTACTAGTGAATCGTTTTCATAGAAGAAAATTGTAGCGCAAGTAATTACAAATCAAAGCACTGAAGGTACTGCACTGTAGAAAAAGTTTAGTATTACAGATCTTTGAGCAATATTAAGTGACAGCAAACACCATTCACATTAATATAAAAGTCTGCGAAAATTGCAAATACAACATATAGCACAGGTAGCTACCACGTTGAAGGGATGGTGTATAATGGTGTGTTAGGCTTAAAATGGCCACACAGACCAAAAACACTTATATTACATATACAAGGGTTACAACTTCCGAAATGACAGCTTAGGTACCAAGTTTGTTTAACACTACGTAACTTTTAAAGAAATTGCTCAAATTTCTAATAACTGGTGTCTACAGATAGCTAATACATTAAACTACACATAACCAATAAACATTTGGTCCAATTCAAAACGACGAAGCAGGTATTTCAACTTTTTCCTTTGAAAAATCGTCAATTCCATTTAGTCGAACGCGATCTCGCAACACCAAATTGATCAGAATTACCATACTAAATACACCTTAAAACAACAGGTACAGTAATGACAATGCATGCTTACTATAAATACACTGATTCAGTGCAAAAATGTAATCCTGGAACATTCTATTCACGTTCAATTCACAAAAATCGTCGCATGATTGAAACTTCAAATATTAAGATGCGGTGACCTTTGCCCCGTAATTTGTTTGTAAGCAGACGTTTCATTGGCTAAATCATAATGGCGTAGCAAGATGGAAATCTATGACGGAGTAGACGATTTTGTTAATTTTACGTGAGTAGAACATTCCAGGATTATTCTTTTGTGCCGGATCAGTGTATTTTAGAGATATTTATGGTTACCACACATTGTCATTCCTCTACCTGTTGTTTTAAGGTGTATTTAGTATGGTAATTCTGATCAATTTGGTGTTGCCAGGTCACGTTCAACTAAACAAAATTGACGATTTTTCGGAGGAAAAAGATTAAATATCTGCTCCATATCCTCTTGGTTACTGCACCTATCAATAACCTCTTATTCATGTGTGAAGCTTTAATATTTTAACAGATATCCCCTAGACAAGGATAATGTAAATACAAAACGGGAGACAATTCAAAAATTGGTGAGCAATAGTTCTTATTCTCTATTTTGTCAGTGAATACCTAGACGAAAAATATGATCATAACTAGAAATATCTTTAATCTGTAAACATTGCAGTGCCAGGATTGTTATTAAATCAAAATTTTCTATGAAGTGCTCCGCTCCATTTCGCTGTCGGTAATCTCCATTTTGCCAAAGGAAATCTCAATTTTGCCCATTTTGCCATAAAATCTCCATTGTGTACTTCAGTCATACTGTACCTGCACTGCTATTTTTAGAAACAAATCGTTATTGCCGACCTCTCCTATAGTTTAATGAATGACTTCTGTGCCGATGAACACTGAATTATTAAACTTGTTATTTTCACATGGAAAACATTTGTAAGAACAAATTTATTACATCAAACAGAACTACTTGACACTAGTACTAAACCTTAATCTTTATCAAACCCAGAAAGTCAACATAGGTACACCAACCAACATAAATGAGGCAGAGATTAAAACTTATTTTAAAAGCAGCTAAACTAGGTCACCAACCATATCACCCCTTCAATTAGTGTGCCACGTGCACAGCAGCTGCTAATACTTCCAAACATGAAATGATTCAAGATTCAACCAAAAATTTGAATAATGTCATTGTAATAGTTTATTTAAAATCTCTTTCATCTGAGTTATTCTTCTTATCACTGAATTCAGTATAAAATCTCATTCATATTTATGTAAAATTGAAATTATCTTGAGATATTCATAAGATTTAGTTGATATGAAAATGGTCTCGTATTTGTGACAGACAAGTACGTAACAACACAGTAATGTAAACAGTCCATGACACAAAAGATTAAATTTTATCTAACCTTAAAATACATCTGAGGCAAACATGAGTTCAATGCTACGTTAAAATTGTCTAATTTGGATCAATTGAATATACTTTAATCTTTTATCAACGGCAAATAACATAACAAAATAAGACGCAGAACAATAATATGGTATAAAACATTCATTTCATACACTCATAAAACATTATTGCATACAAAGCTAAAGATATCACTCAAAACTTTTCATTCTAACAAAGAAAATAATACATTTTATGATAGGATATTGTAAGTGTTGTAACCTCAAAGTAGTGTAAATAAATTATGAACAGAATGAAGCTTTTATGATCAATTTTCACTCAGTTTTATTATAATGTGGTTGTTGAAATGGCCTTAAATGATTTAAATGTTCCAAACAATCATAAACAACCTATACATTAAGATAAACATTTAAAACAAAACATTATGTCCAAAGATGGTTTCTTTGTTACTAACGCAAAGTTCATAAATGTCCCTCATTAAACAGGATTTCATACACAAAGAAAATAGACAGTATAAGTTTGGTTCAGCTGATGTGACACAACCAGAAATGGTAGAAACAATTCATAAAATGAAATACATACCTAGTTTGTTTAACAAAAAGACAAAACTTCTCTTAAGTCTGGTGGACATCATCACTTATGGACATTAGAGAGTTGCAATGTCAGAAAGATTTATAATGCAGACAACTTGCCACTGTATAAATGACTACAATTATTTGCTGATGAATAAAAAGTTTTATATAGCATAACACAAAAAAATGCATTATGTAACACTAGAAAAAGTCCATACACGAAATTACAGCACAACTTCAATTCATTAGGATGCTGCCTGTTTGTAAGTAGTAAGTTGGCATTGGCAAAAACTGAAAGGTCTTTGGTGAGAAATTATAAGCAGGATATCCAGCATCAGTCAAAACTACCATAAAGTATAAAGCAAATGAGCCATAATTGTTGATATACAGCAAACAGTTGTAGTGTCAAGACAGCTCACCTACATAGTCTGTTCATAAACTGTTGTCATTCACTGTCTGAAGAAAAACTCTTCATTTAAATGATAAAGCCTAAAAAAAAGTTTGTTTCTAGTTATCCAACCAACACAATATTTTACCTGCTGACTCATAAGTTTTTATGGCACCCAAATTGTAGTGCTGTATTGTAAGTTTCACAACTCATTAATATTACAGCTTAGTGTTGCCGATAAATGTAAAACTAAAAAATAAGCAAGAGGGCCACGATGGCCCTGCATCGCTCAAAAGCAAATCTGATAAAGGTCTAACTAAACATGCTCCAGACCAAGTTAGGTGATGATCCATCCATAGGTTCATGAGAAGAAGATGATTAAAGGTTTTTTCTATTTTTAGCTCTAGTGACCCCTAAAGGAGGCCAACTGGTATAATACGAGCGAATTGCAGTTAGAACGTCAAAGGGCTTCTACACAGCAAATTTTAAGTAAATCCGACTAATAGTTTCTGAGCAGAAGACCATTGTTGACGCCAGACGACGGACGACAGATGCCCGAGCATCCACCCACCCATCCTAACAGCTGACCCTGAGTCTTTGGTTCTGGTGAGTTAAAAAAATCCCTACCTACTGACCCATGTAACCAAAAACAAACCTTTTATTTTTTAAGCATAATTAATGTAAACATGCAAGTCAAAAAGTTTTGGAGCGCAAATGTTGAATGCTAACACCTGAATCAGTACCACAACAGAACTCACACAGAATTGAAAATTTTGTATTCTTCAAAACTGAATAAATTTCAGAAATATTTTATCACCAAGAACACACACCCATCTGAATAAATAATGCACACCAGTGAACAAACACCACAGTTATGTAGACATTTGAAGCAGAGTCAAAATAAAAAATCAATATCAGATAAACCTTATTGTTTTATAGCCCACCCAACTCATATAACATACTGTACCAGTAATTGTTAATTAAATACCTAGCTGTAATATAAACTAAGATTAACACACAATTTCAGATGAATCAAAGAACCTTTGTTAACAGATATCTGAGCATAACTTGGAGTAAATAAAAGAAAGCCCTGATTTGCAAATGTTTCCTTCAGATTTTTTAAGACTCAATTATTTGTGTAAGTCTGAGGATACATTGCATACATTATATATACTAATATATTGTATAATACATATGCAAATAAAACCACAAAATGTAACTAGCAACTAATGTTTCTCCCCCATTCTTTTTTTTTTTGCTTTTACAACCTACCAAGTTTGAAATTCACAAAACCTTTTACAAGCACCTAATTCCCAGTAACTACACAAAATTCATGCAATTTTTGCAATAAATCATCTTTTTCAAGTGCCAACTTTCAGACTTCCAATGGAAATAACATTGACCTTTCAGCCATGCGCATAAGTAATTAACCATTGTTTTCTGAGACTACATCATGGAAATGGTGGTTTTATAACAAATAATCTAAGAGTAGGAGAGAAAATCTGAAAGTGTGCTGATCCAGTTCACGAAGCTGTAAACCACTTATAATTCATGAGTGAATAACTGACAGTTGTCTACCCCACTCTCGTTCAGCCTCACTTCACTAATAGCTTTATAATACACAAACCTAATCTAGAAGAAACTAGACTGATATTTATTTCAAGGGTATGCTTGAAATACTTCCATTATTTCAATCAGTGCTGATAAATTCTCTGACCAACCAATTTATGCACCACACACAACCATTTGAATTAATATCATTATAATAAACCAGGTTACATGAAATGTTGGCCAACATGTGAAATAAAACCTTTAAACTAAGGGACCACTTCACGAGACCTCCATATCATAACAAACACTTATTTTGGGACTGGTTTTCAATATTTCCCCATTATTTCAACTTGACAATGAGACCACTTCAATGTTGAGACAGGGCTTTTGGTCCCAAAGGTGATCTTAATACCAAGGTCTTACCATGTATTGCTGACATTAGCAAAATGTTATCTGAAATAACAAGAACTATGACAACAGGAGGGCCAAGATGGCCCTTTTTCACTTACCTGAGTTAAGATTGCACCATCTATGGTTTTCCTGTGATTTGACCTGGTGACCTAGTTTTTAATCTGAGTTGACCCATATTCAAACCAGTTCATGATATCATTAATACAAACATTCTGACAAAAGTCACCTAGTTTTTGACCCCAGAAAGCCCATGTTAGAACATGTCCAAGACATCATTAGGACAAACATTCTGACATGGTTTAATGAAGATTAAATCAAAACTGTGTCCTCTAGAGGGTTAACAAGGTTTTTCAATGATCTGACCTGGTGACCTAGTTTCTGACCCAAGATGACCCATGTTCTAACTTGTCCAAGATATCCTTAAGACAAGCATTTTGACAAGGTTTGATGAGCCTCCAATCAATACTGTGACCTTGAGAGGGTTAACAAGATTTTTCTATGGTTTGACCTGGTGACCTAGTTTTAGACTCCAGATGACCAACGTTCAATCTTATCCAAGACATCATTAAGACGAACACTCTAACAAGGTTTCATGAAGATTCAATCAAACCTGCGACCTCTAGGGTGTTAACAAGGTTTTCCAATGATTTGACCTTGTGACCAAGTTTTCGAACTTGTCCAAGATATTATTAAAACAAATGTTCTGACCAAGTTTGATGAAGATTCAATCAAAATTGTGATCTCTAGAGCATTAACAAGGTTTTCTGATGCATTGACCTAGTGACCTAGGTTTTGACTAAAGATGACCCATATCCACAAGATCATTATTTTACAAGATCATTAATACAAACATTCTGACAAAGTTTCATAGAGATCCAATCAAAACTGTGACTTCTGTGAATGTTAACAAAATTTCCATTCGATTTGACCTGGTGACCTAGTTTTTGACCCCAGATGACCCATGTTCGAACTTGTCCAAGATATCACTGAGACGAACATTCTGACAAGGTCTGATGAAGTTTCACTCAAAAGTGTGACCACTGGAGTGTTAACAACCCCCAGGTGTGGACGATGGATGTCAGAGTAGACAGACCACTACATCAGACTGATCACTATAGCTCACTGCACTTAGTGTTCAGGTGAGCTAAAAAGGGCAACACTTTGCATGGCAGAGATTAGATCCATGGTACTCATACCCTGGGGAATAAACAGATTCTTTTATCTACCTCTTATTTTCAACTATAATAAAACTCAAAATGGTGTAACTCTTAATGGAAGAAATCTTGGGACTATAAGACAATTGTTACAATGGCACTCATTATTTCCAAGTACCCGTCAACACAAGTAGATAGAAATACAGACAATGGCAGAAGATGATTTGAAACTAACCAGAAAGATAGGTGAAATTCTACAGTAGAAAAAAACTGAATGCTTACACAAGAAATTTCACATGAGTAGTCTAGAGCAGAGATATTCATTAAGAACTTCCAAGTTCTGCCAAGATTTAAGTTCACAACAGATTCTGTATGATAGAAAAACTAACAGATGTTATAATGAGCCGCCATCTATTTTAAGATTATATTTACAGGCAACGATCAAACAGCTGTGCAATTTATATACAATCTATGTTTTATAGACTGCAATTATCTGATGAAAAGTATGTCTTTAGTTTACTGCAGACACCATGCTCTGTATCCTTATACAGTATATACAATCAACGTATACTAATCCTAAGACAAGAAATCCAGATCATTACTAATACATGAATAATTATAATAAATGATCTTCTCTCTGTTACAATTAGATGTGCACATGATCACCAGTTAGAGTTATTATTTCTTTTTGTTTAATTACAGGGTAGATATTTTGTAGACATGTGCAACATCAGAAAACTTGTATGTACAATAATGGCACAACAAATATAGGGTCAGACTGAATAATAATCCTATTATTACAGTTTCAAATTATAATTGTTTCTGCACTAGAAAATTACTTTTAAAGTGTATATTCAATCTGATGTGATAGTTAAACATATCATCTATCCATTCATCATCATAATGCTTGGCAGTTTCTGGTCACTGTCATTCAACACATAAAGTCAGATATTTCACTTATACCAAAGTGCAAATGAGTTTTTCTCCAAGCAAGATTCATAAATAGCGGTGTTTACAAGAAAAAAACATGTATTTGATAGCTTTTAAATGGGCAATGTAAGTTTCCAGGAGTATGCTCCACATGCAAAAGCCATAATGTTGAAACAGAATTCCACTCCAGTTTGCCAAACTCTGTATACCCATGTCAGACACTAAAAATTCTAGTTCACATCCAGCTTGAAGTTTACCACATCATCCCTGCAGGTATATGTAACCATCCTGAGCAACCAAACTCAGAAAAACATCATCTTTATTGTATTTTGCTAACATCTGCAATTATACACTGACTTTTCAAGTTTTTACCAGCAATAACATCTCAATTAATGTTTAGGTCATTTGTCTAGTTCACTGAAGTAATAGGGTCAAACCCTAGATGTATAGATGAACTACAAATATGAATAGATTAGCTACAAATATGTATAGATGAACTACAAATATGAATAGATTAGCTACAAATACATATACACTAACTACAAATATGTGTAGACTATCTACAAAATGTATAGACTATCTATAAATATCTATAGACTAAAGGTTCACAGACTTGAGTCTTGGACAAGAACAAGAGTATAAAAGCCTCAATATAACAGTGCAGCAAATTGAGCGCACAATAAAACATGGTCATTGTGGAAAACTAACAGGAGAAACTGATCAGTGCAATGAGTGCACAGTCGGAGTGAGTATTTTTACCATATTTGGAGTGACTCAGGATTGTTCACTAATTACTCCAAGAGGATTTCTCTGTTCTGAATTGAATAACTGAAGCCTACTGATCACTGCATGACCTTGTTTAATCCACAGAGATACAGTGTCGCAAAAGCATAATATCTGAGCCATCAAATAAGTCACATTAAAATTAGCAACATTCATAAGTCACATTAAAATCAGCATTATTCAGACTTCAATTTACTTTCATATTATTTTCCAGCACATTCAACAGATTTGTTCTAAAATACAGCACATGACCCACAATTTATCTTAAATTACCAATTGTTAATAAACCACAGTACATTCAGATCAGGCATTTTACATACAGTAACACACAGAATTACTCAGAGAAATCTGTGAAAATGACATCATGTTTGGACCCAGACTGTTCTATAGTGCTTTATAACAGTTTATGAGTCATCAAACAGAGTCAATTATGCAAATGATATCATTTTATGGGCATCGTGAGCCCTTATTGCAGCATTGCACAAATACACAAGGGAAAAGTGAAAATACAAAGCTTACACCATTTGTGTCAACTGTAGAGTGGTAAAACATGTCAGTTTTCTCGAGAAAATGAATGAATGGAGAAATTATTGATGAGAATTGAGAACTGTCATTATAAGATAGTTCCACTAACAGAAACACATAAACCCCTAGCAGCAACAAGGGATTATTTAATTTGAAGCCAAGAAAATCTGAGATGCTTTCATTTATGGACAGTTTTGCTAAATGAACTTTCATGTTGGTGCATTGATTGGGTAAATATTTCCACTTAATTCCATGATAAGTTAGGTATGGCAATTATCTGTCTATACATCTTGGTGCACATACAAGCTCATAAACACACAGCTGTTGTATGTGTCACAAAGCCATGTACTTGTATATCACGTAATCTTATTTACTTTTCAATCTATCACAAGAGAAAATATTTGCGAGAATGTCATCAATCCATAGCAGAAAATATCAGATAGTCTATCGTCATAGTCAAAAAGAGAATTAACAATCACATTTTTTTTCAACTTAGGTATTGTAACCCCCTCTCAAATCCAGTTATAAAAATTACCATGTAATTATGTACAGATGATGACCTGTTTTAAAGCAATTATGATCAAAATGGTTGAAAATGTTGAACAAAAAGGACAAGTATGGAAAATACCTAACTGATATTTGTATAAACTTTGGTCCAAACATGTTCTTGTATGAATCAATTACACTCCTAATGTAAGGTTGAGGCAGCCATTTCTTTCTTTATCGCCATGATCTAAACCAATGTAACTGATTTTATCTATTGAAAAAAGGAATTTGAAGAAGTGAACAATAAACGTTCACATTTAAAACCAATCAAACATGGCATCAAAACTTCACATTTCACCAATTATAATTTTACACAACTGAGTTTGAAAACCTAAACCCTACCATTAAAATCTATTATCTTCTTTCAGTGTTCAAAACAATCCTTTTCAATGTATTAATGTTTGAAATAGTCACGATTTAAAAAGAAATCAATGTTACTTATTCGGTATGCAAGTTTGAAAAGATAAACAAATGTGACTTTAACAATCAAACTCCACACAGTTTTATTTGGGAAAAATTCTGATCAAAACCAGTGATAAAATTTTGTATTATAAACAAAAGACAAACGATGTCAAAACTTCAAAGTTTGTCTGTTTTTCACATATTTATTTCAAATGCACATTAAGTTTATAGGATAATTTTATCCTGATAAGAGAACATTCTGCATCAGACACACATAGCTTTATCAGAAACTAATAGTGAAATAAAATTAAACATCTACCAGCTAGCACATATACAATGTGTTTTCAGCTTGGTATTATAAGTGAGAAATTATTTTAAACATATCCAGTCAAAATACATACTGTGACAATAAATAACACATTTAACACCTGTGTTACCTAACATTATAGTCAAATGTGAGTTTTCTGCAATTTATGATACAAAAATATTAAATGGAGCTTAAAAATCCAGGTTATGAAAATCGAACAAGTAGGTAAATCATACTGAAATAACTTATTATCTCTGAACTTTTCATAAAACATCGATCAGCGGGGATATTTTCAAAATCCGACTCTCTGTCCCTATATTTGAAAAAAAAAATTTTATCACATTCTCCCAAAAACTTATCCATCCACCACAAGTTTCAGTTACTTCAACATATCATTAATAAGCTAAAAACACAAGTTAAGTTACGGACAGATTTTATTACCTGGCAAATTTTTGCATACCTTAAAATACACACACAGTAACATGATGTTATAATTCATATTGTTGCCTCCCAGGTTTAAGTATTTGTTACGACATCAAAAGAATGCCTGTCGCATACAATTACATTTGCTGTGCATCTTAAGTTACACATTACAAAACTAGTTGACAATATGTTTTATCAGTATGGTTGGGGAGAACTATCACACAAAACGTAATCCACCTGACAAAATCATACATGAAGGTTTTTCTCCCTCAATCACTTGAGATCCCATTTACACACATAGTCATCTTTAATACAAATAGTGGGGACTGCATGAGGGTGGACTGAACTTTGATATCTAACCCACATAAAGATACATAAGTGAATAAAACAAAAATAACTTTAAACAACATAAGCAGTTGTTTATTGTTGCTGTATTAACACATAAGTAAATTTACTTGATCTTCATGTATATTACTGGATACAAGCAGCAAAAACAAGCATAGACTATGCCCTCTGTTTCAACTTCAGTTTGTAACAAATCACCATTGTTTGAATGTTTCAAATAATTACATTGAAATGATCCCAAAATAAATACTATCAAAAGACTAAAGACTGGAGTTCCATGTCCTAAACAAGAGATAGTCCAACATGGTGTGATCACTAACAGTATAATGTTACAACTTGGTTATATTTCAATTATCAGCATTATCAAATTGTCTGTCAGTTATAAACACCTAGATTGTTACCCCTTTGGCCTTAAGACATCTTGAGAAAAAACAGAGTTGTACTGCACTAACTAATCAGAATGTGAAAAATGAGATACCGCAGTGATGCAATTGACAGTAAAAAAAAATGTCAATGAAATTAAATTTGTAAATGAGCAGAGAGAAAAACTATAACATCAATGAAATGAACAGAATGCAATGAGGCGATACTAATGTTTAACTGTCACCAATCATTGATGTGGAGAGCTCAGTCACTAGTTATCAAAGATCAGAAATTTGTCTCTGCCAGTCAGATGTAATTGTATTTTTGTAAATGTAAAAGATAAACAGAGATCAATCATTTTCTGGTACAATGAATTTCAATATGAAGGGAGAAGCTAATAGACAGTTAACTATCAATAAATCAATAATGAGTAAACACAAGATTCAGAACAGCAGCACCTGCTTGCAGGTAAACAAGTAATCACCAGACAGGAAATACAGTGCAATTATTACTAAATATGGGAGGAAAAACAGCCCATAAAGTGACATTCATACCTCAGATCTCATTTTGAACCTTTTAAACCCATTTCTGTGACACTCATTGAGAAAACAAAAAATTCACACTGACAATAATGATACTGTGTATAAGTACACCTCACCAAATGTAGTGCTGCCTCTGTGCATCTGCTGCCTGGAGAAGTGATCATTGTATTATGAAACTTAATGTACAATATAGTCACAACACAAGGTCTTCAAATAAACATTTACACCTTCCTGTACATTATGATTGAAATATGTTTTGTGCACGAGTTCCTATCATATGGCCATCCTTAAACAAGAGGGCCATGATGGCCTTTTTTTGCTCACCTGAGTAAAGACTGTAATTTCTACAGTTTTCCTGTGATTTGACCTGGTGACCTAGTTTTTACCTGAGTTGACCTGACCCATGTGCAGGCCTCTTCATGATGTCATTTATAAAAACAATCTGACAAATTTTGGGGAAGATCCAATCGAAACACTTCTAGAGTGTTAACAAGGTTTTCCAGAGATTAGACCTTGTCACCTAGTTTGTGACCCCCAAATGACCCATGTTCGAATTTGCCCAAGACATCATTAAAACAAACATCTTGACATAGTTTATTAAAGATCCCATCAAAACTGTGACCTCTAAAGTGTTAACAAGGTATTCTAGAAATTTGACCTGGTGACCTAGTTTGTGACCCCAAATGACCCATGTTCAAAATTGTCCAAGATATCATTAAGACAAGCATTCTGACAAGGTTTAGTGAAGATTCAACCCCCAGTTGTGGATGACGGACAACAGCATTGGAGACTGACTGATCAGTATAGACCACTGAGCACTATGTGCTCAGATGAGCTAAAAAAATTATGTTTATCGTAACTTGACGGACTCACAAAAAGATTTTTACCCTTTCGGTATTTTGTCTATCTGCTCATTAAAATTTAGATGGGTCTCCTTGGCTATGCTCTTAAGACAAAATCCATGTTTTGCATGACCTTGATAAGGCTTTATAGTATGTGACTATCGCAGTAGCTGCTAATACTTACACATTGAATCATTTTAGTCAAAAGCTTGTATTCTTTGAAGTTCATTGTGCCCATGTAATAGATACTTTTTGTTGTAGAAGTTCCAATAGCACTTCAAACAAAAACAAATCCCTACCAACCGACCCAATGTCATGTCGCAGCAAACAAACAATATTTTAAGGATGGCCTAAGTATGAGTTCCAATCAGTTGACTTTTGCAAGATGACAAATTCCAGCCTGACTTTAAAGATATCAGATATCTTGTTTAGAGCTGTAGAGTGCTTGTCAGACATACAGGAAAGTTAAAAGGTCAAGATAGCAGCATTCAGGATTAAGGGGACAGACAGGGCATGAGTACCTGCTACTCCACACAAGAATAATCCAAAATCAAAGAAATTATAAATAACTTCAAAGATTCAAATAACAAGAATGAACACATATAACATTCAGCAGACATTTCACTAAAATCATGTAAGTGGTTTAAAAGAACAAACATTAAACCTATTTCCTGGAAGAACAATGGTCAATCTTATACATCAAAGAGCCTGACACTGGTTGAACCAGAGTGACCCAGACGTCTTTACTGACCACTAGTCAAGCTAACAAGTTAAACTGCATTTAGCACATTATCATGAAAGATCAAATTTGCAAACTCATTGTTACAATGTTTAATCTATGGGTAAACCTTAATCACTTACCACAACAAAACCAATAATCCTACTATTACAGTCAAGAAATCAATTTCCGACCGATCATAAGAATTCATTTTTCAGGACCAAATACCTTTGCTTAAGTAGTAACAACGAATGTCAGACAGCATGTCTAGAAATTATTGATATTAATTCATATTGCCTTCAGCCATATTTCATTCTCAGTCCTTTACTTTTATGGTTAATTTTTTTATAATGACCAAGCAGATTTATGATGTTTTATCTTAAAAACATAAATGACTATGTCTCTAGTAGTCTTTTCACAGACAAATGTTTTACATCAAACTGACTATTTTTGTATGTTACTCCCCCCAAAAAAATTTTGTAACAGAAGAAATATCTTGTACAGGCAAAATTACCATGGTACAGCACTGAACCTTCATTGAAACCTTAATTACCTCCTCTGACTAACAATTACAATGCAATGATACAACAGCAATTAATAGAACATATACTAGTAGATGAAATGACACACAAATCAATATATATATATATTGTTAATTTGAAATCACTGAAGATTGGCCAACTGGTAATAAGTTACTTGTTAGAAAGAACGTATGCTGGGTCTTATCTTACCCAATAAAATCCATTAATTTGTATTATAATTATAATACAAACTGTAATCTAAAGATGGGTTAATATGAGACATTTTCAAATTTAGGTTAAGCATTGCAGAAGATACAAATGACTTGATACAGGCCACAGATTTTTGATGATTTTGTTATGTTTCCAGTGTATACAAAGACAAATATAATAACCATACAACATTTTTATTCTACTTAAAACAGGAAATTCTTTTTTCTATCAAAACTAATTTAGTGCAAATAGTTTCAACAAAATAAATAAAAAGTTATGGATAAGACATGCACAAGACAACAACTTCTCAAAGGGAATTTTTGCTGTTCTTACATCAATAAACAAAATTCTGGATTAAATCATCAGTGTAACAGATCTAATTCATGTTTCTAATTTTGTATATAGCATTATAAACAGTTTACTCACTTGAAACATATTTTACTGGAAGTATCTAATATCTGGCACACTTCAGACAGCGCAAACTGAATTGATAACAGTAACCTTAAATTCAAATCAACACCAAGTTATCTATTTTTCTATAATATAAAACACACTGAAGGGAGATTATCTATTATATCTGTATTTACTGAAAATTGTAAATAAATAAATACAGCCTTCTCACTAGGATTTGACAGTTGAAGTCCTGGGACTCCTTCACCTGAAAAATTAGGAGTCCCTTGGGACTCTTTTCGAGCCGCAGGTGTGGGAGTGGGTGTCCTCCTCTGGCTTGGAGAATTGCAATAAAGAAGCTAAAATCCTCTATTCTAGTGCAATCTGAGATCATTTCTTGAGCTTTTATAACTATTTGGTCCATATTTTCAAAAAATGCCATAAATACCATGTAAACACAAAAACGTGTCATGCATCAATACAATCACTCTACGATTACGCAATAGTTCATGATTACAACGTAGTCTGTGGACATAAGTTTATTTCTGACATCACTTATGCTGGAAATTTTGTTGAAAGGCATGTAAAGAATCATATAGCTGATATTTTCAAACATATTTAACACACTAAAAATTGCACCCACTGCTCGGTCTTAGAAGTCTTAAAACAATAATACAGTCACAAAGACTCACAGCATATAACTACAATTATAGAATGAATCCTGTGTTGGTGATTCGGTAAATTCATCAAACAACACTAAAAGGTATTAATTGTTACATGTGTTCCTAACTTCAATCATAACTGGACACATTTCACGCATCGGAAGTTGACACAATTCCGTGAATTCACCTAATTACATCTCGCTATCTCATGCGGAACAGTCCATTATAACCTAATTATCGGCTTTTGTATATACACGTCCAAGCAGAGACATGGATGCGTCCTAAAACGCATTGCTTGATATTTTATGCGTTCATCTGAGAAAATTGTGCATACAAATATGCAGAAATAAGCGTTTCCGAGAATCCTGAAATACAATAAAATGCCTCACAGAAATTAAACAAAGAAGGATTAGAATAAAAGTATAAACCCAAAATATAGTGTAAATCACTAGGTAAGCATAGCAATCTACCCTGACAATATAGTACAACAAATCAGAGATTATCATGTTTAAAAGCAAACAACTCTTTAACAAGTAGTTGTTAAACTTGTGTAACACTTAACACCTTTGAGAAGTTGTACATTAATGTCATACAAGCAATCACAGATAGGAAGTAAATCCTGTAATGGAGCAGAATGTGTGTGAATTTAAAGCCTAATAGTATTACAAAATACAGATGTTGCAAGATGTGGTGGTAACTCTCATTGCAAGTCCTTCAGCTGACTATTGCATCAGGGACGCAAGAAACCTGCATCAGGGAAATCCCAGTAAAAGGAGAAGTATATCAACAAAAACTCTTCACTGACTTCAAATGCATGCAGTAAACTATTGAATCAAACAGTTTAAAGTTTAACCACAGAATGTCAATCATTAGTTGGATCTATTCACTTCAGATTAACTGCACTAATAGTATGATGAGTAATAGGTTTACAGGCTTACTTCTCAGAGGTATTTACTGATTAGACAGTTTGCTATAAAAACAATACTATGACTCAGTGTGGTCTAGTATAAAAACATTTTCAAAAATCAATTAAGAATAACAAAACTATGGAAACAATAAACAAAAGCTAATTGAATCATCAAACCAAATCTGTATGTCTGCTGACCACACCCATTCATGTCTCCACCCTGCAGATATATCATTATATTCATATAGATTCCTATTTTAGTCACTGCTCTTGTTATACTTATTTGATGACCACATTCAACAGGACAGAAATACCATTGTCCCATTAAATAAGTATAGATTAAATCAATTACATGAATCTTCTGACACAAAGTTAACACTAAAAGATTAAAAAGACAAGAATGTGGGAAATTTGATAATGTTCCAATATAATACAAACAACACAATTACCACCAATAATCCCAATAATTCAGTAAAAATATCGACATATAATTTTCTACTAACGGGAGACTTCCCCCCCCCGCAGAAAATCTATTTGTTCATGAATATTCATGACCCTCCCTCAGATTCCTAATAGATCAATTCTTTCATAAGAAAACTAGTGAGAAGTTGTTTGAATTTATCTAGCTGTCATGACTGGGTTTCATCTACAGTAAACTACGCTTTTAATGATGTTGAAGGGACTGTGAAAAATATATCACTATATCCGAATATCGTTACATCCGAAGTTGACCACACCACATCATACATGTTCATCGCCACATATTTATACAAAATACAGGTATTAATAACAACTGAATAAACAACAAGACATATAAAACACATTCTTACATTTATTTTAATCGATTCTAATCCAAATTGTGAATTCAAATAAAGAAAACACATTTAGTACATATATTTAGTAATTGTTTTTCGCACCTAAGCCAACTACAATATCATATAATCAGGGAGAGATATTACCTGGGGCCCAAATATTGCATCGCTATAACCAAAATATCGTTATTTCAATATCATTTAAAGAGGTATTTAAGTGTAATGAAAATATAGTAACTTAAGTTGGGACCAAGCCATTCATATTGCAATAAGCGAAATATCGCAAAATGCGCTATCGTTAAATGTGGCCTTTACTGTACTAAGTTTGAATACACTGATACTGATATGGATAAAGGATTATTTCTCAACTTATACATTAATAACAAACATGAAGTTGAATAAATTATATTATCACCAAGATGAGAGCCCTTTATTAGATTCTACAAAAAATGCTTCCTTTCTTAATTAGATCAGAAACTGTTGTAGATATGATTTGGTTGTATTGGGGTTTAACGCAGTTTTTCAACAATTTTTCAGTTATATACGGCGACCGGTCCACCTAACCAGTTTTCCTGGACCGTATACTAACCAGTACTAACTTACCCTTCCACAAGGAGCTGGCAACTTCTCCACATATGGAGGAAAATCAACATTTTCGTCAAATTCTCATGGAAGGGTATGACCTGCTGCAACCGGGATTCCAACCCCGATCTCTGGGCTGCAAGTCCAGCACACTAACCACTGGACCACGGCCACGGCTCGTTATAGATATGAGCACAAGCTTTACATTCCATTTATATGATGATCACACACAACAGTGCAAAAGAAGTCATTAAAGAACAACACTAACAATTAATCTGAATATCAGGAATTTTCATTTTCTACAGACTTGAATTCTGAGATGCTAAGCTTCATAAAGCTGGCGTTCTGCCAATATGGCCACAGATGAAATTTATTCCACCTGCTTGTAAGGCTATATACAGAGGAACATACACCAGGTGTTTGTATGTAACATTTGAAACATGTCTAGATCTAGGTGAGTAATAGCTGTCCATTACCTATGCTTGAAACATCCAGAGTCCAGACTCTTTATTTACACACGGATATAGATCCAAATCAAAGTACTGTAATACCCTACCTAACAATGAACTGTTAAAATATTTCTATTGAACTCAGGGCTCGACAAATCCACTCATCAACTCATGTTTATGAGTAGAAATAAACTTCGCATGAGTTGAAATTACTGTGTGAGTACATAATTAAAAAAATATACAATGAATTATTAAAAAAATGATCTGTGAAAAGCCAAAATGATCTCTGCTAAAAACCAGGTGTTGATCTATTACGCAACACACTAAAATACATTCCAGACCATCTCATTCTGTATGATTACCATCGCTTTTGCTTAACCATATACAAACTCTGTGGAGATGCTGAATAATATCATACCAAGTGGATATTATATATGAATCTACATGCATCACAAATACAGTCTGACAAAAAGACTTATCAGGATATTCTAAATATGTTAATCCAGGGTGGAGGAGGTAGTGAAAAAAGGTGAAACAAAAATGAAAACTCAGGCCACAAAAATGTAAAACAAAATGGATTTCAATAATCTTTAAATATGACTTGAATCCAGAGATCTAGATTTACATGACTGCACTTTGCTCTGGAGCTATAAATTATGTATAATGATGAGATCATATACTTTTTATCCGTTCTCTAACTTGATTCACAGTCTAAGTGAAAGTACATAATAAAACAGCCCAGGCCAAGGGGACTACATCCATCTCCAGTTTCCAGGGGGGGGGGAATATAAATTGCAGGACGAGTGCATATTGCACAGGTCGATTAATTTTCCAAGCTGGTCACCCTGCTGGATGAATAGCCTGAAAAAAATTGTCGAGCCCTGGAACTGAAATATTGTATCAAGTTCCTGAGAAGTGAACAATTTAAAACATGTGTTAGATTTAAAGGCACTTGGACAATTTTCAAATGGAATTTTAAAACTTCATTGTTTCATTAGTTCAAGCAGTTTTAAAAAAAACACTTCAGCAATTAGTGGCACCCTGCATAAAGTATCATACGTCATAAAATTATGTCTGGTAGTTTCATGCGGAACACAACATGCACAAAAGTAACTACCACTCGTTAATCAAAAATCAGCACACCAAGAAAAGATTCCAAGTATTTTCATAGGATTACTGATTTATCTAATTCCAAAGATTAATAGTACATCAGATTGATACAAGATTAGAGGCAATCTGCCAACAAGCTGGAATAAAATGTTTGCGTAAATGCCATGAGGTAAAAAAAAAACATGAATTAATTTATAAGGCATATTTTAAGAAAGATGTCAACACAAATCATTGAGACAGCAACAAAAGTATCAAATATCAAACAATAATGTTGGAAAGGATGTTACAGACACCTTATACACACGCACATTTCATAATCACAAAAATGAAAAATACATTTAAAATAAACGACAGACTTGTCCGGAAGCCACCACGACACCTAAACATGCTATTTTAGTAAAGTGTCATTGTAAATGGTTTACCTTATATAGTGGGCTAAATTGTCTTATATATGCAATGTTTCTTTCTGAAGTTTTATATTTCCTTTGATAATTTTATTCATAGTGATGAAGACAACAAGTTGAAACATTTGCACATGGCAGAAACTGATATTCATGTGAATTGAAAATCTCTCAAAACTTGAATCAAATAATTGTAACACACATAGGATATTTATCCCACAGGCATTCACTGATGTCATTAATTATGAGTTTAAAAGACATACTGTGTAAAATAGTTCTGATATCTGACTCAGAACTTTCACCAAAGGCAACAACAAGATTATCAATCTGCATGGTAAACTATCCCAAACACGACTACATGTACTGACAAGTTATAAACTACATAAGTCTTCCAAAATTAAAAAAAAATGCTGTTTAAACAAGAAATCTAACCAGACAACGTTTAAGATATAGCTGTGTGAGCTAACTTATAACAAACAAGGATCCTATGTGGTGAAAAATCACTACAGCATTAAATTACAAATAACCCTCCATAAAAACCTCCAAAGAAAACAAGACGATAACTGAACACCAACTGTGAGCTGGTCATCACAATAAACCTGATACCAAAATCTAATCTCTACAGACCACAAGTAATAGACTGGATTTCAGTTGTCCATGATACCTGACCTCAACACCTCACATGTCCAAAATAGTTTCATTTATGAAAATATAGAACTTTTAAGCTGATCATAATGATCAACAGTCTTTAATTTCTCAGTAGGTCAACAACCAATCATTAAATCACCATATTTAACTCCTGACAGAAGAGTAACTAGTACCTCCATTTAGAAGAGGCCAGATATTATCAGCACTACAAGTTAAGAGTCAATGTACTCTAATCCAGTGTTTCATCAGTGGTATTTTGTTTAGACGTCTCAAAGATATATTCAAGTGCTTCCAATTTATTTTGTAAGACAATACAGTAGTAAACGTTTTTGTCTAAACTTATGAGCCAGTTTTGGCAACAAAGATAATAAAATAAAGATAATTTACAGTTATAACAAGTGATATTATCTAGGAATCTACTTGGTCATTGTAGTGTATTTCAATGTTAAACTTGTTCAAAGGTACATATAAACATAAATACTTCTCCATTGAAAATTTCAGGGTTAGTCAGATTCCAAAATGACGACAAAGAACTAACCATAATATCTTATCGAGCTGACCAGAAAGCAGAAGGTTAAAGGGAAGATACTGAACAGCCAATCAAAAGCGCTATATGTTTCACTGAAGCAAGGTGCTCTAATCAACTAACAAAGATAAGTGGGGAGGATTGCTTCAGTTAACTACAAACTTAATTGCATAACTTTTTACTCATATGCCAAGTTATCTCAATGTCCATATATAACTGTCAAGTATGGTTTGTATAATGTAAGGGTTTATCATAAGAGCATTAAGTTCAGATAAGTCAATTTCAACTTATAAGGGTTAGCTAGCATTTTAATCCATTACAGTTAAAGGATTCTTACTGCATTATACATAAAGTACTATAAATATAAAAGTCTGAACATGTATACATCAAATCCACCGACCCAAATCAAATCCTTTCTGCAACTTACTGAGACATGAACGTACATTAAAAAACTTAAAGGGTGGTTTGAATATATACCTAGGGCTAACTTAACACAACAGAACAGATTGGGTGGTCAGAATGTTGTAATTAAATTCTTTTTTTCTCATTATCTGAATCAGTATTATTTCCAAAACATTAAGCCTATATATACCATACATGTTAATAACACTTCAATAGACACACAGTAGATATAAATTATTTTTAAACACAAATATATTTAACATATTTTATACGTTAGAGTAATTTATGTTCATATAATAACTTATTCTTGAAATTAACCAAAAGAGCTGTTAAAAAAATTGTAATTTCATGGGCGAATGAAAGGTCACACAGAAGTTTACAGTTTGTGGCAAGATGCTTTTAAGACGGAGTAAATATCACAATATAGAAGACAAAACATGTAAATCTAGGCCATGACTCACTAATTAACATTGTCGACAGGTAACATAGCTTTAAAGTATGTATAATCAAATTAATGCCAGTATAAAGTAGTATAATAAGTCACAACAATAATGATAAAAATCTTGTAACTGACTGGTGACACACTTCTCAGGAATGACTGAATCAAAACATTATTGAAATCAAACTCATTTGAATAAATAGATACAGGCAGAAGGACATTATCATATTTTCTTCATATCAGATACGAAACAGGTAGTGTTCGGGACCAGCTGGTTATAAATTTCTCCCTTGTCTTTCACAGTGTGATCAAATGAATATTTGCTATTTTTAGTCAGAAATTCCTTTTCTCATTCAGTTTTACTGCAAGGACAGTAATTTTATCATTTGCATCAATAAAATACCGTTTTAAAATCATTTAAACTCATCAACAAAAAACACAATAAAGCAGGCTTATCAAAACTGCTGGAATACTGTCTGACATTTGGTGAGGCAAAAATTGAATTTCTGTCTGACCAAATGAAAATTTGTCTGACCAGATGTGTTATAAATAAGTGATAAATGCTGTAAATCGTGCCCGACTGCTGGACACCTGGTTCGGTACTTGCCGAAAAGTGGACCTACTCGAAATTTGTCTGACATGTCCAACGGTCCAGTTACTTTTGGGAATCCTGCAATAAAGTTGTTTATAATACACTTAAACAAGATCATTTTTCTTCACAGGAACTTTTCAAGTAAACTTAATTTACAATGTTTGATATGTCTACCTGAAAATAAAACAAACATATAAATAAAGATCAATTTGATTGACATCAAAAACCAATAAATAAATATGACTCCAAGTTGCTAACAATGTGTATAAGTTTGCCAAGTAATCCTTAAATCCCACCACTTACAACAAGAAATTAATAGTGCTGAACTAGACAGTAAATCTTTTATCAATATTGCCTATCCTGTTGGTCAGATTTTCATTACGTTTTTATAGTCAGCTACCTAATATAACTTAGGCACACCATTTCCTATGAAATTAACAAACCAGACATGGGTGTTATATGTATTTGTCACAAAATTCCCCATCTACCAGCCTTAAGGTCTGCCTGTCTATTGCCATTTACCAGCTAGTTGGTATAAAAGGATAATTATTGGCCTGAAACGTTCCCATCAGAGTCAAAGATTTACATTTAAACTGATGACTACACATGTTAAGGAATCAGCTAAAGATACACAACAAATCTAGTTACATAATTTATCAGAAGAAGATACTGTGAAAATCCATAGCATTGGTATGTTAAGAGTAACTTATTTTTGCAGTATGACATAACTTGGTAAAAAACAGTTGTCACAAGTTATGTTAGAGTCAGACTTGCTGGAACCAAATCAAGAACAAACTGTAAAAATAGCACACTATCTAATTTACCATCCTTACAAAAACTGGAATATCATGATTCATGTGTCCAGAAAACTTCATATGAGAGGAGAATCAGGACAGTTTTATTAAGTTCCATGATTTCAACAATGTAATGTCTTAATGTATCATCTTCATGAGAATTTCATACAATTTAAAATATGTACACTGACAACATGTGGAGGATGTAGACATGTACAAGTAAATGAAGAACTTAATACCTACAAAATGGTATTAATGAAGGGAAGGAGACTAAAAGTTCTCATATATAGCTTGGACAAAATTAACAGAGAGTTATTATGATGTAATGCATGAAAAGTGCATGACAGAGTGTATACAAGTACATTTAAATTTTAACTAGGACACTTTGATGCCTCATAACTAGAAATAAGTGACATATGACTTCAAACATGATTTCAGACATGGTATACTACTATATTACAGAAATATGTTACTTTATCAAACCTAGCAACACTTGAGAAATTTAGAAAGTACATTAAAAACACATTACATAACTGGTATATATCTATAAAAGTTAGAGCATACCAGATCTTATCTCATAACCCACCAGAGAATATAGTTCTGTATTCATAAGTAACAACACATTTGTGAAACCCGAGGAAACAGTTTGAAAAACCAACTCAACTTTAAACAAACACATTACATCCCTCATAATTACATATTTCAAAACCTCCAGGACGTTTCATGCATTTCTACTGTAACACACTGATTTACATAAGATTATACGGCTGGTTCTGCAATTAATAAGTTATTTACACCAAGGGCCAGCACATTACAAAGAGCATTTTACATTCAAATATACAAAACAACTTAACTATTGTATTAAAAGTTATAGTAAGTATTCAAAGATAATCTTATTTCAGGGAACAAGACAACTTGCTCTTACAGTCTAAAAACAACCATAACACTGCAAACTGAATTATCATTACAAAATGGGAAAGCATCTTGAGTACATCGGAACAGTTTACAACAGCCACTCAAATCTGAAATTAGATGATAAAATCTGAAAGAAAAGATTTCAACACTTGAAGTTAGGCAATACCAGACATTTCAAACCACTCTGTAAAGCAGATATTTCAAGATTTAAGAGCTACAAATCAAAGCACTGGAAGATCTATTGTGTTTCTACATTTAAAAGTTTGAATACAATGGTAATGATATGCCAATGGATGACTACAGACAGGAGCAGACAGGATACTTTATTCTATTGTACTTGATAAATTAATGTAACAAGGTACACCAGTAACTCTACACTAACCATCAATATTTAGCATCCAAGCATACAAAATGTACACACTTCAACCCACAAAATACTGAAATACATCAAAGAGAAACTATTACAGCTATAGATAAGGATTTTACAAAAAAAAAAAAACACTTGAAATTCAAAACAGTTACATAGAGTTCATAATGTTTAAGTTAGTCACTCAATGTAAACATAATCAGTACTTACAATCAGTAAGGATGGGCACCTCAAGTTATGTAAAATGAGGCATGAAATATACCAGGTAACTGTAGGACAATATGTAGCATATTAAATTCATTCAAAATCACTTATATTTTACAACATATAATTTATTAACAGCAAATAATGAAATCATATGAAGACACAATAATGTGTAAAGGTCTATAGTATGGAAATTTTAATTCCCATAAAATGACTGGGAGGTAACGTATACAGAGTCTGTGTTTCTGTTAATTCTGGGCAAACTTTCCTTCACCATGACCCCCTCACAGGGACAGTCTACTGAGTGTTTTATTCTTGCAATTCACCTATAAAGATATTTCTTTTCTTCCTATAACATGCAGCTGTTTTTCTGTAACCTGTGTCACTGTTACTGTTCAAATTACACCTGTCCCCATGAGACATACTGTTTAACTGAGTGACTGATAAAAATCTATGTCATCACAGACACTAATTAAGATTGTATCAATGTAAGTCAGTCACAATTTCATGAAAAGAGTTGTTACATGATGTGTCTATACAAACAAGGTGCAGTATGATGAATGCAGACCAAGAAATGCATGTCTCTAAAGGCTTACAGCATATTACAATTGTTCATCATTTTAGTAGATTTATTAAGAAATGAACTGCAGATTTCTCTTTGAAATAGAATAATAAGTAAAAATATTTATAAAAAAGTTGTGATAAAAGAAGAAAATTTTTGTTGGATCGATGAATCAGATAGATAAAGTAGCCAAGACTTAATTTGGCTTTAAAATATTTAATATGTAATCCCCCTCCACAGTCACTTGACAATTTTAAATTTCGTCTTGAAATCATGACAAACTTATGTGGCTGATGTTAGTAACTCTGTGAAGATACAGAGATAAAAACCCACAGGAACACTGTATGATGTCTACAAAGATGTTACAGTAACACAGGTTCTATTTACCATACATTAACATGCTCAGGCCAAGAGAAAATATTATATCTGAAGGATTATTGTATACATAAATACATCATTACATGTCATTCAGATTCAACTTTATTTCAACCATTACAACAAATATATATCTCACAAAAATACAGACATTTGAATTCCAGTATTAAGTCATAGTACAATAATGTCCAATACTAAGAATATTAAAGTGAAACATTTACACAAAAACAAGAATGTGCAGACTAAATTTATTCATGAGGTATTTTTTCCATAATACAAGAGGGCCATTCAAGGATACTACAAAGGAATATTTGTGATGACTGAAGGATGCCACACACCAAATTTGGTGATGATCCAACCACTGGTACTTGAAAGCAAGTCATTTTAAGGTATTTCTATTTTTAGCTCTACAGCCCCTAATTGGGGCCAACTATTTTTATTTCAGCAAATCTGATAGAACACTATCTAAAGATGCTAAAAACCAAGTGTGGTAATAATCCATCCATAGAATCATGAGAAAAAGTCATTTATAATTATTTCTATTTTTAGCTATAGTGGCCTGTAAAAGGGGCTGACCAAATTCATTTAAGCAAACTTGAGACCATCTAAGACCATCTAAGGATGCTACAAACCAAGTTTGGTGATGATCCATCCATTGGTTCATGAGAAGAAGATGATTAAAGGTTTTTCTATTTTTAGCTCTAGTATAATATGAGCAAATTGCATTTAGAACGTCAAAAGGCTTCTACACGGCAAATTTGAAGTAAATCCGACTGGTAGTTTCTGAGGAGAAGACCATTGTTGACGCCAGATGACGGACGCTGGAGCATCCACCTATCCATCCTAATAGCTCACCCTGAACTTTCGGTTCTGGTGAGCTAAAAATTAAAATATGCACTAATAATAGCAGCTTACCATTTTGTATTGTGTAATAAAATGTTGGGATGGTGTGACTAGGTAAACATGACACATTCATGGTTGTAGAATTGTTTGTTCATGTCAGGCAATGATATTAGGAATACAATGAACATAATGACATAAAGATTTTAAACAAACAGAAACTTTTAAAGCATAATCATGGTTAAGTAATATCACAATATTACAATGAAATAATCATCATACTTAAAGCAAAGTTCTAAGCCAGGAAGTACCTATCTATACATATAATAATGGAGACACAGTGACAATCTTGATTAAATAGAAATATACACAAAATAAAGTGATTTGTAATGTTTAGTTCAAACAAGAACTAACATGTACGAATATAATGCAGTAAACAATGTTTACTGATACACATTATGATGATAACATATAAAGTCTAAAAATATTGAAAGAAATATGAATTATGAAAATATAAACAATCGAAACGTGAAATTTATCACTTCAATGCACAAAAATTCCATGAATATTCAAAATGATGTTAATAAAGTATTTCAGGATATGAAAGATACGTTATGAGGTCAGATTTGTGAATTATTAATTATTGAAAGTGTAAGGTGACAGATGGGTTCCTTTAATCCTTTAAATTACTCAACATTAGCACAAATTACCATAAGGTAATTGACAATTGAATCAAAGACAGCTGTCTACAAAGGTGTCAAATTCTTTCATCAATATCAACACTAGTTATACATAAATAATCCAATTAATGCAACGACTAGAAAGGAAAAATGTGTCAAAGGAAATGCATTATAAAACTAATAACATTATTTGCACCTTAACAGAAGACACCAGACTACAATTGTCTTTCCAATAACTTTACCTGGACCAACTTACATCCTGCAAAGTGGTCACCTTACAGTGCTCAGTCAGTCAACAATACATTCACATTACAGTGCTCAGTCAGTCAACAATACATTCACATTACAGTGCTTAATCAGTCAACAATACATTCACATTACAATGCTTAATCAGTCAACAATACATTCACCTTACAATGCTTAGTCAACAATACATTCACCATACAGTGCTTAATCAGTCAACAATACAATACATTCACCTTACACTTATTAAGCACTGTAAGTTACAGTGCTTAATAAGTCAGTAATACATTCACTTTACAGTCAGTCCAGGTAATGTTCACTTTAGAACACTCAGACAAATATTAATCATATAAGGATAGGAGACCCAGGCTGTCATTTGTTTCTATGAGAAAAAAATATTTTAAATACTGAATAATGTGAGTGTTGATTAAAACATAGGTTTAAGCACGGTGGCACTCACGCACACCCAGAGAGAAGCTTATCTACATCGACCTGAATCTACATTTCATATCAGAAAACTCATTGAAATAATCAATACAGTGCATTCAAAAACATACAATGCTAACACTTAATGTTTACTTTAGGTCATAGGTTATCAAAAAACAACTGTACATTGATTGTATGACAGGGGTAGACTTAAAAAATCAAATACAGACACAAGACGAACTTTGTGTCTTGGTAGCATGAACAACAACATACTTATCAACATTTCAGCACAATGGTGTCATACACAAACATAATGATGGGGAGAATTGCTAACATTGAAGTATTACCAGGTTACACAAGTATTTTACACAAATCCTGGGGTCAGAGGATATATAAACCATTTTATATGAAAGCTAATGTATCACATCAGATACTTTTCTGATATCAAGAAATACCTCTAACAAACTTTATTTCTTAATAAACCATTTTCTACTTGTAAACAGAATTACTACGTATTTATTTGAACAAATGAACACTTCAATAAAAATGAAAAGTTAATCACATTTCTATCAGTAGGTAGATTTAATTAATATATCATTTATATAAATTCAATTGAATTTGCTTGTTCATTAAGTTATTGAATAAATGCATTCGGTATCATTAAAACAAAATATCATTTCAAATGTTCTAATATTTTATTGTGGCTAAATTATATAGCAACAGTTAAGTAATTACCTACACAAACCTAGATAATCAGACTTATTTAGATGATGGTCAGTGGTAATAAATAACCAATTAACAATCACATTAATACCCTAACAGAATGTGTCGTTATATGTCCCAAAGAGTCATTAATTTTCACATTATGGCTGAATCAAGTATTCACACAATAGCCAAAAGTAAAACAAGTGACAGTTTTAATACATCAGGTCCATTCTTTGAGTTCATTATATCTCTAAACAGAATTACCAATCACTTAGGCATACTAGTTACTACTACATAACTGACCACCGACTTTTCTAAATAAGAAATAAGCAAAATAGTGGTAGCTATTGAACAACAAAATAAGAGAAAATAATCCATGTTTGATGCATTGTTATGAATCCAAGACATAATTACAGATAAGTTAAACAAACATCAAATACTTAAATAATTATCAAAGCCATGGAAGGTGCAAGGCTGATCACCATGAGGGTACTTTAAAACTAAAAGGTGTCAAACTATGTTGATATCAAACAGATCTTTACAAGTCAACTGTAGTATATCAAAACTGTCAGATGCATTTAATGTAATCATTTTAAGCATCTAACTTTCTAAGGTCAAACATGTTTAGCCCATTTCTATAAATATCACAACAAAAAATGGTGGTCAATAGTTACTCCTTCCTGAAGTTGTAAAAATGAAACACATGTGTAAGCATGTGTGTTAGGGAAGAATTGGTCATTTCACTACATGGAAATAGCAATAGGCAATAATAACATATTAGTTTGAAACGACTTTTCATTAAACCCTAAGGGACTAAAGAATTCTTTTAACAACACATTTTCATAAAATAACTTCATATTAGATTGTGTTCATGTTCATCAGATTTTCATCAAAATATAAGACCGTTGAATGTTTTATCATATGTAATTTCATAACAATAACTTCTAGCCTTAAACAAAGGGATTAGAAACCCACATTTCATTCTACAACACAATGATACGACTCACAGATACTGAGATAACATTTTTTTTACATAAAGTTAAGCACAAATGTAGTTAGCAGCAAATAGAATATCATCAAATTCTTATCAAAGTTTCCCATTTCAAGTATTAAAATAAAATATTCAAGGTGTATATAAATTCGGAAATTGATGACAAATATTGAAGAAAATGTATGTTTTATAATATCAGTTTACTACACAAACTGGATAACAAAGTATTTTACACAAACGCCAACTTAACATTTCCCATTTTGTCATCAATTTTAACAATTCCTCAATCTGATCATACGGTATTGTAGATATTTTGAATTATTAGCAAGAACTTCAATGTACCCAGAGTGCTTCTAAAACGCCAGGTCATGACCCCGTGATGGAATCTGCTCACTTGAAACCAGGTAAATGAATGAAATTATAAAAAAATATACCATTGCATTGGAAAAGTTGCGACTGGTGTAATATTTACCTGATGTCGGTGATATAGGCACGCTGTTTTCATCTTTGAATCCGAGTTCAAGATATTCTTTCTTCACTTCAATACACGATAAGTCCAAACTTTGAGCGAAATAACAGAAGTTAGCCAGACTAACAACGTATACACAAAACAGTACGAAGGAACTTGGGCGAGTGTCGGCCATTTTTGGTTCGCTTTAAATAAAACTTAAAAACAGTCTCAAAAATTATCAGAGAAAGCTAGAAACACGAAAAATCAATAAATCCATCCTTCATTGACATCATCTGATTAATTTTCTATATTCACATGGTGAATATTAGTTAATAATCTTCTAAATAGATTCGACGCACCGTTACACGGTTAAACGAGACTGAATCCACAAAGGCAACTAATTGTGTATTGTTGGCTGTTCCATTCACCTCCCGAGGGAGAATACCTCGAAACGTGCTACACGAAAAAAAACCCGAAAAACATTTCGATTACATATTATTCAAAAGCAGAGAGTGAAGGAATCATATAAATGTTTACGAAATGGATGGTTTTTACCAACGAAACGAATGGATAAACAAGTCAACTATTGGGGATAACAACACATTTGGGGAGTAAACAGAAACAGCTGTCATGAATCAGTTTCAAAGTACAAGCAAGAAATTTAAACATCAGCAAGACCAAGGACTCTACACATTTATATTGAGTCCCTGGCAAAACTTAGTTTTTTTCCATATTATTTTCAGCTCACTTCAGCCAATTTAAACTGATCACACGGAATCTGATATGAAAGGCAAAGCTTCTTAACCAATTTTAAGGACCAGATTTGGTTGGTAAAATCACAAAAATGTGGCATAGTCTTACATAATTACAGTACGTGCATAAATCTTGAATATGATTGTAACATGTAAGAGTAATTATGTTAAGGTCGCGATTTTACATTCGATACATGTACATGGTTTCAAACATTTGAATTAGCAGTTCAGAAATAAATCTAGGACGACTTATTTTTACATAAATGGTTTGCTGAATGACGGAGTTTGAGGCGTTGTAATAACGATACTTCAGTCAATCACTCTAGGTTGGTTTTGATTAAATAAACAAATACATCTGATATGCATATCATATTCGATATAAATTTGGAGTAACACATTTTAAAGCTATCATTGTTGCATTGTGTCTCGTAAGAAATTCTTCAATTCATTATGTGTATGTTTGTAGCATGATGCCCTTTTAAATAGCCCGAGATAACTTCAGACAACATGTGTGTGTAACATGATGTTCTTTTTATCCCTAGATAAGTACAGACAACATGTATGTGTGTAACATGATGTTCTTTTTATCCCTAGATAAGTTCGTACAACATGTATGTGTGTAACATGGTGTTCTTTTTATCCCTAGATAAGTCCAGACAACATGTATGTGTGTAACATAATGTTTTTTTATCCCTAGATAAGTCCAGACAACATGTATGTGTGTAACATGATGTTCTTTTTATCCCTAGATAAGTCCAGACAACATGTATGTGTGCAACATGGTGTTCTTTTTATCCCTAGATAAGTCCAGACAACATGTATGTGTGTAACATGATGTTCTTTTTATCCCTAGATAAGTACAGACAACATGTATGTGTGTAACATGATGTTCTTTTAAATAGCCCTAGATAAGTTCGTACAACATGTATGTGTGTAACATGATGTTCTTTTTATCCCTAGATAAGTACAGACAACATGTATGTGTGTAACATGATGTTTTTTTATCCCTAGATAAGTTCGTACAACATGTATATGTGCAACATGGTGTTCTTTTTATCCCTAGATAAGTCCAGACAACATGTATGTGTGTAACATAATGTTCTTTTTATCCCTAGATAAGTCCAGACAACATGTATGTGTGTAACATGATGTTCTTTTAAATAGCCCTAGATAAGTTCGGACAACATGTATGTGTGCAACATGGTGTTCTTTTAAATAGCCCTAGATAAGTTCGGTCAACACGTATGTGTGACATGATGTTCTTTTAAATGGCCCTAGATAAGTTCGTACAACATGCATGTGTAACATGATGCTCTTTTTATGCCTAGATAAGTTCGGAAAACATAATTTCCACGAATAAGAAATAATCAAGCTTTGTCCACAATATCGTTCGTAAATCCGCATAAATTTAACATGCTTTGCTTTCACATTTCAATATTTGGTTTGTAATGGAAGTGTCAGGTTTTATTTCCAAGTATAACCGGGTTGAAATTCTGATAGATTATTCCCCTTGCATGAAAATAGTTTTGAGTATAGTTTTTGAATATTACATTGAAACTTTTTAATCAATCAATTTATTTGAAGATCCACAAATTTATAAATATCACATATGCATAGGAGAATATTGCATCTACATTGTTATGCTTCTAAATAGTGTTTCTTTTTATAGAGTTTAAATTATATTTCCCAAAATAATCATTCAACCATAAAGTCACTGGACTTCCGACAAATTTTGTTCTCCATTTACTTCATATCAGTCATAACCTTTGGCACTTTGATGTAGAAGTGTTTGCCAAAAACTTACATTTCATCACTCTATCTATCTGTACAAGATACGTTTTGGCGCAGAATTTCGATAGAGTTTCTTTACTTTAAGATAGGATATAACCCAGATTCTTGAAGAGAGCAATTTCATTTAATGAACCCCAATCCGTTTGCGGCAGATATAACTGAGTCATTGTGCAGTTTTGACAAAACTGTCTTCAACAAGCTGGACTATTCTTAAGACAGTGCACAGTTTTCACGTGTTTGACTTCTATTTTGGGAAAAGATGAAGTCGGAGAAATAAATGAGTAGGAAATAGAATGAATGGTAATCAGCATTTATTTTAAAGCCAGAATTAGATTTGGACTTTTATTCAAACCGGCGTCAGGACCGATTATTTTGGATGTTTTTAGCATCTTTTAGGTGTTTAACTGCTTTGAATTTAAAACAACACTGATTGGTCAGTATATTTAACACAAGACGATTTCCAAGATGGAGGTTTCTACAGCGAAATTTGTGTGCATGTTATTTTACTTGTTTTTCATGTATTTTGTCGGAAGCCTCATATTTACCAAAGGGTTTTTGTTAAAGAGAGATGTTATATCTATGAATAGTAGTTGTCGTGTTGACTTTGCTCAGTATTGGGATGGACAAAAACACGGAGCTGAGGTAACCGGTTTCAAAATAGACATTCTTTCGGATACCTTTTTTCGGACGTTGTAATTCACTGCTAGAAGTCATTGTTCTGTTATGAACTTATCATATGTGTATTATGTGGTCGTGCTTATGGTAGTATTTATAAGTAGTTAAAATTATTAGATTATATTTTTTGATACAACCATTTCAACCACTCAAATATATTCATTTGAAAGAGTTCACACAGTTTGAAAAGACTTATTAACTCATAAATTCACCACAAATATGCATGTTGAAATATTACAGCTTATCAAACCTCTTTGCAATCAAGAAAGCCCATAGGAAATATTGATGTGATATTTGATATGATTATGAATACAATTTAAACATAGTTTAGCATACACTGTAAAATTCATTGAAATCTTAACTGTTCAATTAACCATTCTTTATATGAAACTCTTACACATGACTCTAGTACAACTAATTAGACTGTTTGTGAAGGCGAGACATTTTTCTATTTGGCCCCATCTCGCTCAGTCTAACAAAGAACTGCGTATTTGTGTGTGAAAAATTCCTAATTAAAACCCTTTGGGCACGATAACTACAATATTTGTGAACAATTTGGACCATTCGTCGAATGATTCAGTAGCAGGCATTTTTTTTACTAAGAAAGTGACACCGATAATTGGCGTCTTCCCCTTGACATTTTTTCCCCAGTGAAGCATTTTCCCCTCGCTAAGATATATAATTCCTTTTTGAAGCAATTCAAAAATTGCAAAAGTTTACTATTTCAGTTTTAGTAGGTTTAATTCTGCCAAAATAACTATCAGACCAAGGTTTATCCGCATTTTTATGTGGAATTTATTTGTTTTGTAATGATTGAACCAACCAATCAGGATTTCCCAGCTTTATAACAATGTCTGTCAGAACAATCTGAATGAGCTTATTCCTTGTGATAGTAGAGCAATATGCACAGTGACAGGAAGTGATACTGGATCCCTGCCCATGATGCATGCATATGTCCTAGACGCAAACGCACATTTCCATTTCCAGTAAAATGACGCACAAATGATGAGATTAGAAATAAGATATCTGACACAAAGCATACTAGATTGATAAACTCCTTTTCTACTGTAGCGAGTAAAGACACCATCCCTGGGCCAAGCAATGCTCAATTCACTCATGAGAATAGATCTTTGGCCACTAACTGATCAAGACTATGAAAATATGTTAGACCTGTTCAAATGTAGAGAAGGCAAAGATATAGACCTGTAGATTGTTGTTTTGAATGCTGTTGTCATAATCATTGATTCATGAAAACATTGGTTTTGGTTTTGTGACATTGGATTAAAATTTGATAAATTCCCTAAATTTCCCCTTTTTATATGATTTTTCCCCTTTTACCAGTGTCTTCACAATCCCTAAAAAAAACCTAGGTAGATAGGAGACATGTCGGTAAACTTATAAAAGCATAAAATATTCCAACACAACTTCTTAGCTTGCCTGAACACGTAGTGCTCGGTGAGCTATAGTCATCAGTCAATCTACTCGGTCGTCCGTAGTCCACACCTGGGGGTTGTTAGTGCTCTAGTGGTCACACTTTTGATCGAGTCTTCATTAGACTTGGTCAGAATATTCGTCTCAATGATATCTTGGACAAGTGGGTCATCTGTGGTCAAAAACTAGGTCACCAGGTCAAATAGAATGGAAAATTTGTTTACTACAGAAATCACAGATTTGATTGGATCAGCATGTTTTTATTGATGATCTTGTAAAATTGGGCGAATATGGGTCATCTCCGGTCAAAAACTGGGTCACTAGGTCAGCATTCCAGAAAACTTTGTTAATGCTTTAGAGGTTGCAATTTTGATTGAATCTTCATCAAACTTTGTCAGAAGGTTTGTTTTAATAATATCTTGGACAGGTTTGAACATGGGTCATCTGGGATTAAAAACTAGGTCACCAGATCAAATCACTGGAAAATCTTGTTAACGCTCTAGAGGTCGCAGTTCTTCCTCAAATTTTGTCAGAATGTTTGTATTAATAATATCATGAACAGGTTTGAACATGGATTATCTTAGGTTAAAAACTTGGTCACCAGGTCAAATCTCAGGAAAACTATAGAAGTTGCAATCTTTACTCAGGTGAGTGAAAAAGGGCCATCTTGGCCCTCTTGTTTGAAAGTTGCACTAATGTTTTGTTTCTCTCCACCATTTCTCTATGGAAAAAAAACCAGTGTAATTGCGGACAAATGCCAGTGTCGAGGTAGATATCTACCAGTGTCATGGTAAAAACTTCCTATCCACTGTGTTGAACCCATTATGGGTGCATTCTGGAAGAGGTATTTACACAGCTGACTTAAATTTTGTATCTGGTGTGCGCATCTAATGTAGTGGTTGTACACATAGTGAAAGTTTGGAGACATCACGATATAGTAAGATATATGGTATGTCATGGCCACTTGAACTTGACTCACTACGCAAAATTTTAAGTCAAATATTTCAATTTTGGCATTAGATACTGAAAATTTATGGCTGATTGTTAGGGATTATTGTTATTTCTATTGCTTTGAGTAAGCTATACCAGTTACTGATGCATTTTTATGTAATTTGTGTTTCTGCACATATATATGCAGTTCTATGTATGGCTGAGAGGATGGCCCTTCGGAGTTCATTTGAAATCGGCCAACTGGAAAGCTGAATGAGTAAGGCTAACGTACTGCTAACATGTCAGTGGCTGAAAATATTTAAAGTAATCATGGTCCAAACTTTATTGTGCAGATTAGGAAATTTGTTCCAGAAAGAAAGCTTTACTAAGAAAACTAGTCAATTTATGTAAGAAGACAAATAGTAATGCCAGTTTCGTTTTTCATAGAGAAATTGAGGAAAGAAACAAAACATACGTGCCCCTTTCAGAAAAGGTGTGTTGGATTATTTTATGCTTGTATAAGTTTACAAACATTTTTCTTATCTACCGAATGGTTCAAATTGTTCACAGATACATTAGTTACCATGCTCAACTGGTTATAATTGGGGATTTTCTCCACACAGTTTTTTGTTAGACTGTGTAGGACGGGGCCAAATATAAAAAATGTCTCGCAATACAGTCTAATTAATTGGACTATCTTGTACCCAACCCAATATCTTAAGAGTGAGATGATATCGTAATTTTGTTTGCATCAGTTTTGACAGTTATTCCCTCTTTTTAACCAGCCTATAAGCTGTATGCAATGCAAATCTACTAGTTTTCATGTATTTGTTACAGTTGAATCTGAAACTAAAATCTAAGTGCAAATACTCAGGTAGCATATGTTTAATTAATTGCAAAATATAGTGACCAGATGTTTTACCTCATGACAGTCATTTGACTTATGATGTTATGATGTAGCTGATAGCAGGGTACCAACATAAAGAGAAATACACTTCTTATTTCCAACTTGGGCATTCAAGTCAATTCCATTCATATCCATTCTTGTATATTGTGAATAATTCTTGGAATAATTCATTGAAAGTCATTTCGGTTTTTTAATAGGCTTGCAACTTTGTGAATATCTGTCTTAACTGTCTTTATTTTGGGGCTTGATTCTCCTTTAATAAACTAGCAGTAGTTAAATTATGATTCTTATGAATTTATGATACTAGCTTTGCTTGCTTTTCATTATATGAATTGCTGTCAAAAATGTGATTGATATGAGGAACAATTATTTATAGCCTTGTAAGAGTGATTTATATCTCATATATACAAACTAAAGCACACAAATTTTATAAAAATTGTTTTGGTATTGGACTTTGAAACTCATGCACTCTATTGAATTGATTTGTGCAAATGAAATATCTGTGTATCAGGTGAAATATGAACTAGACATCTAATTATTTATTTGTTATTGATATCATGATTTTGTTCTGAATTTGTGTTGCATTATTTTACATTGTCTTATTTAATCATTTCTTATGTTGGTACTCTTAAGATCATATGTACAATCTCGTATTTATCAAGACAGTTTCAGCCACGGAAAAACATTAATTATATTGATTAGACAATCTCTATTCAGAGTTGTTGTTAGTGAGGACTCAACAAATCCACTCGTCTGCTCATAATTTATATCTAAATTAAGCGTTTATAAAAGGCAAACCACTTACTTGTTATCAGAGCATGTTCAATATTTAGCTAGATGGTGACTAAGGACGAGTTGACATTGCTGTACAACTAGTTAAAATTCTTAGCTGTATGTCCTGCAGGACGAGTAGCCTGAAAAAAATTTGTCGAGCCCTGGTCGTTATCCCTCACTAACATCTCATTCAACGTCTCAGCTTTTTACAAGATTCTTGTAAAACAAGAAATAAAGCCACAAAAGTTACAACTAAACGAAGCAATTTATTTTGCACAATATAAAAAGATGTTATAATTTACCTAAAAATCAGAGAAATTATTTTTTCTATCAAGCACACTATTTCCCTACAGAAGGTGTTTGTTTACTTTTGGTGATTAGGTCACAAAGTTAAATTGCTTAAATGGAAATGAAATACAGAAGTTGAAGGTAATCATGTAAAGTTATGACTTCAAATGTACATTTAGAGAAAACAAAAGTGTGATTTTGTGTTTCTGATGGTAGCTAAAGAAGACCGGACACATATTTTTGAATATTTTCCAGATGTTTACAGAGATGCATGTGATGTATATTGAATGACAACTCTAGGTAGAGGCTGCAGTGCTCAAATTGTAACTTTGTCTAACATTAAGTCATGCAAGCTGATTAAAAATATTTTAGATATAATATTGAGTGGCAAATTTTGATATATATATATATATATATATATATCAAATCATACTATTATGAATTATTTTTAAAATTTTAAAGGCCTGTCTATAAACTTGACTTAGAGCTTATAATTGATCACAAAAAGGGTCATTTTATTATTTGATATTACTGCATAAATATTTGTAATCATTTGTACTGCTTGTAAAAAAAAGTGAAGACAATTTTAGACATTGTGAAAAATGTGGTTGAATTCAATGAAGTAGTAGTCAAAAATCTTTGACCTGATTTTGGAAACATGCATGTATAATCCTTAATAATAAACATTAGACTATCAAGTATGCATATTGCTAGAAATCTTATTAATTCATGTAACTGTTCAGAGAACTTGTGAAAAAGTGCTGTGTTTATTGTTGCAGGGATGTTGGCTCCATAGAAGATTTGATAAAGCTGTCATTATTCTGATTGATGCTCTAAGGTTTGACTTTGTTGCTCCAGTTGCAGGAAAAGATAAACCATACATTAATAAAATGAAAACTGTTCATGACTTGGTTAAACATAAGCCTCAGAATGCCAGACTGTACAGATTTGTGGCAGATCCACCTACCACAACATTACAAAGGTTGAAGGGACTTACCACTGGAAGTCTTCCAACATTTGTTGATGCAGGATCTAATTTTGCTAGTACAGAAGTTACAGAAGATAATTTCATTGATCAGCTTGTGGCTAAAGGAATGAAAATAACATTTCTTGGAGATGATACATGGACAAGTCTATTTCCTGGTCGTTTCAATCGTCAGTACTCCTACCCTTCTTTCAATGTGAAGGATCTCCATACAGTTGATAATGGCATATTGGAGAACATCTATGGAGAATTACGTAAGAAAGACTGGGATGTGACTATAGGGCATTTTCTGGGTGTGGATCATTGTGGGCACAGATATGGCCCAAACCATCCTGTCATGTCGGAGAAGCTCACACAAATGGATGAGATGATTCTGAATGTTACACTGAGACTGGATAAAGATACTGTATTGTTTGTATTGGGTGATCATGGGATGACATCGTCTGGTGATCATGGAGGTGATAGTGATGATGAGTTAGATGCTGCTTTGTTTGTTTACAGTCCCTCACAGGTTTGTTATGTAGATGTTTCTGTTGTATGATTATCTTTTTTAGAAGTTTGCTGGTCTGAATCTGAATTCTGCTTGAAAATAAAACAGAAATCTTTGATATAAAGCTAAAGAACTTAAATTTGAGCAAGCACTAAATAGTCATTTTTCTGTATATCAAAAAATCATATTAACTTAATTTGGTCATTTGGACACTTTTCATAAACGGATTCACTAGTTGTAGAGTTTTTGATGTGATGTCAATAGTAATAAACTTATGAAGAACTAAATCTACTTTTAGGCATCTTGTACAAACTTAAATTGTATACAGTTCTATCACTGCAACAGCAACTTTTACATTGTATTTTATGTTCTGATGGCATTTGTTTCACTAGTAGAATTAAGGCTTCATTGAGCCTTTGTTCTTTGTATTAAAATCTATGGTTAAAAGTACATATGTTCTTACTGGCATGCAGAAGCCCATGGACACAGTATTGATATATATTGACAAGGTGACAAGTTTGTGGCTGACTACATTGTATTGTGTGTGTAATTTTTAATTTTGTATTCAATAAAGATGACAGGTTGTCACTGTGTATGTCAACTTGATCTGTGATATATTTGACAGTTGAAACATCATTATTTATCTGTTAATGAAGTGCCTGATACTCTATCAGGGGAGACAACTGACACATTATAGAAATTATGATGTGTCAAGTATGATATTGTAGTCTAGTTGTGAAATATTTGGCAATCTGTGTGTTCGCTTAATTGTTTGTTGATGTTTTAAATTACTTTTTCACCCACTATTTCTCTGGTATATGGCACCATCACTATCATCAATACTGTATACTGAATATAAACATAGATGATTTTGTAGCATCTGTTTATGAATTGTCTGGATAACTCAATGGTTCTCTATAACTACTGGTTGTCCTCCAGGTATAAATTTCTATAATGCTGTATTGGTGTATTGTAGATAACTGCATCCAAGTACAAACCAGATGAATACAAAGCTGTGTCACAGATTGATCTTGTACCAACTATGTCCCTTCTACTAGGGGCTCCTGTACCCTTCTCTAATCTTGGAACTGTCATAACAGGTAAGTGTTGGATTTATTGAAATCATGCTCTGGTTCATCCATTTTACATGAAAGAAAATATTTTCTGTCTTTCTGAACCCAAATATCAAAACTAAAACTAGTTTTCTTACTGTAAGTTTGTTTCATGATTAGGCAAGTCCTACAAACCATATGTTTTCTGATGAAGTTTTTAAATAGGTCAAATGTCATGAAAAAAATGATTAATGAAGAACAAAGAAGCAAGGGAGGTAATGAAAAACTTCCTGTATTTACTCATTACTCACTAGTTTACAATATGGATTAGCAAGGGAAGCTATCACAACTAAAACACTTATGGTTAATTCATAGTTGTCTTTCTTAGTTGTGTATGTTGTGAATAGGTTTCAGTTAATATCAACATAATTGTCCTGATTAATTAAAATTTTGTCAAGGCTCATTGTCAATTCCTCTTTATTGCTTTTGTTTACATCCTAATTATGCTGTGTTAAACTCTGTGAATCAAAAAATAAAATTTGTTAAAATGTTGGAATCGATGTAAGACATGCTGATCTTGTTAAAGATTATAAGAAATAAGAATCTTTCCTGTCATTGTATGTAAATGAGAAATAAACTCAGAACTTCACTACAGTAATATTTGACATCATAACTCAAATCCAGATTATCATCATAAAATAAATGTAATTTTCTAGGTTTGCAAAAAGTAAGTCACAAAGTCCTGTCCGTTTAAAGACATTGTAACGAATTATACACATGCCTGGACATTAATTTAATATACAATTTACTTTTCAGATCTAGTGAATCATTGTAGTTGGTCGTTGGATTCTCATATCAAGGAGGTATATCACAGTATAGAGGCATTAAGAGTGAATGCTCATCAGATTAATGAGTATATAACCCAATACATGAAATCCTCCACAGACTTACCTCTCCATAAACTTATCCCCCTACAAGACAGGCTACATTCTGCTGAAAATCAGCTTCAATCTCTTGTAACTAAAATGTTTGTCAACAACAATGCACCAAATGCCCATGAGATTTTACATTATCTTGAGAACGAGTATAAAGAATTCATGGATGGTGTGAAAGAATTATGTAAAGAAGTTTGGGCCAAGTTTGATATGACTTCCATGATGCTGGGTGTACTGGTTCTAGCTGTGGCTTTATTAGTGAATTTTTATCTTCTGATGTCTGACTCCAGAGAGGAGAGTGACAAAGGAACATTGTTGATTGTGGTCATTTTGTCTTTAGTGTTTGTGATATTTTCAGTATTCCAGAGCTTTTATCTTGATGATACAGCAGTTAGTATTATGGCATTTATACTTGGCCTGTTCGACTTCATCACTGTAGGCATCATTATACAAGTAACAAGAAATACCAGTAAGAAAAGTCAGGATAAATCTTCCACTGTGCATGTTTCAATATTTGCATCAATTATATCTGGCATCAAAAAGGTGTCTTTAGATAAAATCATTATATGTGTCATGGTGCTTGTTACTGTAGTTACATATTTCTCAAACAGTTTTGTTGTATTTGAAGACAATGTAGTTCAGTTTTTGTCGCAGACATGCGTCTGGTACTTGTTCAGTAAAATAGCTTTACAACTCATGAAAGATTTCAAAGTTATGAAAGATTCAGCTAAGAATAAGTCAAAGCTGTTTAAAGGTGAAATGAGGAAGGGATCTACAGAGGCCCTTTTAATTGTTTTCGGAGTTTCTTTCCTTTGTAGTGCTTGTATTAGATTTTCAACTAATTTCCGTTCAAAGCGAGAGGAACAGATGACAGAGAATGAAATATCCAGCCATATTGAAGGAAACAAATTACTGGCCAATCAGAATGTTTCATACTTTGTTCATTCAGCATGTTTAGTGCTCTGTTTGTACTTGCCAAGAAAGTGGCTGAAAATTAGTGGAAATCTCAACAGTGCTGGTGCTGCAACCTTGTGTGCAAGATACATGATTCCATTAGGAGGGTTAGCTACTGTCTTGTTCTGGGCCTTACAAAAATTGCCTTCTAGAGTTTTAGATTCTCTTCCGATATGGCAGCAAATCTTCTTCCCTCAGGTCTGTTACATTGCTACATTTTTTTCACTCGCCGCATTTCTATTTTCACCTCTGTTTATGTATGTTTTACCACAGTCAAAACATGATGACCCAAGGTCAATAACAGTAGACCCTCAGGTGCAAGGTCAGGACTTGTTTCAGAAAGTTTTCAAATATTTGAAGACAAACCTGAATAATGACAGTTTAACATCAGAGAGTTCAGCTGAAATTCCAAAGGTGTTTGGTTTAGGAACTATTTTTTCATCAGCAATTGTTTACAACTGTTTATCGTTAGTGTTGTTGTTATCACTTCTCCTCGGTGAAGAGTTTTCTCCGTGTGTACTATCAGCTGTCTGTGCTGTATTCTGTTACCTAGAACTGTTTATATTAACTGTGAGGCTGTGTCGTGATGATGACTTGTTGTCATTTGGTGTATTATCCTTCAGTATTCTGTCATCAAATTTCTTCTACAGTTTTGGACATCAGGCAACCATCCCAGCCATACGATTTGAAGCTGCATTTATTGGTTTCCATGGAGATTGGAACAACAAAATAATTCCAGCAACATTGATCCATAGCAATATGTTTGCAGCAGAAATCATCTTCACATTTTTAACACCATTATTAGTTCTGTGGCCTTGCACTAAAGGTATAGTTGCCAGCAGCTCTTCAATTTGGAAGGAAGGAAAGGATAGTCAGTGGAAAGGCGACTTTGTTATGCATGAAAATATGCCAATATTTAAGTTTCTGCAGATGAAAATGTTTTTGTTTTTGTATTTATATAATGGTTTAAAATTAGTTGGCAGCATCTTGGCTGCAGGTATTCACAAGAGACATTTGATGGTGTGGAAAATATTTGCTCCACGATTTGTGTATCAAGCCATGTCAAGTTTTACTGTGTTTGGTGTAGCTATTTTATCTGTATTAGTGCTTGCTAGAGTAAATTATACCTTAACAAAGTGGACGGCAAAAATGAAATAGTGACCAATCCATGAGAGCATGTGGTTTAAAAATTTGGATGCAAAGTATATTGTAAACAAGTCCTGCAAATGTAATTATATCATTATGCATGATTGACATTTTATAGAAATATGATATAAACATGTACATGTTTTGTCTTATTTTATTTTGGTTTAGTTTGAGATAGTTTTTATTTGATTTTGAGATTCCATGAAAATATTATTAACCTAATTAAGGCTTGCATATTAATTATGAGCAGGTACTGTCAGTGTTATAGGTGTCCTGAACTGTTAGTGTATTTTACCTGATCATGTAAATGTGAAACATTATTGTGTCTGTATTTTATTTATATTGATTATTGGTTCATATTTCATTTATAGTGGTGCTTGGTTCATATTTCATTTATGAATTTTGATGTAAAAAGAATCTTCATGATGATTTAAATCATCTATTTAATTATGTTATGTCTTTGGAAGTGCTTATTTTTGTTGTCCTATATAAGTCATGTGTTCGTTGTAGTGATAGTTTTATATAACTTTGTATCTCATGTGCAATGACTGCCACTTAATTAATTTAAACAATCAATAAAACAGGAATGCAGATCTGCAAGAATAGATAATTGTTTCTTTCGATGGTGTTATCTTTTTCATTTTCCCTTCATTAGAGCTGACACTTTTGTCATCTTTTTGAACATTATATTAAGATTTGTAATTACATTTTGTACTTACACAAATTTTCAGTTTATACACATTTGACTTGCTATAGAAAATTCCAGGAATGTTAAAAACAAAACTCTTAATACACAAGGTACAAAATGTATTTTTTGCTTCTTGTTTTCTGTTACTGATGTACATTCATTTATTTTAGAAGTATGAGTAGTGGAACTTTTTGATAAAACATTTTCTTTTCCTGCAATTTTTCAGTGTAGTTATGGTGACTCTTTTTGTCACAAGTATTTATATTTATTAATCTGTCCTATTGTTGTGCCAAAACTTATTGCTGAGATGGTGTGTTAGGTGTGAACGTATCAATATGTTGTATTCATCAAAAGAAAAAATTGGTATTTTAGTGCAGTGTATTTGATTCTTGTTATAGATATATACAACATCAACACTAGCAGTTAATGTATTCAACACCACTGATCTCATGGTTCCAAATCCGGAATTTTGTATGACATATCTAATATACTGTCTGTATATCTGTGACTTGTGGTAGACATATTGTTTTCCCACTACATTATACCATTATGGAAAACTGCCAGCTGTATATATCCTAAATACTTAACAAACATTTATACTCGGTGCCAAACAAACCTAAAAGCCAAAGTTTCTACTATGAACATTTGGAAATATTCTTTTATTTTGTTCATCCAGTCTATCAGTATTTTTGTATTGACAATTGACGTCGTTAAAAATTGGTTACATACATTTCACATGGAGAATTTTGGTTCTAGACTTTCTTATTGTAATATTTCCTCCTCATGAATTGATCAGAAATAATACCAAAGACTTGCAAAAATGTAAGTACAAATGTGTGCATTGTTTTTCTTAATTTATATTTATTTTGACCAAGGTCCTAGTAATAATCTTGGGATTCATCTTCAGGCTCAAATCTCATTTCTTTCAAAATTCTTTGAAAAGTTTAATTATTTAATTGATCAGTTTTGTTTTGTTAATTTTCAACCATTTATGGGACAAAGCATGATATGTATGCAGTCCCAAGTTTTGCAACCTGAGACCTTATTTGACTTTAGTTTGATGTGTGTGAATTAAATGTATTACATTGTATATAGAGCATCTTGTTACTTGGATGAAGTAAAATGTTCTCTATTAATCTGGAATCTGTTGAAAATGAATTTGATTACATTGTATGCATAATGTTTGGATTTCACTTGGTGCTTTATAAAATCTTATGTCTAAATGATGTAAAAATTATGGTATTTCATAAATAATTTGTAATTGTACTTATTGTTGTTGATTTTGCTCCCTACAATTGTAGTGGAAAGTGACTGTACAGACTGACCAGGATAGTTTGTTGGACTTACTTTCAGTCGTGAGTTAGATTCTTGCCTGCAGTCACTGTCCTTACTTCTCCTTAGAAAACACTATAATAGATTTCTAAAGCAAGTTGTCACTGGTATAATTACACAGGTTTTACTTATATCACTGCGATGTCTACAATATGTGTAACAATACAATACTCTGTGTATGAAGTAAGACACTGATACAGGGTAAGTCATAATACCAGCACTATGTACAGTGTAAGTTATAATGCAAGTACTATGTACAGTGTTAAGTTATAATACAAGCACTATGTACAGTGTTAAGTTATAATTCAAGCACTATGTACAGTGTTAAGTTATAATACAAGCACTATGTACAGTGTTAAGTTATAATACAAGCACTATGTACAGTGTAAGTTATAATACAAACACTATGTACAGTGTTAAGTTATAATACAAGCACTATGTACAGTGTAAGTTATAATACAAGCACTATGTACAGTGTTAAGATATAATACAAGCACTATGTACAGTGTAAGTTATAATACAAGCACTATGTACAGTGTTAAGTTATAATACAAGCACTACGTACAGTGTTAAGTTATAATACAAGCACTATGTACAGTGTTAGATACTAGTATGTGGATAAGTTATATTACAAACACTATGTACAGTGCTAAGTTATAATACAAGCACTGTGTTCATTGTTAAGTTATAATACCAGCACTGTGTACATGTTTAGACACTTGTTCATTGGTATGCTAGAATACCTGAATTATGTAATATAAAACAATTCAAGTTACGTTACTAGTATATCAAAACAAAAACCTGTCAATTTTAGAAGAATTACTTGAATGATAAGTAAATCTAATAGCCTACAGATTGCCGTAATTATTCGTATCTGAACTGAATTTGTCCATAACTGAGTCAATACAGTGATTATTCTGATTATAATAACAATGGTCAGCAAGATCTGCACACCACAGTGATTATTGGCAACCTCATAGCCGAATGGTTACATGGAAATGTTACTTACATTATGATTAGAATGATTGATAGATTGGAGTTAAATATTTATTGATACATTTCTAGGCACTGTGAGAAGCGTGTTTGTTGTGGTTGTCTGTAGTTCCAGAATGTCTAAACAAGAAATGTCTTTAAAAAAGACAAACGGCGTAGAAATGAAGAATAGTTTTGTTCCTTGATGTTATTTACACTGTTGAAACTAAAAGTATGATTAATGTTGTTCTACATTCCTATCTGTATGATATTCCCGCCAATATGCCTAACTGGGCCATAAAACATGTTTTTGATTTTTACAATTGGCTGCAGTGCTATGAATAAGTATCTTTAAAAATACTACACAAAATGTCGACGTTGAGGCTTCCAATTTGTACTAAATAATTATTGTAGTCTGAGAACGAATATTAAATGTTGTTCACGACACACAAGGAGAGACTGAATTTATATTAAAGATAAGATGTAAAATATTTTTCAAGAATGTGTGTAACTTTATTTCGACCACCTTAGAATACAGTTTTGTACATTTAAACTTCACAATTTTTACAAATAGAAAAAAATACACATTAAGCAATTGCAGATCCACTGTAAGTTGGTGTTGGGGTTATTCCACCCACTTTGAAGATTTCGTCCAATAGAAGGAAGGATTTCCTCTGGTATATCAATAAGTCATTTTCAAGCTAATGAAATTATCCACTAGAACGAGGAATTTCCTCTTTCCTCTAATCATCAATACATCATGCCAAGAAATGTTGGTCAAAGCTGAGCTTAGACAGCTATACCGAAAAATCAAAACACTGAGACAGAGGTGGTAGGAGAGAAGCCTTCGAGGTCGAAGAGGGAATGTACGGAACATCATAAGAGTTTACGTAAGCAATCGATACGGTGACATCTGGTTTCCCGGCCTAAATTTGGTGCGATTTGAATAGAAGCGATAAAGTAGTCAGTATTAGTTCATATGTTGATGACAATGTGTCATAAATTATCAAAGACAAAATAATATCTGGCTAATATGCAGGTTTGGAAACAATAATAATTTCACAATGTAAAATTGAAAATGATAACATTTTTACCAATGAGAAGAGATACTAGTAATTAATTTTAAAACCAACCAGTCAAAACAACCAAACTGTTAATTACACAAAATCTTGGACTGTTTAGCAGCATCATCTTACCAGTCTATAATGACAAAACCTGAAAATTCAAGTTACAGCAATGCGACATAGTCAACCATCAAATATTAGTCAATTATAAAATAATAGTCAACCATCAAATATTACTCAATGATCAAATATAAGTCAACTATCAAATATCAGTCAACTATCAAATAATAGTCAATTATCAAATATTAGTCAATCATCAAATATTAGTCAACCATCAAATAATAGTCAATCATCAAATATTAGTCAACCTTCAAATATTAGTCAACCATCAAATAATAGTCAATCATCAAATATTAGTCAACCATCAAATATTAGTCAACTATCAAATAATAGTCAACTATCAAATAATAGTCAATCATCAAATATTAGTCAACTATCAAATATTAGTCAATCATCAAATATTAGTCAATTATCAAATATTAGTCAATCATCAAATAATAGTCAATCATCAAATAATAGTCAATTATCAAATGATAGTCAATCATCAAATATTAGTCAATTATCAAATATAAGTCAATCATCAAATAATAGTCAATCATCAAATAATAGTCAATCATCAAATATTAGTCAACTATCAAATAATAGTCAACTATCAAATAATAGTCAGTCATCAAATATTAGTCAGTCATCAAATAATAGTCAACTATCAAATATTAGTCAGTCATCAAATAATAGTCAATCATCAAATATTAGTCAACTATCAAATATTAGTCAGTCATCAAATAATAGTCAATCATCAAATATTAGTCAACTATCAAATATTAGTCAGTCATCAAATAATAGTCAATCATCAAATATTAGTCAACTATCAAATATTAGTCAATCATCAAATATTAGTCAGTCATCAAATATTAGTCAGTCATCAAATAATAGTCAATCATCAAATATTAGTCAACTATCAAATATTAGTCAATCATCAAATAATAGTCAATCATCAAATATTAGTCAACCATCAAATAATAGTCAATCATCAAATAATAGTCAATCATCAAATATTAGTCAGTCATCAAATAATAGTCAGTCATCAAATATTAGTCAGTCATCAAATAATAGTCAATCATCAAATATTAGTCAGTCATCAAATAATAGTCAATCATCAAATATTAGTCAACTATCAAATATTAGTCAACCATCAAATAATAGTCAATCATCAAATATTAGTCAGTCATCAAATAATAGTCAATCATCAAATATTAGTCAGTCATCAAATAATAGTCAATTATCAAATAACAATCAACCATATCTAACCACATTGGACTCTTTAGAGGGTATGCATAGGATGCAGAGGTGCAGCAGCAGCAACATTTCCTACAATTTGCTCTACATAAAACTAGGTCATCCACCGATATATATATGGGTTACACTGAATCAATACCTGACGCTGTGTATACCTTTATCAACAATGCATTTTGAATCAACTTGGCTTGTCGTCAAATGTATTTATATCAATATAGCTTTAAATTTGACAGCAAGCCAAATTGATTCAAAATGCCATGGGATAATGGATTCCCTATGTCGATTGTAGTGGCGGCGTCTCAGACAGCACAAGCAAAAGAATGGCCAGAACCTATCCCCAATTACATTCCTCCAGAGACGAAACAAAAAGAGTGTATAATGTAATCTTGAGCCGCTTGCAACAAAAATGAGGGAAGAGCAGCTAACGACATTTTTTTCATATTTGTTATTACAAGGGTTATCTCTAAAAAGAGTCAGGCAATATCTCTGTGCCGTTGGCTTCTTTCTCCAGTTTAGCATTTTCCGGATTCTTCAAGGTTGGAGATATTGCGGCGACAAAAAGGTTGTATCACACGAGATGTGAACTATATATAACGCTTGACTATATAATTAGATTTATTTGTCACTTATGTATCTGTAATAATGATACAAGGTACCGAATGGTGGAGTTTATTTCAGCTGAAAAACAAGACCGACTTCATCGAGATATTTTTGAATGAAAACGTTAAAATGACCGCAACCAATATGACCTTATATTGGAGAACTGGACAATACCCATTAATTATTCACAGAAATATCAAGGTCATCAATCATTGGTTTGTGCTTTTAAATACTTATAACAGAAGCTGTGTATTATATAATACACTATATAAAATAGTATATACTCATCTATTGTATTCACACGGAAATACTCAAAATTTGTCGCCTAATATTAAACGTGAAACTGGGTTCAGTGATGTTTGGCTTTATCATAACTATTGTCAATGTTACATGTTTTATAAATCAGTCTTAGAATAGACTTAGGGACATATAAATCAGTCAATGGAGAGATTAATGGTTCATGCTAAAATCTGAATAAACGTTCTGTTGTATTAATATTATTATATATATATATTATATACAGTCTGTTATCATATCTTCTTGTTGTGAATGTCGACTTTATAACATATCTTCTTGTTGTGAATGTCAAATGTATAACATATCTTCTTGTTGTGAATGTCAAATGTATAACACATCTTCTTGTTGTGAATGTTAAATGTATAACATATCTTCTTGTTGTGAATGTCAAATGTATAACATATCTTCTTGTTGTGAATGTCAAATGTATAACATATCTTCTTGTTGTGAATGTCGAGTTTATAACATTCATATGTTCTTGTTGTGAGTGTCCAATTTATAACACATCTTCTTGTTGTGAGTGTCGAATTTATAACATATCTTCTTGTTGTGAATGTCGAATTTATAACATATCTTCTTGTTGTGAATGTCGAATTTATAACATATATTCTTGTTGTGAATGTCGAATGTATAACATATCTTCTTGTTCTGAATGTCGAATGTATAACATATCTTCTTGTTGTGAATGTCGGGTTTATAACAAATCTTCTTGTTGTGAATGTCGAGTTTACATCATATGTTCTTGTTGTGAGTGTCGAATTTATAACATATGTTCTTGTTGTGAGTGTCGAATTTATAACATATCTTCTTGTTGTGAGTGTCGAATTTATATCAATTTGCTATCATGTATTCTTGTTGCGGATGTTGAGTTTATATAATATCTTCTTGTTGTGAGTGTCGAATTTATATCAATTTGCTATCATGTATTCTTGTTGCGGATGTTGAGTTTATATAATATCTTCTTGTTGTGAGTGTCGAATTTATATCAATTTGCTATCATGTATTCTTGTTGCGGATGTTGAGTTTATAAAATATCTTCTTGTTGTGAGTGTCGGGTTTTATTGTAGGTTCAAATATATGATACTAACTAAATAAACTATCATTTAACGTAACAAGTTGTGCTTTACAAGAATTCAAATGTACGTAATGTATTGTATAATATTTTGGTATCACTTTTATAGAATCAAGCATTTACTGTTAATATATTATGATATAAGATATGTCAGTAATTCGGAGAGAGTGGACATAAACAATGTGAACCTCAGAGGAGGATTATATGTGGTATTAATGTACTCCTGTGTTTTTGATGTGACCGCAAGTGTTTGTTTTTTTTCCTTAAGGTAAAAGGCGAGTTGTGTAATAAATTACAGTGAACTGATGTATCTGTTTGAGTGTGTCACTAAGATTTCCCCCAAAAATATTTCGTTACGCACATGCAGTGCACGAAAACTTTATCAAAATACATTGTTCACATTTGGACAGTCTGTTCAACTATGACTACTGACGAGTGTAATACATGGTACGCATTTTACATGTACTTTATTACTATACAAGTGAAAATGACACAGTAATGGTCTGACCATTTATAAGGATACTGATGTGTCACAATAGTTATCTGTCGGCATCATCGATTGGAAATGTCAGACTTTGTAAAAAATGGTCTCTAATCCGTTAAATGGTTGATTTTGTGCTCAGTTGACACTGGATTATATTCTTGGACATAAAGTGACTTATCTGCTTCAAAATCACTTACACTGATAGTACGATCTTAGACCTTCATAGCTGACATCTTTATTTATCATTTCATTGATGTAACACACCTTTAATCTATATTAACTGTCTGATATTACAATGGTTACATAACATAAATGTACTCAATACAATAAAAATAAAATAAAATGTTGAACCATGAACTTTGAGGTATGAAAAAGATGAGCCTTAGCTTTTCGATGCCTTTTTTATCAACCTACAGATCTGCGCAGAATGAAATACACAATGAACTATATGTGTACTTGTACATTGTGTGTTTTGATCCATTTTCATCAAAGACATCGTGTTGATTGTGAACGATATTATCTGTCAATTTTACAGTCTGTTGAAATAACACAGGACAAATTTATTGTCAGTCTATTTGTCACAACGTACGTAGTTTAACAGATGGTGTTACGTAACTTACACGTTTTAGCGCTAATTGACAGCTTGTTGTGTTTTACTAGATAAACAAGGTACCCTTTTAACAATCGCCTTTATCAGACAACAAAGCCGAAATGATGACCAATTTCTTTCAAGAAGACTCGTACATGTTTAAATTATATATTACTGATGTACAAAAAGTCTGACTATTCAAAATATTTCACACTGTTGTTAATTGATTAAATACGTTATGACAGACACACATCAGCCATGAAGAATGACACAATAATTATGTTGATCATTATTTTGTTTGCAGTTTCACGTATGGATTAACAAAAGTTACAATTCTAAGTTTTCGCACCTATTCAACTTGTTATTTAGAGGACTTAGTTATAACAGTTACGCTGCCACCTCAGGTCTTTTGTTCAAATAAGCATGTAGCATTTACATCCAATATTTCAGGCTTTTTCACTTGCTAGTTGATTCCCTAGAATAAAACAAAGATAAAGGCGAACAATCTACTTCCAGAATGAGACTTACCCTGTCTGCATGATCTCGTCCACCTTATGTCTGTCAATAAGTTGACATTTTAGTTTTACTTCCAAGTTTCAAGTGGACTTGGCGACTAACATACTCTAAAAAACAATGTTTACGTAAGTACAAAAAAGTAGGCGTTTTTGCCGTTAAGTTGGATATCGTGATTGCGTGTCAGTTCTCGCCTGGTGGACAATTTTGACGGTGATGAAGATATTGTTTACTGCCCAACCCCCAGGGTGGTTTCCTGTCAACATTATCGTACACATCTCAGGTATCATAGTTTTTTAAAATCTCGCCTGGTTCCTGTACTCCGTTGCGTTAATAGTTGATGAGTGGAACCAGTTTCATTGCTTGATGACTCGAAACTTATCGGCGACGTGACAGAACAACCCGACGTAAATCGGATAATCATGTTTCGCGAGCGGCAAGAGATTTTCGGCAACTTGTGATGTATCAGTAACGAATTTGTCCAAGTTAAATTTTATTCCTTTTGAAGCTTCGGTAAAATAAATTAGATTGATTAAATGCTACATTTAACGGCAAAATAATATTTTCTAAATACGTTAAATGCGCAGTATCTTAATGATAGTGTAACTACGTAATTGGCAAATTAATTCATTTTTAATTCTTGTGAATTTATTAACAAGCGCTACATGGACAAGGTGCTGATTAATTAGGAAAAGGGTGTGCATCCCTTAACATGGACGTTGTCTAATGTAAGCAGTCAGCTTTATAATTGATAACTCAATTTGACAGGAACGTCTGTTTATAGAGTTGCGTTTTACGACAGTTTCAGAGGAGGGACTTATTTACTTAATTCATTCTGTGTCATTGCTGTTCTGTCGCACAGTCCGGAATTAGTGGTGGCCCGATTTAATTTATAACTTAATTAAATAAATAAAAATATTATAAAATTTGTGCGATAACATTTATATAACAGGAATGGATTTGTAATGGACTAGTGTGGATATTTATATTTGTGGTTTATAAATCCGAACACAGACGGGAATTTGAAATGACTCGTGAGACCCCTGAGTGGGTTGAACATATGAAAGGGGACACGATCCCCAGGGCTTCAGCTAGAAGTGGGGATGAATTTTGGAAAACGACAAACTCTGTAAGTAAATGTGCATAACTTAGTTTCTTTCTATTACATGAATATTATGAAAAAAAATAGATTTTACTATAGTCGACCCATTTAAAACTATACTGTTTCATTTAATGCTGAAAATTAAAGACTTCTGAATCTTTATTAATGAAATGAACATTCTTTTTTATATAAACTTAATTTGTCAATATCGGAATTAAAAGGGTATAATGATAATAATAACCCATACTTGATTGTAATTATAAGAAGCACACTTTATAAACTCGTGTATATTTCTGGTTTACACCAGTAGAGAAATATCATATATTATATATAATACCTTTCGTATACAATTCTTTAATTTTTCCATATACGATGCAATTTTTTGTGAAATTATTGTGAAGTACTGAAATATTGTAATAACAATGATACAAGTGGAATGATTGTATAAAAGAGAATGGGAGAACAAGATGACAAAATGTTTTATTATTTCAATCTGAAAAAGTGGTTTGGTGTTGTACAATCGTATCAAATCGATTGTTTAAGATATAAATATCGTAGTTAAAACAGAAAAACTCATACAGACTATAAAATGGACCATATTTTTCAACATTGAGGCAAGTTTTTCTATCTGTTTATGGCGCAGAATGTTCGTTATTAACTTACTTACAGGCGTTATTTAAATGTTGAACATATGTTTTCGTTCGCATTTTTTCACGAACGTCCTCGAACTATCTACATAAGGATGCGTGTATTTTATTGCTTAAGTAAAACATCTTGTTACGAACTACTTCAGAGGTAATTCTAGTTTATAAAATAGATGACAACACTATCAAAAGAAATTGTTTTTCGACAACAGCGCTATCATACAAATACGTAAATGTAGACAACTATTGTCTGTTCGCCATATTTCGTTTCACTCGTTTTCACAGAAATGTGTTTTAAGTGCGACGTTTATTTCCAGCGAACGAATCAGTGGAGCACCATCAAGGGTCGTGCTGCTACGAAAGTTCCAAAACTTTGAGCATATCTATGTCACTTCATAGTAATCATTATTGAAATACAATCAATGACTCACACAAGTAAGGCTGTTGATCTCCAGACATTTTTGAAGGAAGATTTATACCATATCCGTACTCGAGTTTCAAGTTTAAATCCGCATATTTGGATACTTACAGTAGTCCAATACACAAGTATCCGATATTTTAAATTCCCATTAAGGGGATCACTTCATCAGACCTCTACAGAACCGAAATAAAGTTTACTGTCACCTGTTGGTGTTTCTAATACCGGTGTATAAAAACAAATGTATATACAAAGCTGTATAAAGCTAAAAAATAAATCAACAGTGCTATTCTGTAAACAGTTCACATTTAACACCTGATTCATTTTTAGTCCATTAATGTTGGAAAAACCAAGTTTTCGCAGACATCACAAATTAGCAAGAAATTGTGTGGTGTTTTGCTGATATCCCTTTTTTCTTCAAAACGATGTGTCAATCATTTCTATACAGTCCCAGAATCCTTGTTAATGAAGGGGCCAATACTATAATGAAATATCTATGTAATGTTCAATGTACGGGATCATTAGAAGTTCTATGAAAGCGTTAAAAAGTACGATATTCAGACAAACATTTATTAACACATCTTGGACATACTTATAAAATAATCGAGGAATGGAGAATTTATTCTGTATTCTTGACATAACTGACGTTATATATTTTATAGTAAATACAAATACGTGAATACATGGAGGATCATGTCATTCCGGTCATCAACGTAATGTTATCTGACATAATCAGTGATTTAATACACAGAATGTCGATCTATACCTTGTCCAACATAGTGTTAACAATCAACATAACTTAAACAAGAAGAGTTTCATGTTCAAGTTTGAACCAAGATTCACAAACGTAAAGTGCAGATCATATAAAAAATCTACACCGACCTCAAGCGTAGTTCTGTCTAGTACACCCAGTATTACCTATCTGAGTGAAAACTTTCTCCCAGGTAATAAAATAGGTTGATGACATTATAGCTTGTAGTTTAATTGCTTTATTGCAAACTCATGTTCACATAAAGAATTGTTACACTATCATGAAAGACAAAGAGAACGATTTATGTACATGTATAAAGTTGCAAAATATAACATGTTTGTCACCACAATCAATTTGCGTACTAACAAATAGCGACATCCATGTATTTGTTCTAAATGAATATTCGATATGAAGATGGATTTATGTATCAAAATAATTCAAATGTTAGTGTTCATGCGAAGAGGCTAGACCCCAGTTTTACACAATTTTCTTATTTACCTTCTTTTTAAATTAAAGAATTGTTGCTAAGCAACCATTTGATCCCCTACTGATAGTGATGTTGTTCAGTGGTTAAGATGTTGTTGCAATCACCAACAATTCTCTTGAGGTCACGTGTTCTATAAAGCAAAATAATGCAGGCTAAAACGGGTAACAATTAAGTTCTGCCTGGAGTTGGGGTCTAGTTGAGTCATTGACGGTATGGCTAGTGTTCGAGCTAACTGATGATTCTGTGTACAATGTTATACGTTATACCAGGCTTTGTTTTTAAATTAAACATGTAAAAATATTTCTTTTCAGTACTTGATGTTAGAAAGGTCAGAAATCTCCCCATATTGTGTCTGTTCAGCGTTGAAATATACATGTAATACCATTCTAACATTGTAACTCATTCGTTATTCTTTGTTGGTTTTCACATTCCTCATGTTACAATCACATCAAAACAATAGCGTTATCTCAGAGATCGGTCTTTTAAGTGCGATAGATCTGTGTTTGTGAGAGACAAACAACAGTAATGAAATGTAATTAAACGTATATTTATTTTCTGATCTTTGTATAGATAGATATTCAACCCGTAGGGTGACCGGACCAAATAATTGAAGCATGATTTAAAATGAACATGATCAGGACTATAAATGGACTGTACCCAACCTGATAATGCCCACTAATCACCGATACTGCATGGTTATGTAGGCACTGATCCAGCGACCATGCGTTGATTTAAGTAACACATCATTTGTATTTTTGGGTTGCTTAAAACGGATAAATATTGCTTATCATAAACGTATAATGTAAAGCATGTAGTAAGACACTGATATTCTTCAGTAACACATTACATATACATAGATATTAGCATTAAAAGGATGTAACCGATTCTCAAAGAATGTCTTTTATAAAAAAGTAATATTAAACATATTAATATATAATGATATTACACAAATTCTTAAAGTTAGCTTAAGTTATCTTTCATTTGACAGAACGCGTCAATTGGATGAAGATAATTAGTTTATAAGTTTTATAGAAACAACAGTTAAACATCAAGAATGTGTTTGTATCAGTCTGGTATGTTTACGTTATTCGTATGTGGCGTATATCACCGTACGTCAGTGTGTTTTTATGCACTTTTGTTCTTATAAGAATTTTATGGAGTGTCCAACCTAACCCTTAACATCTAACAAAACCATTCATCTGTTCAACTTACCAATGGATCTTTATGCCCGCGGTTCTCGTACTATGTTGTATATGTTTGATATACGTTTATGAACTTTGAAGATTGAAATAACACAACAGTAAACACTTAATGACACGTGCAGATCTTACATGAACTTTACATACCAAATACAAGCATAAAAACACAACAAAACTATATTAATGAACTCATATCACATGTTTGGAGTCATTGGACGACAATGATGGGTGGGGTACGGGTTTATACACATGTCCTCAGGATAGAGACAGATATCTACAGTGAAACGGTTATCCGGTATGTTAAGAGTAAAAGGGATGAAACAAATGACCAGGAGCCTAACATTGACCATCAGTGACCTTGATGTAAAGCGTGATAATACTAAAACAATTTGTGGCCATTAACATAAGCGTCGGATGGATGAGACTTTTAGATAACAAGTTTGATGTGATAAATATGATAAATAATTGACTTACTGGATTGTTCATCTTTGAACCAAGCGCCAAAACTGAAAACATTAGATTTTCAAGGTCATATTTTTGGTTGAATAATTCGACTTGTTGTAATTGATGAAGATGGTCATGCGTGTATCAATAGCAACAAACCTGACATCGACTGATAAAGTAAAATGAAAGCAGACTTAATGTTCATGACGTGGAATCTGACATTTGTTATACCCTGTCAAAGCTCGGGTTTTATTTCTTTACCAGGACATGCTTTTTCAAGACAATGTCACTTTAGGGGATTCTTTGTAGAGATGTTTGGTCAATAAGAAATTCATTATATAGAATAATATTACTTGCATAATTATTTATGCCGATGATAGTACAGTAATATAGATAATCTGCCTTAAAAAAACGATACATTGGGCGATAGTAAAATGTGCTTTTCACGTGCTTAAAACCCTACAATGACTCAACAATACAATATTGCCAATAATTTATTAAAGGATGGTGGATTGTCAATTCAATTTTATTACAAAATAATTAGTATGAAATGACCACGAAGTGACAAAGTTGGACGTATTGTCTCTATGAACATTTATCATTGTATACCAACCACTTCATTATAGTCTGACCTCTTAGTCATCAACCTTATACCTTCCTTGATTAATTGTTCTCATTATTGTAAAGGTTTGTCCACCCTGCTTACCGCACGTTTCTATGACAACAGTCCCCGTTATTTATCACCCTGACTTGTTGTATCACCCCGCAGCAGGACCGACATAGTTTTGTTTTTAATGGAAGATATTTTAAAGGTTTACCTCAGGGCGAATGTGTCTTACCTTTGCTTTTAAGTATTTTTGACACAATGGAAATATTATGGCACGTGACCGAGTGTTCCTTTATTAATTCGACACACATTACACAAGATCTGAATTCCTTCATTTTATCAGACTGTCCTATCTTTATCTTGTACACCCGCTGTATGTAATTATAGATGTAGACATTTTGGACATTTTAAATGACACACCAATAAATATATTCACGTACTTTAAAACTGATAATTAAATTACATGTTTTTATACACATTGGTTGTATTGACATTTACATTTCTGTAGTCTTAGTTAAGTCAAAATGTAACACACCAGTATTCATTCCTGGAAAGGATGGTTTCGGTCTAAATATTAATTTTTGAGTTGTAGAAGCGAGCATATTATAAATAAAACATGTTACGAATGATGAGCCTATAGAATTACTCTTCACGGGCAATAAAACACATCATTTGTCGTTCGTAGTTACATAAAAACGCTGGTTACATAAATAATATTTCAGTTAATGAAGTCAGACCTGTTTGTATGGCATGAAATCATGTTGTCATCTACAGTTATCATTAAGAGACAGATGTTTATTTATACACATTTTAGTTGTTTCATGTTTTCTAATATTTATATATTTCACAAACTCGATTAAAACGACCACACAACAACATCTAACATGACATTAAACTATAACCACAATTGGTTTAACCGGATCTTTGCTTGTATTGGTTTACTTTTTGTTTTTATCTGAATTTAATTTTACTTAGAAACTTGATATCTGCATGTATTTTTTAAAACTTGACTGGTACTGAATCTTAAGAGTTTAAATTACAAATGTCAACAGTAATTTATTTGTTTATATTTGTTGACGTTTCGGTGTATTCTATAATGTATTAAAAGGTATTTCATGTAAGACATCATATATGGATGTATGTTTGATACCTAAGCTAATGCTGCAGAGTCCACTATTAACTGTTCCTACTCCATATTGTTGTCAACAGTATTTCACAAAAAAGGAAAACGACAGTAACAAAACGACAAAACGTAGGTTTCATTTCATAAACTGACTTACAGCCGGGACATTCTTTTGATTAAAAACGCATCGTCACTGTGGAGCTGCATTGACACCAATCAAAACGTTGGTTAATATATCAGACCAAGTATGGAGACAAATATTTCACCATCTGTAGTCGACTGTTTACATACATCAAAACTTTGACTTTTCACTTAATCCGAGTCTCATGAAATATTGTGTAATTTTCAAACCAATTAGATGTGTTATTACAGGCTGACGTTAACGTCACAGCGATAAATGGTGTATCTTTGTTCCCACAGGCAACTGTTATATCTTTATGAAAATGTCGCTTGATGCACGAAAATCTCGAGCACTTGTTTGTTACCTGACATTTAGAAAGTATTTACCAAAACTACATCGATCAATTAAGAAACACTGCTAATAAATACAGGCTTCATCAAGTTTTCCAATACATGTATCATTTAACGTTTTTGAAAAATGTTTTTAACGTACACAATAATTTCCAAATGAAGACTGAGCTACGAATATGTCATGGATAATCATCTCTGAGTGACTCTGCTATTTCAAATCTTACATCAATATCATAATCTCTATCTGATTCTCTTTTTCTGAGTCGTCTTTGTAGTACCACGTCGGATGTAAGGTCACAATTTACACATGTTCTTAATGATCCAGGATAGGACGTGGTGCTAGTATTTTACAATGCAAGTGGTGTCTCCAAATTCCACAAAATGTAATTATTATGAAAATACAAACGCTGCTGATATCAGCATTATCTGCTTCTATTGGTGTGTCATACTCGTAAACGATTTTTTAATTTTTTGTCTTTTGATTCTTTCGACTACTCACAGATGCCGAGGCGTTACCATGGTGGTGAATACGGAGGTGGATATTCACACGGTTGGAGTCACAGAAACTATGACTACGGTGACTCCTCAGCGAATTTAGCAGAACAGAACGGAAGTCCTTCCACCTCGATGAAATCAACGAAATCCTCCCGTACCATGCACGCGCGCACGTGTGGCCTGATTGTTCTTTTGATCATTGGAGCTCTTCTCCTAGCCATAGGGCTCGGATTGCTTGTCTACTATTTATTACTAGCATGTAAGTGATCTTTATTCTATAAGCCTTTTGTGTGTTTAATATCTACGGTTATCCGATTATTTGCCGTTTATAAATTGTTTTAAAGTTACTTTTAAATGTACTAAGTAAGATGGTGTGGTCATGTAAAAGACCTATTAAACAAACATTATAAAGATCAATACCTTAAAGCATAAACTTAACGAGTTATTGTCCTTTACTTTCGCATTGTTCAATATTGTAGAGAAATTTATTACGCGACATTACGGACATATAGGTTATTTAACTTATAACAATGTTTTGCATTTGCTTTTTTAGCTCCAGGATTTGCAAAATATCGTAAGTTTTGTTTTCTTTAATTAACTACAAATTGTAAATATATACAAAGAGTACACCGAGAAGGTTTTTATGCTGTTACTAAATTATATGTTTATGATAAATGAAACTGAAAGATAAGCAATGATTTCATCTATTTAACTATTTTCCATCATTAAGTACCACTGACATAAATCTCATCATAGAAACACAGGATAATTATGTTTTATTTTGACCTGAGAAATTTAGCACACTGTATAACATTAATTATGTAATTTTGCTTTGGTAACTTACTATACACTTACTGTAAACTTTAGTCTTTAATCCTAACAGAAACGACAACAGCCAACAATGAGATGAGATTACAAAATGTACCGTATCATCCTGCCATGGCAAACACCTCGTCATCTGAATTCAAGAACATTGCCAAACCTTTCTGTGAAGAGGTATGTTAAAGATAATATATCTGTACGTAACTTAGGTAATCTTAAAAGCTGAACGAACTTTTTAAAAATCAAACCATGGTGTGATATATCAGTGTTCTTTTATTAGTTTTATCAGGAGTTGTTTCATCAACAAACGTACATTCCAAGCAATGTTTGTTCGTGTATAAGTACACAGACTTAAATCATTCTGCTCCGATAAATAATCTCCAGAAGAAATAGTTCAAGGTAATATGGATAACAAATGAGTCATACACTGAATTTCTTATTATTTAAATAATAACAATTCTGTACTTGTTTATTTTTTTCCAGCTCGGGTTGTACTTCAAAGACAGTTCGTTCAAAGATAAATACGTGGGTTGTAAAGTAACAAAACTCGAGTAAGTTTCCTTCATGCATACAAAATAGATCAATCTGGCCATCGGACCTGTAAAACCTTGACTTATGAAACTATTACCTATTCGTATTATATAAAGCATTTCTTATCCAATATTTGACTAAATTGTTCATGTTTTGTGTCACCTAGAGTGGCTGGTACTTTCAAGCATGTTTCCGCTTACATTCTGTACATGAGAATCTCCAAACAATGACAATAGTTTTTATTCAACTTAACGTTTTCCTATTTGCGAAAGGACATTAGTACGAACATTTTACAGACTTTTTTTACTAAACCTTTATGACGTTATGTATGAAAGTGTTAGTTTTAATTGTGTATTCCTTCAGACCTACTATGGAGCCGATCGTTTGTGAATGTGCTGGAGTGTGGAACAAAACAGGGCTACAAGAATACATCGAGTAAGTTAAGAGTTATATCACCATGCTTCGTCTTACATTTATCGTTTTGTGCTGAAAACTTTGATTAAAAGTGATAATTACTTATATAATAATACAGTTCATCGATGATTGAAGCCAGACTGTGTCATTTGTATGATGAAATGGCTGTTTGCTTTTAAATATGTGCGTAATAATTCGCATGTATGTCAGACGACACCAGCATGCTCATTATAAAACAACGTCATTGAAATTACTGTTATTTTTGTGTTCCTATTATTTCAGACACGGTGCTGTCAAAGTACGATTTAACCTCACATTTAGAGGCAATCTTGAAGGTCTTACAGTTGATATTCCAAGTCTAATAGATCAGAAAACGAGCAAGAGAGATGGTGCCGATTATTTCGCGTTGTTTTTGAAAGATTTTCTGGTAGATGTTCGCAGTAAGGGAAACACTCGACCAACAACCTCCAGGCCCACAATTAGACCTACAACTACAACGAAACCAATAAATCCAGAAAGTAAGAAATACAAAGTTTATATGCTCCCAATTACAAAGTTATAATAATTTTATTTTGTTTACCATTTAGTTGTTCTACACAATGAATGTACTCCATTATATAATGGTATATTTAAATGTTTCAGTTGGAGTGATAGCCAATCTTACTGTATGGGTTTATAATCTGACCTACTCGAACGTGTTACGTGATAGAAAATCCCGACAATTTCTTGACCTCGCCAATCCTTTCTGCGATGACGTAAGTAACATTTACATCCTTTAACGTTCAGTGAACTCAATGATTACAAGATATTTTATATAATTACGATATTTTACTTCTATAGATACGTCAAGAACTAGAATGTACAATGGGTTCTGTAATCGTCTCCTTGATAGAATGGAAAGGTTCTGTTATTATATTCGGTGTCCGATGAAAATACTGTTACATACAAGTATACGATGTTGTTTTCTTTACAGATAGAAGACATTCTAGAGAATAGCATACTTAGCAGTCGTTTCCATGGTTGTGAAGTTTTCGCTTTCGAGTAAGATTTTTATTTCTTTGAGTTGTTCTTTACTGAACATGTAATTGTTTGTGACAATAACAATGACTATTGTTTAAATTCCTTACAAACTTAAAATTTGATTGTAACATGTAATTGTTTCAATACCGTCTGCTTTCAGCAAAAATCCGGATGTGGCAATTGCGCATGTCAGTTTTACCGGTGATGACACCGCTAACCTGCAAAGAACAGTAGCAAAGACAATTATGGAGGGTGCTCGAGTTGTTATGGTAGATGGCTTACCGAGAAAAATCCTTGGTCGACTTCTGATTACACCAGCCAATGGTGAAGGAAACATCGTAGTTGTCCCCATTCCTGTAAATCCGGGGCTAACAACAATAGAACCAACAGCCACACGTGACCCCGGTAATAGTTATTAGATCTTGATGTGTATAATCAACTGTTACAAGCAAACACTTTATAAACAATGGAGTATCGTAAACTATCCCCGATAATATACCCAATGATTACAACTGACTTCTATTTCAAGATGTGTTTAAGAATTCAACACAGACTATGAATATTTTATATGATACGCCATATTTCTGTGTTGTTGTATAAAAGCATAGTAAATAACTTTTTTATTATGATCACCATCAAATGTAGCTGTATATAATGATTGCTGTGTTTTCAGGTGGTAATCCATACATTGATATGTATTTATACATATACAATCTGACTTACACACCAGCATTAGGTGACAAGAATTCTGTGTTATATAGAGATTATTCTCAACGATTCTGTAAAGACGTAAGTATCACGTGATCATTTTACATTTTAATAGTTTCGGTCAACAGACGGTTTTTTTCGGCTACGAGGTATCGAAAACAACCTTTCGATTTTCTGGTCATATGAATGGTTCTCAATTGATATGAAGTGCGTGTAAGCTAGCACTAGGAACAGAAACCATCGTCGCGCCTACACAGCCATTGATTTTCCAGAAAAAGCAACTAATTGCGACACATTGCACAGCAACTTCAATTTGGTAACGTCTTTTTCACAATCAAATTTTTTAAGAAATATGTTGCACTGATTTTAGTGACATGAACTTTATGTATATTTACTAGTAGCTTATTTCATTTTATAATCAGTGCATAATTTGAGAAACCTAAAATGGAATTAAACATAAACATGTGCTGCGTATAATTTCATACACATTATACAAAGTAAAAAAGGTGAATCCAGGTTTTTCATTACGTGGTCATATTCACCAAGGTTATTAGGTATATATACTTTGAGTTCATCGTTTGGGATTCAATGTACAGACACTACTGTTAGAGCAAATTTATTTGGGAGTTTGTATATTGGCAATTATTGTGCATTATTACTTTGTTGTTACTTTACAGATTTTCATAATATTTCAACACAACACAACACAACATATTTGCCACATAAATCTACATTAAGGAGACATTCGTACCTTTTCTACCTTGACAGTAAAGAACTGAGTGAGAAGCTACATTTCAGCCCTATAAAACGTTCTTTTGTTGTATGATTAATTATAATTCTTAATGATATGATATAAGAACTTTTTGCAGGATGTAGGAATAATAAGATGTGTCCTACGTGTGGTGAAGCCTCATCTAAAGAAGCTTATTATTATTCGGCAATCTTGTTCTTAAAAAATGAATGGCAAATATAAACAATAAGAATGCTCGTGGACGCCTTGCAGGAGTTACTTATTCTACCACAAGATATCAGTGATTCTAATATTCTATTCATCAATAAAAAAATAACAAATGCCAATAATACCGAACAGCAAATTTAAAAAAAAATGACTCAGAAGTAATTTCTCTTAAGCGTTCAGCTGTAAATAATTAGTTTTTTTATGCTCAAAGTAATCTGTGTGATATATTATGATGTTGCCCAGCTGTCTACACACAATTCATTTCTGCTCAATAACAATTGATATTCTTTCTGGATAGGATTAATGTACTTAAGTTTTCAGTTACATTTTACTCAGTAACTTGTTGATCCTATTTTGACGAATTGTGTACTAGATCAATTTTTTACACAATAGCTTTTGTAAAATTAACCAGTTTAAATGTTATTTACCGGTTAATATACTGTAGAGTACTGAATACTTCTGTTTTATACTTACAAAACTATTAAAGCAATTAACTATTGTATACTAGGATAGAGTACTGAATACTTCTGTTTTATACTTACAAAACTTTTAAAGCAATTAACTATTGTATACTAGGATTAATACCTAATTGATCTGATAAGTATTCATAAATACAAAAACGTTGTTAGTTCATTGTCAACAGTTGTATTCTAAAGTATATGAAGTGTTGTTGATTCATGCTGCAGGTTGTTGTACATTGTGTATTAGTATGCATACCCAACTGCTCTGTCAAAAACTATGCCCAGGCAAGAAATAAGACAAAAGTCATTTTTTAGTTTTAGAAAAGATGCTTTCCATTAAAAGAACTCTATCATTTTCATTAAATTAATTCGATATTATTTTGTGATTTACAGTGGACTTGTGACTATTTGTAATTTATTTTCAATATTCACTATAAGCCGCAGTTATCCTCAAATTTTAAATGACCTTTTCCAAAATGGTTAATTCTCATTTTCACGCTGTATAATTGAAAGTAAGTGATACTCTATGTAAGAACTACAGTTATGCCACATTCGGCATTCTTCAAGCCTTGTTTGTACTATTTTGATTCATGAGTTTTCATACTAAAAATGAATTTTATTTCTTTAATAAAAAAAACGCAAGTACATATATTCTTTCTGTTCTTTCATACTTGACCAGCCATTTAATTCATTTGGGTGTATATCTCAGCATAGAAATGTTATTTAGCGAGACTAAAATCTACAAGCAAACATTAATTATAGTTAAAATTTGTAAGTTTCTCTTCATGTTTCATGCTTTGACGGAAAAACTCAAAATTACTCGTGTTACATGAAAGGAATTTTTACAGAAAAAAACATGACAAAACTAAATTTACCCTGTGAATAACGTACATACACCAATTATTCCCATGTATTAAATTATCGCTGAATGTGTTAATCTTTTCATTCAGGGTATTTCCAAAACACACTTATTTACTGGTCTGTCATGAACTGTGCATACCAAATGACCGCGCAGTTCAACATGACCTTAAAACATTTGGTTTAAGGTCAAACAGTATCTCAAATAGTAAATTACCTGTGTTTACTGATGAACAAGGAAAACAATATAACTACAAAGGCATTACACGCTTTGTTTTGCATGGAGCTTTCCATTTACTGTCTTTGCAGCAATATTTGTACTTGTTTGTTCGCTAAATATCATCATACATAATTGATCCATCAACAGACATAGTCATTACAGATAATAGTCTGTTGAATCGTTGTGAACATGTTTCCATTACGTGACAGTAAGTATAGTAATCATTTAGCTGATTGGGACAGCCATATGAACAATTCGTTGATGTTTTTGTATGTATTGTTTTATAATTAATCAAATCAATTTACCTCTAGAATCAAATATTAATAGAATCAACATAACAAGCAGTCAGTAATGTTTGATATTTGTACATATTTCAGTTAGAGAGACAACATAACAAGCAGACAGTAATGTTTGATATTTGTACATATTTCAGTTAGAGAGACAAATCAAACAAAGTTCATGGAGGGATTATTTCTACTCTTGTAATATTTTAGCATTCTAGTAAGTATTTATTATAACTAACACGGCCCATCATTTTACAATCTTTTTATTTTTAAATCTTCTACATGAGATTATATAGGTTATTTTAAGTTCAAACTAAGCACTAAGCACGTCCAAATTCAAAATTCACCCTTTCCTGGGACGTCTCATTCAACAAAATTATTTTATTCAGTTATGCAAAGAGTATGACATCATTCGTATCTACATTATAAAAAATCAATAGTTGCGTATACTAAGTATATTTTCTTCAATTATAAACACATCAGTTTATTAATGACACAAATGTGTGCCTTTTACAGTCCACCTGGTGATGGGAAACGATTTACGTCACTTAGAGCATTGTTAAAGGTCGCAGACCCATTTATTTACCAACCGGACTCACTTAAACAAATCATTATGACTTATGCAAAAGAATTCGAATTCATCGAGGACCCGGATGGCCCCTTGAAGACTTATCTGGTGGGAGATTTGCTGGTTATACTTGCTGATGGTAGTTTTGTGTTACGTTACACACCGTATGAGACAGCCACCTCGTTGTTACCATCTACAGATACCATCACCGCACCTATGACGTTTGCTACTGTGTTTACATCATATAGTTTTATACCTCCTCAGTCCACTCCCGGAATGGTCTGGCCACAGTCTAGTTCACTGACTGTAATCGTATACAGTAAGTCATCTATTAATGAGTACCAGACTGGTTCACAAATGTTGATTTACTTAACTTTATACAAACGTAATAGTGTATGCTGGTTCAAATTTCAATAATCCTCAATTTCCAGGCTGATCAATATGTAGTGAACAGTTATCTACTCATACCAATAACCGACAGTGTCTTCACACTTTTAGCAGTTCTTCCTGAAAAGCATACCTTTTGAACAATAGACTTAGTGAATTTCACAATGTCCACGTATTTAGACGCATTAGGTTCATAAAGTTTAACGGTACGGAGTGTCGTATTTTAAACACGACGTGTGAAATGTGAACACACAATCAGTCTGTTACTCGTTCACAACCCATTACTGCCGTACATTACATACAATATTTTTTTCCACATAGAGCATTGTACGTTTCTGTTGTTATTTTTGAAATTCTGCCGCGCTTAAGTTTAAATTTGTCATATCATCGTTTATTGTATCTGTTTCAGATTCCACGAATGCATTTGTTGATGCTAAACTGTATGGTTTCGCTTACACCACAGACTTAGATGATAAAACTTCAGCGATGTTTTTAAGATTACAGAGAAGATTCTGTACAGATGTATGTGCTTTGTTAAATCAAATAAACGTAGAGAGATACAGAATTCGATCGATTATGCTATTGAACGTTTCGTTTAAACAATGTTCTATTAATTTGATGAAAAACAATTATGTTGTATTCGTGAATTTGTTACTGCGATAAATGAGTTTTTAAACTTATTTTGCGTATGATTTATTTTTCTTTTTGTGTTTGTATACATTTAACGCTAATGTCTTTATTTTGTTATATTGATGATTTTCAGATTGACAGATACTTCAAAAATAGTAACATGAGAGAAGTTTATCTTCAATGTTCCATCGAAAACTTCAAGTAAGCATGTGTAGTTAGAATTGTTAGTTTTGGTATTATTTATGCTAACATTACTTGTAGAGCGTTCAGAAAGACAGCTGATTGTGCGTAATAATTGTAATAACAGGTTTAGTCATGCTGTGTCACATTGTCATTTTTGTTTTATATCATTTTACACCCAATAGTTTTGTTTCAAGTGTTCAAACGTATTCATTTACAGTCTGTGTGACATGAGGAACTTTCTTCGTGTTCGATGTTGTATTGTATTATAAAATACCAACCATTGAGTTATGTTGTTTGTTCGCGGTCTGTGCAGTGGACTGTGTCCTTATTTATTTCAATGCTTATCATAAGTGTTACCTAAATATGATGTTCGTACTATTCACAGACCATCCCCACATGGATTAGTATTCAGACTAACATTTGCCGCACCATTAGGAGAATATCTACGTAAGAATATAACATCAATCATTGCTAACCAGGCACCACATGAACAGCTTGGTGGGTATGAACTACTGGATATTGGAGATCTCAGGTAATAACTAGGATACATGAAAACTGTACACGCATAATGACAATATTATTTGCTTGTCAAATATCTTTATTATGAACAGTCAAGTCTTACGCAGCGACCACATTAATATTAAGACGAACTTATTTTAATGACCTGTTTCCAATACGCTCTTTACATTTCGACGCCTTAATAGTTTGGTCCCAAAGAGGTGATAATATCGAAGTTATATTTTGCGTACATACAGTTGTAAAAGAAGCAATTATTGTACTTCCGCCATCAAGCTCATACCTGTAAACTTTAAAATTTGTTATATTATTATGATCATTAAAGTAATTGTCGATTTATTGGGTGTGTTATAAAACATGATTTTAATAGCATGCGATGATATGAATACAATATGTCGTTTGTTTACAGAATCATATGGAATGAACGTGACTTGGTTGTCTCGGTAACAAACTTCACTGGTGACGCCACAGGTGTTATACAACCTAGTAATACAATTGATGTCCGACCCACCGACACTGGGGATTTAGTCTACTGTAAGTTAAGAAGAAACGTTCATTTTCCATTTAATATCATGCGTGAGATTAAAATACATCTATATGTTTTAAGACAACGTTTCGATGCGTAGGATTTATCAGAAGCAACAAAACGTGAGTGCATAAGTCGGTTACGTTCAACCATTAACTCATCATGTTAAATCAATGATTCGTCGGTTACGTTCAACCATTAACTCATCATGTTAAATCAATGATTCGTCGGTTACGTTCAACCATTAACTCATCATGTTAAATCAATGATTCGTCGGTTACGTTCAACCATTCACTCATCATGTTAAATCAATGATTCGTCGGTTACGTTCAACCATTCACTCATCATGTTAAATCAATGATTCGTCGGTTACGTTCAACCATTCACTCATCATGTTAAATCAATGATTCGTCGGTTACGTTCAACCATTAACTCATCATGTTAAATCAATGATTCGTCGAAAATGTTCTCCTCTCCATGAACGTTAAGTTTGAAATATTTCTGATGTTGTTGTTACGACACGTGTTGTATAAATGTTACATATTTTGCAGCTGCAACACTGGCAGATATAACATGCAAGTTGTACAACAGGTCATTACCTTTTAACATGAATGATAGAACATCTGTAGGCTTCGTTCGTCAACAAGGAAAGTTTTGTGAAGATGTAAGTATTAATTTTCTTCATGAGCAATAGTTGAACAATACGAATTTATGACCTTCATGTTTTGTTCTGTCAAATCTAAGTGATTTAAGTACGTTTAATGATTAATAAAACGTAACAGGTGAGTTGTAATGTGAGTCATGCGTTATATCTGTACACAAGTATTTATGTATGTTTATTGTTGCTTATATGTTGTTCGAATCTGTAGTATTTACTGGTATTGTTGTATAACTCAGTATTTATTTGTAGTATAGACAAATACACATCAGCTTGTTAAGTGTTGTGCCATATTTCTGTTAAATATTCGGTTTGATTTTCCTTTTTTTGCAGATTTCAAGTTACTATGGTCTCGGGAAATTAGCAGCAACTTATAAGAATTGTTACATCGTGATGTTTAGGTAAATCATTTATATAGAGACATAGCTGTTCATATTAATATTTATGTAATTTATCTATATCTATATGTCTGGTTTGTATAGTAACGAATAGTCATATTTTCTTCTATCTTTCCTGATATTTTATTATTTTAAGCATGTTGATTCAATTGATATTTTATTATAAAAAAGAATAGATATTTGTCAGATTAATACGTACATTTTTCTTCCAGACGTGATCCAAATTCCGTAAACTTTCATCTCATATTTGGCGATATTCTGACAGAATCGTTGAAAACCTCAATTATACAAGAACTTGAGCGTCATGCACCTAGGCACGTGTTTGACAGAACTGAAATGTTCGAAGTTGGGGATTTAATGCTGGTAGCCGGAAGTTGCAACATTTCGCTTCACCCGGTTAACTACACACAAACACTCACGGTGTTTCCTTCTATAACACCGTCTACAACAGCTGACGTCTCGCCATCTTTAAGTACGTTACTTACATGGGCACCTAACTTTAAAATCACCGGACATCAACACGAATTCTTTCAACATCTCTACAATGCCGCTATAGAGCTTACATGAGATTTTTCATATCTAAATTTTAGTATATAATACCATCAAACCAAATGAAGTCATTTTCTCTCATAATTAGACAGTAGAAGGTAAAATTGAATAGTAATTTCAGTCAAACTGATATCAGAGAACACAATACCACTTAATATATACTGTATATACATCCGTATTTTGTGGTACCTATATACATGGCGAGTAAAACCCAATTTAATATGGCTTTTTCCTACAAAGATAAAAAAAATAAATTGATAAGTACTTCCTGATAAAATCTAAATCAATTCACTCTGTTGACTACTATTGACATTTTAATGTTTTCAAAATAATCGTTTGTTTATTTTGTATGTTTGATGGTTTCTGATTACAGTATTCCGAGCATGTTTGGCTAACCCTTGTAGAAACTCGGCCACGTGTATTGAAGCAGTTACTGGGTATCATTGTCAATGTGCTGAAGGCTGGACTGGACATGACTGTAGTGTCGGTATGTGTGTGACCGTTAACATGTACTCCTGTTGTGTCATATCGTAACCATCTCTGTTCTAATTGTGAGCAATTACCGCTACTACTCATATAAAGCACGGCCATGATATAAGCTCTGACGAAATAACATTTGTGTACATAAATTGTCAACTTTATTACTTTTGTGATAGTGCTGCTATTTATCAGATAATCTTAAACAAACGTTTACGCTCACATATCTATGTGATGTTCTTGCAGATATAGATGAGTGCAGTGTGAACAGATGTAAGAACGGTGGGACCTGTGAAAACACGCCTGGTTCATTTAGATGTAGATGTCCTAAAGGTTGGACTGGGCAACACTGTGAATTTGGTACGTAAACATCCACATAATATAATTATTATAATATCACTCGTAGAATCAAATTTACGACAAATGATATAACAGGGGAGTTTATCCCGACTGCTTTAATTAAGCAGTAGTTTTTTCTCTTCGTTAGAGTCGTGAACTTCATTAATTGTCATTATCCTAGCCATATCTTATTGAATATCATGACATCTAGTCGTCAAATATATTACATAAAAAAGTCAATGGTTTATGTGTACTTCTAGTCAAATATTGCTGACAATAGAAAGCGAGTTGAAGAATACATGTACAGGTATGGTTTTATTTCTGTATTTGATTTTATATTCAGATATCAATGAATGTGACGGTGGAAACCCTTGTCTCTATGGAGGTACTTGTCAGAACACGTTAGGAGATTATTTCTGTCTGTGTCTACAAGGACGAACAGGAAAAATATGTGAAGAAAGTAAGTAAAAAGTGAAACATTCGTCATTCGGCTGTCAAAGTTGGACTAAAGTGTTAAAATTGACATTTTCTCTGCAAGAATTGAACATTCATTTACTATAACCGATTATTTGATTTCTAGATCCAATGTTTATACTACTTGTTTATTTTCTTCTGAATTCTTGATCATACTGGTATCATACAGATTGTAAAACTTACATCTATCAATTTTAGACGTTTATGAATGTCAAGAGAAAGGCATCTGTTTAAACAATGGTACATGTGTGGATACAGCGGCTTCGTACTATTGTCTCTGTGAAAATGGTTGGACGGGAGATAACTGTGAAATAGGTAAGATAATATTGTGCGAGGTAATCCGTACGTCTGTATGATGTCTACGGTACTAGTATTTATATTAATATGTAACACATTGAGATCCAGTATTAAATTCCTGGATACAATGTATCAATTTTGTATATTAGAATAGTCATGTTCGTAAAAACAACACGGTTGATAAAGTTTTTATGTTTTGAAAAGTTACTTCGATTCTTTCTTGACATATATTTCCATATCAAATGTTCCGTGTTTATAAGCTTGTTTCCCCTTCATATATTTCCATATCAAATGTTCTGTGTGTTTACAAGCTGGTTTTCCCTTCATATATTTCCATATCAAATATCCCGTGTGTTTATAAGTTTGTTTCCCTTCATATATTTCCATATCAAATATCCCGTGTGTTTATAAGTTTGTTTCCCTTCATATATTTCCATATCAAATATCCCGTGTGTTTATAAGTTTGTTTCCCTTCATATATTTCCATATCAAATATCCCGTGTGTTTATAAGTTTGTTTCCCTTCATATATTTCCATATCAAATATCCCGTGTGTTTATAAGTTTGTTTCCCTTCATATATTTCCATATCAAATATCCCGTGTGTTTATAAGTTTGTTTCCCTTCATATATTTCCATATCAAATATCCCGTGTGTTTATAAGTTTGTTTCCCTTCATATATTTCCATATCAAATATCCCGTGTGTTTATAAGTTTGTTTCCCTTCATATATTTCCATATCAAATATCCCGTGTGTTTATAAGTTTGTTTCCCTTCATATATTTCCATATCAAATGTTTCGTGTGTTTACAAGCTGGTTTTCCCTTCATATATTTCCATATCAAATGTTCCGTGTTTACAAGCTGGTTTTGCCGTCAGATATTTCCATATCAAATGTTTCGTGTGTTTACAAGCTAGTTTTCCGTACATATATTTCCATATCAAATGTTCCGTGTTTATAAGCTAGTTTTCTTGACATATATTTCCATATAAAATGTTCCGTCTGTTTACAAGCTTGTTTTCTTGACATATATTTCCATATAAAATGTTCCGTTTGTTTACAAGCTTGTTTTCTTGACATATATTTCCATATAAAATGTTCCGTGTTTACAAGCTTGTTTTCTTGACATATATTTCCATATAGAATGTTCCGTGTTTACAAGCTTGTTTTCTTGACATATATTTCCATATAAAATGTTCCGTGTTTACAAGCTTGTTTTCTTGACATATATTTCCATATAGAATGTTCCGTGTTTTTATAAGCTTGTTTTCCCTTCATATATTTCCATATAAAATGTTCCGTGTGTTTATAAGCTTGTTTCCCTTCATATATTTCCATATAAAATGTTTCGTGTGTTTACAAGCTTGTTTTCCCTTCATATATTTCCATATAGAATGTTCCGTGTGTTTACAAGCTTGTTTTCCCTTCATACATTTGCATCGTATTCGGTATGCCGATATTTATTTTGTAAGCTTTGTTTATACTGTTTTCACATATTTCTTCACCAGATGTTAACGAGTGCAGCCAGAATCCCTGTCAACATGGAGGTACATGTTATAACAATCAGGGATCATACATGTGCGCATGTCCACCGCAGTGGCATGGTCCTTACTGTGAGAAAGGTAACCTTGTATTCCACAGTTACATACATTACTGTAATATAAAATTACGTTACTTTACATTATTGTAATATTAAATTACGTAACTTTTGTTCAGTTTTTATTTAGATATTATAAGAGAATGTTTAAATTTGATTATTTCTGCGGAGTCTGTTCAAACAGTATTTTTCCCGTGAATTTCGCATTTCATTATTTTTTCATAGATGTCCATGAATGCCTGACAATGCCTGGTATATGTAAAAATGGTGGTAGTTGTTTTAACCTGGTAGGAGATTACATGTGTAGATGTAAAAGTGGCTGGACTGGTCGTAACTGTGAAACTGGTGAGTACACCGTATGACATCTGGTTAAATATGGATGGTATGGATTACTTTAAATGATTACATTACTACAATTACAACTTTCATAATATGGTAAAAGGGGCATACTCCCTGGTTCAAAGCCAAGAACACCCAGCCTTCAGTTATGTCGAACTCGTAACTCAACAGAGGTAAATAGATATGCTTTTAGAATAGCAAATACATATATGTTCATAAACACAGGTGTGATTTGTTGTTTCAGATGTTCGAGAATGTGATAATAATCCATGTAAAAATGGAGCACGTTGTGTGGAGTTATCGGGTTCATACGAATGTAATTGTCTATCAGGATACAGCGGACCCAACTGTGATAAAGGTACAAATAACATCTCCAGATAACCTCATTCCTAATATACAAAATACTATCTTTGTTTTTGAAACATTACTCTTTGAATTAATAAAACACAGATAGCTCTGTGATTTGACAATATTTCCGTACCACTTTGTTGACTAACGCCGCTGATTTCATTCCGTTCTTGTACATTTTACGATATTTGCCTACAGTCGTACTATTCATTTCTGACGATGTGAATATTAGCTACATATAACGTGGTTGACTTTTTTGAGAATGTATTCGATGTGAAGTAAAGATTGTTCTGGTTATACTTCAGATATTGATGAATGTTTTGTATATAGCCCATGTTTGAACGGTGCTACATGTATCAATGAGGTGGGAAGTTACAGATGTATGTGTGCACCAGGCTGGACCGGTGAAAACTGTACCATAGGTGATTATTACCATATGTTAAAATCTACTGCTTACTTTCATTCATGCCGCGACCGTGGTCCAGTGGTTAGTGCGCTGGACTTGGACCCGGTGATCCGGGCCCATACCATTCTATGATAATTTGACGAAAATGTCGATTTTCCTCCATATATAGAGAAGTTGCCGGCTCCTAGTGGAAGGTAAGTTAGTACTGGTTAGTAAACAGTCCAGGAAAACTGGTTAGGTGAACAGGCCGCCGTATATAACTGAGAAATTGTTGAAAATCTAGTGACAATGTCACATATAAAAATACTTAAATTAAATTCTACATTATCTTGAAGGTCAGTTGTGCTAAATATGTTACAGAGTACTGTTTTTGTCGTTCAGTTGCGATGTTATTATTGAAAGCCTTGAGATAACAAATTCACCTGAAATCAATGAGTTGATGGTAAAACATTCTTCATGTATGTGTAAGTCAGTCTGACAATGAAGCTTGGGTGTCTACATTAACATACCTAGTTCTCCATAATACACATTCGTTCTGTATTTTGTACGTACAACCTTTAAAACAATTTTATGTGCTATTTTAGCAAAACTGTATGTATTGCATTTAAAATGTAATTACTTGTATATGAATTTTGTTTATATATATATTTGTCTGGTTGCGTATAGATATAGAAGAATGCGCTACAAATCCATGTTTCAATGGAGGCACATGCGAGGAATTACAAGGATCCTACAAATGTAGCTGTCCCCTTGGATTCTCTGGATCTAACTGTGACACAGGTACGTATGACATGTAATATAACTATGACACAGGTACGTATTACATGTAATTATAGGTATCTGTTACGTTAAATCAAACAATGGTCTGACTTACAGCAAGAACAACTTCAACGTTTTTCATGTTAAACAAGACTTGTTTCGTTCATAAATGGACAAATTCTATTTTTGTCCATAATACTGACTCTCCAAAGCGTTTAATATCTGCCAATGAGGTCATAAATGCACTTTTGTATAAGATCAGATATTAAAACTGTTTCTATCTTCAGATATCAATGAATGTGAAAGATTCCCCTGTGCTAACAGTGCACGGTGTATTAACACAGTAGGAAGTTATTATTGTGTATGTCCACTTGGATTTGAAGGACCAGACTGTCGTACAGGTAACAAAAAGATGTGTTCATCTAATAGGTAGATTAACACTTTATTAAACGTTTTCTAATTGTTGTACGTCTATCTAGTAGTGCTAGTTTTTGTAAATTGTAAGTAATCAGTAACTTGACCAAACCAACTTCTCTGACCCTTATTCTATTCGAGGAGACTTACAGTAATATACGGGCGTCTGGATACAGTTTTTATTTCGTTATTTCAGATGTAAATGAATGTGATGACATGATAGGAAACAATCCTTGTCAGAACAACGGTACATGCATGAACTCGTACGGATCCTACTATTGCGTGTGTAAAGATGGCTGGTCTGGTTTGAACTGTACCGTTGGTAAGTATTTGGTGTAATAGTTTACAATGAATTCAATCCTCATTTGTTGTATGAGTTAAACCAGTGGTCATATCTGCCATCCTCATATAACAAACCGTGCGGAAACGTCAATCCAGCCATTGTACTAGTTTTAAATAAAGCAACTTAAAATTTTGTTATTAACATAAAAAATCACATTGACAACTGTCTTATTATTACAAACATTTTTTTCGAACCGGTTTGCAGTATATCCCAGATATTCAACTTAAAGACCACCTTAGTTTTACTCCACTTATTGTCATAAAATGGTTTTATCACTTTAAGCGTTTAAATGACTATCTGCTGTTGTTATATATTAGTACCATCATCCATCTAAGACATTGTCTTGGTTGTATCTCAATTTATCTAAGCTTATGACCATGACACATTTATTTACAGATTTTAATGAATGCAGTTTCCAGCCGTGTGGTAATGGTGGAACTTGCGTGAATACACCAGGATCCTACTACTGTAACTGTCCATCTGGATTTACGGGGAAAGACTGTGGAACAGGTAGAATTCTCCATCTATAATCTATTGTTCCAAATACGAACTAATTGAATATCAATTATTTATTTGGATGGCAACGAACGAATTTTATTTTGAATGTCATTCACGCCATTTTAACCACTATACATTGTTACCTAATGGATTCAGGACTTCATTCAAATAATATCATCACAATTCCAGATATAAACGAATGTTTAAGCATCGAACCATGTTTAAATAACGGAACTTGCATCAACACTGTGGGAGGGTATTACTGCCGGTGTGAGTACGGATGGTCTGGTAGCAACTGTGGAACGTGTACGTACATTTATAATTTTATCCTTTATTCGCATTGAATTGTATGTAATCAATACATTGTACATAATTCATTCTGTACAGTTTTTTTTTATAGAAAACACGTAGTCCCATTTAATCATAGATATGTTTGTACTAATAATTGTCTGTTTCGCTCTAATCCAGATATCTTATATGAGGCAAATATGGAACATTATGTAGCCTAAATGAATAGTATTATTATAACTATTATTACATACGCTTTCAGCTGTTGACATATGTCTGTCTGTGACGTGTGAGAATGGTGGTACGTGTTTAGGATTACCAAATCAACCGTGTGAATGTCCACGTGGTTACACAGGAACTTACTGCGGAATTGGTAAATTTAAATGTTTACTTTTTAAAACACTATTAAATCAGTAAACGTCGACATTTTTTTATTTGTATTGTCGCATGCTGGTCGATTATGGCTTAAATGGTTTCTCTCTATTTGCCTTTTTTTCGTTTGATTAATCTTTACACTGATTTCATGCTTAACATTTTATTGATAAAAAAAGTTTATCATAAATAGCAGCATTAGTTAACCTGGTTATTTACTCCCGTTCATTTATTGTTATTATATATTAATCGTTCATTTATTGTTATTATATATTAACCGTTCATTTATTATTATTATTATATATTAACCGTTCATTTTTTATTATTATATATTAACCGTTCATTTATTATTATTATATATTAACCGTTCAGTTATTGTTGTTATATATTAACCGTTCATTTATTATTATTATATATTAACCGTTCATTTATTATTATTATATATTAACCGTTCATTTATTATTATCATATATTAACCGTTCATTTATTGTTATTATATATTAACTGTTCATTTATTGTTATTATATATTAACTGTTCATTTATTGTTATTATATATTTACTGTTCATTTATTGTTATTATACATTAACTGTTCATTTATTGTTATTATATATTTACTGTTCATTTATTGTTTATATTGTTTCGTTCCCTGTTATATCACGTTTATTTAGTTCTTCATATGGACTACTGTCTAGTACCTAACGTTTGATTTTAGTATCATGACTAAGACTTATACGTGTATATCCATATTTCATAATTTTATAAGGAAAACATACTCTCATATTTCACAACCGCTGGTTTTTATTCGGTTGAGAATTTGCGTTAAGCACTCTGAAAGCTACGGTGAAACCTTACGACGTGGTTTACTTGTAATTAAAGGAGTGCCTCGTGACAACAATATTTATGCGGTAACTAACTTTTTAACTTTTGCGCTAAGAGTTGAAACCAATCAATCAAATTGTACACCATGGTAACATTTTGTATATATATCACCGTGAGGAGCACTCACACTTAATTAGATGTTTGTTACTGCTAAAGAAGAAAAAGCTGTCTTTATTCAACGACTTAGATTGTTAATATACGTTGTTATTGTACTATAATACAGATGTCAATGAGTGTCTGACTGATGTACAATGTTTGAATGGTGGAACATGTATCAACCTAGCAGGTAGTTACCAATGTAGATGTGCTGCTGGTTGGAAAGGTTTACATTGTGAAAATCGTAAGTAGACAGTCAGAACCACCCCTCTTCATACGACTACTGTGATAACACGCTGAAACATTCCGATTAAAACTCACAATCACTTTGTTCGTGGTTGATATGTTTCTAGGAACAAAGTTTCCTGCCTTATTGTACAAGGTACACTCCAAAACGTAAAATAACTTGTAAAAGGATTTATTCACGAAACAACTTGTAAAATGACTTATTTGCAAAATAGCCTGTAAAAAGTATTTATTTACAAAATAACTTGTAAAAAAGGATTTATTTACAAAATAGCTTGTAAAAAGTATTTTTTTACAAAATAACTTGTAAAAAAGGATTAATTTACAAAATAGCCTGTAAAAAAGGATTTATTTACAAAACAACTTGTAAAAAAGAATTTATTTACAAAACAACTTGTAAAAAAGGATTTATTTACAAAACAACTTGTAAAAAAGGATTTATTTACAAAATAGCTTGTAAAAAAGGATTTATTTACAAAACAACCTGTAAAAAAGAATTTATTTACGAAACAATTTGTAAAAGAATTTATTTACTATTCGTTACACTCGTATGTTCTTAAAAAATTTACAGGAAGTAGTGAATGTCTTACACAGCCGTGCCTGAATGGTGCAACCTGTATTGATGGGAGTGATGGTCAGTTTATCTGTCAATGTCCACCACAGTATACTGGTCCAACTTGTGACAAAGGTAATTGAACACTGAGTTTCACTAAGTATTTCATATGACATTTATGACAAAACATACATAATATAACGATTAAATCATTTCTAACACGCTGTCATTGAATTATCGGAGCCTCAGTATTGCTCAGTGTCATCTCATGTCCGCTCTAAACAATTACACGATACAAACATGTCTAAAGATACATTACAGGTCGCGTTTATTTCCTTTCTATGTCAAATGTTGTAACCACAATGCTAACAATACTTTGTTATTATCACAGATAAAAATGAATGTACGGAGTTCGTGGAAGCTTGTGAATATGGAGCAGAATGTATAAATAGGCTGGGTGGATTTGAATGTATATGTCCTGCTGGTAGAACTGGTCCTACGTGTGGTTTAGGTACATAGTAACAATAGATGTTACGATATTCTTGTGCAAGTTTAATATAAAATTATCTACAAAAATTACCTCTGGTGAGCAGATAGTCTTTTTAATTAGTGTCACGTTCATTAAACACAATGCTCACAGCTCTCAACTTTATGGTCACATTTCTCTACTGGTGTTATATCAGTGATGATCCAAGTGTAGGACTTAATTATCAGGAGACCGTTGACGATATATGTTTCTGTGTTGTATATTTTAGATGAAGATGAGTGTATGTTGTACAAGCCATGTGGTAATGGTGCTACTTGTGTTAATACTGATGGTTCATACACTTGTTTCTGTCCTATTGGATGGACGGGTAAAAACTGTACTGAAGGTACGTATGATACATATGAAATGTCACGTGACGTTATAGTGTTTTGATCACGGGGTTCAGTATTATTTTCAAGAAGTATTGAACAACTCTAGACAAACAATTGAGCATTTGTCTGTATCCAGAAAATATACAATTGCATATCAACTTGTATAGAATTTGTTAGGGGGGGGTAATACTAAATGTTTCAATAAATGAACAGAATGATTATTTTATAGAACATCTCTTTTTTATAATTGAAAAATGAAATGTGAAAAAAATATCATTCGCTATATTTTGATATTACTGTTGCCTTTCAGATGAGAATGAATGTACCACTGATATATGTACGAATGGAGGACAATGTGAGAATCTGATTGGCTCCTACAGATGTTACTGTCCACCAAACTGGACCGGTCAAAATTGCCGTAAAAGTATGTAAATGTTTCAAGTACGATACTTCTTATAAACGTGTAAATCATGATATGATAGTATAAGCTTCGCGCCTACTTTGTTCACAAATCATAGAGATTTTATATCGCGCGCATATCGTAAACTCACAATTCTTCATCTCAGGCGTTCTAAACAAATGGTTAGTGATTATCATATTATGTTTGGTAATGTATATACATCTTTATGTGGATAGGACAATATATTTTGTCATTCGAATTCAAGAACATTTTGAAGTCATTCTATTTAGGCATTTCGGATTTATTTGTCAGCACTAGGAGATGTGTCCTGGTCTCTGATGCCTTAACATTATGAATATCGTAGAATTGTTCATAATCGTGTGTACATTAATATTAGTAATATTGAATGCAACAACTTACCCTACAGATGTGGACGAATGTTCATTGTATGCACCATGTAAGAACGGAGGTACGTGTGTGGATAGTCCTGGTTCATACGCGTGTAGATGTCCTGTAGGCTGGACGGGGGATAATTGTACAGTAGGTAAGTATCACGTTATGTACGTTTTGTAATCAGTGCCTGCGTTATTGTATTGTGTCAATGTTTTTATTTTTATTTTAACTGATGGTTCAATTTTTATTAAACTGTATTTAGCGAATATTAGGCATATTTAGACATTCACATTCACCTTAAACAATCCTATGCATTGACAGGAAAATCTTTCCGTAAAATCATAATTCTGATATTCATGTTAACGTGTATTTTGAATAGATTTGGATGTTTTGTTTATCAACTATAAACACTAAAACTATTGTTTAATATTTGTCTGAGCTACAATGCTCTTGCTTTATAGACCTATATCAGTCACCTGTCTAGTTCGTAAATGACACTACCAGCCAGTATGATATTTCAGATTATGACGAATGTGTGGGTGTTGTTGATCCATGTCTGAATGGTGGAACGTGTAATAACAGAGACGGTTCATTTAGTTGTATATGTCCAAACGGATGGACAGGACAGATGTGTGGACAAGGTCAGATTTTAAGCCATGCTTATGACATTTAAGTACTTCATCTGGTTGTTAAGTAAAAAACAAAGTGTTTCTGACTTTGAACATACGGACAGAAAACACTAATATTCTTAGTTTTCTTCTTTGACTCTGTGGTTTTACTTTTACATCGACTTTCTGCTGCAAAAATGTAACATGAAGGTTATAAGAATATAATTTTTATTATTTGTTACAGACATATTTTAGTGTATTTGCGTAGCAGTGTTTATTTACATTGATCAATTATGTATATTTTATCTTACTGTATTACAGACATAGATGAATGTCTAGATGTGAACATATGTAGGTTTGGAGGATCATGTATTAACTTACCTGGTTCTTACAGATGTCAGTGTCCACCTGGACGTACTGGTCCTCATTGTGAGACAGGTAACATAATACACTGCATCATGTAAATCGTTTTATACTTGAGGGGCTAAATCTTCGCATTGTGTCAAGGGTTCACTTACCTCATCTCTTAATGAATTTAATTGCTTTAAATATTTGATTTTACTAAGACTGATTTTTGAATGATCGTCTCCACTCTTCTTCAATATAACTCTCTGATATGTATTCATGTAATTTCTACAAAGCCATTTACATATCAATATACACCACAGCGCTTTACTTTCCGAGCCATATGATGCGTTTCTTGATTTTAAATAATCTTTTTTTCAGATGTAAATGAATGCGATTTCAATCGTTGTATGAACAATGCTACGTGTGAAAACACAGCTGGTTCATTCTTCTGTTCCTGTTTGGATGGATTTGAAGGACAGTTCTGTGAGAAAAGTATGTATGATATGAACAAATTATAAATTTAGTGAGAGACTCAAGCACTGTACCATCAATTCTTCATCACTTTTTAATCAATGAGACAAAGCTTCCCTGGCGAAAAATGTATGTCACTAAAATACATCCTCAGTTTAGCTCTGTTTTTGAGTTAACATTTTAAATATAAAAACACTGACAGAAATGTCTAATTCGGTTTTAAGAACTTAACTCATATGCTGTAGTATGAACTTGTTAATTTTATGAGAACTCGTTGCTTTCTTTGTAAGTTCTAACTGGCATTGATATAAGAAAAACGTCACCATGACAATACTGCATTTACTGTTTTACAGATATCAACGAATGTGAGCGGTACGGCCCCTGTCTACACGCTGAACGCTGTATAGATATGTATGGTACATATATCTGCGAATGTAAGACTGGGTGGATGGGTAAAAACTGTGATAAAGGTAAGTTTGATCAGATAATCATTTATGTAATATGTTAAGTGATTTGTTTATTTTAATATTCAACCAATATTGTGACACTAACGAAAGTATAGGCACTAATGTGTACCTAGTTGTGTAATTTTATCATTTTAGCAAAAATATTCTGCTCGGCACGTCGTCATCATGGCCACAAAACATCAAGTGTTTTACCTGTGTCATGTGATCATATAAGTTTGTTAATGTTACAGTACAAATTAAAGACAAAACAAAACTTTTTTGTTACACACTCGTCATATTTATGTATCCTTCTGATGTTTCAGACGTGAATGAATGTACCATTGCTCTAGAACCTGGAGTGCCATGTTTCAATGGTGGTACATGTACTAACACGCTGGGCTCTTACAGATGTCAATGTAAGCCTGGATGGACTGGTCAGAACTGTGAAATAGGTTTGTAGTGTCAATAAAATCTGTATTAAAGCCGAACTGTTGTGTTTTATTGTTCCCTTAATATAAACATACAACATGTACATAACGATATGTGTTACTTATAACGTACCTTTGGTATAGGATTGATTTATTTTTAAATGATAATAATACGAAGAACACTCACCTTTGAAAGCAGGTAACTTTATTTTCAGATGTAAACGAATGTGAGTTCAACCCATGTAGAAATGGTGGAAACTGTGTAAACATAGACGGAAGTTATCAATGTCAGTGTCCACCAGAATGGTCCGGGAAGGATTGTACTATTGGTATGCTGTATCTTCTGTTTGTATTCTGTTATACACTGTCTGTGCCATTCACTACATTACTCATTGACAATAAAAACGTCTTCCGTCACTTTTCGGTTGGTATCACCATACTCTACAATTAATCCCAAAAGGATTTTATTCAAAATATGTAAATATAACAATGTGTGAAAATTTGTTTTAGCCGTTTATTCTAATGTATTTTAAGATATTAAAGTGTTATCAGACATATATTTCGTGGTTCAACTTCAGTCTTTAAAAAATAATTTATGTTTGTTCTCTCTGACAATGTAATCCATTTTTATCACATGCATTGCAATTTACAAAAGTAGACCAGCCTTTCATCACAATGATTAATGAACTTTATATTAAAACAATCTGTAATGTGTTGTTTAATGATTAATGAACTACTGTATATTAAAACAATCTGTAATGTGTTGTTTAATGATTAATGAACTACTGTATATTAAAACAATATGTAATGTGTTGTTTAATGATTAATGAACTACTGTATATTAAAACAATATGTAATGTGTTGTTTAATGATTAATGAACTACTGTATATTAAAACAATCTGTAATGTGTTGTTTAATGATTAATGAACTACTGTATATTAAAACAATATGTAATGTGTTGTTTAATGATTAATGAACTACTTTATATTAAAACAATCTGTAATGTGTTGTTTAATGATTAATGAACTACTTTATATTAAAACAATATGTAATGTGTTGTTTAATGATTAATGAACTGCTTTATATTAAAACAATCTGTAATGTGTTGTTTTCTTAGCATATAAACTATAAAATTTAATGCTTTCTGTATTTTCAGATGTTGATGAATGCACGCTGTATTCACCATGTTTGAATGGAGGAATTTGTACCAATATAGCTGGTGGATATATATGTAGATGTCCGGAACAATGGCAGGGTGATGACTGTGAGAGAGGTACAGTAAACATTTACCGGAACACGATCTATAATATATAACTACATTTTTGCGTTCATTTCGTATAAAATTTACAAATACATGTAATTGTGGCAGGATTTGGGGTTAGATACATGACACAAATACAAAAGTATGTCAAAACGTACTCCATCAGATCCATGAAGATCTAGTAAAAGAAAAAACGACAAGAGAACTCCAAATTTATGTAAATAAAACTACCGAGTATTTATTTCATTTACCATATATGACTAATGCATGATCATAAGCATACATGTAATATACTTGTGTCGTGTTTTCAGATGTTAATGAATGTGAAACATTAAATCCCTGCGCTAATGGTGGTACCTGTATCAATATACGCGGCGACTTTCAGTGCCTCTGTCCACAACAATGGAGCGGAAAAACCTGCACAGATGGTAATATAGGGATATCAGATAATTAAAACTGTTTACATGACGGGTGTCTCAGACATTCACACTTTTATTACTGCATCTTCATAATAGGCGTTATTCCCTCTTGTGTAGCTCGCAACACAGCTACAGAACAATATTGTCATAAAATCGGCATAGTCAGTTTTCCCATGTTTAACCCGTGTTATGTTGTATAGCCATATTATATGTATTCAGGATGAATTTTAACTCCACACAAAATAGATAAAATATGAGCAACTACATTCATGGACACTTGTATAAATACAGAAATATTTATACTTATACACATAACAAAGCCTGTTAAACCAATCCTACAACACAAGAATGAAATAACCAGAAAATTATCACATACAAATGTATGTAACGGTTGTACCATTGTGTCTCAAACAGATCTGATATAGACCCATCACAAAATGAAGGGCAATAACTTTGGTTTTACTGGAATGATTTACACCAGACTGATGTGTAGCAGCTCTGAGTGTATACACTAAGTATAGTAACAATGATACGTAATAACCAAATCCAAAACAGACCGCATGTATCAGTCAACATTGTGCCGATCTGTACCATAAAATGTATCATGAGAAATTCTAAGACAAGGTTGAAATTGCTTCCTGGCTTTATGGGCAAAAATAAAAATAAAAAACAGTGCATGAACTATCAGACTTCATACAAAAATAAAAATAAAAAACAGTGCATGAACTATCAGACTTCATACAAAAATAAAAATAAAAATGATGCATGAACTATCAGACTTCATACAAAAATAAAAATAAAAATGATGCATGAACAATTAGACTTCATACAAAAATAAAAATAAAAATGATGCATGAACTATTAGACTTCATACAAAAATAAAAATAAAAAACAGTGCATGAACTATTAGACTTCATACAAAAATAAAAATAAAAAACAATGCATGAACTATTAGACTTCATACAAAAATAAAAATAAAAAACAGTGCATGAACTATCAGACTTCATACAAAAATAAAAATAAAAAACAGTGCATGAACTATTAGACTTCATACAAAAATAAAAATAAAAAACAGTGCATGAACTATCAGACTTCATACAAAAATAAAAATAAAAAACAGTGCATGAACTATCAGACTTCATACAAAAATAAAAATAAAAAACAGTGCATGAACTATCAGACTTCATACAAAAATAAAAATAAAAAACAGTGCATGAACTATCAGACTTCATACAAAAATAAAAATAAAAAACAGTGCATGAACTATCAGACTTCATACAAAAATAAAAATAAAAATGATGCTATCAGACTGCATGAACTATCAGACTTCATACAAAAATAAAAATAAAAATGATGCATGAACTATTAGACTTCATACAAAAATAAAAATAAAAAACAGTGCATGAACTATCAGACTTCATACAAAAATAAAAATAAAAAACAGTGCATGAACTATCAGACTTCATACAAAAATAAAAATAAAAATGATGCATGAACTATCAGACTTCATACAAAAATAAAAATAAAAACAATGCATGAACTATCAGACTTCATACAAAAATAAAAATAAAAAACAGTGCATGAACTATTAGACTTCATACAAAAATAAAAATAAAAAACAATGCATGAACTATTAGACTTCATACAAAAATAAAATGCTAAAACGTTGAAGAATTTCGAGATTCTATTCAAAGGCTGTATGTCTATCTTGTGCTATCAATGTTCTAGATTTTGATGAATGTAACGCAACAAACCCATGTTTACACGGAGGCACGTGTACAAACACTATTGGTGGATTCAGATGAAGAATTTCGAGATTCTATTCAAAGGCTGTATGTCTATCTTGTGCTATCAATGTTCTAGATTTTGATGAATGTAACGCAACAAACCCATGTTTACACGGAGGCACGTGTACAAACACTATTGGTGGATTCAGATGCTTCTGTCCGCAGCAATGGGCTGGAGATATATGCGAACAAGGTAAGTTAGAAAATTAAAGCTATTTTAAGAATTCTATGAAAATATGGTTTAACATTTTATAAATATCACATAATCCAACTATTTTAATCGATCTGTATGCAATTCTCGAATAGTCGAATATTACATGTGTGTAATAAATTTAGAATATTCACATTTCTTGACGATTTAAAACGTCTCCATTTTATCAATTACAGACAAATTAGGACAAAGATCATTCTTAGACACACGTATTTGTGCACGTGATAAATAAACCTTTTAGTAAGGTCCTATTGTTCACAAGGGTTGTATTTGTTCTCTGTTGATGACCGTAACTCATAGGTGTGACTTTAAGTTTCTGTACATAATCCTTTAAACGTGTATTACAGATGTGGACGAATGTGTAAGAACACCACCAATTTGTATGAATGGAGGATCGTGTTATAATTCTTATGGATCCTTTGTATGTCGATGTCCCAGTGAATGGACTGGGGAAACGTGTGGTGACGGTACATAACTTCTCATACATACATTCTTGCTAATTATATATAATGTTATTTTGATGGCTCTCATCATCTTCATCAGCCATTGTACGTCTTAAATTCAGAGAGGGACAAACACTCTGTCTCATATAGATAAACCAGAAAACAGTTATGTCGAATTACAATATTTAACTTACATTTTAAAACTTGGTAACGTGTTAGACATGTTGTTATATTTACAGATCGTGACGAATGTTCAGAATACAAACCATGTAATAATGGTGGCACATGTATTAACCAAGCTGGTGGTTATGTCTGTCAGTGTCCTCCAGGTTGGACTGGTCCAAACTGTAATGTTGGTAAGTACTCAAGTATATGCTAATAAACACAGTACTATGGTGTTCAAGGTTTTGAAAATAATTTATGAATGTTATATGCTGTTCAATTTGCTATAAAAGTATTTACTGAAATTTGATTTGGTTTTAAGCTTTATAAAAATAAGGTTTTAATAACAATTTTATATACGTTGTAAACATAATACTTTTTTAAAGCTTTATATACGTTGTAGTAGTGATTCATTATTTTATGGATAGAGTTTGTTGATTATAGAAGTATCATATTTACATTCAGATATTGACGAGTGTCCATTGTCGCCTTGTGCTCACGGTGGTAAATGCTTCAATAGTTTTGGATCGTTTTCTTGTGAATGTACACCAGAATGGACTGGTCCAGAGTGTAAAAACGGTAAATTTATAATAATAATAACCTGAAATCACCCTGTCCATGCAACATGATTAGTAATTAGTCTCCTCGCGCCTTGAGTTAAAATCCCAAAGACCAAAAACGTTTCATGTGAGGAAGCTAAATTACGGAAGGTCGATGGTTCTGCCCAAGCATACGCCCAGGGTCTTCTGACACTGTTAAAAGCTGGAAAAGTCGTAATATGACCCATACATCATATTAGTTGGTAAGGCATGCGCAGTGGTTCGACTACGATTCGTTTGATCAATTGTGTTACGCACTCGTGGTTGAATTGAAATCATAAAATATTGGGAAATAGTAATCATTTATTATTTATTGCATTCAGTTTCTAACGGATGTATACCCGTACAATATATTATTACTGAAGCAAACGCATATAAACATATATAAAACATAACCTTAGTATAGTCATAATTAACACTCCATGATATAATTTCAGATACTAATGAATGTATTTTGAATCCGTTCATCTGTTTGAATGGCGGTACATGTATTAATAAAGAGGGAGGCTACATGTGTGATTGTACACAAGGATGGGGCGGTAAAAACTGTGAGGAAGGTAATGTTCTTCATTGTGTTCACTTAAACAAGCTTCTTGTTGAACATAATTTTCGTTTATTACAATGAGGATTTACGAATGTGTGTTATTATGTCTTATGGGTTGCTTTGATAAAAGTGCAATTGTTTAATTCTTGTTGACTTTGAGAGACAATTTTTGTCATACACATGTATGTAGTTGTTATAATATTGCAACGGATTTACTGAAGATGCGTCGCATCTATCGAAATTTACTTATAACCATAAAGACCGTATTCTTCTTTATGAATTATCTGTTGAACAAAGAAAATATTTATCATTATGACTCATATCCATTACCATTAAATGTTGCAGACAAAGAGCCTTGTTTAAGGATACAATGTTTGAATGGTGGACGTTGTATTGAAAAAAATGAAACTAAAACTTACACATGTACGTGTCCTGATGGTTGGACTGGTGATAGATGTCAATATGGTAAGACTTCCACATGAATAATTAGATTATATTTACATATTTCAGCACAGCCAAAACTTACTGTGAAACATTTCTGTTTTGGCCATATTAACATATTAGAATATGCCTACAGTATTATAACCACACTGTATTGGTGTCATGTTAATGGAAATTTGGACACTTTTCTTTCTTTTTATTTGTGATTTATTGTGTACAAAATGTTTACAGTACAATATTGCTATAGCTATGTCGTATTTCCCTCTTTCAGTCCCTCCTAAATTTATCTAATAGCAATACTTAACATCACACTCTCCTCAGTTACATTACGTTTATGATTTGTTTTTATAAAAAATGCATTGAAAGCAACTTCAGATCAAATTACACTTCTGCAACTTAATGTTGAAATGGTTGGTTGAAAGTAAAAGTCTAATTATACCACAATCTATCAACTCCAAGTACCTTAGTGTAATTTGTACTATTTTTATAGACATTAAATCATGAAGATGAATTAACTTGGTGTTATATGATTGAATTAACTTGGTGTTATATGATTAGTATCATAACAACAGAACAGTAAGCATATACGCTCGTATAAGTCATAGGTTCTTCGTATTTCTCAAGAGAAAGTGACATTCAGTTTTAAGGTGACAAGATGAACTTTGTTACTGCGGGTAATATTGCCGTTATTTGTGTTGTACTGTTACAACATGCCGAACTTAAATTTGCAGACCGGAATGAATGTTTGGAGGACAATCCGTGCCAGAATGGAGGAACATGTAACAACTTAGTGGGATCATTTTATTGTCAATGTCCGCCAGGATTCGAGGGAGAGACTTGTACTGTAGGTAAGTTTACAGAGCCATGTTCCGGAACAATGTCGCTTATCAGATCAGCGCTTTATGCTTAAATCGGTGCTATAGAATATAGGAGTACTAGACATTTTGATTAATATCTGTTTTATTAATCATTTTACAAAAAATGTCTCATCATATTCATTAACTTTATTTATTCAGTTTTATTTATATGCAAAAATATTTATTTTATTTTGATATTTAGGCAGGGGAATCAGTACATAAAGACAATTACCCGTCTTACATTGAATATAGAGCAATTGATATGAAAATTTCTGAAAAAGTCTGATCTAAGTCCTTTTTTCTCAAATCTGACAAATGAAGCAAAAAATGTTCCACTCGCATTACAATTCATTTGTCGATCAATCTGATGATGTTATATATATAATAAAATCAAACAAGTGATTAATTAAAATACTTCGAAAAAAAACATAGGAGGATAGTGTTTGTACTTGTTTTGCTCGAATGCTAACAAACATATCGCCGTGGTGTCGGCAAAGATCTCTGTGTGGTACTGTTGTTGTTTTATTGTTACTGGTGTTTTCTTCATTGTGCTGCTGTTGTTGCGATTGTGTATTGTTATTGTTTTACATCGTTCTTCATTCCTAGAACTATTAACAGGTTCATCATAATATTCTTTCTGTTTTTGAAAACTAAATGTGGTCGCAGAGATAAGACTCAAACAAAGTAACAATATTTGTGTTTTTGGAAAACGTGAAGCTCCATTCATGAAATGCATTAAGTTCTGATAAAAACGAATGTTCAAGTTTATGAATATTTTAACGAAAAGAAACTATGAAATATATGTTTATACTTGAGCTACGTGTTATCTGGTCTACAAAAGCAGCTGGAAAGACATGTAGCCTCTTGGTTACAGTATTGTATTTAATCTTACTTTGTGATGAAGTGGCTCATTTGCGAAATGTGAAGATATTATAGGCGATATATTCCACATGAAAAAAGATACAATTGTCCTTCATTGTGCGTATGCTGCCCGTTAGTCGTCATTTGCATAAAAGTCATTTAATGGATAATAAAACTTCACGCAAGCTATAATCACTCAAAACCTGATACATGAAGTTACTATGTGATAATGTTAAAACTGCTCAATTCAGTTAACAAAGAAGAATAAATGAATTCATGTATGAATACATGTAATAAAAATGGAAAACAGACGAATGTTTGAAATTAACCAGTTAAAATAACTTTGTTTCATAAATGTGTTATTTATTCTTGATTATTGCATATTTTCGTTATACTCTATAGATCGTAACGAATGTCTTCGTAATCCGTGTTTGAATGGAGCCACGTGTGTCAATACGATGGGTTCATATTACTGCACATGTATTGATGGATGGGAGGGCGACTTGTGTGACAAAGGTATTGTATTAGTGACATCATTTGAAAAATTAACTGCAATCAGTGACTTCAGAAGACCCGAGTGTAAAATTCTATGTAATAATAAACAGGGTTGTTTCCATGTTGTGTTTTTAGATGACATCTTCAAAATCATCCCCCCTGATAAATTCTCCAGTAGTATAGTATTAGTTCATATAAAATACAACAATGCTCCGAAATTTTTTAATATCTGCACGCACGCAGTTGATGAATTCAATTATGATGATATTTAGCCACTTAAATATGTCCACAATGTATGGTTACAGATCACCCTGAATGTACTCTACTCACTAATCCTTGTAACGGTCATGGTGTATGTATTGAACTGGCTGGTTCCTTCACATGTGACTGTGATGATGGATGGAACGGCCCTCAATGTGGAAATGGTAATACAATAATCTTATACACTTTATATTATATATACCACAACTATTTAATTCTTAAGTATGCAGTTAAAACTTTTATAATTTGTAGATTAATCAGAATCGTTGTGACAATTGGCACTTAATAGAAACTAAATTGAGCTCCTGGATTATTGGTTGCTAAATCATCCATGTATACTTGACCTGACGCCAAAATAAATCATATATCAAACAAATTTTGTGTGGTTAGAGTAGATCAACGTATTGAATTTATTGACATGAAAGATGGAATGTAAATGCTAGTGAAATTTGTAAACATATTAAACAATAAAGATAAAGAGTACATCACGATCTAATGGTCTACAACGTTAAAAATATACTACAACATTTTGTTATAACTTAAAATTTCAGACACGAATGAATGTCTCCAGATTACTTGTCTACATGGTGGTGTTTGTAGAAACTTGCCAGGCGGTTTCCAGTGTGATTGTACGGAGGCTTGGACAGGAAAATACTGCGAAAATGGTAAATAAACGTCACTCGACGATCTGTTGTGATAAATTGAAACAATGCATTAAATATCATAAAGATATCATTTTAAAATATACTTAACATTGTCATAGACACCAGACAATAATATTACATGGCATCACATCACAGTGTTTGTTTCTGTGTTACATGACACCAAAGTGTTTGTTTCTAATCCTGCTAATGATATTTCTGTATTTTATTATAGATGTCAACGAATGTTTGACGATAGAATGTTTGAATAATGCTACATGTATAAATAGTGCAGGCACTTATCAGTGTGAATGTGTCCCTGGTTACACTGGAGAATTCTGTGGTGAAGGTACGAACATAACACATTTATTATCAACCTGTATCGTACATATACCAACTTTATTGCTTTATTGCCAAAATTAAATCCATTAGACTCAAGTAATGACACAATAAGTTTTCAGATACTAATCGTATTACTACATCAATTATCAAGGTAAAATCATTGATTTTATCGTATTGTTAAAGTTCTAAAATTCGTTGAACCGACATATAGAACCAAAAAATGTTTCTGGCTCTGATCATCGTGTAAACATGTACACCTAGTTACACATGTTCTTATTGCTATAGCAACATGTTCTTCGTGCCAGATTAATACAATTATACTCTTTCAAACATGTTTATATTTGATGGATAAATTAATCAAGCTGCAAGGATTTATTTCTGATGTCTTCTTGATATTAAGCTACACAGATGTCGGCTTTGAAAAATGGACATTTTAACAATTGAATACTTTTAATATGGCAGAGGACCATAATAAGGCCAACAGTAAATAGAAACAGTCGTGTAGATTTTGTAAATATGAAAAGAATACTAAGATAACTTATTTAATTCCTACAGATGTTAATGAATGTCTACAAAATCCATGTTTGAATAATGGTACCTGTGTAAACACTAAAGGATCATACACATGTTTGTGTCTGTCTGGATATGAAGGAGATTATTGTCAAACAAGTAAGTCACGTAATTATACGTATCTACTGGGATCAATAGATGTCAGATTTTATGTCCAGTGTAACTCATGAAAATCATTAAAGCGTTAATTATTTGAATACTAGTATGACGCTGTAAGAAGCAAACTATAGTAAATCCCTGTTCATTATGATGAGTACATCAATTTTTATAAATGCGTTCTGTTTTAGATGTAAATGAATGTTTACGGAACCCATGTAGGAATGGAGGAACCTGTATTGACAGAATTGGGTCTTACGCATGTATCTGTCCGGAGCAATGGTCTGGTGATAATTGTGATAACGGTAGGTACCCTGTCTCATTAATTGTAATAACGTAGGTACTATGCCTCATTAATTGTATTAACGTAGGTACTCTGCCTCATTAATTGTATTAACGTAGGTACTCTGCCTCATTAATTGTATTAACGTAGGTACTCTGCCTCATTAATTGTATTAACGTAGGTACTCTGCCTCATTAATTGTATTAACGTAGGTACCCTGTCTCATTAATTGTATTAACGTAGGTACTCTGCCTCATTAATTGTATTAACGTAGGTACTCTGCCTCATTAATTGTATTAACGTAGGTACCCTGTCTCATTAATTGTATTAACGTAGGTACCCCGCCTCATTAATTGTATTAACGTAGGTACCCTGTTTCATTAATTGTAATAACGTAGGTACTCTGCCTTATTAATTGTGATTGTAATTGTCATATAATTTTAAGTATATGAATAAAGTTGCTTAATTTTGCAAGATGAGCAATTAATGCTTTCCCACCAATAGAATGTCACCAATTTTTTACATATTGGATTCTTTAATTTTGGATTTACAATTCACTGCAGACACGGATGAATGTTTCAACAACCCATGTAGCCATGGGGCCACATGCAGGAACACTATTGGTGGATATATTTGCGAATGTGCGAAGGGTTGGACAGGACCACAGTGTAAGATAGACGACAATGAATGCAGCAGAGGGCCTTGCATGAATGGCGCTAGATGTGAGAATACTCTTGGTTCATTCCAATGTATTTGTCTTGAAGGATGGACTGGTCCACTCTGTGATCAGGGTAGGTACAAGATTTTTTTTCTAAGTTTGTTGAAGTTATGGGTTCCAAATATATTAATGTATAATGAAATGTTTTCCTTACTTTCGTTTATTTAATCTCCCTCGCCTCTGAATAAATTTGGTATGCGAATTAAAAAAAAATGAAAAAACCATGTCTGCCAGATTTCAGTTGTCTTATATTCATAATTATAGATGTGAATGAATGTGAATACCCTACACCGGTATGTCAGAATGGTGGAACTTGTCAGAATGTGTACGGCTCATACAGATGTATATGTCCAGCAGCTTGGACAGGCAAAGATTGTACAGCTGGTGAGTAATTATAGCATACTTATAATATATAATGTATTCATGACTGTTTAAGAATGTATGCAGTTACAGTGTTTTAGTATATATAATACATTATGATTATTTTGATAAAATTGCACAATTGCATCTCGTAGGTTAAAAGTCTAATTTTCTTCTGCTGGGTGAATGTTCTTACATCTTTGATGTAAAATATTCGGACATTTACATAGTTTTATGTGAAATATTTGTACATTTACATTTTTGGGGTAGCATTTCTTAAATATTTACATTTTTAAGTTGTTTGAATATTTACATATATTTTCATTCACAAAAATTGTACATGCACATTTTGCAGTTTGATATATTTTGGTTCTTCAATGAAATAATTTTACACTATTTTGTCTTTAACAGATGTCAACGAATGTTCACGAATAGAATGTCTTCATGGAGGTTTCTGCATGAATCTTGATGGATCGTATAAATGTGATTGTCCAGCTCAATGGACAGGTGACATATGCCAGACAGGTAATCCTATAAACAATTTAAATTTTAATTTGAAAGTAGTAAGATATAAATGTCACATAAACAAGAAGTTTTTAATATCCACATACGATTAAAGAAATAAACCAGGCAATATTGACATTCTTGATGAAAGGATGAAACTACTGCTTTGTTTGACGCCATTTATCAACAATACTTCAAACATTAATATCTACGATGGATATTTAACCGCATTTGGGCTGCGATGTTTGGAGTGAAATAAAGTTTTTCTATAATTATTTGTGCCATTTAATGATAATTGCCAGTCACTGCCTAAGTTATTGACCTTATTGACGTCGTTTTTATAGATCTATTGTACTGTGTTGTTTTCCTCAGATGTGAACGAATGTCTTACTGCGGATACTTGCCGTAACGGAGGTACATGTCGAAACCTTGTGGGTTCTTACAGATGTGACTGTACTGAAGCCTGGTTTGGTGAACATTGCGAACTAGGTATGATGTTTCATATGTTTCTCGTCACGAATTAAAATTAATTCTTCAAACAGAACTTTATTTAAAGAATCCGTCTTTTCATTTTCTTGCATCTTGTATTTCCATTTTATAGTAAACAAATCGTATACTAGACAGTCGGAGTTTATTACACATAGAGACATTAATTTCCTTACAATCGTACTTTATTCTTTGTAGGTGTCGTATTTTTCTTAAAGTATTTGTTTCAATGTGTTCAATGTATGTATTATCCATCCAGGACACCTGACGGTTATCCGTGTCGTAATGTTTAGAATATCTGATAAGACTGTCTCTTTTATATTTCAGATGTAGATGAATGTGCACGAAACCCATGTTACAATGGTGGTTCGTGTACAAATACTGTTGGGTCGTTCAGCTGTAGATGTGCTCCAGGATGGTCAGGTCCTACTTGTTTGATTGGTACGTTACTGTATAACAATACGTTACCGTATTACAGTTTTCACGTTTGGTTGATAACAAATACTAACAATCTGTAAAGAATTTGGATAATTTGAATTCTGAAATCATGACATTTTTCTCTTATGTTGTATGTACTTCTTAAAATCACCTTACCGCTTGTTTTACGTAATAAGAGATTATAATCATTTTCATTGAAGTTTTGCATCATTCTTAATAAATCAATGGGTCTAGGATAAAGAGCAATTTTCAGATATGATATGATGGTTAAATGAAACACCAATACGTTACTTTTGTACCATGCATATTTTTACATCGTATAAATATGTTTAGTTGTTTAATGGAATCTTTATTTTTTTATTAATCAACAGATATTAACGAGTGTTTAGATGCACCGGCTCGTACATTTGTAGATCCAAAAGGATACCTAGATAACTGTGAAAAGGGTATATTAATACACTATCATCATATTACATCCACCAGTCACTTATGTGATGTATTTACATGTATATGTTTTAATACTTGTACCCAATAAGGAATCAGGAAACGTAGGTTATTCTTTATTATAAAAATTGTAGGTTCGTTCCACACATTCTTTTGACATCTTTTACCGTGTTAGTTTCACACATACAAATGTTTGGAAACCATTTATAAACAATTTTAAACAATTATGTTTTATTTACAGATGTTAATGAGTGTGATATGTTCCCGTGTTTATATGGCGGCACCTGTATTAATACAGTCGGCTCCTTTTATTGTGAATGCCCTGCTGGCAGAACTGGTATAGATTGTAGAAATGGTAAGTTATCAATGATGTTGGCCTTTATGATAGTCAAGTATTAAGTCATTTGTTTCATCGCATACATGTATCGTGCATACAGAATGCATGATAAAGCCATTTATTTCTCATTATATTCATTATACTTACAACCATCAAATGTTTTACTTTAAACTGGTAAACAATGGACCATGCAGCATGGAGATGTTACATAATGGTTGTTGCAAATTACCAATGTCTGCATTACACTTTGGAATCTGGGTAATTATTTTAATGTGACATTTCTAAATGTTTGATGCACCATACTCACGTTTATTATATCGCTGTTGATACTTATGTTTTACTGTTTTTATCATTTCAGACACTAACGAGTGTGAACAGAATCCATGTCTACATGATGGTGTCTGCTTCAATACTGATGGCTCCTACAGGTGTCAGTGTAATGAATTCTGGGAGGGACAGAATTGCCAGAAGGGTAACATTTAAATCCCTCTCTTTTGTTTATGTGGCTGTTTATTTGTTTTGTTATATCTCATCAACACAAATTACATACGCTCTTTATAAAGAATTGTGCATGTAAAACGGTGATATATACTTGACTGTGCATATATATACTGTATACTATCAGTATACAGTAACAAATAGTGTAACCAGTTCCCACGTGTACCTCATTTTAGGAATAGATCGACATTACAATATAATTAATTACAATATAATGAGTGATATAAACATTGAACTGTACACTTTGTTATGTTTTTATTCCATGTTTTTATGATGTGATAATATCTTACAGATCGTAATGAATGTTTTGACATTATGTGTATGAATGGTGGAACATGTAATAACCTCATTGGTGGTTTTGAATGTGTGGATTGTAACGCCGGTTGGGTAGGACAACTCTGTGAAATAGGTAAATAATAATCTGCTCTTTTATGTGTGCTAGCATGTTTTTTTCTTTACTGTAAATAAATTAAGCTGCTGCGGGTAATGAATTGTATTGCTGTTTGTATTTAAGAGCGACAAATCTTTAGACTGGTTTAACTGTGTTTTGTGTGTAAACAAATATTTATAAACATTATGTCACGAACTAGTATTATTCATTTCAGATATTGATGAGTGTCTGAACACGACGAACCCGTGTCTTCACGACGGGAAATGCATTAACACCAAAGGTTCATTTGTCTGTCAGTGTTCTACTGGCTGGCGGGGAAAGATATGTGATATTGGTATGCTTAATTAATTTTTCAGTTTTTCTTCTAAAACATAAACTACTTAGGAATGAAACATTTGCATAATTGATGTAATATTTTTAACATCCGCTAAAAGTTTGTTTTACGTCCATTTTATCGTGATTATGATTAGTCAGATCAAATTATTATTATTAATTAATTTTAAGTTAATTATTATATACATTTATATAAATGTATATTTTAAATATGATAAATATACACCATTCATGTTTAATACAAGTAATTTGTTACATTATTGTATACATCTCTGATTAATCGTTATATTGTATTCTTGTTAAGATGAGAACGAATGTTTAATGTATCCCTGTCAACATGGAGCTACATGTAACAATCTACCTGGTACATACGAGTGTATTTGTGACAAGGGATGGGAAGGGGACAATTGTCAGTATGGTAAGTTAATCAATACAGCACGTCACTGTAGTCTTAAAACTTGGCTTTAGTTAATAACCTGGTCCAATCCAAAACATACAATGGCTTCTTATTTCTAATCTAAGCTAATCTTAGTTTATCTTTTGTTGTGTTATACAAAGTACTATCGTCGTTCATATACTGAATACTCTCCTGACATAAGACGTAAGTATAAAACAGATGCGGGACTTCATATATATACATATATTACATTCAAAACTCAGATGATACATGCAATCATTTCGTATGATTTTATGGCATCACTTATTTTCAGATGTTAATGAATGTGAGTTGTTTGCACCATGTCTCAACAACGGTATATGTTATAATGGCGCCGGTACATACTCGTGTCAATGTCAGGCTGGCTGGACAGGAAGAAACTGTGAAGTTGGTAAGTTACAGTTTACTCCTTTTAATTCGTACACAATTTCCTCAGTTTATACGTAAAATTTTCACCACATTTGTTCGAATATTTCAGACATTATATCGTATTTTGAACCTTACAGAATTGTATCCTGTAATATTCAATGCTTCTTTATTTTATGTATAGATTTGAACGAATGCCTTCAACAGCCATGTCAGAACGGTGGAACATGTTTGAATACTGATGGTTCATACACATGTACATGTACGGACGGATGGACGGGTCCAAACTGTGCATTAGATGTTAACGAGTGTAATACCTTACAATGTGAGAATGGTGGTACCTGTATCAACACTCCGGGATCATTTACTTGTATCTGTGATATAGGCTGGACTGGACAACTGTGTAACATTGGTATGTTCTCGCTTCTGATTACAATTGATTTTATTTCATGTTGTTCCTGTGGTCGTTCATGTGATACTGGTGTCGCTGTCATTATACATGTAGATACAGCAGTGCTGTGTGAGGACAATAAGAGAACTTATTATTTATTGTAGATCGATTATCATCATTATATAAAAAGGATTACAACTAGATCCGAACAAAATTGAGAAAACATTTTCCAGTTACATTGACGAAAACTACAATATTATCTATCATAATTATTATGTCTGAACCTGAATGTTTAGGGGTATCTTATGATGATTCGTGTGTTTTATGTGTTAAAATTTTCAGATATCGACGAGTGCCTTACCGTCTCCTGTTTGAATGGTGGAACTTGTATTAATGAGATTGGAGGATTCAGATGTGAATGTCCATCTGGTTACCGTGGTGATACTTGTGGAATCGGTGAGACAATGGTTTCATTAAATATTTGCGAGTTTATCTGAAGCATAGATTGTAGGAATATATCGTGTTTTGATATAAAATGTAGTAGAGCAGACACTGCTTGTAATTCAGACATTTTTATAGCAATTGCTGGTATCTCATGTGCATAGTTTTTCTAGTTTCACTTTTAAATGCGCTTGTGTCTGATATAAAGTGTAAAATGATGATTTTGTTAAATTAAAATCAACTAGGGGGCAGTAATATTAATGAAGTAATATGGTTATACATAATATTATCTATGAAATAATATTGACTATGATATGTATATATTTATAATTTTATTGAATCACATCAGATATATTATGTTGTTATCTTCACTTTCAGATATCAACGAATGTTCCGAGTACTTCGGGATATGTCAGAACGGCGGACAGTGTTTTAATTCTATCGGTGGTTATACGTGTCAGTGTGCTTTAGGATGGACTGGTCAAAACTGTACTGAAGGTTTGTCAAATACAGCTTTGTGTGAATTTCATGTTCGACTTATCAGTCTGCCCTGGGTACTCCCGCCATTGTGCGGAATTATATCCGAAAGATATTTAATCAAACACCAATTGTAGGTGTGAATATATCCTATCAGTAACTATATGAAGTAATGATGACAATTTATTATAGGAGTGAACTCTACTGTATAACATTTGTTGTGTATTCCAGACGTGAATGAATGTTTACAGAACCCATGTCTGAATGGAGGATTATGTACAAACACACTGGGATCATATTCCTGCGAATGTCCTCGTGAATGGATTGGTCCACGATGTGAAATAGGTGACCATGTTGTATCTACTCGTTCTATTTAGTGGTATATGTACATGACTAGTGTGGATAGATTACCAAATATACATAAAACAAACATTTGTTAACTCCTAGATAATAATATGGCAAAAAAAGAACAAAGATATTATGTATTAATTTATTCTGTTACATAAACTTTTCTAGATATATGATGTATAATTATATGTTGTAACATGGTCTATGTCAGCTTGTTTTAGTGTATCATGTTGAAGTATGGTTGTATAAGTTAGTGAATTATGTTGAAGTATGGTGGTATAATTTAGTGTATCATGTTGAAGTATGGTTGTATAAGTTAGTGTATCATGTTAAAGTATGGTTGTATAAGTTAGTGTATTATGTTGAAGTATGGTTGTATAATTTAGTGTATCATGTTGAAGTATGGTTGTATAATTATTCTAGATTATAACGAATGCCAGGATCTCTCTATATGCGCTAATGGTGGACAATGTATAAACACTGAGGGAGGTTTTACATGTCGGTGTCCTACAGGATGGACAGGACCTACATGTTTAGTTGGTATGTGCTTCTCCTTGTCAGTCTAATTCTTTACAGAAATTTTGATTCCAACGTATATTTTAAGGAGAACTTGTTTAACTTTATTAATTATATTAATTAATTATATATAATTCAACTTGTTTAAATGGTATTTAAAAATACGATATGATACTAAAGTCTCTGATTGGGTAAATTCTGTATATAAAGTTTGTCAGATCGATTATGAAGACAAGATGAATACATTTTATTGATAGAATAACCTACAAAACGTCCGTTTATTTGTGCAGTAAGACTAGAATTATTCAGTTGATGTTGATTTTGTTACATTTAAACATTTATTTATACATTTAAATTGTTCATGTTACCAGCTTCTTTTTGATTTTGTTTCCAATGGAGTGTTTCCTGAATGATTTTAGATATAAATGAATGTATCCCAGTGAACCCATGTTTAAACAATGGAGCATGCAGAAACCTTGATGGTACTTACCAATGTATCTGTCCTCCTGGATTTACAGGGTCTAATTGTGAATCAGGTCAGTCTATCAGTCCAGCTAAACCTCGGTAGAAAATCCTTCATTCATCACTCTCCTTACTGTTATATCTGTTTTCAAACATAAAAAACAAACATCTATGACCTTCTAAGCGTCTCTGATCATGTTCTCACAATGTCAAACAAACTCTTTTCTCATTTCTCACGGAAAAGCTGTAGACAACATTGTAAACTCAGTAAACGAAGAAGAATCTTAAAAACAACATGATCATGATTTCATAGTTTTGTGTGAAATATATAGAGGATCTTGAATGAGTGCTCATTCCTTACCATTTTTATTAAACGAGTTGACTAAATAATATGACACGAGGCTCTGCCTCGTGTCATATTGTTTTTGTCAACGAGTTTAATAAAAATGGTAAAGGATGAGCACGATTGTAAGATTCTATTTATCACATAACCGTAAAAAACGACCACAGAAAATGAAATAGACTATAGGATGACCTACATACAAGACGTCTAGCGTAGACTGTTCACTACTGTACGCAAGAAGTGGTGCATGTTTCTATTAATCGTTTGGCGATAAAATGCGAGATAAAAGACATAAAATCGTTATATAAAATTGTTACGAATGGAATTCGACCATGTTTACAAATATCGTAGCAGCGTAGTAATACAAAATATGCAAATGTAGTGATTTAGCTAATTTGAATATTTATTGCACGGTTTGGCATTGCCGAACGATATTTCCGGCACGGGTTTACGGCACTACTGGACCGCAGGTTATGTGATAAAAATATTACGTCACCAGTAATACGTACAAACATATAAAATATTTCGTCACCAGCAAACATCCGCTTACATTTATATCTTTAATACTCAGAGTGTAATACATACAAACATATAAAATATTACGTCACCAGCAAACATCCGTGTACATTTATATCTTTAATACTCAGAGTGTAATACATACAAACATATAAAAGTATGATTTTCCATTAATTTAGATTTATTGCTAACCTAAATTTTCATGTTAGTAAAAAAGTATTATTATTATCATATATTTGTGTGTGTGTGTGTGTGTGTGTGTGTGTGTGTGTGTGTGTGTGTGTGTGTGTGTGTGTTAACAATGCCAACTGGTTGTTACTGTGTTTGCTGAATTCTTTATTTCCTCTTCTATTCAGACATCAACGAGTGTTTAATGAATCCATGTAAATTTGGAGGTACTTGTGTTAACACTGTGGGTTCTTATTTCTGCACATGTCCCCCGGGAAGATCTGGACAAAACTGTACCGGAGGTATGTATAACAGAGTATAATAATATTTTACATAGATTAATAATACTATTCTGTGCGCACAAATTTGTGTCGATCGGAGAAAATACAGATTATATCGCCCGTATCGGCGTCATGTAATATCGGAATTATGTAATAGCAACATAATGTAGTATCAACTTTATATTATATCAACATCATATAAAATCAACATCATATAAAATCAACATCATATAATATCAACATCATAGAATATCAACTTCATATGATATCAACATCATATAATATCAACATCATAGAATATCAACTTCATGTGATATCAACATCATATAATATCAATATCATATAATATCAACATCATATTATATCAACATCATATAATATCAACATCATATAAAATCATCATCATATAATATCAACATCATAGAATATCAACTTCATATTATATCAACATCATATTATATCAACATCATATAATATCAACATCATATTATATCAACATCATATAATATCAACATCATATAAAATCATCATCATATAATATCAACATCATAGAATATCAACTTCATGTGATATCAACATCATATAATATCAGCATAAGGTGATCAGCACCATGTACTATCCGCATCATGTAATAATAACCCAGTTAAAAACAACATTAAGTAATCAGCATCAACAATATGTTGACAACATTTCTTAGAATAAGAGCTATATAAAAACACAACAAACGTTAATCATCCGTTGTTAAACTATAATACGTTTGTTGGATATGTGTTTGTTTTACGAAATGTAATAGTATTCTATGATTTATAAGCGAACCGAGCATTTCAGACGAATTGATGCAGAATTATTATAAATGTACCAGATGTTATTGATTTCATACTTGTATCTCTGAGCTCAGCTGTCAATAATTGCAAAATACGATAGAGGACACTTATCTGTGAGATAATAAATTATTGACTTCAAATGATGATCAACATTTAAAAAAGACTTTTAATTAAACTTCATATGTGAATATACATCCATTGTTAGGAACAATTTAACATTAAGTCCCACATATTCAATGAATACATTAACATGTTACTGTTTACATATTCACATGTTAAGACTGTCATGTGATAAGATATTTTTGTCCTACATGAAATCTTTTTTTTAAACACAGTTCGAAAATTGTGCAATGTTTTAAAATTATTTTATTACGTCATCAAGATCTATGAAGTGTATGATACTCAACCAACTACAAAATCTGGTAACTATTAGTACTACATGGTAGATTTTAAACAAAATTATATAATGGTGCAATAGATTTCAATAGATACACGTATGGTACACGTATACTTTTCTGGTCATGTGACATCGTTATCAATTAATAATAACTCTAGTTTAACCAATTTTAAATTACATAAGTTACTAATTGTTCATATCAGTTTATGTATAACATTTGAAACTTTGAATATGAAGATAAAAGTTTTGATATAAAATTTAAACTACATATTGAAATGCTAATTATGTACAACTACTAATCAAGTGCTGTGATGGCCGAGTGGTTAAGGCGTTGGACTTGAAATCCAATGGGATCTTCCCGCGCAGGTTCGAACCCTGCTCGCAGCGAATTATTTTTATATATTTTATATACTTTGTGAATTTTCGCAAATTGAAAAAGATAACGAGTTTTATCGTCCATACCCCTTTATGAACTACTGACACATATTAAAATTAACAGTACTATGAGTTATTCATTTGAATTACTTAATTATTGTAAAGAAAGATCAATGCATCTTATGAACTACTGACACATATTAAAATTAACAGTACTATAAGTTATTCATTTGAATTACTTAATTATTGTAAAGAAAGATCAATGTATTATGATCAATCGGCCAGAAATATTTTGAATTACAAACATAGATAGTAAGCATTATAATACATGTTGAACATTTGAAGTGTGAGAGGTTTAAATATCTATGTATGAATAATATAGTATAGTATATGAAAAGGTCACGAAATTTGTTTGCTCTTTTTTATTATTTATAGCAGTCGTAAGTCAGAGTTTACGGACCAAATGACACGTGCATATGATAAAGTCGATGTTCATCGAACACTCATTTTTATCTACTAAATCAATCAATTGATGTTATTAACCTCGTGTTGTAACGTCTGTTCACCTATATAACTCAGATACATTTCCGTCATGGTATCAGCTGTGATGGCCGAGTGGTTAAGGCGTTTGACTCGAAATCAAATGGGCTCTGCCCGCGCAGGTTCGAATCCTGCTCGCAGCGAATATTTTTAGATTAAAAAATAAGGAATGTAAAAGTATTGGGTATCATTAAGGTTTCGATGCCATCAATGTTATTACATATTTAAACCCGACCAAAATAATGCGTTTGCGTTTCAATTTCGTAAATAAAATACGACGAGTAACACTAAAATATAACAGTAGTATTCTCATTATTATACTAAATGTACAAAATTAGACCAGATAGATCAACTCTAGTGAGTTTAGCCTGATGAACCATCAAATTTTGTGGTTAGTAGAAAAGTCCATGTGTTAGGTTTTATCAGAAATCTGTTTATTTACCTGAAGGCTCTGCTGCGTTGGATGAATTGTAATCATATGGACTTGCGAAACACATTAATTAGTTGACTGCTCTGATACGTTTAAAGTACTGGAGTACTGACCAAAGGTTTACATATATAGAACTGTTAAGATTTTATTTTCGTCTTGTTTGCAGATTATGACGAGTGCTCTTTGAGTCCGTGTATTAATGGAGGCACGTGTTATAATAACGAGGGATCCTACACCTGCTTCTGTCCAGCTGGTTGGACTGGACCCAATTGTGAAATAGGTAAAACTAAAACTTAATTTTCTACTAATTACTGGATTTTAATACTAGGAGAACGGTGGAGTATGGCTTATGGGAATCAACGTGAGTGATGTCTATCTTTCGCAAAACACGATAATTTTTCATAAAAAGGCGCACTGTTGACCCCAGCAGGCGTAAGTATTAATTAATGAGTGAAGAAAACAACGTCATAAAATATCTTCAGATTTTTTTATGTTTTGTAGATGTTGATGAATGCTTCAACAACCCGTGCTTAAATGGAGCGACGTGCATAAACAACGCGGGATCATACACGTGTCGATGTCCTGAGGGATATACCGGGGATAATTGTGAAAGTGGTATGATTAATTATACGAAGTAATCAAAGCTGAAATATGGGACTGGAAATATTAATCTATTAAGAAATAACAGATTTAAATGAATCAATAAATAGTTTTTTTTCTACAAGTAATGACAAATATCCATGTTTGTAAACTTTGATCTTCATTTATTGTGACCGTTGGTTTAGGCTAAAATGTAAAAGTACTCTGTACTTATAGTTTACACGATGTTTTGGGTATGTCCCTTCATTTTGCCATTTTCATTATTTCAGATATAAACGAATGTCTAACAAACCCGTGTTTATTTGATGGAACTTGTATTAACACGCCCGGCTCCTATATCTGTCAGTGTATCGCTGGACGGACTGGTGTCAACTGTGAACGAGGTAAGTCATTACCTGGTGTGAAACGTACGTTGTTTGATAAAATATCTCATTGAGATTGTGAGATAAATTGCTGAAACGCCCTCATTAATGTAATGAATATTCATATTACATGTACAAAAAATTGCACATTCAAAAACCGAACCATTTGAAGTGAAGTTCAGTGGTAGTTTTCGAAAGTTGGAGTTATTGTCTATTTATTAGTATTTTATATCCGACAGCTGATAATTTTTTATTCCAATGAAAATTAAACCTGTGAACCGTTTTATCATTATTTATACAGTATGATGATCAATCACAATCATTGTACTGAAAGTTCGTATTTTTTGCAGAAAAAAATGGTTCAGTATTATTAACTTATTCTATAATTGATCTAATCCAGGCGTTGACGAATGTCAACAAGCTGATGTATGTAAGAATGGAGGTATTTGTATCAATACACAAGGTTCCTATCTGTGTAACTGCCCCCCAGAATGGACCGGTAAACATTGTGAAAGTGGTAAGTTACAAAATATTCAACGCGCCAAGTTAACAACACACTTTGAAACGTTTGTTAGACTAGAAGTCAATTTATACAAGTATAACATGAAATACACTACATGTCTCACTGTTAACATTTGTTCCATGTATCATTAACCTTTAATTACCACGTGCTCGTGTTTAAACACATGGTATTCCTTAATCTAGGATTTAATGTAAGTTGTTTCATAAATTCTCACACTGCACGTACATAGTATTTACTGAACACCACGAAACAGCCGTGATTTTAAATTTCTGTCATATAATCATGGTGTTGAATTTAATTGTCTGGAGTTTTGATGACCTAATGTCTATGATTAATAAATAACTCTATTTCCATAGTAACACCCTTGCTCTGATTATTCTGTTCTGTGATTTTCTACGGTCAATGCATTTTTAGAGGTCATAAACGAAAAATACTTTAATTACAGATGTAAATGAATGCTTACTTGGCTTATCACGATGTGAGAATGGCGCTACATGTATTAATACAATTGGTGGATATGAGTGTATATGTCCCCCCGGATACACGGGACCTCTTTGTGCAGCGGGTGTGTAGATTTATATATTCTAATGCCTACTTGAATTATTAACCTTTCATCTGTTAGCGCATATCGTGTGACTTTTTGTCATTTTCATATCTTAAAATATTACAAACATTATTGGACAAAGAAAACATAAAGTGTTGTATTATTTCGTAGATCACACTGTTAATTAGATAATTAATTTCTGGACATTATTTTCAGATATCAACGAATGTTTAGAGAATCCATGTCTGAATGGTGGAACATGTATCAATAACTTTGGGTCGTATGTTTGTATCTGTCTAGAAGATTACACAGGATTTAATTGTGAAAATGGTAACATTATAAGAGCATTCTCCTCTAAACCTATAAAACTGCACAACTATAATTTTCATTTTCGTACTGTTAAGTTACACGTTAGATTTTACATCTGTCAAACAACAACCTGATAAAACTGTTAAATGTGACATTTTATTGTCTATGAAAAATTATGGATTAATCATACAGATGAATCAAATTATCAAATCACTTTATTTTGTCTTTTATTGTTTAAACTTATCACTTAATTTCAGGATAATACTTTAATGTTTAAACTTATTACGTAGTGAAAACATAGGTTTATGTCTCAGGATAGTGCTTTATTGTTTAAACTTATCACTTAATTTCAGGATAATACTTTATTGTTTTAACTTATTACTTAATGAAAACATAGGTTAATGTTTTAGGATAATACTTTATTGGATGTATTAATCTTGTTGTAGGTATACAGACTGCGTTCAAACTTTCCTTCCCAACATTAAATGTTACCTACTCACCAGAATTGGACTACAATACATCCTCCAGATTTCAGAGACATGCCATGTTGTTTTGTAATGATGTAAGTTCACACTTTGTACAACAAATGTAGTTCAAATACAAGTTCTCATAATGTATGAAGTTTTATGTACATTATTGATACTCGTTATTACAACAGTTTACGACACGTGTTAAATCCTAAAATATGTTTCGTATTTAAAACCGCTTAAACGTTTGATATTATCTTGTGTGAACATATTTTAATGGACAGTTATTTTTTCGTGCATTCTGCATACTGGTTTTAAAATAAATGAAATAGGTCTAACCTCATAACTTATATTTTACTGGTATAATTCTATCAGATGTGTGTCGTGTCTAACTTTATATTTTACTTGTATAATTTTATCAGATGTGTGTCGTGTCTAACCTTATATTTTACTGGTATAATTTTATCAGATGTGTGTCGTGTCTAACTTTATATTTTACTGGTATTATTTTATCAGATGTGTGTCGTGTCTAACCTTATATTTTACTGGTATAATTTTATCAGATGTGTGTCGTGTCTAACCTTATATTTTACTGGTATAATTTTATCAGATGTGTGTCGTGTCTAACCTTATATTTTACTGGTATAATTTTATCAGATGTGTGTCGTGTCTAACCTTATATTTTACTGGTATAATTTTATCAGATGTGTGTCGTGTCTAACTTTATATTTTACTGGTATAATTTTATCAGATGTGTGTCGTGTCTAACCTTATATTTTACTGGTATAATTTTATCAGATGTGTGTCGTGTCTAACCATATATTTTACTGGTATAATTCTATCAGATGTGTGTCGTGTCTAACCTTATATTTTACTGGTATAATTTTATCAGATGTGTGTCGTGTCTAACCTTATATTTTACTGGTATAATTTTATCAGATGTGTGTCAAACTTTCAGATCAATCAAATGATGGCTTCACACAGGAACAGATTCCCGGACTACGCGGACTGTGTTGTCACTGCTTTTAAGTAAGTTGCCATCACGTTCTTTTTACGTCTTGTTTTACTTTATCGACTACACAGAGTGAATCACTTTGAAATTTAGATTAAATATGGCCATTCAACATTTGTACATGTTTTATAACGTACATATTTCATAAGATCACAAAATTTAATATGAACTTACAACGAATGATTTTTTTTGTATTCCGTTACTTTTATGGATTTTTCAGATTTATTTTATTTCCAGTTATCTGATTCAGGCATCCACACATAAAAGCGTTACATGTTTTAGAACAAAGCATCTTACCCTTTTCAATCTCTTTTCAGACAAAATCCAGACCGTATGGAGTGGGATATAAAGTTTAAAGGAACCGTACCGCCGGGAACGGTCGAAAACGCAAAAGGCCTAATTTATGAGTCTTTCCCGAGAAGAATTTACGGAAATGCTCTAGGTCTGGAGATTGGAGATATTCTATTTTTCCTTGATAACTACACGACAACCAGTCTACAACTTAGCAAGGAGCTGTTGAATTTCTCCCGAACACCAGACTTCAACAACCCCGAGAGTTTCACATTTAAACAAAACGCAAAATTATTCTGTTCTGATGTAAGTTTTCGTATTACATATAGACACAATATTAACTTTTCTGTGTCAATTATGTGGTCAACAATCTTCTTTTTCATATACTTGAAACAAGGCGCCATAATCTGTACTATCAGACAATTTGATTTCTCCCTTGGGTTGTTTCCCTTCGCGATATAAATTAATGAATTTTGGCGTTTGATTTTATTTTAATATTATGTTTACAGGTTGATGCCTTGATGAAAGCCAATCCGGACAAGTTCCCTACATATATTGAATGTATTGTTGACTCTTTCCCGTAAGTGTATAATGTTGTCTTTAAATGTTCAGCTATTCTAAAAAATATGAAAATTAACACTTTGAATTGAATACATAATCAACACATTGATTTTGACTTACTCAGTGTATATCCACTGAATCATTAAATATAAATGAAGGCAAGTCTAAATACGTGTTTTTATTATATATGTAAATGATAAAACCTTTTCTGTATCTGTATTAATGCAAATTTCTGTTATCTTACTGTTTCATTAGTTTAATAAGGAATTTATGTAAAATGAGTCGTTCAAGTATTTGCTGAATAATTATTACTCTTTCTCGCATTTTATTCACAGAAGTGGACCAGATCGCGTGAACTTTGACCTGAAATTTGAGGGAGATCAAAACCCATTACAGCTCAAAGAAGATTTCAACAATATATTATACAAAGATCTACCAAAGATACGATACGACAGGTGGCTTGGTTATAATCTGGGAGATTTGTTGATATATTACCAGAACTTCTCAGAATTTACTGAAGTGCCCCTAAAATTCCGGGTCCTTAATCTGACGTGGTCGAGTGACTTGTCCAGTGAATTATCACCTAGATATCGGCTTCACGCTGAAAGATTCTGTGCTGATGTAAGTTGGAGACATTTGTGGACTCGTCAGATTCGTCCATTTGAACTCATTTTACGCGGTCGAGTTATTACAGAACACATTAAAACGACAAGGATCACACTGGCATAATAAAATGCTGAATTAGCTTTAAAACTTGCAACATTGTGTGTTTAAATCGCTTCATTCACTCTAACGTAATTTGTAAAGTGAATTCGATTCAAAATGTTACAATTTCATTTCTGAAATATATTGTACTTGCAGATAAATAAGTTACTAGGTGCAAGAAAAGATTTATTTCCAACATATGAGAAATGTAAAGTTGTTGAATTCGGGTAAGTTGATACTTTAACTGAAACTTATACAATAATAAAACATAAAAGGTGAACGAATTATACGCACTTATAATTATATCACGTGTATAAACTTACTTTAATTTTATTTTTATGCACGTACTAATTTGGGTAAAATTTTTGCGGCGTTATCTACTACCGTCTTTCAAAAAATAATTTCATAGTTTCAAATTGATGTGTCTCAAACTCAGAGTCACGCTGTGTTTTACACAGCTTACAAGCATTTTGTGTGATTCTGAATCATTTCCTTCCATTTATTTCACAGTAACAACCCTGTAACAATAGAAATCATGTTAGAATTTACTGGACGACTTTCTGTCCCCGAGATGCAGCAGTTGATTGCTACAGTGATATTTGAAGACACACCTAGGTACAGATATGACCAGTCTGTGGGACATCTGATCGGTGATTTATTGGTGTACTATGCTGACTTATTGTTGTACCAAGACAATACCATATTTGGTGAGTGAGTTGGTTGCTTAGCAACTGATCCATCTTGGAATATTCTCACGCTGTGAACAAAGAATGTTAAGGGGTAGGATTCACAATCTGTACTGTATTGCCAATACTGAAGCGGAGGTAATCTGTGTTACTTATTTTAAATCTTCCTTTTTTGGCGACGTTTATAAAGCTGCTAGTATTAAACAAACAATGTCCCAAATCCCAAAGACCAGACTTATACAGGTATTTATGAGTCTTGATGTTCTTGTATTTCGGTAGTTTAAGTAATAATAATATTAGTATGAATTCAATGAAGTTTAATGGTACATTACAGATGCCTGGTTAACAAATGTGACTCAGAAAATATACGGGTTACCATGGAGAAATGCTGACATGTTGTGGGACAGTAACTCGCAAAAGTTCAAGGAATACGAAAATACTTTCTGCTCAGAAGTAAGCTTTTGATATATTTGTTGTAGAAAGTTAGTGGTATATCCCAGTTTTGACAAATGAGATAGAGGTAACTTACAAGTTACAATGTTCCTTTTTATTTTTGCAAGTTTCTCTAGTAAGCTCTTGGAAATCTGGAAATGACCAATCTATCTTTGAAAATATTTTATTTGTATCTTCTTATTTTGTTTTTATTGATATTGTTGAACAATTTGTTGATAAACAGTCAATTTTATTTATTTTCTTTTGTGAGTGCTCGTGTATTAGAATTGTATTTCATAAAAGTGTAAGACGGAACAATAGTTTCGCTAAATAGTAGGTCGAATTTTTTACTGATAATTACATTTTTTCCAGAGGTAAAATTTAAGAATTTTAAAAGCAACTACCGTTCATCAAATTACTAGTATGCCATGTATACTTATTGTGATTATTTTAGATTGACAAAATGTTCCGATCACAACCTGTTGCCGGTGACGTATTGAAGGAACGTTATTACAGATGTTTCATTGACAATTTCCAGTAAGTTTACTATATTTACAATAGGTGTGTTCAACTGATTGTTCACGCTGATCTACAACGTTCAGTTTTAACCCAACGTCTTTGTGTAAATATATTTTGGAGATAACACTATGACTGAAGTACAATCATATTTGTTATTTACAAACTATAGTCATTGTGTAAAATTAGAAAAAATACGAGTATTAAATGTTAAATATTGATAAGTGTTGTGTTTTGATTTGGGTGACTTAAAACAACTTCTTATTGTTTAGTGATCTCACAGAAACGTTGTGTTCTTTACGGACTTTTGAAACTTTTTTTGGCAACTTTGGAAAATTATATCAAATTATTTCCGACTAAGACTTGTTAAGATATTTTATTATTTCAGACTAGGATCTATACCACTATTTATTATTTCAGACAAAACTATCAGGACCCGGAAGCGCCCGTATCATTTACCTATTCCTTGGTATTCAACGGAACAGAACCATTAATTAAAGACGAGATTGATGCTATGATTGCTGCAAACAGTGAAGCATTTGACTTTGGTGGTACTAAATGGTTCTTGATCGGTGAACAATGGCTTATCAATGAACTCAATTTTGATGAAATCAAGATTAATATCTCTGATTATCTCATCAATTTCATCACTACCACTCCACCTAACGAAGGTTTGTAACAGTTCGTTTAGTATAGCTATGGTGACTACTTCCCAATCTGCATTTATATGTCCTTACATTTTCCGTGTGAGCTATTTGAGACTATCAAACATCCATTACCCATTTTCGTAAAACATTTTGAGAACTGGGTGACCCTGTCATTTCTATCAAACACTTGCAGTAATTTTGGATCACAATGACTTACGTTGTCACAGCTCTGCCTGATGGATATATGAGTCATAAAAACAAGGACTACCATAGTAGTTTGATACAACTTTAATACAACGACATGGAATTAGAAAGATAATTTCCACTGACATTGCAAGGTAGCGATAAGTACAACACAGAGTTACGTCTATTGAATGACAATATTTCTCCAGCCATCTGCGCTAAATTAATCAGTAAAAAGAGCGGTTGTCATAAATTATAATATGACTGATACATCAGGTTTTATAGATTCAAGTGATCGCTTTCAAGTGTTTTCACATTTAACCCTCTCATTATGAATTGTACGATTATTAATAAGACAATGGGTGATTAAAGTATTAATCATACATGTTTGTTTTTCAGTGAATACAATCGTCAACATGACCTTCAGATTACTGAACTTCTCAATGTCGCCAGCTTTACAAAACAAAAATAGTGCCGAGTTCCAGGCTCTGGCATCCGGCTTCTGTCAATATGTAAGTTCGAATGGAATCTTGATTCAATTCACACTCCAGACATGCAAAATATAGCTGTATTCTACACTAAAACGTATTCCTAAACCACTTCAGATGATGCATAGACAACTTTCTATATATCCTCTGAATGTAGACCAAGGACATTTTGTTTGTTTAAGGATAATCCTCAATCAAAAGTTCAGCTTTATACATGAAAGTCAGTCTGAACATTGAAAACATGATTTAATAAACAAATGATTACTGTTATTGTTGGTATAAAGTGTTGTATACAGTGTACCTTTATGATATGTTTTATATTACAGTTGGACACAAGCTATAGACGAAGGTTCCCTGACTACCAAACTTGTGATGTGCAGAAATTCTTGTAAGTTGAAGAATTAAAAACTTGTTAGGTCTACGCTTAACGTCTCAGTGTGTGCTTTGCATGTCCAATTCTGTTTTACTGTCTGCTCAGCATTTATTTGCTTCACCTAATGCATTAACATTCTCAGAAACTATGAGTGATCGATTTGAACAAGAAAGTTTAAAACTGTTCATATATCTGAAGTACGTGCTACGTATTCTTCTAATTAAATATTCATACGATGTATTCTTGGAAGTTTATGACAGTCAGACATGATGTTATATCACTAGCCTATAAATAATAATGATTTCTTGTATCATATTAAGCATGATTTTAAGCTGCGTGTAGTTTAAGTCGGTGGAAATGTGACCATTTGATCAAAATTATTGACTAACATTGGTGGGAAAGTAATAATCTCGCCCATCTTTTATGACTAAAATACATAGTTACAATATTACATGTTCACGTCCATTTATTAAATCAATACAATATCCAAGAAAATAATAACATCTTGTTAACATATTTATGAAGTTCACAATATAAATAGTTAGTCAAAGTCTTGTGTAGGAGGATAATCTAGTATATATACATTATATGTTTTAATTTCAGCACTGATAATACTGATGGCACAGAACATGTTAACTTTCATCTGACGTTCAAAGGGGACCAGGATCCTAACTTACCCAAACTGCTTATAGGTATGATCGTAGAAAATGCTCACAGAGAATCCATCGACAATCGTATAGCTCTGGTTGTTGGACCGTTGTATATATTTGAAGATTCGTTACAAAATGACATCACAAACTCTATGGTCGTCACAGGAGGCGGTGGAACGACTATCTCTCCACCAGCAGGTAATATTTGATCCCTCGTTACATGCCTGTCTCCGTACATCACTCGAAAGACGTATATTATTAAATATCTGTCAAATTGTAGTAGACTTAAAACGTATATGGTCTGAGACTGCTGTCAAGACAGGAAATATATAACATCGTAGAATTGTTTTATGATAATACAAAGATACTATGAATGTGATTTAATATTGACAGGCAGTTTTTAGTTCTATTGTATTTTTGTTCTAACTTTTTTTATTATTCAAAATCCACTTTTTAAATTTATTTTTCTTTTATTCATGATCTTAATATTGCCATAATTCAGCACTAGTCTATGGTGTTGAGTTGTCTTATTATTTCTACGACATTATTTTAACGTGTCGTCAGAACATAATAAATAATGATTCGGCGAGTTTTCCGAATTACCGTATATTCCCACATAAACGCCTCTCCCTTAAATAGACACAATAAATAAACCAGACATGTAGACACTTGACAAACACTTTATTTGACGTCATGTTGTCTGGAAGAAAGGGGTCAATATCGCAAAAATTCCCGGGACGTGTCTTAGCAAAATCACACTTATGATGCCGACATTGTTGTATAGCAGATAGAATCACCTACACTCCTCTATGTAACACCCGCGTTTGTTTGGGAATATACGGTATTAACTGATGGTTTGTAACCGCTGCATTGTCTTCTATTTTGAGTCAGTAACTCTATTGTGTTTATCTGTCATTCAAATTAAAAGTCCACTACCCTCAGTAATATGAATTTTTTCCCGCCTAAATTTCCCCAAAACTGCCCGACTTTAGCCTTAAATCAGCTCAACCTTCACCAGTCAGTACAGCTCATTTTTTCAGTCTTACCAAGTTTGTTTATAATTAATAAAGTTGTTTATAACATCCCAGTGACATAGTAAGAACGGTGATGAAAAATTTAATATCAGTTTATTACGGCATTGTACTTTTAAAATGGCATGAACAGATAAATACGGTAATATGCAATATGTTCCATAGTTATATATTAGCAACCTGTTTGATCCGTGCTCTGTACGTTCTATGTATGCTTTGTGTATTTATGTATCAGTCGTTTAATTTGGTAGAATTTAATTGCTTGTTTAATGCTTATAGACATTATTGGTGTTTAGTGCAAATATCAACGTTTGTTGTCGTAAATACGAGTGCTTAGCTTGAAGATGATCGTGTGGGTGATTAGTGCATGATTATATGTATATATAATGTGAAGTCGTTACGTCATACATCATGCATATTGTATGCTGAAACATACCGATCTTTGCTGTATATATATCATATTGAAGCATATACTTGCATCGCAATCGGCCATTTTATGCGCGTTTCACCAGAAAACCATTTCATCGCATGTTTTGCATCGCAACGCTTTAAAACAGAGGTATGTATAACAGTTACATCATCACCAATATAACAGGCTATAAAACTACACACGCTACATTAAACCGACATCGCCGCTTTCTATCAAGCGCTTGCTTCATTCACGATTTTCACCCTCACACAAAGTCCTTTAAGAAATTTAAAATCTGGTATATTCTGATAGGGCAGATACAGCATTTAAATGTCATGACGTTGGGAGTGAGGGGATGTGGTCAAACACCCAATCGACATCATTGGTTCCAAATTAATTTTTATCAGTTTGTCCATGCTTCTGCTTTCAATTCGTTTAGTTACGATCTGTTAAATTAGGGATTTCTTGATTTTAGTTGTGGCCATACAAAGTACAAAATTTAATAACGGTTTAAATATCAGAGTACACGTATCTGAATTCCGATGATCAAAATATAATTCAAACTCTTAAATTGTTACTATGCTCATACAGTACTTTCGAATGAATGCAAAATTGACGCAATTAGGATGTTATAATATAATAGATGTTGAATATTTATGTATAATTCATATACATGCATATTTTTAACAGTTCAGATAATTGATAAACATTGGACAGCTCGCCTTCCCTGCGCTTAGACATTGGTTAAGCATCGTGACAAAAACTAGTCTAGATTTAGATCCATGTAGACGTATAAGAAACTAAAACAAACCGAAGTTACTAAACGCATGGTCCACTAAGTAGATAGAAACATTGTAAGAAGTATACACTATAATGGTCTCGTGTAAAAAAACTTGTATCTAAAGATGAAAGCCTAGGTTTCATCTCTTGCAGATCCTTGTAAACCCAACAAAAAGAACGTTTACTTTGCATACCCCGGAGATTCAACGAGATTCATTATATGTTCTATGGGGACTTCTTATGTTTTCAAATGTGACAGAAAACGGATATTTGACGCAGGGAGAGGCCAATGTGTAGACCCGGTGCCATAACACAATATCTGTGATTTCATTGATCACTTTTGTGATGATAATACGTTAAGTTATAACCTTTCTACTGCACAAAATGTATTTATGGAATTGCATAATTTATTGTAACCAATGGATGAAGATAAATTATACCACACACACACACACCAACATATATATGTATATATACATACGTTGTACATCTATAATTTACAAATCATGCCAAATGCATGTTATGGGGAGAATTGTGTACTTTAAATGCATGTCACGAAATCAACCAGGTCAACACAGCTGATCTTATAACCGCCACTAAACATAACACTATATCTTTAATTGATTGACTTCTAATTCAAACTAATCACAGTAAAGACATGACACTGCATGAGGAAATGGAGACTATCTGTGAAAGTGAAATAAACTAAGCACAAACGGTTATCTTACAGCAGATCCGTGCAGACCAGACAGGAACAATGAGATTTTAGCCGATCCATCGAACAAGTCTGCCTACTTTATATGCTACAAGGGTACCGGGGTACCGGGCACCTGCAGCTCGTCCAAAGTGTTCGATCCACAGAAAAGCCAGTGTGTGAACCCATAAAAGGTTGAAAGAGGAGACTTTATCTGTATCAAAGCTGTGTGAATACAACATGACTTAAATTTGATTAGGTTCAGCTTGTAGTAAAAGATGAATTAAAGTTCCCCGACTTTATAAAGTATATAAATAGCATTCTTTAAAAATTATTTGTGAGTATAATTTATCAAAATGAAGGCAATAAGACGGCGAAAGATTTATTAGTACATGTATATATTTTGTGATTTGTAAATTTATGAAAATCTTATTTGAATAAATATATGCAGATGTGTTTGTTTCAGTATTTTTTTATGTAAAAAACATCACTGCACGAATTACTGACGTCATCAACAACAATTTTCACTTTATAACATTATGTATTTAAAGGTTCTATCGTTAGACTATTTATCGTGATCGGAGCATGTATTAGATGAGAACAAAGTAACATACACGATTAATTCTTAGGATTGAACATTTTATACCTTATGAAAGTAGGTTGTCGTTTACGGAAGTTTAGAGAAGTAAATGTGAAGACAGCAAGAACGATAACTCTGGGCGGAGATTGTCTCCAGGTTTATTTAGTACTCAGTTGTCGTCTGATCAAATGGAAATTTCGATTTGTACCAAAATTGTTACATCAGGATACTAAGTCGGTTTCTAAATATACGTTATGTTACGTTACTAAACGAACTATATGTCACGTTACTAAACAGAATTATATGTCACGTTACTAAACAGAACTATATGTCACGTTACTAAATAGAGCTATATGTCACGTTACTAAACAGAATTATATGTCACGTTACTGAACAGAACTATATGTCACGTTACTAAACAGAACTATATGTCACGTTACTAAATAGAGCTATATGTCACGTTACTGAACAGAACTATATGTCACGTTACTAAACAGAATTATATGTTACGTTACTAAATAGAGCTATATGTCACGTTACTGAACAGAACTATATGTCACGTTACTAAATAGAGCTATATGTCACGTTACTGAACAGAACTATATGTCACGTTACTAAACAGAACTATATGTCACGTTACTAAATAGAGCTATATGTCACGTTACTGAACAGAACTATATGTCACGTTACTAAACAGAATTATATGTTACGTTACTAAATAGAGCTATATGTCACGTTACTGAACAGAACTATATGTCACGTTACTAAACAGAACTATATGTCACGTTACTAAATAGAGCTATATGTCACGTTACTGAACAGAACTATATGTCACGTTACTAAACAGAATTATATGTTACGTTACTAGACTGAGCTATATGTCACGTCAATATTCTGTTCACGAATATCAAACTTTCATAATTGATTTTAAACTCAGGGACGGTGTTAGCGTAGAAACAAAGAGTTTAATTTGGATAATAACATTCAAAAGTACACTGCTTATACAAATATGGGGCCAAATAAATTTTAAAAACTCAACTTTGAAAAATAATAATACTAGCAAAATTATCTCAAACTAGAACAACGCACATAATGCAAACGTTCTATCGATTGTTCCCTTCATTCACGTTCAATTATTACGAACGTTGATCTAAAATAGAAGTGCAAAGTGCAGAGTAAATTGGTAAACATCGATTATAAAAAGTAAATGTGATCATACATTACGTGGCGAACACAGGAAACCGCTTCTTCTGATAGTTGCTAACGTTCAGTGCACTAAGCTATCAAAATTTGTTTGTGTTGTGACGTACTTGTCTGGGTAATTTTAGCTATGTTTACTATCAAATATTTTAAACAAACATTCTGATTGATTTAAATCAAGATAATGATTGTTTGTATTTATGTTTTTGTTTAATTAATATTGTTGAGAATCGTTTGATCTGTTATAGCAAAATGTGATAATGGTATGTGTTTGTTAAATAATGGAATCTTATCCATGCTGTCTTTGTTATAATACTGGCACGTGATGATTAGTTGTGCTTGCCACGTGATATATTTGACAGGGGCGTCACACTTTTATTGGATAAACGTCACACTTATCACTAATGAAAGAACTTCAAAGACCACAGAGAAAAACAGTTCTCCCTCATGCCAAGAATTATGTGACACGTTTAACTAAGATTGAATTACCGAACAATATTGGGCGTAAATAGCCTATCAAACAGGAGTGGTATTTGTTCAATTAGAAAATAGCCAATTTAAAACACTTTATTAAATATCACATCTGATGTCTGGCCTGTAATCAAACCGATATCTCAAAAGAGCTGCTAACGTCTAACACAACTGTTGAGTACGACATGTTCATACATGTAAGTAAACAGACAGATCTTAAATAAACAGTCATCAAAGTCAGAATTAAAATAACAACAATTCAAGAAGACAACTACCATTACAACGATAGATTTACGTGATCTGTAGCACGTTAAACTCGTGCTTTGTAAATACTGCAATCAATCAGGTTTTCAACCGTGCAATAAATTGGTCGATGTTAGGTTCTCGTGAAATTCCCGATGATGTAAGGTTTGGTGATTTTGTGAACAGTTGTTTAAGTCAACTTTTGGCTTTAATTTAGGACGAATACATTAGAGCCCAGTCCCAGACTGCTGCAGGTTGTGTTTCGTTGTAAATTTGTTTCCAAATTCAGACTTACAGTCTCGGATAAATGCTATTTAAGGAAAGGAAGGCAGAACGAAGGAATGATTGAAATGATGAAAAAGAGAAGAGATATAATATTCATATTTTGTCTCATTTATTATAATAAATATATTTTTGTTAACAGCTCCCAGGATGACAGATGACGTAAGTTGTAGCAAGTCCTGTAGTGACAATAACCAGATAGTTAGATCTGGCCTTTAGATTAGAGAAATCTTTCCTGTACTGGTTTTCAGTTTTCCAATCTGTGGATGTATCTTTGAGACGTTTTCCTCTATTCTTCTCTCAGTTCCTATAATTTTCACGACGTACTAACTTACATTGTAGTTATTCACAAGTAGTTTTATATTTTTACATAAAGTCGTATGAAGATTTCTTTCATTTTTGTATTCTTTGAAAAATTCTTCAGACAGGATACGATTTCACAAAATATCTCATATAATTTAAGTATCAAATTATGCTTTCTAGAACTTATATTTTGAGCAATAACACTCAAAGCATATTGAAAAGTGACAGTTACTATACATGTACTAGATTTAAGTATTACTACATTTTTATCAAAAGTGAGTCTAATAGTAGCACTTTTAGTTTGAAATGAAACTTTTTGGGAAAGGTCCAATTTGAAATGTCTTGTTAAATCCGCATACCTTGGAGTCAAGCTCTGTGTTGAATAGGTTTTAATTAACAATCTTATCTATACACATACAGTGTTTGGGGTACATTCTGCACTTTGCCTTTTAATTTTCTTCTTCACATGTCTTACCTTCAGGTTTATTCATTCTCTTCAAAGTTTATATTCTTGACTCTTCTAAAGGACTTTTTACATTTTTTTGTCGTCGTTTTTATTTTGAAAACGTCAATCTAAACATTCGGATTGGTCTGATTATCTCTTCATCACATGTATCGCATGTATCATATGTATCACATGTCATGATAATTCTTGCTGAACATTTTATTCCGTCTCTTAGAGTTTTGGATATTTAACTGACTGACGCAAGTCGATTTAAATTGTGTTTAGACTGTACATTGTTGTAAAAGAATCCATTAGTTTCTGAATTATCCATCGGTTGTTAGAAGTGACTTATTATTATTTTACTTACATGCAGCATTTCAGCCGTAAACATCACATAACAATTTGTTTTTATAACTTCCCGGGATAAAAATGTTACAGAGCGCGTTATCAGTATGCCAAGGGTTTACAAATACATATTGTTGTCGAATACATCGCATCAATAAAAAAAATAGACAAAAAATGTTCTTTATAATTTTTGAGACCAAAAGATAACTAAACTCTGTATTTTTCGTTGACAGACGCCTACCTAGAGCAGGCGACTTCTGAGGCAACAACTTATTCCACACGTTCAGTCAAGCCGATGGCTCCATCGCCATTATCGTCATCATCATCATCATCATCATTGGACGGATCATCACTACGTCAAACAACACACCTCTCACCTCCATTTTCATCATCGGTTAAAACAACGCCAGTGACTTTAGGCCTAACGGTTACGGAATCCAATTCATTATCTACACAAAGTGTTCATTTTAACAGTTCAGACCCTTGTAAGCCTAACAAAAATAACGTCTACTTTGCTGTTGTTGGGGATTGCGCTAGTTTTCATCTGTGTTCGTTCGGTCTGACTTACACGTTTAGTTGTCCCGGGAACACCGTTTTCTTTCCAGGTAAAGATATATGTGACAATAATGACGGATCCATCGTGTGCTAGATGATTTCTTGTTTTCTGGTACTGTAATTATTTCAACATTTCGGAAAAAGTGCTGGTCATCAATAAAAAATCTTTGGTAGACTGGAACCTCGCTATTTGACTCACAGAGGTTTATTAATTTAGAACAGGGAACCAGTTTAGTCTCGATCTACCACGGAGTTATATTGTTAATATTATGATAGTGTCGGAGTTTTTCTAATATGTTTGGATGATCGACGTCTACAACACTAGTTTATGTTGTCTTGCACGAAAATGCTTGGTAATAACCACAGTGTGACTAAGTTACATGATGTTTTCGTTTGATAGAGCGGGTCCTATGTTAATGAACATTACACACATATACATTTTGTCACTTCATGTTTTGCTTTGTCATTTCCATTTTTGCACTGTCATTTTAAGTAATTTGATCTATCATTGTAACTTGTATACTATAATTGACTGTTTAATTTATATTCTGTATTTGTAAATATCACATTTTATATTTCTGATGTCTTGTCTTGTTCTTGATTAATTCACTAAGGGATGATTGTTCATGTATCATGTAGGAAGGTGATATGAGTTTGTTAATATGTACAACAGATCGGGATATTTGGATTCAAAAAGTGGATTGATGCAAATGAACCTGATGTAACAATTTGATTTTGGAACACTAGAAGGGTAGTTACATATCTACATGTCTAAATTCTGGTATTAGACAGTATAAAATTGTTGTAAACATGTGATTCATTTAAATTTTGCAACCATTGATTGTCATTGAGATCGCTTTTACCCACACTTAAAATCCGTATGTACTTCAGTACGACAGATTACGTGGCTGAACACGATATCAAATTGGTTTTAATTACCCAGAAGGTTAAGATACTGATACGCTCAGAATGTCACGTAAACATTACTTACTGTGTTTTCAAAGCAAATACTTCAACGATGAGTTGTTTCATTAAACAAGTGTAAATTCTGTGGTGAACATGTTTTATTTCAAAATATGTTTATTAATACTGGCAAGCTGTCACTAATGTTACGTAAATAGTTGTATAATTTAAATTTATTTGACAATAAATGTAGGCACGTGTTAATACAGTAAATAAAGCACCGAGAGGACACCTATATCAGAGGACACTGACAGGCTTAAGATGCTCAAAGAAATCCACTTGCCCCGAGCCCGGAACACTGAAATAAAAATTGTGGGCGCATTTCTGCTAGAGCCGAAAAGAACATCGTTTACATATTTTCACCAAAATTTCCCATTAATGCTGACAAACTTGCCATTGGACAAACTTTCTGATGAATATCATGATTGTTTTTTGTATAATAATTGAAATGCAAGAAATTGACATTGCTGTCTTTAAACCATACTCAATGACTTTCTGCAACTCAGCATTATTGTATTCTAGCAATTAAAGCCACTTGATCTGTTGCACATTTGATATCATAAGCCTGTCAGAGAACATGCAATATTGAAACACCAGTGGGAAAATGTGCTATACATATGGATAATAAAAGTTACATGTATTTCCTTAGTTTAAACAGTCAATCAACGAAATCACTTACCAGTTCCAGTTATTGATATAAGGCCACATATGGCTAATGCATTATGAATGTTGAACGGGTATTGAAACATAATCAGCAAAAGATATTAATACTACAAGTCACGTGTTTTTTTTCAAAGAGTTCGAGCCCTCTGACCAGTCCTGTGAACACTAAGAACGAATCCCTAAGTTCAGGTTGAAACAAAGGTCATGCGAACACCAGTGACCGAGAGGCATTCTACGACCTGTTCTGATGACGTCATCAGAAAATCTATTGATAACTGATGAAATGTTTTGAATTTATGCATAATTTCCGCATACAAAACTTACATATATCGTATCCATGTCAGTAAAGGTTTAGTTCTTATGCGCGTGTAAATGATATTTGAAGCAGCGCAGAACTTACTTTTGGGAGTGGTTAGTGAACAGGTTTGTCAGCAGAATGTTTTACTCTGGTTATACCTTCGTTGTAAACAGCAGTTTGATGTAAATGTTCATTTATTGGTCTCTACTTTGTTGTTTGTTTATATTGTAACAGAAAAATATCAAATTAAGCACATGTGTCTTGTGACTTTACACGAATGAAATATTTAAATGAAAAGTTTATAATTCAACAATTTGTGAAATGCAGTGAGCCGTATGCAGGATTACATCCCGGCTACGTATTTTTCAGATGGTCAGATAATATTTGCATGGTAACCACGGTGGCATTCGAAGTAGTTCCAATGTCGGCTAAACAAGTTCAGTCGATAATCGGACAATGTGTGCCGAATGACTACTTCTCACATTTAGTGTCTCTTGTAATTTCTAGTACACAATTTCTCACATTTAGTGTCTCTTATAATTTCTAGTACACAACTTCTCACATTTAGTGTCTCTTATAATTTCTAGAACACAACTTCTCACATCTAGTGTATCTTATAATTTCTAGTACACAACTTCTAACATTTAGTGTACCTTATAATTTCTAGTACACAACTTCTAACATTTAGTGTCTCTTATAATTTCTAGTATACAACTTCTAACATTTAGTGTCTCTTATAATTTCTAGAACACAACTTCTCACATCTAGTGTACCTTATAATTTCTAGTACACAACTTCTAACATTTAGTGTCTCTACTAACTTCTAGTACACAACTTCTAACATTTAGTGTCTCTACTAACTTCTAGTACACAACTTCTAACATTTAGTGTCTCTACTAACTTCTAGTACACAACTTCTCACATCTAGTGTATCTTATAATTTCTAGTATACAACTTCTAACATTTAGTGTCTCTTATAATTTCTAGTACACAACTTCTAACATTTAGTGTCTCTTATAATTTCTAGAACACAACTTCTAACATTTAGTGTCTCTTATAATTTCTAGTACACAACTTCTCACATTTAGTGTCTCTTATAATTTCTAGAACACAACTTCTAACATTTAGTGTCTCTTATAATTTCTAGAACACAACTTCTCACATCTAGTGTATCTTATAATTTCTAGTACACAACTTCTAACATTTAGTGTCTCTTATAATTTCTAATACACAACTTCTCACATTTAGTGTCTCTACTAATTTCTAGAACACAACTTCTCACATTTAGTGTCTCTTATAATTTCTAGTACACAACTTCTAACATTTAGTGTCTCTTATAATTTCTAGAACACAACTTCTCACATTTAATGTCTCTACTAATTTCTAGTACACAACTTCTCACATTTAGTGTCTCTTATAATTTCTAGTACACAACTTCTAACATTTAGTGTCTCTTATAATTTCTATTACACAACTTCTCACATTTAGTGTCTCTACTAATTTCTAGAACACAACTTCTCACATTTAGTGTCTCTTATAATTTCTAGTACACAACTTCTAACATTTAGTGTCTCTTATAATTTCTAGTACACAACTTCTCACATTTAGTGTCCCTTATAATTTCTAGTACACAACTTCTAACATTTAGTGTACCTTATAATTTCTAGCGCACAATTTCTCACATTTAGTGTCTCTTATAATTTCTAGTACACAACTTCTCACATTTAGTGTCTCTACTAACTTCTAGTACACAACCTCTTACATTTTAGTGTCTTTGGTAATTTTGTCGTGACTTTTGTCTAATCTAATGTTAATTTCTTCTGACAACACGTACATTAAAGAAATGATCATGTAACATCATAAATATTAGGGTGATACATTGTTTTTGTGACACTACTCATTCTCAATTCCTAAAATAAACAACAGTAAAGCAATCTATGCCATTTCTTACAATATCCATCGTTAACTTGACAAAACTATTACAATAAATACCTCTTTAATTTTTTGTACTAAAATTCACAGTTCATGAGTGTTTTATGTAAGGACAGATAAGTTCAGTTAGATGAACGAGTGCACGCGAAGCTTGTGGTTTCCAAAGTCGACTATGAATTATTTAATTAATATCTTCATCATCATGTTAATCATCACAACTGATTCACATAAGGATATTGACAACTAGACGCGGAAGAACGCAAAAATGTAATAAGCCGGAACGCTGGTAAGGTCAAATGATCGCAGTATATTACTAATATTAGTTGAGAAGTAGCCATCAATGTAGTGAACACTGGCTATTTCGATAATTACTTAATTAATATAGATATTAATGTCCACAGATAATACATAAATATCAATCTACTTTTCACTTATGTAAGAATGTGTTGTGTTGACAGACGAATCTTGAAGCATACGGTCAGGTCTTGGAGTAGTTTTGTATTGGAGTGACACTTTATCAAATCCCGATCAGTTCTATACACTTCTGGTACAAGCAGTCAGAAGTACGGTGTCTTGGAGGAACAATAGCATTACTAGCTTGAAATTCAAAACAGAATTTCTTGTTGAGAAATCAACTGTTGTATACCACAGAAATCAAACTGACTTCTCTGACAGACTATGAGTATTCAGTAAATTTTCCTCATCTTCAATTGTTTACGAGTAAAAATACTCAAAGTACATGTTTAGTGAGGTAAAAAGATCATGCTGACGTTCGTTTATTTTGTTCTCAGTATATTTAGCATGGCTTGTCACAGAAGACGAACAATTAATAAATGTACAACTCCAAAGGACCATAAATCATATGGTGTCAACTGATTACACGTTTTTATTAAAGGAAAAACAAACGTTAACGGACTTGCCCTCAAGCGAATATCGTCGGTGTAGAACGCTGAACAAGGTAATACAGTGACGTACGTTGTCCGCGTGTAGATGGTTAACTTTACAGATTGTGTTCAATGTAGTTTGATTTCTGACATGAGTTCAAAGAAAATGAAATAAAATTAATGTTCTTTATAGGTTGCAATTCGTGCATTCCAACCAGAATATTTCGACAAAACCAATCTTTGATCATTCATAACATATTTCCGAAAAGTTCAGAAACAATCGGAAAATATCGGCTTCCATTTTTTCTATGTCCGCCCCTGAAACACTGAAAGCTTCATTGGACGCAGAAGACGATCTGTTGAGCATCTAATCGGAAATAGTTCGTCAGTGCGTGTTTTGGTGTAGCTTGAAGCACTGTATAATATTTGGTAACGTAAGTTATGCAAATGAGATCATCTTGCATTGCCGACAGACATACAGGATCGTAACATTGTTTATCACAGTTATAACTGTATATTTAGTGAATACATAAGATTCGGCTGGTCCAGTGTGTGTTTGACTAGCTAATGCTTTGTATTTGTACGCAAGCTGTAATTATGATATAATAGTCGTCATTTTATAGTTATATATTTAAAATAGTGTTTCTTCTTCGATTTCATCGCAAGGACAAGAGATGTCTTATAAATCAACGGGAAGGTTCGCTCGCATGTCATTTACTGGCAAGTAAATTTTAATATTTAGATATTTCTTTTTCTCAACGGTCAAGTAAATGTCTGTACTGTTTATAAAACTGTGATTATTTTATGCTGTGATTATTTTATGCTGTAATGAAACGAAAAGAGAAAATAAGTTTTTGCAAAAGGATACTTTTTAATTTTGTCCAGTTTTCTAAACTTAGTGAAGCAAGATCAATGGCCTACTGCAAGTTTAAAATTATTTGATTATTTATGGCTAAATATTGTTCACAAAATGAAACCTAAAAGAGAAAATAATTATTGAACCGTACGAATGAACTGACTTCTATTTTATTGGCTCCATCTTTCTTTCTAATTGTTAATAACCGAGATAAAGCACAACTTTGGATGAAAAAAACACAAGTTATGAAAATTGAGTTATGACCTGCTTTATGCGTCATTCATATATCACCACAGACGGGACGTTTTAGGTAACTTAATTCATTGAGTATAATGTATCATGCTGTTGTCAGTCATTATCTGAAAAAATATTCCATGATTTATACACAAAACCATGACACAACATTGACAGATTTTTGACGTCATGAAGTGGCTCGTTATAAACAAATCCCCCCAAAGATATATATGTTAAAACACGCTTTGAATAATAAGTATTCCGTTTTACATGAAAAGAATAAAAACAATCGAACTACCAAATTTAAATGATTTTTTTAAAAGTTTCCGTTCATGTCATTCTGAAATGAAATTACGACTGTCTAGAATACACACGTGTGTTTTAATTGTGTTTTAACGCATGCTGAACTTGTTCGTTGAATTCAAGGCGTTGTTACATGATGAAAAACGTATTCAAGACAAGAATGCGTCATTTTTCTATTTCTATTACATACAACATGCGAAATTTGAAGCAGAACAAAGCCAATGATCTATCTCTATGTTTATGACTTGAAGTTAGCATTATGTCTGAAATCAACACGAGTTACTGTCTTTAGCCTCGTTCTGATATAAATCATACCCACTATATGAAATATCGATTTTTCGGAATTCTGCTTATTTTTGCGTTTTCAAGTATTATGGGTAAAATATGGCAACATTTCTACCCTATGAACAGAGTACTGTTATATTGTTGTATGATCACACCTAACTATGAAACCTACCTTAGTCTATATAACCTTACTACAATATACACATCAGCAGAGATTAGAGAAATGTCATGTGTAAAAAACGACAACAAAAGAACAGTTGTTCTGTGTCTATATTTGATGATGTTTATTTCATACTGACATTTTATACACACATTTTTTGGAAAAGCATTTACAATTATACCACAAACATGTCGTCGTGATCGAGGTTAGATGTCGCTAAATGTTGTGTCATTTATGTCAGTAGGAAATCGATCATCGCTAAATTATGATACAGAAATATATTCATAATAAATGTCAAATTGATGTTAAATGCTAAAATGATTGCTGTAATGATGGCTTCTACATATTCGACACTTACAAATCATTCAAGGTCATCTATTAAAAATAATAGGATCACAAACATTATATAAATATATCTAATAGACTATGGTTACCAAAGTTAAATACTCTTATTTTCGACATTCCAAGTCACTCGAAACGAGCCTTATTCTCGACGAATCTGGACGTCTTTGTAACTGTGTTTGGTCGGCAGTGTGCATACCATATTAATTATTATCACCGAAGTTTCAGTCATGTAACTGTGTTTGGTCGGCAGTGTGCATACCATATTAATTATTATCACCGAAGTTTCAGTCATGTAACTGTGTTTGGTCGGCAGTGTGCATACCATATTAATTATTATCACCGAAGTTTCAGTCATGTAACTGTGTTTGGTCGGCAGTGTGCATACCATATTAATTATTATCACCGAAGTTTCAGTCATGTAACTGTGTTTGGTCGGCAGTGTGCATACCATATTAATTATTATCACCGAAGTTTCAGTCATGTAACTGTGTTTGGTCGGCAGTGTGCATACCATATTAATAATTATCACCGAAGTTTCAGTCATGTAACTGTGTTTGGTCGGCAGTGTGCATACCATATTAATTATTATCACCGAAGTTTCAGTCATGTAACTGTGTTTGGTCGGCAGTGTGCATACCATATTAATTATTATCACCGAAGTTTCAGTCATGTAACTGATGATAAAATGATCAGTTTGATGACTGATCACATGTACACAAGTGTCCAAACAATAGAAACACACACTTTGACGACTTAACTTGCATGCATTTATCATTATGTACAGTTCTGTCCATGATAAAATCAAGAATTAATTTTGCTGATGTCAGCATGTCTGCACACAGTTTTAGCATGAAAAGAAAATGATATGATAATAGTAATTATTTGCTGTTACTTCACTGTATTCCTGGTCTCTTGTAATCACTGGCCGCGATGTATGAAATTGATGTAATATACACGTATATGTTATTCATGTAGATGACTTTAGATATATGGTATTATAGAATTTAGATAATCCGAACAGGAGTATATTAACTCCTTTAGAAGGACACCATAAATAAACTGTCAAAGTTTTAATGGATGTCAATGTCGATACAATGAAGTTTGTCCATACTTCCATAAACCATAGAACTATTCAGATCAAGCATTGCATTTATTGCATGAAAAAAATCCTATTTATTTTCATAAAATGTGTGGAGCCCATTGTTAAGAAGCAGTTGACATGACCAGATAAACAACACGTGCCGGCCTGATGTTGATAAGCTACTGTATATAATCCGGTTAATCACGTTAATATGAAATATGTTTGGTGCAGAGTGAGATGTTTTTGTCTGTGTATATAATCCGTACAGATTATATCGATATTTTGCTGTGTTTTCACAGCCCATATGAATACATGGTTTAGTCTTCATTGACGTAATAATCAGAGACGTGGGTTGTGATGAACAGTAGATCGGCATCATGTTAACTCTATCGTAACGCATGTTATACATGTGCGCTTTAGTTTCTTGATGGATATTTCTCTAGTTAAGTTATGATCAAATACAATCTTTGTCAAGGACCTTGCTATTATTGTTGATATTCATGAGATGTTCTGTGACTTGAGGTGGACGCCAGTAGGTGACGTCTTCATTATCTATCATTTATTTTCGAACTATTAATAAATTCAGCAACATGTGTTCCATGCAATCATGTGTTTTTGCCAAAAGTCCAGTTTCAAGCATGAGCAGTTTTTTTCAGTAATTCAAATTAGACAGACCACAAAATTCCATGCAGCCCACATCTGGCGCAATAATCCAATACATGAAGACATGTATTACCAAATGAATTGATATTTGTTGATAATGAAAACATCTTCAGAGAGAGACTTAAGTCATACCTGTTCAAATGTTCTATCAGTAACTGATATGGTAATAGATAATGATGTACTATGAATACATAATGCTCTTAGTTCCAGTTAGGTAGTGCACAAAACCGGACACTTTGAAGTGTAAAAGAATATTTTGTAGTTTCTGCTATATAAATACATTAGAATTTGAAGTGTAAATAATTATTTGCGTTTATGTAGCATTTCAAGTCAATAAAATGAGATCGATATTCAACTCCTCATTTATCTCTTATATCGTAGATAAACTGTAACTTAAAGTGACGTTTGTTTCGGTTTGCAATCTGAACGCACTCAGATTAGGCTCAGATGTTTGCCATTGACCAGGATATTCAAACCTAATTCAAGAGTTAGTCTTTCATGTCGTCTGATTTTTTATATTTTTGCTCGTTTTCACATACCACCTTAAGACGGATGACCTATAAACCAACATAAAGTTTACGACATGACTACCAACACACGATACGAGTTAATTAGTGATAAAGATATTAGTTTATCAGACCATGCAAACATAAATGCTACAGTATGCATACCAGTTTATCAGCGCATATTAAGATTTAATCATGTTTATAACATACCCGGATTTATTTCTCTTGAATGCATGTATTTAGTTGTAATGATTTCTTCGAAAAACAAAATAATTACGTTCAGTAGAGACACATTATTAGTGCATACGTCAAACAGGAAGTTGTGTACATTCCTCTGATTGGATGATAAATATCCAGAGGGCATGACACGTCATCCAGTTTAAATTGAAATAGATGTATATAGATGTCACGGACAAATTTGCTCGGGTAGATTTACATGAGATTAAACATAACGCTGATCTGTCAAAACATCCGTACTTGGAAAAGTCTTAAGTTTATGAAAATGGTTGAGATTTTTAGAAGAAAATGAGTTTGAAAAGTGCGTGCTGTGGGTGTACGATTATGTAATGTTATTGATAAAGATTAATTTTGGTTTGGAAATAAAAACTTGATAATTCTAAAACTACATCGCTTTTATTTTTACTGTAAGCATATTTAACACAGAGACACTTTTCATGTGGTTCTGTCTGAGTTATATTTCATCTTTCGTTACTAATCTGAAAAGTGTTATTGATTCAATTTTTTTCTCCACGAGCACATTTTAATATTATATATAGTCAAACCTTTGCACTATTGCCAGTCAGTGGTGTGAGGAAAAATGTCCGTATTTTATTTTGAGCTTCATATTGTATATAACAAATGTGTAAGTGATCGTCGTTCCTTTGTGACCCTGTTCAAAGATGTCCGTAAACTTTGTGTGACAGAAGTCATACAAGTTATTATTGTATATGTATAAAGCTTCAGTGATTGTTTTATTGTTTAAAAATACTGATCCTCCTCCCTCTCTCGTTTTCTTCTAATATTTAACTCGACAGTTTTATGGATTTTCAAAACCCTTTACATTTCGTATTTGTGTGTATGTATGTCATTTGTGTAAAAAAATGTCATTTTTACGACGATTTCATTCTTTTTAGCAAAAATACGGAAATGATGGATTGCGTATAAATAAAATAAATACCATACACTTGTTTTGAAGAATGCACCATTACAATTAACCCTAGGTTTTTGTTCGTTTGTTTTAATAGCAATGCTTTAAATTAAAACTAATTACATGTCATATTTTATTGTTACAGTAGTCATATTTTACGTCAAATTACGTTTTTCATCTCAGTTGCCTTCTCTGTTGTTTCTTACAATTTCTCTCCTCACTTTACGTTCTTTCATAAACATCTTAGCCTCGGTGTGAGATCATTCTAGAGGAAGATGGTAAAAATTGTGATCATGTCGAGGCAGTCGTGTGTTCAAGTGTCTGTCTGTGTTCCTGTTTGTCCTACAGTATATTAATGATTCTCGCAGCTTTATTTGTCAGACATCAATCATCTGTGACAATTATCTGTGATACAAAAGATGTCAGCTCATTATATCAAAGTAATAGAATAGATAAAAATTAGGTTATTGTATAGTACAAGTCAGCTATTGTACAAGTTTTGTAGACTTAAAATATTGTTACAAAGAGTACACTTGTAAGCTGGTTCCAGTTCCTTAAGGACTTTGTATCCCTTTGAAGCGGTACTTGAGTACTTGAGTAAACTTGATATTAAAGTAAACATATCGTTGTCCATTTTACTTAAAAGAAATTCCAGACCGTGAAAGTATTACTGGGGCTTTCAGTTCTTTGGTTTTGTGATTGGTAAGCATGTGCGGGCCACAAAGATGGTGCAATCCATGTTTGCTATCTTGATGATTCGACTGCAAATTTAGTCAACTTGCTATTGCTTCTAGAATTCCGTAGGGAACTATTATACTAGTTAGACCCATTTCATCTACGTGTTGACTGGAATATTTTCCAGATTGATTGTCGGAAACAAAAGACAAACTATGTAACAAAACAAAATTTATGAGTTTCTATCAGCATAATTAAATTGCCTGATGCCTTATCTGAGTTAAGAGCTAATGTCACAGTTATTGAGTATCACGAGGTACGGTTGTACTGTTTCTCGTTCAACAGACGAATTAGTATTAAAGTCTTACTCAAGCGCGTGAATACAAAATGATCACAATAGACATAAGTTGACTTATACAATTATTGTGGACCGCGGCCGTGGTCCAGTGGTTAGTGCGCCGAACTTGTAACCCAGAGGTCCGGGTTCGAATTCCGGTCGCGGCAGGTCATAACTTCTATTAAAATTTGACAAAAATGTCGATTTTCCTCCATATGTGGAGAAGTTGCCGGCTCCTTGTGGAATGGTAAGTTAGTACTGATTAGTATACAGTCCAGGAAAACTGGTTAGGTGAACCGATCGCCGTATATAACTGAAGAATTGTTGAAAAACGGGGTTAAACCTCAGTGACAATAAGTCACATAAAACAAACAAACAATGATTGTGTTTCTCGTCCTGTATCAATCAGTGGTGTGTTTGAAGGTGTTCAGCTAGCGGCAGTCAAGTATTATACTCTGTATGGATTAAACTAATTCATTTCCTTTAAATTTTGCTGATTTGAAATTAATTTAACTGCATGTTGTTAATAAAAGAGCGCATTTTATATCGTATCCTAACTTGCTGTTTGTGTATTTCGCGTTTATTCTTCTTAATCAGTGAAATATATTTAAGAGCAAATCGTTAATGTTTACATGGAAACAAAACAATAAATAAACGATTACTGCTTAATTTATGTTTAGAATAATTACAAGACTTTTTTGCTCATTGTTGTTCTAAACTTGAATGACTCACATTTAATGATAAGTATGTAATTGTTTTGAAATCGTCATACGCTAAAATGAAATACTTAGCCATTGTATCACTGACTTCCGCCGTCAGTGGGTGCGTTTGTTAAAAAAAGTTCGTGGAAATTATCGGTTAGTGATCTTTTATAAGCATAACGTTTGGAACAATCTTGTAATAATACTGTCATGTTATTTTCATGCTTTTCCATGCATCTCTTATGATAAAGACCGAGGAATTCATATTGCGGTTGTATGTCGTGAGAATATTTCGAGTCATGTGCTCGAAGTTATTAAGACTCTCCATTTTTCCTAAATACTTGTTTCAAAAATAATTACCCTATTGTCATGTCAACTCTTTAACTCAGTGGGAGGAAAAAAAGAAGTAAATACAGTTGACCCTCGTTCGAACAAAGTTTCCGGGATCGTTGAAATACTCTGTGTTAACGAAAATTCGACTTAAACGTCGGTATTTCAATTTTGCATTATTTCCGGAAAATTCTTGAAAATTGATGCATATTTCTAGAGAATAATATTTCTGTGCATGAATCAACGAAAGATGACAATACATGTAGGAGTAGTGGTATATTGCATTCATTTGCGCATGTATTAAACTTTCCATTGCAAAGTGGGTTTACAATAGCTAAATTTTAAGCTTCGGTAACGTAGGTAATACATTGTTATGGGGTGTTAGAAGTGCTGATGTTTATACATAAATATGGCATGTTTTACGAACGTTTCGTTTCACCTAATTATGCATTAATTTACCAAGCCATTCGCGAACACACATTGTACAAATGATCGATAATTAAAATTTCTGAAAAAATTCTACTAAGCGATGTATGAAAAGCATCCGTCAGAATAAAATATGAAATAGAAAATACGAAACAATACATTTATTGAGCGGACTCGTTAATCCGGATTTAGAAAGAAACACCTCGGGACGAAAATTAGTCCTTACCGACAGAACTTCGTATTGACAAAGAAAGCATGAATCGAGACAGACGGAAAACTCCGAGGTAACGAAAAAAATCGAGTTAAGCGAGTTCGTGCTAACAAGAATCGACTGTACCAAGTTTCTATTTACATCCTTCAAATTTATACGGTCAGTAGGTCAGCAGAGTTACTTTTTTCATATACATGTATATATTTTTTAGGTTCAAATGAAAATACCGCAAGACCGTGATCGAAAAGAAATCTAGGTCGGCAGTAAAAAGTAGGGTCGGACGGGCTAGTGGAAGCTAGGAACATTGTTTAAGAAGGGTCGCTCTAAAGAGATGTCATGCCGTCATCACCGACATATCGTCCAAAGTGAACCATAAATGTAGCTTATTCTTAAAAACTAAAAAGAATATCGTCTGGTTTTACCGATAGTACGATAATACTATCATACGTCAGTCGATATACTTATTGCTCCTTTGTTCATTCCTCATAAAAATCAATATCCGGAAGTATTTATCAACAGTACATTTGTATTATGAAATGTTTTGTATTTGGTATTTCAATATACTATGATTAATTATTCCACGAAGTACTTCATTGGTAATGTCGAAACCTAGCGCCGATATCTTCAAACGTCTTAAATAATCTAATTTAGATCGTTCATCCGTAAATATTTGTTGACAATGACTTATATGATTTGTTTTCTGGTATTCCCCCATATTTACCTTTGATACATTCTTATAATGTGTCATCAATAGTACGCTTTACTTCAAGTAGGTTGATGAAATAGTTATTCATACATACCAACGTCATCATTACGCCGTTAACGATGATTTCATTCACTATTGAACAATATTCACTTTGCCTTGGGATGTTTGTACTCAATTATTTTAATTCGTTGTGTTTTGTTCTCTTAAAACGTATGCGTTAAACGATCATCATTGAACCAATCAGGATGTCCGTAATATTCACAACGTCATACATGTTATAGCTGCGAGTTTTTACACCATAATATTTGAACATAACGACATACACATTTATATTTATCATCTCATTTAACTCCTTGGCCTACTGTTAATTATTTATATTAACTAAGCTTGTTTGGTACAACAACGACAATAGATTACAACCATTTGAATGTTACACTAAATTGCACTGTTCATTGCTTCATTTCTACTTATACATACATGTATATAATCATTGTTTCATCTCTACTTATACATACATGTATACAATCATTGCTTCATCTCTACTTATACATACATGTATACAATCAGGCGTCAAATCACAGACATTTTAAACCCTGGGCAGACATGTTGGTTAGTACAGGTACGTTATTTTGATATTTATAAAAATGAGTTTAGTTCAGAAAAAGTGGTGTGATCATAAACTCGTAGAATCTCGCCTTTAAGACAACTTTTGATAGGTGGAATAACTGAGGTTTAAAAGCCTGCATTGGTCAACTTTTAACACCCACTAATCAAAATTTTCACGTGGCAATTGCAGTAGAATGATATACTAGTACCTTATTTAGTGAGTAGATTCGCGCGGGATCAGTTCAGTTCTCTGATGTTTGATTATATTTTTTTAATTTCACAATCAGGTATGAATTATCATGTTAATTTTTGATGTCATGAATGTTAACAAAAATTCAAATTTCTGTATATTGACATACGGAAAGTATAGTTTGTACATGATAATAATGATATATACGACCACACCAGTGTTTGCATTGTGTTCAATCAACCGCTATAACATAACATGATTTTGATGTCACATATCGTGTGGCTTTTTTCAACTACACTCCTTAGAAAATATCTTCCGCATTCAGTTTTAAATAACTTGAACGCATTTATTTTGTTTCGATTTTACTCATTCATACTTGACGTTGAAGCGAGCAGATCTAACAGTGTAACATCTACAGCGGAATTTATATACGGGTGTCAGTGTCAAGATATTAACCATTTCTTCGTATTCAAAGTCACGAGTTAAATGATCTTATAATCCATTTATCCTTGTACATTGGAAATGCACCTATTAATTGTGAAATTTATTTCTAACATTATAGCAGACATGGACAGAGGTTGAATTTCAGACCTTATAGTACAAACAGGATTTTCTGTAATCTCACCCGGTTGGAGTGTCTGAACAAATGTTTAATCTGATGCATTATAACAGCGGTGTCCCGCACTTAGGTTTGATTGAAAACATGTATTTTTTTGTTCAAATATAAACCACTTTAAGGATCATTACTTTCTTAATTATCATACGTTAGAGTTCTGGTGTATATGTGAAACTTGTAAATTTATGATTTGATATTTTGCCTGCACTGAAAAAACCTAACACATATGTACTCCAGACGACACTGTACTTCTCAAAATCATCCCAAACAGAGACTATGACTAATTTACTTAGTGACTTTCAGTAGATGACGTTTGTTATTGAATTTTAGGCACGTCCTCCGCGTGTTGTACGTGCTATTTTTTACCTCTTCACTTCATAATTAGATATTTTATGTTGTAATTGACCTGCACGCCTACGTAAAGTATCGTTTACTTCATTTACCTGACAGATCAGAATTCAATATGTAAATATTACGACATAATGAATATGTCTGATACAAGTATCATTGTCACTTTATCAGATAAAAATAATATCACCACACTTGACACTTTATTAAGAGCTGAATATCTGTTAATTAACGTAGTACATTCAAGTTGACCTTTCAGTTACTGTAGGAAGACTGTAGTATGTGTGATGATCCTTTCTGCTGAAAGGTTTCTGTAGTGTAACTTCATACAAGTACGTGTCTTCACGTCGTTAAAGCTGGAATCCAGTAGGTTATAAAGGCGGTCAGTTTGAAGTAATAAGAGATGTCGAGTGAAGTGTTTAATATGAAACTTGTCTGTTTTACTTTGGTTCAAAATACACACAAACTTGTAAATATTCGCTAACTGTGGAAGAGAATGAATATAGCCATTTATGAACAGGGTATTAGTCGAGTTTTGTTTTATCATATCCATAAATATAAACTTTAACGTGGACGTTGTTTAACTTGCTGGCATTTAGTGGCTGCTGACTAAATTTAATTTTTGAGATTTTTTCCTGATTGGTTTGAAAATGGGCTGTACCTTAATAATGTCCAGACTCCCTCAAATATCAAGTATTCGGTATGTCACAGAATGCTCATACAAATTCGAGTGATTCGTCCCTGTATTAGGGTACGATCAATTCTTTGGTCATTTATATTAAAATAACAGTATTGTAAAATAATGGTACAAATAGCTAATGGTGAGGTAAAATCAATAAAGTACTGTAACAAACAGCTGATTATCTGGAGAACGCTCCTTGCTTCGTCTTCTCAGATAATTAGTTTTGTTTGATTATCTGTAAAGAGAGAAACATCTAGGTTGTTTACCGCATGTCTGGGACTTGGTGTGTTTGATCAGAAGTTTAATGTTTGTAAATTGAAGTGAATATATTCTTCAGGTAAATTATTTCTGTATTATTTTGTGCCAATACCGTACCATGTTGTTTTCAGCTTGAATGAAAACTTTGATCGTCAAGTCTGAAGTTATTACGCATTAAAGTTTTGACGAGTGAAGGACCTCAACATTTTATAATTATACACAATGTTCATACACAAGGAAAATAACTTTTCCGATATGTTCATACACAAGGAAAATAACTTTCCGATCAGATTATGCTAAATTCAACTTAAGACAAATATGTACACACATAGAAGTATTTCATCAGGATATAATATTTACACATGGTCTTAACAAATATGGCCAGCATACCTACCATGTAAGGCACAATCTTTGCACAATGGATTATTTGTTTAAACATTGAATCGTCTAAACTGTTTGATAAATGATTATAATGGTTGAACGTCAGTGTGACAGTGTATTATTTTTACTTATCGGTAAAATGTAAATATATAAGACAGGATTTTATAAATATACTACCGATTGTTGATTTGACGTTGGTCAGTTTTTATAACAAGAAGTATTTCAGGATAAACCAATTAGTAGACGACTGAGATAAATAGAAATAATCCTATAGAATACTACTGGGGACTTTTACATTAAGATTGAATTATCTACAAACATAATCAATCTACGCGTTCTGGTCGAATTGTTACCCAGGTTTCGCGATTACGTGTAGTAAAATAAAAACTTGAATTTGAATGAGTGGTAAAAGAAACATATGTTTATCGCATTGGCTCATTTAACTGATTTAGCCACTAATTAAAATCTGATAGATTCCGGAACTTTAATATCTATTTTTAGCACACTTACCAGTTTCCTCTGCGCATGCTCATATTGTTTCACAATTTAATAAAGCCAGTTGAGTCGTCGGATATATTTCATTAAGCGGTCGTTTTAATATATTTCAGGATATATTTTAGTATTTATGAATATTTGCAATGAAAGGGAATAAAAATAAATATCTTGTCTATAATGGAGGTAAGGGGTTCAACTAATTACCTATATTTCTGGTTTTGTCATTAATTGCATGTATTTTCATTAAATTGATAAGTCAATGAAACAGGAATCATAATGACTAGAAAACATGATTGTCTGTTTATTTCTGAGATTAATTAAGTATAATTACGTAACAAAGAAAACAACTACTAATGAAAATGAACATAAATTACATTCTGGAACATTCCAATATGTTGTAAAACACCATGTAACAAATTTCAATATGATGAAATACATTCAACCAGACGACATCGTATTTCAATTCACACTGCCATATGAACAACATTCTAGATTTACAACCCTAAGTTGGATACTTCAATGTGAACAAAAGAAACGCGACTTGGATTGTAACATGATTATAATTTTCATTTCAACGTAGTCGTTTTTCCTAATTCATCAACACACAGTAAAGATAGTTTTATGTTTGTATTGTTTATTGTTGCATTAAATCAATGGAAACAAGCTTCTATAGTTGTGGTTTTATTGTTTTAACGTCTGACGTCACATTACTCTCACATGCATGATATATAAAACGCTCACTAAAACGTATGTGTTCAACTTGACAGACGAGTCAAGTATCAATTATACCGTGATAAATCTGCTCTCTATATATACATAGGTATCATGACAGATTAATTCACAATTTTAAATTTTAGTTGAATGAATAGGATAGATAATTATTCATTAAAACGCAAACTAAGCTTCTAATTTCTTAACAGGCATGTTTCAATGAAGTTATTACGGTTTGCCGGAGTCAGTAATTTTATAACCCTTTATTATCATTTTGTTAAAATCTGACATGTGTTCAATAGCTTCTGGTTAAATAAAATGGTACCATTAAACACATAAATAGAATTGTATTTAAAGGCGTAATTTTTAGAAAACAATTTAACGGTAACTATGTGAGTTTTGGGAAACGCCTCATGATTTAAAGGAACAACTGAATAAACTAAATGAAACTACAACTCGTTGTTTAAAACACTGTAGTTTACTTCATGTACAATTTCAGACATTGCAATGAGGGATCATAAACAACCAGTTGGTATACTCGGAACAGGAGATTTCGCACGAGCCCTTGCCAAACGACTTTATTTCTCCGGATATGACGTCATTATTGGCAGCAGACGACCGGAAACGAAATCTATGTCAGCCATTGATGAGTGTCTGTGTAACGTTGCATTAGTTTCAACAGAAGAATGCATAAAATCTGTTTCGATCATTTTTCTTGCTATACACGCAGAAAACTTCAAAGATCTTTTGGAAGAACACGCCGACAAACTTGAAGGTAAAATAGTTGTTGACGTTTCAAACCGAGACAGACCGAGTGAGTTACATTCTCATGCGGAATACCTCCAAAGACTCCTACCCACCGCAACCGTTGTAAAGGCGTTTAATGTCATTTCCGCTTATGCCATGGAGAATGATTACAATACAAGTAGCAAACAAGTCTTCATATCAAGTAATGATGAAAATGCAAGGCGCACCATTGCAAACCTAGCCAGAAATATGAACTTTACCCCCATAGATTACGGTGGTCTTTTTGCAGCTCGTAAAATTGAAAAACATCCTCTCCGCCTGTTTCCAGAATGGAGAGGCCCGTGTGGATTTTCCGTTGCAGTATTTAACGTTTGGTTGTTATATCTTATATACATATATTACATTGAAAAAACTGTTTATCAATGGGAACAAATATTTGTTAAAGTTATGAACAAAGCAGTCTGCATGACTGGAATAACAGTGCTTTCAGTAACATATTTAGCGAGCAGTTTTGCAGCCATTTTACAAGTTTACTACGGAACAAAACATATCCGGTTTTCGCGTTGGTTGGACAAATGGTTGAAAACACGAAAACAGCTAGGTCTTGTGTCTTTTACTTTAATCACTATGCACGTAATCATGTCAATTTTGATCATGTCGCCGACATACTTACGTTCCTGGTACCATTCCACGTCAATTACTGTACCAAACAATTTATCTCAACCTTTTGAATTCCAACAAATAACGTGGATGACGTGGAAGGGCGAGGCTGCCTGTCTGACCGGTTTACTCTCCTTCATAATTCTGTGTTTCATTTGTGCTACAACATTTCCTTCTATCACGGACACACTAAACTGGAGGGAATGGCGCTTTGTACAGTCGAAACTAGGTCACGTGGCGCTACTTTTAGCCATTGTTCATGTCCTTGTCATGGGGATTCCCGGTTGGGCTAAAAACCCAGCAAAAATCTACAAATCCATTACATTTCTGTCATCCATTTTGCCGTGGATCACAATTCTGCTGAAATTCTTTTTCTCAATACCTTGTACGGATAGATATATCAGGAAAATACGTAAAGGTTGGGACAGAACAGAAGAAAAATGCAAAGCAAAATGTATCAAGCCAAAAAGAGAAGGTTATGTCGTCATGAATGTTGATGACGTCAGCATGGCATGTCCGTGTCCGGATATGAATGGTGTTCAGATGATTACAATAGAAGAAGAGACCAGCTGTGGTTGTACGGAGGTGGAAGTTGTATGAAACATTATAAAACGTTGGTTTAAACACGCACCATGCTTTGTTGAAGGACATTGACTTTAAAACAAAATATTCATACTTAACTGGTTTGCACTTACATTAAACAAGTGTTGATTTTATTGTGCATTAACTGAAATGATTTATGTTTAATAACATATCAAAGTGTAACATTTTTATCAAGGTTTCAATGTTTGGAAACTGATTAACGAAACACTGTATATATGTGCATATACACATGAATGCATTTAATTTATTGTATTATAATTTGTGTGAAAGAAATGAGAAATACACTGATGTTTTGTATTGTTTAATTATTGGGTACATGTATTCTCATTCTGGGGAAACGAAAAATTCTTTCACATGTTCTTAATTCTTAACACGCAAATATGTCCTTGTTGCCTTCAATTGGAAGAATCAAATTTGTGCGTTATGTTTTAAAATGGTGTATACTTTATGATAATACACCAAACAAAAGGGAGGACCTCATAGCTTTCATCAGATTAGCTCGGTGGTTTAAGAACACTCCATGCGTTTAGTGTTAGTGACATACCTGTCTATATACGTGTTAACCCATTGGTATTTCTCCGGATTTACGCTTTTTCAACAAACTAGCCAGTGTTCCAGGGTTTTGTTCCAGCACTTACCTTGTTCTCCGCAAGTAACTGCCAACTTCTCCTCACAAATCTCTCGAGTAAGCGATGGAGAGCGAATTGCCTTTGACAAAGTGAACAAATTGCAGCATTGTGGTGCATCCGGGATTCGAAACTCACGAACCTGGGGTCCAAAGTCCTAACGCTCTCTTATTGAGATGAAGGAGTAGACAAACTCATTTCTTATTGTGTGATGTACTAGGATTTGAAACAGACTTGGAGGAGTTTCTATGTGTTACTTTATTGCGCAAAGTTGAAACAAAATACATTTGTCTGTATAGACAGTTGATTGTAAAATCAGTAAAGCCGCTGGGCAAATACATCAAATCAATGTAAAATTAAATTATGGGATTGTAAAGTATTAATTTGAATAACTGAATGTGAAATGAGGTCCTCTTACATACTTTTATACTTAAACGTTGTTGCAAGCATTGTCCATAGTGATATTGTGAAACAAACAGCCATAAGTGATATTAATCATGACAGCTAAGTCATGCCTTTATCAAGATACGTATGCTCTAACTATTGAATAAAATTATCGTAAATTCCCGTCAAATTCTACGGAGCCCCTAAAGTGACATTCTACACTTATATTATATAAAAACGAAATACTAATTCGTAATTGCGAAATAAAAAAAAGAATGATACAAGACAAAATATAAATGTTGAATGTCACTTCAGGGGCTCCATTAAATTCCGTAAATAGTCGTACCTCAGTTAATCACGTCATATCATTTACATTGTTTATGCGGTGATACTAGTTTATAAATAAAATATATTCAATCTATTACGCTGTCATAACCGTAACATGGATAATCAGCTGTAAGACGATATCTATTGTTTGATCATCCATGTAACAGTAGGCATTAACTTGTAGAAATGTCGTTCACTCGAGTTTTCATTAGGTTGGTTGTAAGAAATCTCGATTATGTCCTAATTATAAATCGTCATAAAGCTCCATACTTTAACTGATTGTCGGGATTCTTTTCGTTTATTTCCGCCTGTTTTCAGAATTTCTCATAGAACATCTCGATAAATCAAATAACAGCGATCTTTGATTTAGTGACCACCTCAATATTATGGACATCTTAATATAATGACCTCTTATTTTCTGGCCGGTTTTTAATATTTTCTCTATATTTTAATTTGATAACGAGACCATCTCAATATCATGACGTGTTTAATGGTTACAAAAGTGTCCTTCATATCGAGGTTGTACTGTAATGATGAATCTGCTTGATTTTTCTATAAGCCTTGAAACACATTAATTTTCACCTACTTCACACATTAGAAAGTACGTGTGTATGTTGATAAATATATGGAACGATAAATCTTACAAGGAAATACATCTATGTACAACGAAGTAATGAATTTTATTCAGATTTAGGTCAAGGTTACAAAGCAGGTATATTTTAATATAACTATCATACGACACCTCTAGTATGCAGACGTTGTACAATTGTTATAACTTGTGTACGAAGGACATCTGATGGAAAACTCATGAGTGTCCTTTGTGGACAGATATCCTTCGCTTGCAGGTGTTATGAAGCAGAGTATAAAATATAAAGTTCTCACGGAAGAATGATAGTTTTGACTGCTTCCTGCCATGCTAATCAGTACCTTACAAAATAAGCATACTTGTGTTGACACATTCTCACTGGGATAAATACAAAACATAAATTCATCTTTTAATTCACAGAATGCGCACGTTTTACAAAGAAAGTCTCGGAAATTCTGTGTTTGTTGCGTGGGTTTCTTGTTACATTAAAAAGCATGACAAATTCAGCCCTATTTCTTAGCCAGACACATGAACACCAATAACGAGAGGTATCCTAAAATGAACTATCCGAAATTGGAACACTTTCGTGTGTTTTCATTTTAAAATTCATTCCTTTGATACATCAATTTTATAAAACAAGTCACTTGACATAATGTTCATCAATCATAGAAAACTGAAAATCGTGAGTATTGATCACGATCTTACTCTACGCTAGAAATTCCATAAATTGGTCATGATAATGGATGCTACCCTGATTTAAGTACAAAATGTTCGTACTTGAAGCATTTTTACACGAATCAAATGCTGCATAGAAAGTCATAGACATGAATTCTTTAAAATTGAAAAATAGTAAGATTAGATATTATTAGCAGGCCTAATGACATTGTCTATGGGCATCTTTGATTTTCGCACCCTTCTACGACAATTATCAACTGAGCAGGTCAAGCATTCACATCCCGTCACTTTCTAATGGCAACTTTATAATCAAAATTCACTTCAATATACAATCAGTTAAATCTGGGATGCCAAATTTACAAAAGACATGATCGCATGAATCTATTCGGAGCTTGTTGTAACACATGTCCGTAGTACATGGCCAAAATACCGATTCGAGGAACGTTTTTGGCGTCCATTGTCCGCCGTCGGCAAGTGTCCGCTGTATAAGGTCAGTTAAAAAGTTTTTCGTCGGGGGCAATTACAGTGTCTATTGTAGACAGGTGTCCGTTGTACACGAGTGTCCATAAGCACAGGTTAGACTGTACAGCTAAGATCATCTTTGATTACAGCATATATCTTAAGTGCAACTATTTGTCTGTATATATATGAGCGGTACAGTAAGTACACGCAAGACCCAAAACCTTCCAACTTCTATACGTTATTCAACTTACTATCAATAAAACGGATGTCGTTATTTCGAAAGTAAAACATTAATCCGGGTCTGGTTTCTAAATAGATCAGAACCTATGTCATGTGACACAGATGCCACTCAATAGAAGAATTTGCCGACATTACCCGGAAATGGTACATGAATCGTCCAGAGGATTGTACAAACGTTTAGTGACTGTGATAAATCATGATGTGTCAGGATAAACATTTTCATTACGTTTTATGATTAATCAAGTCATGTCCTTACTGTATGCATGCTTAATGCTAATTACATTAATTTAATCTAATTATTAACACTGCTAGTCGTCTCAACAGGACATGTGGTTCGTTTTATTAAATGTCTCAGGCGAGTGTTGTTTTATTTCGCATGTGTACAGGAATGCATAATCGAACCAAAACTCAAGCAAGATGCACTTGACTATCAACTAAAACGTATTTGAATAACATAACCAGTAGTTATACACAATAATGCAAATGAATTTAATGCTTAATTAATCATACGATCAAAATCACTCAATTACAGTAAATACTGACTAGCTCCGAAGGTGATAGAATATTTTGTCTTGACATACTGATTGCCTTTGTATGCTTTTTGTTTTTTGAAGAGTGTAGATTAGTTGATTTTCTCCTAGTTTCTGTAACATTTCAGTCGGATCCGTACGTACTAGAAACTTTCATAAAGACTTATAATTACATGTGACATGTTTAAAGTTGGAATGATTGTTGAATGAAAGAGAACTTATAATTATAATTAATATCAAAGTCACCAATGTATCTGGATGACACAGTCGCCCCTGTGAACAATAAATGACACTACATACTATTATGCAATATAGAGTCCCTGGAACAACGAGGAGTCAGTGTGTAAATATGTTCCCTGTTGAGAAGTGGTAGGTGTTTAGAGGTAACCACAAACATCTAATAAAACATAGTTACATATTCAATATTTATTCAATGTATAAGTACGAAATAATTTGGAATGTTAATGAAACATGAACAACTACCATAGTGACATATTTATCACGGTGCATGACGTTTCGTCGTCTGCTCATGTCTGGATTCATGATATTTTTCAACAAATGGCAGTGAGAGCATAATGGTCGCACCAATTAACGCCTGTGTACCAATAAAATGATAAGGCACAACGTAACTACCAGAAACATCTCGTAAGTAACCTGAAAAAATATGAACAAGGTCTGATTTTTTACCATGTAAAGTTAGCATTAATCTCTTTGCACCTGCATGTCTCAAGCGTATTTGAAAATCAAAGCACTGAGGGGACTGTTGTTTGCTGGCTTTGCGGAATTGCCAGCGAATGTGAGATACAAGAAAATGGTAGTGCTGCATTCTATCCTCTTAATTTAACGCCTTTCCACATTTCAATTTATGATTCACCCACTAGCAAAATAAGCAGCATGTTTTATAGATTATACCTAGATAAGTAAAGTAAGACCTAAGTTACAAATTACATCCCGTAAGATGTTTGAACACTTTGTAAGGATAAGATACAAACCCAAACTCTATGGTTAATTTCCAAAGGTATAGAGCTAAATCACAAGAAGATACAATTTGAAAAAATCACCAGCTTTAAACAAAAGAGGATTGAAGTTTTCAGAATGCGGCAGTAATGGTTGACAACCAGTCAACAAAAATGATTGAGAAAAATTGTAAAAGTCAGTGGTTTGTGTGTAGTTGGGGCAGACACAGCCTGTAAACAATATCTTACATTGAGTTCAATGTAGCTCAAATAACAACCTGGACAAATAATGATAAAATCATTTAAACCTGTATTGGACACCATTCTGTTTGCTTTTCCAATTGAAGCCAAATTAGGATTCAATTAGAGGGAGACAACTATATTAACTTTCGTTCAAATTTTCAAAAGTTACGTACCTAGTCACTGATACACTGTCCGGCGTGTATTCACAGGTCATTCATCTATTTTATCAAGATCAGTCAACTAAGAACGAGCGAACTTACAAAATACTTCATTCAATAAAATGATTGTAAATACTACTTTTATGTCCTAGCAGTAAAACGCTTTTTTGAGATCAATATTGAAAGATAAAATTTGATAAAATATCACATTTGTTCACAGACATTTTTTACATACAGCAAGCACAGGCAGATAGATGTCAATGTGTTTGTACAGGCTGTAAAAATGCATATATTACCACGTATAAGTTCAAACTGTTAGCTCAAGTTATAAAAGATCCTTTGATTTTTTTTCGCAGAGAGGTAGTTATGCCTTCTTGTGATATGGTATAGTTATTGGAAGGAAAGCTTTGATGAATATTTACCGACAAGGAAGAAAGTTCCAGCGATTGTAAATCCATGAACCAGGGCCGTAAAACCTAAACAACTTTGAAGTCGACTTATTGACAAATAGTCTGTTATAACAACCGGATACACGGAGAAGTACAGACCTGAGACAAGTCCAAGTATCACAGCAAACACTGAAAGTAGGTGAAACATGTACAATCCTGTACGGGTCATTGGAAAAGTCTGGCGAGCGCGAAAAAGGAAATATATTAATTACCTCACAAAATCATTAGAATATATTGTAAGGTAATTACTTAGAAAAATGAAATTCTACTATGACTGTTGCGAATATGATGTCGACGGTTATTCGATTGTCAGCAGTGGTCGAACTATCTTAACACAACATATAATTCTTCTTGTAATGTTATTATTGCGCACAGACAGCCGGAGTCATTTACTGATGTATCAAATTTTAACAGTGGTCGAAGACCTCATGCTTACACCTGGGTAGAACCACTTATTGTAAGCTAGGTGGAGAACTTTCTCACATGTGAAGTTCGTCAAGCCCGGCTGGGATTCGAAGTCAACGCGGTGATGACTAGTGATTATTAGTCGACCGCGGATGCCCCAAATTCGATATGGCATTACATCATGGTATTCTAATGATTTCGTCGTGTAATAATTAATTTTGGCGCACGTCTGACTTTCAATTGCTTCCAATTGTATTATAGTTACTTGGTTTCCCGTGGAGATTTATGTAACGACAGATATTCATAACGAGCAGTAAATGTTATCAACAACAACATCCTGAAAATTGACTTCTAGTGATGTTACGTTCAGTTTGTACAGAAGTAACTATCAGCCAAAACTTAAGTAACTACAGAGATAAAACGTATTTGTCACTTTTGTAAAATTATGTTACTTATTATACATAATTGATAATATTGCAATCCGTTTGAAATATTGATTCCTTTTGATAGCATTTTTACCAATAAAGAAAAATGAAGAAATAAAATATTTACTGAACGAGTTAACCATTTTAACTTCACCGGCCGTATGAAAGAGTTCATCCGATTAGTCACATCGGTTGGTTCATTCGATTATGACGATTGATTGTCTAACAATTTCAACCGATTTAAACCGATCATTAATATAGACAGTATCTAAGGAAGAGGTATAAGGTACTTTTCTACTGAGAGAAGGACAGTCATCCGCCAGTTTAATGAAAATACAAATAAGCGCAACACTTCGCTAATATGTCACAATTAAATGTTACATTACAGGTCCAACAACTCGACAGGAGAAAAATTAAGGTACAGGTTTATTACTTAAAAACGTACTGTTAAATCTTACCAATTAAACTATTATAACTTGTGTAGAATCTTAAGAGGTGGGAACTTAGAGACACAATTAGTGTTGTGAATCCGACGAGCGTTGATCTACGAGCCCATCCTTTGTCAGATATATAACCCAGAGTCACCCTGGCAACCAAGTCCACAGCTGTAAACACCAGAAGCAACTCGGCGACACTCTCCGTGCTCACACCTAAGTCCTTCGCGTAAGGTGCGATGTATATGGTTGACATGATAGTCGATGGACACGTGCATGACGCAGACGTCAGAAAAGCTACAAACACGGGTTCTTTGAAAACTTGATAGTCAAATAAACTGACGAATGTACGAAACCAGCTTTTATCATTGCCAACTTTTCTGTTACCACTCTCGGTGCTGTTTTCAATGTCGACATGGTTATTACAGCGATTTAAATCTTCTTGAACTTTGGTGGATGGTACAATAAATGCTGGTATATCAAATATAGAAGATGACATGAAATCTTTACTAGAATAGTGTCCGTGTCTTTCATGCCTAGCCATATTCGGAATCGTTTTGTCTCTATGATTAACGAAGGTACTTGCACGTGGTCGTGTCATTTCACCAAAGTCTGAGACCATTTTATTGTTTAGACTTCTTGTACTGCTGATAAGTTTCTTATCTAATTCAAATCGTCCAATAATAGTTTTGTCTCTATTATTTTGTCCAAGTTCTACAGCATTCGAGACAATACAATTTTCGGTTTCTTCTGGTATTAATGTCTGAGTCTCTGGAGATACATCATCGTGTTGGCTATTAGTTGTCTTAGATTGCATGTTGGTATAGAACGATAGTGGTCTGAACAGAGAACCACATATACAGCCATTTAATAAGACACCAGCAACAATCAAGAAGCAACCCTCATATCCATATGACGACAAGAGGTTCGTGATAAGAGGAGCGTATACAAGTCCACCTACACAGCTTCCACTGACAGCCAAACTGTTAGCAAAACCTCGCCTCTTATCAAAATATTGACTGATTGTCACCACAGTTGTTGGTAACACAAAGGCGGACCCCATACCTGGTCAGAAAAAAATCAGAAAGTAAAGTTGGAACATTTTTATCTCTAATCAAATTGCGTACCTGGCCATTTTCAACAAGCTTTTCTTCGTTTGTCATAATGTCACGTGACGACTATTTGTTGGCAGTGTTGTATCACATATATAACTTCAGATTAATTTTGTAAAATATTAAATAGACTTAAACGGAGAAATGAAGGCATTCGAACTATAATTAGATAGGGCAAAATCATGATATAATGGTGAACAATCATAAAGTACATGACAAGTGAACGTATACTCGTGCATAGCTGTGTCCGAGGTAGATTACGCGTCACTCACCCAGGAATATGACATTGCCCGTATGAAAAAAGTAAAACCAAATGGGCAATGTTATAAAAATATTATCATAATGTTGCAAACATCATATTCAGATTTGGAAATAGCAAATATTGGTTGATATTAATCCCCGAAACTATTTATAAATGTTATGTATATATATAATCAATTTACTCCTTCTATGTCAGATATGCACTGAACAAAAAAGAAACTTCCGACTTGTATACATGATATGTAAAATCTCTGTGATTATCCGTAAATGTATGACCATATTGTTTGTACCAGATAATGAACGATGGACCCATCTTTGAATACATGGACAATGTATAACATCATGCTCTTGTTTCTTTGCATCAACCTGTATTTATTCAAAGTTATCGGACGTTTTTTTTGGTGTAGTATTATGATAGAATTATCATTTTGATCATATTGTTCGTATTATTTTGGATAATGACATATTAATATTGAATGGTTAATGTACTAAAATTGTGTATTCTTAAAAATCGACAATTACATATGTATTGCGATGCGGATTAATTAATATATGCGGAACTATAATTCTGAAGAAAATGCGTAACACCAGAGCCCGGGTTATACACATTTACGACGTTGAGGCTTCCAAATGGTACTAAATAATTATTCTCTGAATGAATATTAAATGCTGTTCACGACTCACAATAAGAAAGTGACCACAGATCAAAGATTAAATGTAAAGTGTTTGTCAAGAACGTGCATGTAACTGTATTTCGACTGGCTAAAATGCAGTTTCGTACATTTTTACTTCACAAACTTTTCAAGCGGAAAAAGTACATATTACACAATTGCAGACGCACTGTAAGTTGGTGTGGCCCAATCGAATGAGAAATCAAAAAAAAAATGTTTTGAGATACGATGTTTCAGCGTGAAATCCACCAATTGGCAGATTTTATCAAATTCTTATTTTCTGGAATCTCATTAGTCTCGGGATAGGATATTCTTGCAACAAGACGAGAATTCAAATTTAGATTCCTGCAGTTTAAAGAAGTCATTACGGAAAAAAATCACAGTTGCGAGGTTTTGCCCCCCCCCTCGACTATATATACGTACTTGAATAATTATGTAATTGTAATAAATTAATATTGTGTTTCCAGGGTAATACTTCAGTTTTTACATTATTTGAGTCACACATCGACGAGCACTTGACCTTACTAGTGTTTCTAGATTCTGTACCAGTACTAACCCTGTTCTCTGCTGGTAATGACCAATTTTTCCGCATGAATCACTCGAATTATCATCAGATAACGAATGACCTTAGACACAATGTATTCGAACAAATCGAACCGGACGTCCGTGGACTTAACATTCTTCATACTGAGTAAAGCGCACAGACTTCATCTTGTCTAATACTTAACGAGAAACACTTAATTCCTTTATGTTCAATATTGTAACCGTTATTAAACCGTACAGTGCATTATTTAATTATCGTTAATTATTAACTCATAAGTAATGTTTTAGTGCGCATGAAGCGTGAACACAATGAAGAGATCTAACTAAAGATTGACACTAGACAAACAAGAACGCAAAATCTTACAAAAACTCACTTGTTTATCATCATATCATGTAATTATAGATAATAATGTTATTGCACCCTTTGGATATGAAGATGCATTTCAGTTTTATTTAAACTTTGTTATAAAATACCTTTACCGTGCTACCAGGGCTAAAAACTCGGCATGTCCGAAGAACAAGAATTAGGGCAGTTCGTGTGTCGAAGTGTAATGTATAATATGTACAAATATTATATCCATGATTAATTAAGTTGATAACGATGGTGATGATGATGATAATAATGACGATGATGTTGGTAATGACGATAATGGTGATGATAATGATGACAACGGTGATGATAATGACGATGACGGAGATGGAGATGGTAGTGATGCTGATGCTAATGGTGGATGTGGTGATGGTGATGATGGATGATGATGATGGAGATGGCGATGATGGTGGATATGGTGATGGCGATGATGATGGATGTGGTGATGATGGTGGATATGGTGATGATGGTGGATGTGGTGATGATGGTGGATATGGTGATGATGGTGGATATGGTGATGATGGTGGATGTGGTGATGATGATGAAGGAGATGGTGATGATGATGACGGTGATGATGATGATGGTGACGTAGGAGATGGTGATGATGATGTTGGAGATGGTGACTTCGGAGATGGTGATGATGATCTTCGTGATGATAATGGTGATGATGGTGGTGGTGTTGTTGATGGTAATAACAATGATAATTATACTGATAATGAAAATAATAATTGTAAAGTATATTCATAGCAAAAGGAGAATGATGACGGTGGTGCTGTTCATAAAATATTGCTAATACGCTCAAAGCACGACTACCGCAGTGGCCCATACCACCATACTTACCGTGTAAAACACCATGTGAGAACAGTAACACGCGCACGTCCTGTGCAAGTGACGTCACTATAAACGTTATACACATCAATATGCTGCCAATAAAAACAAGAATGCGTGCAGATGTGATCTTCATACCAATATTCAACACAAATACCGCTGGAAAATACATTTCATAAATTTAATTATTATTGTAATAAAAATCAAAGAATAATTACGGTTGTGATATTACCGTAGTTACTATCTAGGAGAGATAACCCAAACATTCTTTGATAAAAACACAAATCACTCATACAAAAAGTTATATGGCTAATACGTTACGCATGTAACATAGCTAAATGTGAAGCTTTATACATAGCATCGAACTCACCCATGATACTAAAAACTATGTTTTGAATTGTTGACGGAAGTGACGTCATAGATGAACTTGATTTGAATTTTTCCTGAAAGGCCACGAATATCAAACCAGAGGATTTAAGTAGACCAATTATCAACGCCATCTGGAAGATTCCACCTGAAAATGTAATAAAATTTGAAATTACGTATCAATAAAACTTCTTATGTACACGATAGATCTTATAGGATGTCATATACTGATGTCTATATTGACAAATACTCATGCCGGATAAATGGTAAACGTTCACTAATTTAGAAACACAAGCGATGTAAAAAGAAAATAATTAGAAAGGAATGACCGAGATGACTTTTCGTGTATTACACCCACAGCCGATAAATGCAGCATTCGAACATTCAACCATTCAGCAGACATAACTCAAATATCAAGGAACAGCTAGTAGTATTCGTAAAATTGGAGAAAAATACATATACAAGTATACAGAATTGAAGCTGTGAGTGCCACAAACAAGTTGTTTTTCGTCCAAATAAGCCTGGAATATGTATCTAAAGTGTTCCTTTATCGTTTTGTACCTTGTTATATGATTACAAACTGTTACATGTTAAAATAGTTTATCAACTAGGATATAGCAAGGTCAGATGCTTACATCACTTAAAGTTTAAAATCTAGTGCGCTTGCGTTCCCGTCCCGAGAATAACGTGAATACTTTTATCTCTAAGAATGGAGAATTCATGATGACCCAAGACAATGTCAGAGGGTAACAAAGTATAACAAGGCAATTTTAAAAGTAAAGTGTATTTTTTAGAGTCTCATACACATGAGACCGCTGCATATGGTCGGACGTTGCCAGAATTCCGGCTTACGGATCCGCCCTTGTACCTAATGCGTCCCTGCACATACCAACTTCCTGTTAGTTACCCCACTCGAAACATCTGTGGTTTTTGACGCCACCCGGGCTCAAACCAGTGATCCTGGCACCCGAGTATGGGGCTCAACCGATAGAAGTAGTAGCAATAGTGGTAACAATAGTAGTAGGTACATAATTGTAATAGTGGAAGGAGTAGAAGTGATATTATGACGACAACTTACCTTGGTGCTGATGGGAGTTATATAATGGAGTTGCTATCTCTATTAACTGATTGTACATCAACAGTCAATAACTCACCCTGTCACAGATATGCTTCACGTATCAACCCTCATTTCGGACAAACACACGTTTGAAACAGATTTTACTTGTTACGTATATGATCACTTTTATAACAAATCTGTTCCAAATGTGACCTGTTATGTAAGTCAAATACTAAAGATTTTATTTCATTGCGTGAGACCTTGATACCGAATACGTTGAATTACAACATAGAACAATTGACATGGTTAAAGATTAATTTAAGGTCAAAACTTTAATGTGTTGATCAAGCGTACAGGACTCTGACTCAGAACTGTAAAAACATTTACATTCACTGACCACTGGCTAAACTTCGTATTTGCGTTCAATGTGCGACCAAGTTTATGCTTAATTAAACTGGTACCCTTTTACCAATAAATAACACATTCAGAATTTAATCGTCATCTTCACGATATCAATCTTTATAAGCCACGACCTCGGTCCAGTGGTTAGTGAGCTTGACTTGTGACCGGGCGATGAAATCCCGGCGAAATATTTATACAGAAGAACCTCGAGTGTACGAAATCGACGGATTCCTAACATTATTTCGACATTGTTTCGGATAGTAAAGGAAATATGGACTGACTCGTACAGAACGAAATATCGATCACTTCTAAATAAATGACGGCGAACATGTAAATACATGTATAGTAACAGCAACTGTTTGTGTTATAGTTTATGTTTTGTTTATCATTAGCAATGCATTTTAATATAAACCAGCATATGTATAACGTAAATGGTATATGATTATCTACAGTATTTCAGTACTTAACTTGATCTGAAAGCGAAACTAGGCATATGTAAATAGCAACACATTTTTCACCAAGCACATGTATTTATCGATGAAATCCCCTATCGCCAGGTCCTCGCCAAATTCTTCAGCTACGATATATACGGTAATCATGTTCGTATTCATTTTCCAAAATAGAATGATTTATAACAACTCAAGTGTCGGTAATTTATAATGGTCATGTTCATTGTTAGTTTTTAGAATTTCGTGACAGTTTAACAAACTCCGAAAATGAGGTCACTGTTTATCATTTCGGATATGCGTGTATTCGTGTTACACGGTTCGGATAATCGAGGTTATTTTACATTAAAGCATAAAGTGAAACAATTGAGAAAGCAATTTCCTCTCGGATTACACCAGGTTTATTTATGGGACATCTGCAGTTTACATTTTTAAAGCATTTTCTTTAATCGGACCGGTCCAAGCTTTTAGTCTGACCGACTGCTTTTTACGGCTGCACTAATACCAATAATAATAATAATAATAATAATAATACATCAATAAGTTCTATATTTTGGCTTAAGTGTGAGATCAGTGCACAAAAACGTAAATTCTTTCTGGTTCAATGTGAGATGTCAGTAAATCATTACAAGTTTAAGGTATGAAATCAATAAATTATTTCTGGCTTAATGTGTGAAATCAGTAAATTATTTCTGGGTTAAAGTGTGATAAAAGTAGATTCTATCTGGTCTTAGGTATGAGATGTGTAAATTATTTCTGGTTTAATGTATGAAAGAAAGTAAATTATTTCTGGTTTAATATGTGAAATAAGTAAGCAATTTCTGGTTTAATGTATAAGATCAGTAAATTATTTCTGGTTTAATGTATGAAAAAAGTAAATTATTTCTGGTTTAAGGTGTGATAAAAGTGAATTTCTTCTGGTTTTATGTATGAGGTCAGTAAACTATTTATTGATTATGGTGTAAAATCAATATATTACTTCTGGTTTAATGTATGAGGTAAGTAAACTATTTATTGATTAAGGTGTAAAATCAATATATTACTTCTGGTTTACGGTATGAGGTCAGTAAACTATTTATTGATTATGGTGTAAAATCAATATATTACTTCTGGTTTATGGTATAAGGTAAGTAAACTATTTATTGATTAAGGTGTAAAATCAATATATTACTTCTGGTTTACGGTGCAAGGTAAGTAAACTATTTATTGATTAAGGTGTAAAATCAATATATTACTTCTGGTTTACGGTATGAGGTAAGTAAACTATTTATTGATTAAGGTGTAAAATCAATATATTACTTCTGGTTAACGGTATGAGGTAAGTAAACTATTTATTGATTATGGTGTAAAATCAATATATTACTTCAGGTTTAAGGTATGAGGTAAGTAAACTATTTATTAATTATGATGTACAATCAATATATTACTTCTGGTTTATGATATGAGGTCAGTAAACTATTTATTGATTAAGGTGTAAAATCAATATATTACTTCTGGTTTATGATATGAGGTCAGTAAATTACATCAGGTTGGTTACGTTAACAATGATTGACATCACAGGAATTAACCCAGCTTGCCACTGGAATAATTGAGAAACGATGTAAGACTCAACATTTATTTTGTTAACACGACACGAGTTATAAGAATACACAGGCTTGCCAAAAGATACTACCTGGATATAACTTTCCTGATAGGTAGAACGGAAAACCCTGGTTCGTAAAGTACAATAAATTCTTGGAGTATCTCACGTCTAATGATTTTATAATATATTATAATTAGAACGTTTACTTTCGCACGAAGGTCTAATTTATCAATCATCGAAATCAACAGAATTGATTTAAATATCATTTGTACTGTAACGAAACTAAACTCATAGTGCAATCAATATGAAAGTTCAGCAAGGATCAACTATTATTTAGAAAATATTCATAAACAAGGTACAAATTATCTGTATGTACAGAATGATTGAACAATACAATTAGGTCATCTCTAATTAGCGGGTATATCTACAGTCGACATGGGATGAGGTGTTAGATAATGTATTCTAAGAAATTATTTAAGTAGATATGATATAAGAGCGCCACTGAATGCTTCATCAACAGCGTACATCGGAGCCATAGTTACCCATATGTATAACATAACGTATTTATATAAACATGTTTAAAACGACAAGTCAATGAACGACACTTTTATATTTCATAAATGAGACAAATTTATTATATTGTTATTTGTAATTAGATATATTATTAATTTTTAAGTGTTTAAGGGTATTCCCCCATCTTCAACCTGGTCTACATAAGGTGGTAACGATTTTGGAAATAATTAGTGAATTATCACAAACTTACTTCATAAGTGACACAATGACAATTACCGTGCTCATACATACATTAATGATTATCGTTAATTAGTTTTAATTATTTAAGTAGATTTTGTTACAACAGTATTAACATTCAACAGTTTTTTGTTGACAATACTTAAATCTTTTGTAAAGATAATGAGCTCGTCAGTACGAACATGACTGTAAATAATTATCTAACATACATTCATCATAACAGATTGAATTCAAATTTCACACATTTCCATGCATTTATTAATTGACAAAGTAAAATAAACGGTAGTGAGAAATATTTACCATCTATCTTTGAGATGGTGCTTACGTTGTGTTTTCTGGATGCGAAAATTAAAATCGCACAAGGAGTTTTATTTGATCACAACTTTCAAAAAATATCAACTTAAGCAACAAATTTTAAGTTTCATTTGAAAAACAGTCAATCTTCATGATATTCCGAAATGAATTACTATAAAATACTCCCATCAAAGAACGATTTTTACTCATATATTGTAACACAAGTAAGTGACATTTACACCAAATATTCATCCTACATACAGCATACGACTTTTTTAGTTGTCATAACCGGACTCAATTGAACTGCGTGAACATTTAAATGACCAATCAATGTCAGAGTGTGTCTACTCCAATTTATACTATAAATGTATCATTCAAGTAAATCTACTTTTATTTTAATTCCCATAAGCATCTTCATTCCGTCCCGTTTTATGGTAAGTCGATAGAAGGCAGTATTGTGAGGTCCCGATTTGAAGATCCGGGCGGGGTACATATGATTCTCTACGACAGAATTTAGATATTTCGTATTTAATCATATGCCCCCTTCCCTGCTTCACGCAGCATTGAGTTTTATTCACGGAACGTTCGATAACTCGGCTGTCCGCCGTTTAAAACATAATAACAGAATACAAGCGTCCTGCAAAATGTTCTGTCACTCATGTATTTCGGTTTTTTTTTATCAGATATGTTTTAAAACGCTTCGCTGTTCTTCTAAACTGCTTTTACCAGCTATTGATATCCGTTTATTTCGTGACAATTGCTGTTTAAATGGTCGAGATGTATCATATATACCGACTAGTGTACATGTCACATTGTAACATGGACGAAAAACTGAAATCTGAGGCTATATCAAAATGCCGCACATGTAATTGAGGCAAACATTGCTGTTGTGAAGTCTCTCCTTGACCTGGATGCTCTAGTGTCGATAAAGGTTGGAGCTTGAAGTTCTGATATATCACAAGGCACTATTCTAAGACAGCGTTTGCATGCAAGAAGGATTTGTGCTAGAGTTTATCACAGAAAAAAGAGAAGGGTGGTCAGGGGTCTGTTTGATTCATGATGATCAAGCGATCCAAGTGCGAGGAAGTTGAGGTTTTGTTGGCTTTAGTATTGTAATCCATCCTTTTAATTTACCGGACCTGAGTCCATGTAGTTTCCTTTTATTTTCAAGGCGTGAAGAAATGTTTTCTGAAAAGAAGTACAATTCCAGAAGCCCTTTTGTCAGCGCCATATAACAGTGTCCCCATCACACACCAAAAGGAAAATATTTAAATGCTTACCACGACTGTTAAAAAAGGTTACCAAGTGTTTCGGTAAAAGAGGAACGTCTTAAAGGTTTGTAATAGAAATATTTTTTTGAAACTCTTCACTCCGGAAATCCATCCCGAAAGACAAAACTTTTTGCAGGCCCCTCCTAAACAATCGATTGAATAAACAAATTTATATCGACATAACAAAACAAGCGGATGCCTTTCAAACATGAAATTATGCTCATTCGACATGTAACATTATTAAAGTTTGATTGATAAAATGTGTCTACAGTACATGTAGTAAAAATGAGAGCATTGTGCTTTAAAAGTACGAAGACTGGTTGAGTTGATTTAAAGACACCTGTCTATTGAGTTATTATCACATGCACCACAAGCAATCACAAAACCGACCTTCAATCATATCATCATATTAAATTCGCTACAGTAAAATTTATGGACGTTCTTATTTTCATTCTTATAAATATATCAGATAATGTTATAATACCCAGAAGTAGAGATTATAAATATCATGTCAAATACTTGTACAACGCAATGAATATCATGTCAGATATTTGTACAACACAATAATTATCATGTCAAATATTTGAACAACGCAATAAATGTCTAGTCAAATAATTGTACAACACTACATATGCCAAGATTGAAATCTATGTAACACTTAAATGTTATGTCAGATATCTGAACAAAACTAAATATCATGTCAGATAGCTATACAACACCAAATATCATGTCAGATATCTGTGCAACACCAAACATCATGACGGATATCTGTATAACACTCTTAATATCGTCACGAATATTTGTACAACACCAAATATCGTGACAGATATCTGTACAACACTAACTATCGTGACAGATATCTGTACAACATTAAATATCATGTCAGATATTTGTACAACACTAAATATCGCGACGGATATATGTACAACACTAAATATCACGACGGATAGTTTTATCAATAAAGAAGCATTAATTACAAGTAAATAAATAATAGATATAAATTCAACCTTTGACTCAGTATCGCTGACATTTTACTGACGTGTTTCATACAGCGGTTGATAAATGAATTAAATTTATTTTATTTTACTGTGGAATGTTGCAAGAATGGACACTACAGGATTTAAGCTGCATACACTCGATAGGAAATCATATTTTTTATAAGAAAATGTTGTTTGTTTACCAATGAGAATCACCCAGGCGTATCCATGATCCATTGGTTGTTTCATTCTTCTTCCGTTACTTGACCCCTTAATTTCAACATTATCCTCACCATTCAACTTTTTCGGCGCGGCACCATGGTCCTTTTTGGCATCATTTGAATTATCCTTAACATCGGATTCATTCACAGTTACTTTACTTGTATGAGTCATACCTATACGTGCACGTAAATCTAATTAAAGTGATATTGTATAAATCGAATCACTGACAGACATTTCTAATCCAGTATATGTACACATATAATATTAGAGAATTTACACCAAACACTTTCAACTTTAATCAAGTCTTATATTTTCATATTTTAAGTTTACTTCCGTTGTAGGCGACTACAGCTCGTATGTTAGTTGAAAAATAAGAAAATATCGTTCACAGTCTACATAGATATGCGAAGTGGTTTAGCGTATCTCACTAGATAGGTACGTGTATAGGTGTATTTTCTCCGTCGTCCTTTTTCCGTCTAGATTTGAGGTTCTTTAGATAAAGATTATGACACTTAATCAGCTGTTTATGTAAATTACCTAGGTTGGTCCGTGCACTAATAATTTGAATGACATTAAATCATTAAAATTTGATTAAATGTAGATCACTTATGGGTATAGTCCCAACAAGTTTGTTTTAAAAAGAAAAACGGTCATATATGCATACCATTTCAAAATTTCGTTTAACATTGCGGGGTGATGTAAAATGCTTGATTGCCGCCAATTACAGAAGGGTTAACCTAGTTACCAGATATCATCCTATACATTAATGCACTAACACATATTGACTGGATGCAGTAAATACTTGGTGTACGTTAAACTTGTTGTACCTTGTTACGACTAAGATCAGAACATAAATAGAACAGACGACGATATTTCTACCCAATGATATTTCATTCACGCTCTGAAGAGTTGTCTCCCTTCGTTTCTCACGCACGACACGAATTGATTGATAAGTTGTTTATATATTTCGTTTTTGTCATTTTAAGGCTATTTCTCTTTCAATGTTTTATTTAAACTTAAGACAGATTAGAAATATGCAAAATTTTTGTTTACATTTCATTTCGTAAACCTGCGAAGTTTTTGTCTTTTTACAACATAAATAACATTTTATAAGAATTGTAAAATGTTTTATATACAAATTATTGTTACTACAACGGGAGATAATCTTAGCAATAATTTAGCTAATGGCTATTCTCAAATTCTCCCGCGATATAAAACTTGCTATATGGCTGTTACAACGATACAATTAACGGGCCTTTTGTCTAATCAGATTATATTTCAAGCGCGGCTTGATGAAGACAAAAATTTACCTGTGCAGTAAAAGAGTTTAAAAAGCTATATTAAGCGCTTTTTCAAAGTAGTAAAGAGATCGAAATCTGTGTTTCTTATTTATGTACCATTGGTAATTTGGATATAAGACAAGGATGGTTTACCTCGTTAATGTTTTAATTCATGTTACTTACTGCGCAGTACTAGTGTGCAAATCGCTGTGTATTAGATCACGCGTACTTAACGTGTTCAGCTGTGCTTGATGTTAAGTGGAGTTAGCATCCACGTGTTATCAGTTGGGACATGGAGGACGGTCGGATTTAGGTTAATTGGATAAGTCATTCTTATATCAGACAACTAGGCGAGTTTATGGTAGATTCACGGACCAATTTGCGGCCGCGCACGGACGAGTATTACGTCATAGTTAAAGCAAGAAGCAGCTTGTCCATAAACAATACACCTACAACGAGAAGATTTTTGCTTCAAATTATTAACTGACGGGGTTGTGTGATAGTGACAACCATTTCTTTTTCTGGCATCTTAGACGATTGCGGGACCCGACATGCATTGTCTCGGCAAGGATAGTGTTTCACATTCACCTTAGCAGAGCCAACCAGACGTGCATGAAGATGTACCTTCAGAGTATCAAAAATGCCGTCCTCCATGTGTCCAGACATTTTGTCTCCATACTGCACCCTGATGTCAGTTTGACGTATTAATTGAATATAGATAAGTATAGTTTACCTTTTATATTGTCGTTATGAGTCGTATATAAGCTAATACAAGTTTTACACCTGCTCTATCATGGCTCTTAGATAATCCAGCCCGTTAACCAATCGAACATACAATACCGAATTGCTTAGACTGTCCCATCATGCTCCGCATGTGATTGCAGATGGTAGTTCTACATGCCTTGAATCATATTACAATATTTAAAGGCTGTCCGGTACTTTGTTTGTAATGTTAACAATGTTTTTATATTCAAGACTCAATATTGCATGTGCCTACTGATATATCTATGGATAGAGTTGGAGGGTTGGTTTACCGCTGGTGTTTTTATATTTCTTATATATACGACTACGATGTATGTTGCTAATACCTGTCTGGCAAACCAGCTTCAGTGAGTGTTTTAACCGAATAATATTACTTGATGTTGACCTCATTCAATGTAAGGACATTCATTGTCATGTCCTATTGATGCTATAATGTTTGCTCGATGTTGGCATATTCAATGTTTGGACATTCATTGTTATGTTCTATTGATGCTAGAATGTTTGCTCGAGTTTAGCATCTTCAATGTTTGGACATTCAATGTTATGTCTTATTGATGCTAGAATGTTTGCTCGAGTTTAGCATCTTCAATGTTTGGACATTCAATGTTATGTCTTATTGATGCTAGAATGTTTGCTCGAGTTTAGCATCTTCAATGTTTGGACATTCAATGTTATGTCCTATTGATGCTAGAATGTTTGCTCGAGTTTAGCATCTTCAATGTTTGGACATTCAATGTTATGTCTTATTGATGCTTGAATGTTTGCTCGAGTTTGGCATCTTCAATGTTTAGACATTCAATGTTATGTCTTATTGATGCTAGAATGTTTGCTCGAGTTTAGCATCTTCAATGTTTGGACATTCAATGTTATGTCCTATTGATGCTAGAATGTTTTTTTCTCGAGTTTAGCATCTTCAATGTTTAGACATTCAATGTTATGTCTTATTGATGCTAGAATGCTTGCTCGAGTTTAGCATCTTCAATGTTAGAACATTCAATGTTATGTCCTATTGATACTATATCTTTTTTTTTCATGATTCGGCGATTCACTAGATTACAATGTCAATGTTAATTCAATGTTAATGTTTTTCGATGTGTTACATCAGATCATAAGAAGTGCTATGCGATACATTTAATATGTTTGGTTAGTTATATAAGTTTATGTAGTATACGATCATGTTATTACTGGTGTACCCTTAACCTTAAGTCCATATTTGACTCCTGCTGATGGGTACACTAGTATATATGACTGCGAATTTCAGCTGCGAAATTTTGTGACACTATGTGCAGCATTAAAGATGTTTCACCTGTTGTTGTCTCAGGTACTGTAATTTAACTATGTTTTCTTTTGTTACAGATGCCGCCTGAACGCCCTCACCAAGCATGGGGTAAGGCACAAGCCAATAGGAAGAAGTCAACAATGTCAGATCACGATAATAACATTGACATGGACTACGATAAATTAGCGGCAGCAGTAATGAAAGCCCTGGGAAACGTTCCGGCCAGTGTCACTACCTCACAGCCAATAGCGGGCCCAGCGCTTCAACCAGCATAGACCCACCCAGGCTTTCAACAGTGGTTCCATAGATAAACCCACCCAGGCCATCGACAGTGGTGCTAATGATTCCAGCCAGGCTGACCAGTTACCAAATTTCATCCAACAACTGTTCTCAGGTGAGTCGGTAGCCTGTGCAGACATCCCACTTACCCCACTTTCTGTCAATGATGGTATACCCCTCAGTGCTATCATCTCTACAAAAACACAATATGTGGGGAACGATTCATTGATTTAATATGCCTCTTACTCAATTTTCAAGAAGATAACGTCAATATCCAATTTGAGGCCAACTCAATTAGATTACAGGATAAAGTTACACGGTCACAACTTTCACTCCACTAGTGGACCTCTGCCTGTTTAATCCTCAACTTTAATCCAACCGCGTGTAGTGGCAGCTGTCTATAGCTGAAAACATGGTAAGCTTGCACGGTAAGTCGTACTTTTCGCCCCCATTTCACCACAAGAGCCAATAAATTCATCCAAAACATCCGTTTCAGCTACGATAATGGAACAAAGTGTTACAAATTGCCCTGTCCTTACAAGCACTTGTGATTGCGCACTTTTTGATTATTTAATCAATGGGTTTCAATTTGGTTTCAAGTTGGGTTGTAATGAACTTATTTCATCAGAAATTCATCGGAATCACTCTTCGGCTTACTCCAACTTGGCTACTGTTGAACAAAAGTTACAGAAAGAGAAACAACTCAACAGAATTGAAGGTCCCTTTGAAAGGAAACCTTATGTAAACCTGGGTTGCACTCCTCTAGGTCTCATCTCAAATAAAAATCCTAATGAATTCAGTAATCCATGATCTTTCCTTTCCAAAAGGAAATTCTGTCAATGACATTATTCCCACTGTTAATGCAACTGTTCAGTATGATTCTATTGATAATGTTATATCTCTAATAAAAGCCTTTGGCAGACATCCTCGCATGGCAAAGATGGACATTGAAGATGGATACCTATTATCATTTTCTAGGTTTCTCATCAACTGATCAAGTTAAGATTTGTGCTACAATATTTTGGTGTCAGGGAGAAGGTCACTTTGAATGAACTACAGTCACTTATTGGTTTATTGAACTTTGCTTGTCTAGTGGTATGCCCAGGGCGTGTATTTCTTAGGAGACTCATTGATTTGACTTGCAAAGCTTCCAAACCCCATCATCAAATTAAGCAAATTAAGCTGAATTGTGAAGCTCGAGCAGATCTCAAAGCCTGGCGGCTATTTATTGAAAACTTTAATGGTACTTCCATACTTCTTAATGATCAATGGAATTCTTCACATCTACACGTATGCGTCTGGTAAATTAGGATATGCGGCGGTTTTTGGCTCTAAGTAGTTTGCTCAACCGTGGTTGCCACAACATGCCCATCATCACATTATCATCAAGGAATTATTCCCTATCATTCTTTTAATAAAACTATGGGGAGATTACCTTCGTAATAAAAAAATGTTTTTCTCTGATAATGCCGCAGCGGTCGATATAATCAACAAACAGTTAAGCCAGAAAAAAAACCATCATGAAACTTGTCCGACGGCTGGTGATTAGCGCTCTGTCTTACAACGTTTTGTTTAAAGCAGAACATATTTGTGGAAAGTTGAACGTAATTAGTGACAGACTGTCTCGATTACCGTTTCAGGAGGCGCGGGTAATAGCTCCATGGTTAGACAAGCAAAATGACACATATTCCATGGGACAAGATTCACATCTAACAGATGTCAGTTTCATGTTACTGAAAGCATCTTTATCTCCAGCTTTAGCGCTAGCTTGTCTTAGGAGTTGGAGGTTGTTAATAGCTTACTGCAAAGACACAAACAATGATTTTAAATTTCCATGCCCCACTATTTTAATATGTAATTTTGTGGGTGATTTATTTCAAAAACCTTTAAGCTCGGCATTAATATTGTCCCATGTATCTTCTATCAGTTACGTTCACAAACTGTGCGAAGTGCAAGACCCTACTCATTCATTTTTTGTTAGGAAAATGCTCAAAGGTGCTCAAGTCATAGGTAAACGAACAGTTACCAGGTTACCAATTACTAAACAGATTCTTATTAGACTAATAAGGGCTTTAAAAGACACAATTTCAGATCTTGACTGTCAAATAATGCTAACAGCATTATTTTCATCGCTTTTTATGGATTCATGCGGCTAGGTGAATTGGTTTGTAGAAATAAATCTTATCACACTAAAGTCCTCCAAAGGCAAGACGTATTTTTTTACGAGTAACTCATCAGTACAGCTTACTTTAAATCATTTCAAAAACATGAAAGACAACACACCATTAACTATTGCATTGTCTTCCAACAATCACAATCTCTGTCCTGTACTTGCTTTAAAAACCTACATTTCTAGATTTCAGCACACGTCTGGGCCACTTTTGCCTTCAAATCAGGTTGCCAGTATCCTATCATTTTGTTCCAGCTAATCTGAAACAGGCATTTTCCTTAATCGGGTTAAATCCATCGGTATATTTGGGCCGCAGTTTCAGAATAGGGGCGGCTACTGAAGCCGCAAAAAATGGCACGTCTGAAACTGCTATACGACCGTAAGCCGCTGGAACTCAAATGCTGTTCAACTTTTTGTCAGGATCGATACTTATAGATATTAATTCCCAATGTCAAGGATGTATACATTGCTGGCATCATAAACAAATGTTCTCTGAACTCCGCGGTCAGCATTGGACTGCTCCTGTTTAAAAACATGATAATTTTGTTTTAGTTTTAATCCATTATTTTTTGCCCTTATCCACCTTATTGCACAGACTGCAGGCTCACTTCATACTGTTACTCATGTATGCTTTATATTTCTTTACCTATTACAATTACTTATATATAAATGTGTTATACGATATCATTTCAATTGGAGATCAGCATCTGGCTGCTTCTATGTGTTATTCTTGCTAGTGCATATACTAGATAGGGACTTACGGCACAACTTGCAGTGTGTGCTAGAGTTGTTGCATGTCAGCATTTGTCTGCTGAGTGTCTATCTGTATCGATTTGTGTTTATACAATGTATACATTTTACCTCAAGTAGTTCCTATTTCTATGGCTGAGGTCAGCATGTGGCTGCTCAGTCACTATTATTACCAATTTATGTCTATGCCATGTGTAATTAACAATCTCTTTGAGTGATCATGCTTTTTGGGTCACCGTATGACCATTTCAGGTCCAAATCCGTGCCTCTAGGTGTTTGTTTGACATCGCATTGCACGCTGTTGATATTTATGTAAATATGCTATAATTCTGTTTCCTTGTCTTTTCTATCTGGTCTTTTCCTTGGGTGGTGTGTGTATTGTCTAGGATAAATTTTCTCCTTCGCCAATACTATGGCCTTTTTAGACACCACCTTCTTTATGTAAATGTTAATTTATATTAAAATGTTTATATCATGGCTGGGATAATGGCTCCCTTCTCATCATAATTATAAGATTATTTTCAGTAAATGGATATAGTGCAATTACCCCAGCCAATATAGTTTTAGTCTTTTTATAATGATTTTTTATATATGTTTTTCCGTCATTTATTATATACTAAATAAATGACATTTACACATAATCTGAGCTTATTGTTGTGTATTTTATGTTTTAAATAAATTTCCAGTTGCATAAAGAACAAGCACAGGAAAAGACACAATTTAATCATGAATAGTTGTGGATATAAATAACATTTTATAAGAATTGTAAAATGTTTTATACACAACCTATTGTTACTACAACGGGAGATAATCTTAGCAATAATTTAGTTAATGGCTATTCCCAAATTCTCCCGCGATATAAAACTTGCTATATGGCTGTTACAACAATACAATTAACGGGCCTTTTGTCTAATCAGATTATATTGCAAGCGCGGCTTGATGAAGACAAAAATTTACCTGTGCAGTAAAAGAGTTTAACCACCGCCCCCCCACCTACCGACCAATATTAGTTATGTTCTTATTCTATTCTTGAAATATCAACTATATGCTACTTGCATTGGTTTTAAGGCCTTTTTAGGCACCACTTTCTTTATGTAAATGTTAATTTATGATAAACTTTTTAGACATCACCTTCTTTATGTAAAGGTTAATTTATGTTAAAATGTTTATGTCATGGCTGGGATAATGGCACCCTTCTCATCATAATTAAAACATTATTTTCAGTAAATGGATAAAGTGCAATTACCCCAGCCAATATAATTTTAGTCTTTTTATAATGATCTTTTATATATGTTTTCCCGTCATTTATTATATACTAAATAAATGACATTTACACATAATCTGAGCTTATTGTTGTGTATTTTATGTTTTAAATAACTTTCCAGTTGCATAAAGAACAAGCACAGGAAAAGACACAATTTAATCATGAATAGTTGTGGATATAAACTTTATTTGTTTCTTGTGGTTGGTCATTACAAATTAATGTGTATTGTTAAATATGATTTTTTTTCAAGTATGTTTTAAATTTACTTCATAGTGACTTTGATTATATAACTATCTTTTTTGTATATTTATCTTTTGTCATCTAATAAATTTGTTGTCGTGGGTAGCTTGAGTTAAGGAATACAGTTACAATGTCGGGCTCGGTAATCTACTAGCTACAGAGAATGTCCCGTAGATGAGCTAACCCAAGTAATAGTTATAGTTAGTTAGTAGATGTATTTATTATAGGTAGTCTACTGACACTGGGTATTCTTAGCTGATTCTATAGGTGGCCAGGTGCTCGTAATGAGTCACATGACCAAAATTTAGACTTCCACTTTCTATGATATTCAAGTTTCCACAGTGAAACGGTTTTATTTTATTTTTAAGTTGGAATGTTACGATTAAATACTTAGTTAAGATAGGTCAATGTAACAAGCCCTATGGATTAACCAATTACGAAGACAGTTTTGAGTTAAAATAGGCATCGGGATTTCGCTAAGAATATTATTTTAAACAAGCTTGTTTCTATAGTTTTAAAAATATTCGCTGCGAGCAGGATTCGAACCTGCGTGGGCAGAACCCATTTGATTTCGAGTCAAACGCCTTAACCACTCGGCCATCACAGCTTGCACATACATAGAACGATATTTTAGCATTACACCAAAAACAGATGTCATGATTTATATAGTCTATTACATATATTCATTGATTATGTAATGATAACGACATGCTATATATATGTCTAAATAATAAAACGTTACTAATTAAAATCTTACTACTCCTATAAGGTGTTTAAATTTAAATAGCTAAATTTGTAGATAATTTTAATTTCACGCGTTTCAAAGAATAGCGTGAAATATTTGTCTACGCGTAATGGTTACAATACAGTGATAAATAGTTTTGGGCACGTGAATTTCATGGGACCATTTTGGGTGTGTCGAAGTTTTTATACGTGTAATATTGGTCATTCTACCAGACGCTTTTGACAGGGTCACACGCTCAATTTTTTCCAACAAAATTGTATACGTGGCCGTTCAACATGGCGAACGAGCAAAACATTCTTCTCACGCAGTTAGAGAGGCTTATTGATTCCAAGCTGGGCGCTTTCGAAGACCGCATTAACTCGACGCAGAGAGAACTTTCGCATGCTCAAATTACAACAATTCAGCAAAATTTGAACGTCAACGATGGGTACAGTTTTCGTAAGAAGGGACACGAGCAGCAATACAAGGCTAACGCTAAGGTCTTAGACAAGTTACGACAAGCTGAAGGCTACATGCTAGATGTACCATGTGACTCTGTAAATGAAACTGCCATTCAAGGTGCAAGACAAAGTATTATTGAAGGTATAGATTTGGTTACTCATCGTCAGAAACTATTGAAATTAGCTGATTCGTCGGAACACGGATGGAAGGTCGTTGAAGAATACGAGTCGCATCCACTGGCTGAAAACTCAGATGATGAGAAGAAGATTCAACGGGCGCAAATACAGGCTGATCGCAAAGTCAGGCAAGACAGACGGAATAGAGCGAAAAAGTATGCTTCTTACTGGTTGTCACGATGGTCTAAATTCGGTACAGAATGGCCAACAACAACAGAACAAGAACACGTGGAACAAGAAACCCGGATCATGCTTCAAGTGTGGTAAACCCGGTCATTGGCGGGCAGATTGCAAAGTGGCAATGTCATCTGAAATTGTTCAGAACAATGGAAATTCTCAGATAAGTACAAATATTTTACATTTTGAGAATGTCTCTAGTTGTACTAGCAGTATTGAGTCTTGCATGAATGAAACTCGTATCTAGTTCCAGTACAATAGGTACAGAACATGTCGATAACCAGCGTAACACGGCTATTGTTACACCTGTTGGTAGGTTACACAGTGCATATGCGCACTGGAAGGATGCTGGGGCCAATGAATATATACTTGATGTTGTGAAACATGGCTACAAAATACCTTTTAAAAATATTCCAGAACGATTAGAAATGAATAACAATAAGTCTGCGTTAGACAATGTTGCCTTTGTTTCCAGCGAGATTAAAAATCTGTTGAATAAAGCATGTATTACTGAACTAGAATCCATGCCCACCATAGTTAACCCTTTGACTGTGGCCTACAACAAAAAGGGCAAGCCTAGATTAGTGCTAGATTGTCGGCACATTAATATAAATTTATTTAAGTATAAATGTTGCTTTGAAGATCACTCAATAGCCAGACATATTTTTACACAGGGAGATTATTTATTTACATTTGACATAAAGGGGGCTTACCATCACATCATGATATTTCCAGATCATCGGCAATATCTTGGCTTTGCCATAATGGCAAGAAACGATTCAATGTTTATAATGTTTTACCATTCGGAATTTCATCAGCTGGTTTTATATTTACTAAGTTATTGAGAGTATTAGTAAGAAAATGGAGAAACCTTGGTTTAAAGATTATTGTATTTTTGGATGACGGCTTAGGAGGCAAACATTCATTGGTTAAAAGTATTGAGTCAAGTACTTATATAAAACAAGATTTACAGCAATTTGGGTTTTTGATTGCGGACGAAAAATGTAAATGGCAACCGGATTGGTTGGGATATGTTTGGAATATGAAAAATGGTACATTACAAGTGAGCGATGATAGGTTGACTAGAACATTAAATATGCTTAACGAATTGATAAAGTTCGTAATGGAAGGTCATGTATTGATACCTGTTAGAAAAATTGCCTGCTTAGTCGGTCAGTTGATTTCTATGCAAAGTGTTATCGGATCTGTTGTGAGACTAAGATCAAGGTGTTTATATAGATGTGTAACTAGTAGAGCTAGCTGGAAAGCACCGGTACATATAGATGCTTACGCATTAGATGAGTTGATATTCTGGAAAGATCATTTAAAGAGTATGAATCTCTGTTTACTGAGTCAGATATCAGGCATTGAACATGCCGACGTCTCTGTTGACGAAAATAATATAGCTAATGTCTTTGTTGACGCCAGTGGAGCTGGATTTGGCGGTTACGTTGAAAGTACGGAAAATAGTCCTATAATTGGCGCTTGGTCAGATTTAGAATGTGGTGAAAGTTCAACGTGGCGTGAGCTTGAAGCAGTTCGTAGAACAATTTTTACTACGACTGATAAACTGGAGGGTAGACATGTTATATTGAATTCTGATAGCAAAAATGTTTGTTCCATTCTGGCTACAGGTAGTAGAAAGACATATTTGCATGATAAGGCTGTAGAAATATATGAATCTTGTAAACGCAATCATATATTGCTAGAACCAAGGTGGGTTCCTAGAAAATACAACTCAGAGGCTGATTTTTATAGCCGTTGCATGGACAGTGACGACTGGTCTGTTCTTGATTGGGTATTTAAAATCCTAGAAAACAAGTGGGGCAAATACACGTTTGATCGTTTTGCTTATGATTACAATACAAAATGCAGTAAATTCAATTCTAGATTTTGGTGTCCAGGTACTAATGGAATAGATGCTTTCGCCCAAAATTGGTCTCATGACAATAATTGGTTAGTACCTCCGCCAAGGCTTATAATGCAATGCTTGAATAAAGTTATAAGTGAAAAATGCACTTGTACATTGGTCGTACCTATTTGGCGATCAGCGCCATTTTGGCCTATCATTTTTCCTGATGGAGTGGCAAGAGCAAAATTTGTTACCGATTGTTATGTTTTCCAAGCCGGTGTATTAACAAAGAGAGGTAGAGGCAGGAATGGCATATTTGATGGCCGTCCTCTGAAGTTTGGTTTAATTACTCTGCGAGTACAAAATGATTGATTATTTTATTATTATTTGAGCAGGCTTGAAAATGAAGCAGACGATTGACGACGAATTGTTTTATGCTGATATCCATGATCCAACTTTAAAAGTATTGGCGGGAAAAATGGCTGAACAACTTACCAAATCGAAAAGTGACAGTACAAACGTAAAATATTATCATTATTTCAAGAAGTGGGAATCATTCATTGTTTCTAAAGGTAGTTCTGCGATTCCAGCGACTCCAATTTGTGTTTCTATTTATGTAACAGAACTGATAGACAAGAAATGTTCTTATCATGTGATTTCAGCAACTGTGTATGCCATTAGATGGGCTCATATATTAAACAATTTGACTGATCCTACAGATAATATGTATGTTAAAAACTTAGTCGAATGTGCTAAGCGTACTTTATCTCCACCTGTGAATAAGAAAGAGCCAGTTACCACGGAGATGTTGATTGATCTTTGTTCTAAATATTCTGAATGTCATGATGTTTTGATTATCAGAGATTTATGTATGATACTTGTAGGTTTCTCAGCCTTTTTGAGGTATGATGAATTGAGAAATTTACGTTTTAATGATGTAAAATTCTTCGAGAATTATTTTTCATTGCGTATCAGAAAAAGTAAAACTGATCAGTATAGATTTGGTCATGACGTAGTTGTGTCAAAAGGTGAGTCTGTTGCCTGTCCATTTATGATGTTAAAACGCTATTTAATCCTGAGCAATCAGTCCATAGATGATACCAAATATCTATTCAGGCCATGTTTTAGGTCAGGCCTTACATGTAAATTGATCTACAAGGATAAACCTTTGAGTTATACCAGGGCAAGAGAATCTTTAATAGGTCGTTTAAAGACCGTGACGGGAGCGTCAAATCTTGGAATCCACTCATTGCGGTCTGGGGGTGCTACTGTAGCAGCAAATTCTGGCATTAGTGATAGATGTTTGAAACGACATGGTCGATGGAGGTCTGATAGCAGTAAGGATGGTTATATTGCAGACTCACTTGAAAATAGGCTTAATGTATCACGTCAGTTATCATTATAGTTTCATTTTAGATAATTGTTTAAATCCTTTCTGTTTGTACTATTAGCAACATACTCACCAGCCCTTTATTTTGATATAGGTTGTCTATGGCCGCCGTCTGGTCAAGCAACGAGGGTTGTTGTTTTATATTTAGTATAGCTTTAGACTTTTAATTTCACGCGTTTCAAAGAATAGCGTGAAATATTTGTCTACGCGTAATGGTTACAATACAGTGATAAATAGTTTTGGGCACGTGAATTTCATGGGACCATTTTGGGTGTGTCGAAGTTTTTATGCGTGTAATATTGGTCATTCTACCAGACGCTTTTGACAGGGTCACACTCTCAATTTCCAGTCTGAGGACATCATTTCGGATTGAAATTAATGTAATTTTGTAAAGTTATTCACTATATTTGATTTAGAAGTAAATAGTGAGCTTTTTTCAGTCAGTTGGACGACAAATAATTTCCCAACTTGGTCTCTTTGTGGTCTAATTTCATTTAATAAGTTTAGAATCTACAGATTTAAGAAAATGATTAAGCGTTATCTTCTTATAGTGTCTTATGTACTTGTGTATTAACTCAATTTAATTTTACATATATTTGTTAAATATGTATGTAACAGAGATTTATGTACAATGGATAAAATTTGTAATTCAACATGTTAAGCTGTCAGTGTAATGATGTGATGAGGTCCGACATTAAGCGATACGACATAGACAAACGGACACAGGTTTTCCAGAGCAACGACAAAAAATAAGAGTCAATCTCTGGTTGTTTCCTGGGCGAGTCGAATCGCGTCATCATGACGAAGTAATTTGCATTGCTCCTAGATTTATGTAGACATGTCTTGTAATTATTTGTATACTGCAATAAATCACGACGTCCTGTCAATGGCCGCCGTCTGGTCAAGCAACGAGGGTTGTTGTTTTATATTTAGTATAGCTTTAGACTAACTGTAATCGGTGGTTTAAACGAAATGCCCGTGTTCTGGTTTATAAAACTCAATACTATAATACAATGAGGTATTCAATCATTACATCGAAGTGTAATTATAAGTTCTACGAATGTAACTAATTCAAATAAAATTATAAAATAATTCGCTGCGAGCAGGGTTCGAACCTGCGCGGGAAGATCCCATTGGATTTCAAGTCCAACGCCTTAACCACTCGGCCATCACAGCAGTTAATATAATTCTGCATTTTGGTATATTTTTATTCAGATTGTAAATCAATGTGTAATTTTAAAAACAATATTGAACGTCAACTTTATAAATCATGTATAGAACAGTGTAACCGACGTATTGTTTTCGAAGTAAAATTTTCCAGAATATTACTTTTGTATTAAGATGTCACGTGATCACAGATGTGCTTGTATACTGTGTACGCATGTTCAAATATGATGAATTTCATTAAGAGAAGTTTAAGCTACATATTTTTACCAACAAAGATAATACTTTGTGGAGAAACATTAATACACGACAATTTGACTTTCAATATCAGAACTTAACACAGTACAGCTTAATTGATTTTAATTAACACTCGCAGCGTTGTAACATAGCGAGATATACGTAAGATGTTTAATGTTATTATTTAGTATTATATTTTGCACTGCCATTGTGTTTTGATGTAATTGTAATATTATTTAGCCGTTCTATATTTAGCCGTTCTAAACAGATTGGTAGAAACCATGTACTTTAAATTCTACGAAATTGTCTACAGAGAGACAATATTCATATCACGTATGTGAGTTAATGAAGTTTGATTGTTTATTAAAATTAACTACAAAATCATAATTAGTTTCACCTCTTTGAATGTAAATAATAATGTTCCCAGATTTGAGAGCAATGTAATGACACGTTTCTAATTGAATGAACTCTTATTATTTACAATATTGCACGAATGAGTCAACATTTGCGCATAAGATCTTTCAATAATGAAGACTTTTAATAAACATGTACTAATTAATTTGACTACTATACATTAATGATACGTTTTAATAAGTATCCACATGAATTTATTAATTAGGATTCAAATTAATATAACCACCGTGCATAATTGAAGCTTATTATTTAGGAGCTAATGTTCCGGAAAGTGTCCTATAGTTTGATTGGCTGACCGCAATTCTTAGATGGTCAGTTTTAATCACATGATTTGATGGACACCTCTGCTGATTTATTTCATTTGTTTAGGATACAATTATGACACCCTCTTTGGTCACGTGCCATTTGTTCATTTGTTGCCAACAGTTTCTTACTGATGTATTGTGTATATAATATGATGTTTCATGAATTATTGTAGTTCTTCTTTTTACGTCAAACTGCTTACGTCTAAAGATAGTTTGATTAAACAATTACACGACGCGAAGGACTTGTTGTTGTTTTTGACTACACTAAAGCGTATTGACTACACACTTGGATGGTATCTACATTTCTAGCTACATATCATACTGAAAAATACATTTTATATATTTAGGAATCGTATTGTTTTGTACGACTTGGATAACGAGTAAGTCAAACCACTCTGATAAAACAGCTGTTAGAGAGAACATCTTGACATTATTCCCGTTACCACAAAGTTCATCATACTTGTTTATTGATCATGTGATGACACTAATTACGCTGACAATAATGTGTTCATTGTACATTGTATTGGTTATATTTGTAGAGCGGCAAACCTTCCCGTTAACTTATGTTTCCACGTGTAAATGACCTCATTTGGAAACTCACAAATTTTCCAGTAGATTAGCATTGCCTAAAGATGTTTTCAATGAAATGAACAGTCTCCTTGGTTTTATGATAGTTGTTGAAATAATAATGATTTGCTGATAAGCCAAACATCATGTATGCTATGTTAAATTATATATCATACACGTCATATTCAAATATATATCATGCAAGCTTCAAACAGTGTATGTTATGATAAACTGTGCACCATTTACCTTATGTTAATCTCCACACGATGTATGTTATGATAAACTGTGCACCATTTACCTTATGTTAATCTCCACACGATGTATGTTATGATAAACTGTTCACCATTTACCTTATATTAATCTCCACACGATGTATGTTATGATAAACTGTGCACCATTTACCTTATGTTAATCTTCACACGATGTATGTTATAATAAACTGTTCACCATTTACGTTATGCCAATCTTCACACGATGTATGTTATGATAAACTGTGCACCATTTACCTTATGTCAATCTTCACACGATGTATGTTATAATAAACTGTTCACCATTTACGTTATGTCAATCTTCACACGATGTATGTTATAATAAACTGTTAATTTTTTTTGTGTCATCAGTGATGAGGTGATGAACGTTGACTCGATTTTATAAATTTATCTTTATGCGCATGAACCCCATTTACCCACGTACCTCATATATATATATATATATACATATATACATATATACAGAGATACATTAAATAAACTTTAGGTACTTTGTTAAAAGGAACACGTAAATAGGTGACAATGAACGCCGCTCGGCACGAATATTATTGCTGCAACTGTGTCACAGATGTACAGATGACATTGTAATCACTGGTATTCTATCCCTGGTGTCAAAAATAATTACAGTAAAACCTCGATAATGAGACTACCTTCGGAACCCGAAAAATGAGGTGGTCGCATTATCAGGTTGAAATATATATAAGTTTTTGAAAAGACGATCTGAAAATAAGTGGTCGTTTTAAGGAGGTGGTCCTGATATTGGGGTGGACGCTTTTTGAGATTTTACTGTATCTGAAAATGGAGAGGACATATTTTTGTAAACGTTTATACATATAATTGTTTTCGGCGTCCATGATAGAAAATGAGAGATTTTCAAAAGTAACACGTTTTACAAAGATTTAGAAAAAAGATCTATTTCAATGGAAACTCACAGTAATCTGGTACGAAAACACAGCGTCATTCTAATTTGATAAAGAAAAATATAGGTTACCTTGCAGCAAAAAATAATTGTAATATTTTTCAACGAGGCAACAAAAGATATGTGTTATAAACATGTTAGAGATATTATTTTCTAAGCTGCACTGTCAGCTTTATAGACAGTTTATATTTGTATTGATTTCAGGACGAGCAAAATAAAAACGTTGGGGCATTTTTCCTTTTAAATTTTCAGTAGGATTCCGTACAAATTGTTACATGCATTGATATTTGCAGATATATCACCACACCGAGCTGACTACAAGAACAAACAAAGTCAACACGGCTACATCCCTGTTTTCATTTCATGTTACAAAATATTGCGGGTTACACTTTATACCTAGTCGCAAAACATTCCAGGTTACACTTTATATCTGACTAAATTTTATACTAGGTTACATTGTACTTTATTAGACTTTATACCTGGTTACACCACTTTCCAGTCGCGCTATATTAATGGTCACACTATATTCATGGCTACACTATATTCATGGTTATACTTTATTCATGGTTCCCCTATATTTATGGTTACGCTATATTAATGGATACACTACATTCATGGTTACACAACACACACAGTTACACTACATTCTTGGTTACGCTTTTTCAATGGTTTCACTACAATCCAGATTACGTTTTATTAATGGTTACACTTCATTCATGGTTTCGATATATTCATGGTTACGATACATTCATGGTTACACGACATTCATGGTTACGATATATTCATGGTTACGATATATTCATGGTTACGATACATTCATGGTTACGATACATTCATGGTTACACGACATTCATGGTTACGATACATTCATGATTATACGACATTCATGGTTACACTTCATTCATGGTTTCGATATATTCATGGTTACGATATATTCATGGTTACGATACATTCATGGTTACACTACATTCATGGTTACGATATATTCATGGTTACACGACATCCATGGTTACACGACATTCATGGTTACACTATATTCATGGTTATGCTACATTCATGGTTACAGGTTACAATAAAAAGTACACAGAAATGTGGATAATGTACAAACGTGTTTGTTTTCAGTAACTTGAAGATTGATTCAATTTAACTATAGAAAGATTAAAGTGATCCATGGTCTTATGCACACAAATTTCAAATTCAAAGTTTTCCTGAAAATGTTTATAAATATATAACGATTGTATAAAATGTATTTAAATACTGATTTTGAATAAAACCATACATACGAGAATCTATATATTGTTCCACAGCGTGTTTTCTTTATCTTCCCCGTTATTTTTGGTACGATAACGTTTTACTATCATACATCTACAGTATGTACAACATTTACATGCGCACGTAACATGTGTCTAAAATTACTTATGAACAATTTTAACAAACAAGGCAACAAAACATCTTGAATATAGATAAACATATTTCGCAATCTGTTCAGGGTTCATACGATTGCTTTGTTGAAACACATTGATCAAAATGTTTTGAATACGTATGTATTCATTCAGAAATAAACCAATACGAACGCAAATACAGCTGTTCCAACCTGATTTGTTTTATTGAGATTGAACATACTTAATAGAGTAAAGATATTAATAATGGATATATGCAGCATCATCAGCATAATAATGTCATGTCGGCTGGCAAGCTGGGACACAAATTGGATCTAAACATAACATGTATATTATTGACATGGCTAAAATCAGGTATCTTGTCAACATTTATTTTAATTAACTCTCTTGTGTGTTAATAACGTTTTGTTAAAATCATTTTATATTTTAACTTTAATAAATCGATTTTTGTTTACTAATTGCTTAGCGATCTGGGAAATCTTTAGCAAACATTTAATTCAAGCAGAGTATGCCTTTTCAGCTCAATCGAGTGAGTGTTAGGCCCAGTGACATCTGGTCCGTATGTTCAAACGTTATGTCCACTGAGCTCTGGTCCGTAAGTTCAAACGTTATGTCTACTGAGCTCTGGTCCGTAAGTTCAAACGTTATGTCTACTGAGCTCTGGTCCGTAAGTTGGAACGCTGGACTATATGATGACAGGATGAAATACGTTACGAGTTATCTCAAAAGTAACTACGGTGAAACCTGGGAAAACCAAATCAAAATCGTGCAAGTATTCACATCTCTCACACTCACATCTTACCTTATTCGACGTTGACTATACTGACCGTCATTATAGACAGTTTTCGCACCAGCTCTCCAATTTATTTTGACTATGTAAGTAAAATTTTCTTTTCAATCAAGATTGTCGTTGTCTGTTATTATCCGACATGATATTGATTCCTTTTAATGACTGAATCTCCGACAACATAATTGCGCATAAGTCATGGAACTACTCGTAATTGTTAAAGGAACGATATTGTTACACGGAGATTGAATACTCTGTCGAATTGGTCAGGTCTCATGTGAATCAGGACGGATAAAAGCGATATAGAGTAGTTAAGTTCGATCTAGATGGTGAAGCTATCTTTGCGTGTTTCAAATACAAAGTAAAGAAATGTCGTTTTAATGCGTTTCTATATGTACATGTAATACATTTCATGCATATTATTTTTGTCAACCGGTATTCGGTTTTGACAGGATTCGGTATTCCCAGGTTAAAAATACAAAGTTTATAGCAGAAAAAATTTGGGACCGGACATTTCATTCGAACTAGACAGGATTCCGGTTTTCCCATGGTTCGATTTTCTTAGGTTTCACTGTATCCTGATAATTTAAAGGTACTGTTTTGTTGTAGACGGGATGTGGTCAGTGATTTTTTATATACAGTCAAAGCTATGGACATAATCCATTTAAGAAAGAAAGAAGCCTGAACCACCATTAAAACGATGATTGTATGTGAACTGACTCAGCCACAAATCAATAAATCTAAATTTCAACACGCATATATTTAATATAATTAACTTACATCATTTGACTGTTTATGTAATCCTACATGTACTGTAATTTTACACGTAATAAGTGCAAACAACTTGATTTGATAATATTATATACTAGTACTTATTTTGTAACGTTATAAATTTATGATGTATGTAAAATCTCAAATTATTCAGTAGAAATTAAATTTTAAGCTTATAAATTGTCAGTATATAAATCGATATACTAGTAGAGATACATGTATATAGAAGGATTAACAGATGACTTAAATGTTAAATACAGTAAACTTTTTTCTACAGATGTGTATGAATGCAATTCAAAACTTTTTATTAGAACAAAATTTTAAATACTATTTCGTGTTAGTACGTGTTTTATATGATTTCTAAATTGATATGTGAACGACCTGAACTACATTTACCATGGGAATCAGTGGTGGTGTAACTTCTAATAAATGTAGATACGAGTACTTAGAGGTGAGCATGTTCACTTAGAGTATTAAACATGTATTAAATTCAAAACTTTCCACGGTATAGTTTTACAAATAAAATAGTTACCAACCACATGAGTCTTAGGGTAATCTCCAAGCCTGCTTTAGCTTGTCCCAACATTTATTATGTTGATAAGCCACAAATTATACAAACAAGTAGTTTATCTGGTGAATATGTCACAATTAAATCTTTCTTTTTCTTGATAATCCCCAAACAATAATAATCAATAAACTGGAGTTAGATTACAAATGGTCAGTTCGTACCATTTTGGTTATCAACATATATTGTAACAAAAAGAGTTAGCTTACAACCTCGAATAATTTCTGATAAGCTACATAAGTTTCTATTATTCCCTTTTTATTGCATAACGAAAGGCTTGGGAGTGGTTTAAAGCCATGTATTATTTCTCGTAAACCACCAGTGGTTTATATATGCAAATTTGAGCGAATCACGTATTCATATGCGCTGTTAAGAAAGAAAACAATATGGCAACGCACATCGTATCGGTCTATGTTAAATTATTATGATCGGGTTAAGGTAGACGCAAAAAAGTCCAGGTGTAAATAAAACTTTACCACAAAAACTAAATTTTATTATGACTGAAGTACTGACCTTACTTTGACACTGCATGCCAACGATGAATGACGTGGTGTTAGGTTTAATCAAGCTGCCGTATGATTTTATCCACGTAAAGTAGATGATCAAAACAGAATATTCTCATAGAAAAACGTTTCAGATTGGTTGAAAGCCTTTCGGGGGTATTCTATCTCATTTCTGAACGTTGAACATCTACCGCTATGTTTAAAGAATTTGTATGCATCCTGGTAGACAGCATAATCATGTAATGTAAACTGACCTTGTTAAAATCGTGACGGTTCTCTCGTGACGTCAGAGATCATTTGCGCGTAAATTAGTAAAATGTAATATTTCCTCTAATTAAAAAGATCATTTAATGTTTTGCATGATTTGATCTCCTACAATATATGATTGCATTATGGTAAAAATGTAACAGTAACTATGGGAACTACGTTTTGTTGCGTCAGTTTTATTAAATCTAACAACACATGATTCATTATTGTATATAGAGAGTCAAGATAACGTTTTGAAAGGAATTCTACTGTTTTAGATAGAGCCTTACATTTCGTGGTCATTACTAATTGAATGTAATAAACTCGTAGTGTTATACCGATAAAGACAAGACAAAGCATCGCTTGTATCGTTTTAAGATGACTCGTTAAATAAAATCAATAAAAATAACCACAGATGTGAGATCCTCTATTTAAATGCAAATTACTGATTTAGATTTGGATTGTTTTGAATGCCTATTGGGGCTTTGTATGTCTATTGAGACTTGTATGCATATTGAGGCTTTGTATGTCTATTGACTCTTTGTATGTCTATTGAGGCTTGTATGCATATTGAGGCTTTGTATGCATATTTAGGCTTGTATGTCTATTGAGGCTTGTATGTCTATTGAGACTTGTATGCATATTGAGGCTTTGTATGTCTATTGACTCTTTGTATGTCTATTGAGGCTTGTATGCATATTGAGGCTTTGCATGCATATTTAGGCTTGTATGTCTATTGAGGCTTGTATGTCTATTGAGGCTTGTATGTTTATTGACTCTTTGTATGTCTATTGACTCTTTGTATGTCTATTGACTCTTTGTATGTCTATTGAGGCTTGTATTTCTATTGAGGCTTGTATGTCTATTGAGGCTTGTATGTTTATTGACTCTTTGTATGTCTATTGACTCTTTGTATGTCTATTGACTCTTTGTATGTTTATTGACTCTTTGTATGTCTATTGACTCTTTGTATGTCTATTGAGGCTTGTATGTCTATTGAGGCTTGTATGTCTATTGAGGCTTGTATGTTTATTGACTCTTTGTATGTCTATTGACTCTTTGTATGTCTATTGAGACTTTGTATGTCTATTTAGGCTTTGTATGTATATTGACTCTTTGTATGTCTATTGACTCTTTGTATGTCTATTGAGACTTTGTATGTCTATTGAGACTTTGTATGTCTATTGAGACTTTGTATGTTTATTGACTCATTGTATGTCTATTGACTCTTTGTATGTCTATTGAGGCTTTGTATGTCTATTGAGGCTTTGTATGTCTGTTGACTCTTTGTATGTTTATTGACTCATTGTATGTCTATTGACTCTTTGTATGTCTATTTAGGCTTTGTATGTCTATTTAGGCTTTGTATGTCTATTGAGACTTTGTATGTCTATTGATACTTTGTATGTCTATTGAGACTTTGTATGTCTATTGAGGCTTTGTATGTCTGTTGAGGCTTTGTATGTCTATTGAGACTTTGTATGTCTATTTAGACTTTGTATGTCTATTGAGACTTTGTATGTCTATTGAGACTTTGTATGTCTATTTAGGCTTTGTATGTCTATTGAGACTTTGTATGTCTATTGAGACTTTGTATGTCTATTGAGACTTTGTATGTCTATTTAGGCTTTGTATGTCTATTGACTCTTTGTATGTCTATTGACTCTTTGTATGTCTATTGAGGCTTTGTATGTCTATTTGGGGCTTACTAATGAACTTTATTTATTTGAAAAAGGAGTCGAGCCCTTGTATGCCAATCGTAGGTTAAATAATAAGAAATACATGTATATCCATAAATATCATTGGTTAGATATTGCAATATATATATTGTATTAAAACATTGATTAAACAGTACAAAGAGTAAGATGAATTTGTTGTTTTGGAACTTGAATAGTTGTTAAATTGGGAATATTGTTGACAATGGTTGCTTTTGATCGCTATTTTCCCCAACAATTTGTGTCGTATTGATGTTTGAAATGAAAAGAAAATACCAAAAAAGTAGGAAACAAACTTAGCTGCAGCGAAAACAAAATACTGCTGTTTTAACAAATTTAGCATTATATTTTAATGAATTTGATCTCAAGTCTTAAACTGATAATCATAACATGAACGAAAACCGATTACACCCATTTCTTTAGTATTTTTTATTCCATTGCGTTCTGATTAAAATGCTCTTTTGTGTTATTAACAAAATATAAGTATCTGATTGGTTTAAGTGAACACCAGAAATAACATTCAGAAATAAATTCATACATTCTGTAATTATCCACAGCAAGTTTTCTAAGGAAACTAATTAACTCTCTTTATGCATGTGTCCATTATCTTGATATTTGAAGAGAATCACCAAAAGGTCCTGGTCAACATTTCAGACCAAAAGATTTATGCTGTTGGAATTCATTACAAGATTTCATTAAAAATTTAAGAACTGCAATTACAGAATTTTTTTAACAATATTTGCCAAAGTCATTACCACCACAATGCAAGATGATGACAGATGGCGTTGTTTAAATTTTCAAAAGATTTTTTTCTTTTCAGCTTCAGTAAATTCAACCCACTGTAACTTTGCCACCACAAGGTACACGGCTTATGCTTCGGTTTGTCCCTCTTTGGTTTTCACGGCAGACTGCAAAGGTTCTCTTTATGAATGAAGATCCAACGCATACTTACCACACACCATTTTTATTCAAACCAATATTTTGATCGTTTTATTGTTAAAGTAATAGCAATAGAAGTTGCTGTAATTAGCAACCTTATGAAAGTAACTTAGGCAGGTGCTTATCGTCTTACTTTAATTTATAAAGTTCCTAGCTTTTAAATTCGACGAAAAACCCTGCTTAACATCCATTAAAGTCTTTTAAAACAATATCGTGTGCCAATAGTCCAAATTAGTCACTAACGTCGATTTGAATTATTGTTATGCTAATTCATCTGCTTATATTTTTGCCAAAATTAAATCTTGTAGAATTAAACAAAAACGGTTTAAAACACTCTTATTGCTGTTTTTGCTGTTCTTTTAGGTCGAACCAAAGTTGGTTATACGTTTAGCAGCCCAGTACTTCAAAAAAAAGTTATACTTCATCAGAAAATACAATTTACGGTATTACGGTAACAACAATGTTAACAATACAAATTATGGTATTTCAATGAACAATACTATTATTTGCCTACAATAGTCCGCTAAGTTCTACTGAGCAAAATACCTTATTAAGATTATTCTGTGTGCATATAAGGTCAGTTTCATCAGATCAGTGCAATTTGTGCACGAGTATTAATGCGAGTGTTAGAAAAGGTTTTTTTAGCTAAGCGCGCTTGTATTGTTTATGAACATATTTACAAGCACACCACCAAAATATTTCATCATAAGAATGTAACTTTCATTTTTTCAGAGGACTGATGGTGACGGCAACTTTAATCTGCTGTTTTGTTCTGTTCATATGGTATGCCCAGACAACACAGTTCCTTTATAACAGACCTCTTCTGGCATTTCCCCAACCAGCGACTAAATTGCTGAAAACGAAGTTTTCAAATGTTGCCAACATAACAAATAACAAATATGTCACAAGACATTTACATAAAGAAAACAACGACACAGACTGTGCAGCACGAAAGAAATGGAAGTTCAGGCCTATGATCAATGATTTACCATTAACTGCCTTAGCGTCACCATGGAGGTCTGGAAATACGTGGATTCGTCATCTATTACAAATGGCTACCGGTAAAAAGGGGAGATATTTTCGAGTTTTATTCTGTTTGTGCGGAGATATTGTTTCTTGGCCAATACATGTGACTATAGTAACTAAGTACATTTGTACATCGGTTAAAAAGGGTTATATAATTGCTTTGAATTAACGGGAGAATTAATACGCATATATATCGAAAACTTTATATTTCAACAAAATGTGAAATGTAGGGCAATGTATAGTACCACGGTCCTGCATTTATTTCAAATTAGCTTACAAACAACTAAAAGATAATTTCTTACATACATTTCTAAAATCACTCAAGTTGTAAACAGAGTTGATAGATATGTAATGAATGATCAAGATCCCTCGGTGTGTTTCTCTTCTTGCACCAAACAGAGTGGAGGGTCATATTGTTCATCAGTTTTTGTCTCAACCATAAATTTACAGTCCATTAATGAAATTCGAAAAGAAATCTCATATGAAGTTCTGATGGTTCGCCAGTAAGTTCCGTTAAAAATCATCAAACTTCATGTCCAGATGTATTGGGTTCTAAACCCGAAGCATTTCAATACAAAACACGGAGATATAAGTTAGTACTGACTGATATGCGTAAAACCCAAAATGGATAACAATAAATGTTAGTATATGAGCATTCTGTAGGGCTAACAATATATGAAAGTGTATTATAATAGTGTCGTATTTCAATAGGGTTTTGTAAAATTGTGGGATTTATTACCTCGTGTAGTATAGACTTATGCATTATCATACATGGAAATATATTTCAGGTATTGGAACAACTTCACAATATTGTGATGCAGAGTTAAAGCTTAAAGGATTCCCTTTTGAGTGTGTGACGAAAAGTTTATCAAAGTTCATTGTCAGGAAAACCCACATGCCTAACCCTGTTAAAGGCTCATCTCCCGAAGAACTAGCTAAACAGAACTACAAAAGAGCAGTACTCATTATACGTGATCCCTACACGTTCATTGTGGCAAACGTTTACTCCGACCATCTGAGCACGGTGCCTGAAAGCACATATTTTACTGAGAGTAATACTAAAAACAGTTTTACATAATGTAAAAGTTGTTCTTCTCACTACTATTTCGCCATTTTTGTTGAATACATTTCATAGAGGAACGTATCACAGTAGAATTGTCATATATGATCTTATTACAAGTCTTTACTGTAATAAACAATGAATCATTCTTATCTTTGAACTTGGTGTGAGAACCTGAAACAATCCGTGAGAACAGTGATCGAAATAAAATAGTAAGGTTGTGAAGACATACCGTGACCTTAATTCCAGAAACATATAACTTCGTTTATTTTCGTTTTGAGAATAACGCGTTTGAAGATTGTGAGGTCAGTAAAAAGTAGTGAGTTAGACGTTCGTGGCACAATTTAACCTCTTCATGTTACAAGCTACAAGCATATATGTTAGTGCATATTGTAGAATATTTCAAGACAAATCCAACGATAGTAAAAACTCCATTATTGTCAAAAATGAAGTTTTAAGACTTCTACTAGAATGTCAAGACAAATATAAATATATATATTTATTTTCAGAATTTCTAAACGTCACACAGCCGAAGTTTCTCAACTGGTGGAATGTGATCAACAAATATTGGCTTAATGAATTCCAAGGACAAGTATATCCAGTGTTGTATACTAACTTTCTGAACGACGCAGAAAAAGAACTACGAAATCTGTTGTCATTTTTAGGCGTAAAATTTAGCATCGGTGATATTGAGTGTGCTGTGAATAACATAGAAGGAAATTTTCACAGAAAAGCGAGGGTATGGACTCGAATTACAGACATAAAGGAATTGTTTAGTAACGATATGCGACGTCAAATAGACTCCAGTGTGATGTATATGTCTGATATTTTGTTGAGAAAATACGGAGTTACATGGGTGAATGATACATACAACGTACAGTAGTAATGGTAACTTAGGTAAATGATAGATAGATACAACGTACAACAGTAAATGTAACATAGGTAAATGATAAATACATACAACGTACAACAGTAACTGTAACATAGGTAAATGATAGATACATACAACGTACAACAGTAACTGTAACATAGGTAAATGATAAATACATACAACGTACAACAGTAAATGTAACATAGGTAAATGATAAATACATACAACGTACAACAGTAACTGTAACATAGGTAAATGATAGATACATACAACGTACAACAGTAACTGTAACATAGGTAAATGATAGATACATACAACGTACAACAGTAACTGTAACATAGGTAAATGATAGATACATACAACGTACAACAGTAACTGTAACATAGGTAAATGATAGATACATACAACGTACAACAGTAACTGTAACATAGGTAAATGATAGATACATACAACGTACAATAGTACATAGTGGGAGTTGATGTATAATACGATGTAAATCAGTGGGGGTGGAAGTTAATGATACTTTAGAATAATTTTATGTCATAAGGTATTAATCTGTAGAGTGATATATTGATAATGAGTAGGTAGGAGACAAGATTATAAATATATAACAAAATTCGGATGGTCACATTAACAGTATTGCTTATTCATGTACATGCATTTTGAAAAATATCAAATTGTCGTCTGTATTAGCCAGGAAAGAATAAAAAACTATATCAAGATACCTAAAAAGTTGCACTAAGTCCATAAAAACGCAGAAATAAAAAGTGCTAAAATAATGTAGTGGACATTCACGCTGGCATGAGATATTCGATAGGGATCAAAGTTAATTAAGGAAATGTTATGAAACTACCACTTTACTTGCTATAATTGTGTCATTACACAAATTAAATTACATAGACATAAGATTAAAATTGTCCAATATCTAAATCAAAGAACTGTGAAGACTGTTGTTAGCTGGCTTCACAATATAGCAAGTTCTAGCTGAAGTTTAATGTTATACATTTTCCTCAAATCCCTTCAATGCTAACATTGGCCATTAAAAATACGCAGACAGATTGACTTTTTATATCTTAACGTGAGATGAATGAGAATGCTGCCCTCATTCCTTCTTAATGTCTTGCTTCATTTCAATGTCATAATCAACATTCTAGCAAAATGAACATTTTGTTATTAATCTAGATAAGTAAGATCACGCCAAAATTTCAAATTGGCTACCAGTAAATAATTTATCATATTGTAAGGATTAGGTAAAATTCCAATATGGACAGTTAATTTCTCCAGATATACAGGAAAATCACCGGAAGATAGTTTCCTTACATAATCTGACAAGTCCATTAGCTTAAACAACTAAAAATCTTTCGTTTTTGCCACGTATCAGCAATTACTGGACGCTATTTACATCAATTAACATACAGTTCAAATGAATATTGAAGGGTTGTGGGGTTATCATAGAATGTTTTGCCCTCAACTGTACCAGTGGTTATTTAATGAAAGGGATGGTTCTAAATAGTAACTTTGAACTCAATTCGAACAGAATTCTATTGTTCTTTGTCAGAATCTGATAGTTCGAGGTTTATACTTAACACAAATCACTGCTTCCGGTACTAAAATTCGTAATAATTATTCAAGAAAATGAAAAATAATGAATCGGTGTAAAGAAATGCTGAATTAAAACATCGTATAAAAATAGCTGCCCTTGCACCAACTCCAAGGGTGGCCTCTTGAATGAAACAAGTACGGAGCATGAATTTCTTGTGCTGTGTTATGCAGAAATGACCGTAGTAACGCATTTTACAAAATATGCACGTGAAATATTGGACTAACATTAATATGTTAATAGAAAAAATACAGTATGGAGAAAACAAAGGAATGACGTGACCGTAGTAATCTACGTGTAGATCTACTGCACTAAATTAAATACATGTAATGACATTGAGTGCAAAAAGGTCACAGTGTTGGATGACATTCCTTCATGTTTTGCTAGAGGCAATTCTCAAGTCATTGTACAACATCTTACTCATATTATTAACCTTTAATACAGGGGGTGGTGCTTGGCCCTGTCCTTTTTTAATACATGTTAATGATATGTCAAATGTTGTTCGCAACAAACTTTTGCTTTATGCTGATGATTCAGCCATTGTAGTATCTGACAAGAAAATATCCAATGTTGAGAAATGTTTGACAGATGATCTTGAAAGGGTAAACCAATAGCTAATTGACAACAAATCATCTCTACATCTGGGTAAAACTGAGTCTATACTTTTTGGATCTTAACCATAAGTTACGAGCTAATCAAAACCTTAATATTACTTGTAATGACACTCATATTGAGCGTACTTCGTCTGTAAAGTAACAACTTATATCAATCTTTATCTTTTGATATCATGACACGTGCTATTATAAAAAAGGTCAATACTAGATCAATATTTCTCTACAGGAAAAGGGACTATCTTACTCGGCATACAAAAAACTTCTTGCTTCATCTCTAATTCAATGCCACTTTGATTACACATGCTCAATTTGGTATTATTGGTTAACAAAGTCCCTACAAAAAAGCTTCAAATTGTTCATTAGACTTATGAGATTGGTATTAGGTCTTGATTCTAAAGCTAATATTGGTCAAGTTCAGTTCAAATCCTTTGGCTGGTTACCTGTTTCTATAAAAGCTTATCTTATTATTCTATCATATGTTTTCAGGACAAGACTGGCTTATCTCCCCATTACCTTGAAGAAAATTTTATTCTGCAAAATAGCATCTGTTCATACGATACAAGGCTTAGTCATAATGGTGCACATGCTCTACTCTAATTATGTTTTGCTATGATATTCTTAGAAACTTAATATTATTCTTACTAAATTTTATTGTTATTTACTTTTGAAGTATTCGCCTCTCTTTGTCATGCCATAAAACACAAGGACCACAATGGAAATAAGGGCTTGCTCTTTTTGCGTTATCTTTGGTGTTAGTTCGATACATTACTTAGTACCACTAGCATAATATTGACTTAAGAGGTTAAATTGATAATGTTTACTGCACTTTATCCATTTCAGCGTCGTTTGTGCTTTTAAGTACATTTTAACGGTATTTATAGAACCATAGTATATTTATATTGCTAGTATATTAATAATGTTATGTCTAGTTAACGAATATCATGGTTTCAATATTTCATTGACATAATCAATGACTCAATTTTATTTTAACTTAACTTTAGTTTAAAAAACTGTGCATCTATGGTGAAATAGTGAAAACTGCACCAAACAAGCTGTAGTGTAGAAAATGCGGTAATTTCTAATTTTTTATAATGATCTGACACTTATATTGTTAATTTCTCGCCCAGAAAAAAGGTTTTTGTTTTTAATAAAGATTGCTGTCTTATTTGAAGATGAATTTCAAAAAGATTTTCGGCACTTTGTAGCGGAAATGCTTATCCAGAGAACCGTGTCTCAGAAATTTTATGTTTGTTTTCATTTTTAATCTATGGCGTATTATGTAATTGTCAGCGGGGTTCACGCCACGGAATTTCTTTTAAGTCAAATATCTGTTGAACGGAGGACGTTATCAAATATCTGAGGCATGGTTCCCTGCATGATACAATGATTGTTACTTTAAGTCTAATTGTTGTAATATATCCTTATATACAGATTCAAAAATATGTAAATTACGTGCGATGTTGATTTATAAAAGACCGACCAATGATAATATTTATTTATTTCAAATTATTTGCAATGGATTCTGTTTAATGGGTTTATTAATGTGTACAATTGTAGTTAACTTTTTAAAATTACAAATTGGTGAAACTTGATAGCACCAAATAGCCACATCACTACATTAATCAGAGTCAGAATCAACCTCACTAACCCTGAATCTATCACTGAACCATTTGGGGTTTGGTCTGGATTTGAATGCATGTCATATTTGTTCGCAGTATGATATTGTCCAAAACGATTAATGTTAAATGGTTCCATATAAATATGGCATCCTTTTGAAAGTAAACCCGTTTTGGCCATCATACCAATACTACTTAGAGTTTCAAAGTTTATTCAGGATACTTTTTAATAAATATACATGATATTTGCTAAGATCAAAAATGATCTTTGAACAAATAAGACAAAAAAGGAAATATTTAAATATAGTTCAAGATAGGTAGAGCACCACAAAATTGATATATTGTAATTGTTCCTTAAAAAACTTCTGACCTTAGGTACAAAACTACTTTTACAAAATTAAGGACGGAGACAAACATGAATATGAACTGTCTGATTGAATATTAGAGTACTTACAAACTTGAAAGACTGTCAGGCAGATATAATAAATCATACAATTTTCTTTTAAATACTTCGTACTAAGCGAAAAAGAATTGTACACGTACATAGCTGAATTTCGAACTTCCTTTACATTATCACTTAGATGTCTGTGTAAATTCCAAAGCCTGAAAATAGCACAATTCTTGCCACCATGGTAAACATCCGTTCCTATACAGTATCCAGTTAATACACAGCTTTATTAAAACTATACCCTAAATTTCACATGACCTTTGAATGGACACGTTCCTTCATCGAAGCTTAGATCACTTTCTGGTCAATATTTCTGAAAGTTTGCATCATACTCAAACCTGGTGTAATTCTGAATAGTTGGTCTTCATGTCTGTAATGTCTATAATGTGAAAGTTCGATAGCAGTTGAAGAAATCTATCCTTTGATATATGTTTGGTAAAGAATAGACCAGTTGAGCATTCGAGAATTTTGTTAGCAGCATAAATATTTGTCCGACCAGTCATTATTTCCCACCCATCATTATCAAACATCATATTAAATGGTGCACAATCATCTGGTACCTCGTATAATAATCCAGAATTGTCGTCAAATGGCATCGACAGGGTATCGACCGTATCTCACCCATTTTTACGTCTAATCTTTTACGGATTGTTCCAGATTTTTTTCACGAATAATGTCAGCATTTAACAAAATATCTTTATCTTTTACGGATTGTTCCAGATTTTTTTCACGAATAATGTCAGCATTTAACAAAATATCTTTATCTTTTACGGATTGTTCCAGATTTTTTTCACGAATAATGTCAGCATTTAACAAAATATCTTTATCTTTTACGGATTGTTCCAGATTTTTTTCACGAATAATGTCAGCATTTAACAAAATATCTTTATCTTTTACGGATTGTTCCAGATTTTTTTCACGAAAAATGTCAGCATTTATCAAAATATCTTTATCGATATCGTCACCACTTTCACTATCAGACCTGTGGGATACCGGGGTCTGTTCGAAAAACGGACAGCAGTTGCAATCAGCAGTGATGCGTAATTATTTACACAAGCCGGATAAGGTTAAACTGGTTCCCGTTCTATGTTGCAGTGCTCCAGAGTCAACGGGAGCCAGTTTAATCTACATTTTGTTCAGAACGTAGGTTAGTCCGAATTGACAATATATAGCGAACGTAGACTTTTTTATGATATTTTTTTCGAAATATTGATTATTCTGATCAAAGTTTTGCAGATTTGCAGGCGTTTGCTTCGATTTAATTTGGTATACAAACTTGGACATTCTTGGTCTGATTTACTGAAGCGTCATCGACAACATATGCTGATTCATTAGAATTTCAATTTGTAGAAAATCCTTCCTATCATTGTCCAACAAAACAGATTTGCCATCATATAATATGACAAGTATAAAACTGCAACCAAATATATAATAAGAAGAAAAGAAATGCCGGAAAGAAATATCATCAATGTAATGTGCCCAAGTATTGTAACTGTAAATATTGGACGTATATCATGTATAACTTCCTGAAAATAAAGTTGTCTACGTCCCTTTATACGTATACGCTGTAAAGAGAGTATCACAGTGTCCATAAAACACATATCAACAAACAGTAAGGCTTGAAAAATGTAAAACCTAAATAGGTGTGACTTAAATAGGGGAGGCTTAAATAGGCGATATTTGAATAGGGGAGACTAAAATAAGCAGGACTAAAATAGGCGGGACTTTAATAGGCGTGACTTAATTAGGGAAGACTTATATATGCGATGTTTGAATAGGGGAGACTAAGTTAGGCGGAACTAAAACTAACAGGACCAAAATAGGAGATACTTCAATATGTGAGATTTAAATAGGAGACACTTCAATAGGTGATATTTAAATAGGAGACACTTCAATAGGTGATATTTAAACAGGCGAGACTTCAATATGTGAGATTTAAATAGGAGACACTTCAATAGGTGATATTTAAACAGGCGAGACTTCAATATGTGAGATTTAAATAGGAGATACTTCAATAGGTGAGATTGAAATAGGCGAGACTTTAATAGGTGAGATTTAAATAGGCGAGACTTCAATATGTGAGATTTAAATAGGGGATACTAAAATAGGGGATACTTAGATAGGCGAGACCAAAATAGGCGTGATTTAAATAGGAGACACTAAAATAGGAGATACTAAAATAGGGGATACTAAAATAGGCGTGATTTAAATAGGAGATACTAAAATAGGGGATACTAAAATAGGCGTGATTTAAATAGGAGACACTAAAATAGGGGACTACTAAATAGGCAAGACTGAAATAGGCGTGATATAAATAGGAGACACTAAAATAGGGGATACTGAAATAGGGGATACTAAAATAGGCGTGATTTAAATAGAAGATGCTAAAATAGGGGATACTGAAATAGGGGATACTAAAATAGGTGTGATTTAAATAGGAGATACTAAAATAAGACATACTATAATAGGGGATAATAAAATAGGCGTGATTTAAATAGGAGATACTAAAATAGGGGACACTTAAATAGGCAAGACTGAAATAGGCGTGATATAAATAGGAGACACTAAAATAGGGGATACTGAAATAGGGGATACTAAAATAGGCGTGATTTAAATAGAAGATGCTAAAATAGGGGATACTGAAATAGGGGATACTAAAATAGGTGTGATTTAAATAGGAGATACTAAAATAAGACATACTATAATAGGGGATAATAAAATAGGCGTGATTTAAATAGGAGATACTAAAATAGGGGACACTTAAATAGGCAAGACTGAAATAGGCGTGATATAAATAGGAGACACTAAAATAGGGGATACTGAAATAGGGGATACTTAAATAGACGAAACTAAAATAGGTGTGACTTTAATAGGCGTGACTTAAATATGCGATATTTAGTGTAATCATGAATATAGTGTAAACATGAATATAGTGTAACCATGGATATAGTGTAAGCATGAATATATCGTAACCATGAATATAGTGTAACCATGAATATAGTGTAAACATGAATATTGTGTAAACATGAATATAGGTTTGGTTATTGGAATTGGTTATACGTGAGTGACAAACCACGCGAAACTGGAAATAAGTTAAGCACCCCCCAGTTTTATAACAATTGTTAGTGTGTATTTTCACCACGACAGCGTTTAGTTGAATATAACCATAAAACGATGTGTCTTGCAATTTGAATACTGTGTCTAACATATGTATAAAGTAGGGTTTGGCCAGAAAAATCTATTTTTTAATGTGGAAAATGTGTCTTAAACAGGACGTGTGTTTTCAACGTAAAATTATACTATGTATCAAGTATGGAGCTACAGCTTCCGTCTGGACGTTTTCTGTAACAGTTTGTTAGTATAAATGTTGGTCTAAGTGTCTTTGTCAATGTAGTGCCTATAGTATAGTACACCTTTCAGGCATAGTACATCTTTCAGGCATAGTACATCTTTCAGGTATAGTACACCTTTCAGGTATAGTACATCTTTCAGGTATAGTACATCTTTCAGGCATAGTACATCTTTCAGGTATAGTACATCTTTCAGGTATAGTACATCTTTCAGGTATAGTACACCTTTCAGGCATAGTACATCTTTCAGGTATAGTACATCTTTCAGGTATAGTACATCTTTCAGGCATAGTACATCTTTCAGGTATAGTACATCTTTCAGGCATAGTACATCTTTCAGGTATAGTACATCTTTCAGGCATAGTACATCTTTCAGGTATAGTACATCTTTCACTTATAGTACATTTGTTACTGTTACGACTTTTTTAACAAGATAAACCCACATTTTCCCACGATCTGATGAGCCACGTTCTCTTTTAATTATTAAGCACGATGTTTTACACACTCTCACTAATATTTTAATATACAGGATGTTTATCTCTGTCATATCGAAGATGTTTATAAAGGCTTTTATATCAAGCGGTCGGATTTCACACAATATAATTAAGTACAGGAACTTCCTACTTAATGAATATTTACATGAATATTTTTTTCATTCCATGACATTAGTATTGCTTTTGTTTTAAAAATGTCAAAAGTTACGCTGCGAGCAGGATTCGAACCTGCGCGGGCAGAGCCCATTTGATTTCGAGTCAAACGCCTTAACCACTCGGCCATCACAGCAGCTGTTCCTTTGATTATTTTATCAACAGATGTTGTAAAGAGTAAACTGCAATCGTACATTTGTACATTTATTGATTGTGTAATTTACTGTACAAAGTAAACGATAAAAATCATTTTACGGTATGTCCAATATTTAAGTATTATGCATTTGCTTACATTTATTATCTACATGTATATAAATCATATGTGCTCAAACCTGAATCAACGGCACATGTTACTGGTTTTATGATTTTTGTAAGGCGATGTATCATCGCTTTCCCATGTCATTGTTTCTATCTGCATGGGCCCAAGAACAACAAAATTCATATGCATATCAGTATTGTTCTATGACGCTCAAGTAAACCAGACCAAAAGATTCAAGTTTGTATAAGAAAGTAAATTGAAACAAAAGAAACTGCAAAACTTTAATCAGAATAATCAACATTTCGAAAAAATATCATTGTTTTGACGTTTCATAATAAACGCTGCGGACTAATCCATTTTCTGACTAATATGTAAATTAACTGGTTCCCGTTTACTATAGCATGTCATGGAACCAGTAATTCGTAATGCGCAGCATTTCTGCACTTAAGGGAGACAATCAAACTCTTCGCAAAGACGTTACTTGTATACTTTTCGGACGAGCAAAACTTTTATCCGCAAAACATTAAACGCAACAAAAACAATGACTCAGGAATTTGTCTAAATGAAAATATGCAAAAAGATACAGGGTAGCACGAGCTAAGAGATTACAAGCAGCATGGAAATCGCAACAACTGGGTGCTGGTGCCTCTAAAATTTCATCAGAAACGTATGGCGTGATTGCCCCACCCGCCGACTTGGAAGTTCCCTAAGTACAACAATATTAATGAGATACAATTATCGCTTGTCTGTTGTAACTGCGGCATTAATTTGGATTGTTTACGACTTTGCTAGAGTTTTCTTTCTATGTACCAGTCTTTATTTTTCTGAATTAACGAATGTCACTTGACAGGGTATAGATCAGAAAGATACCTAACCAAAAAGGCCCTAACAAAAAGGCCCCTACCAGAGTTCTTAACCAGCACTACCTGTGAGACCCAAAGATTCGGATCTTGTTTTCAGGACATTTTCAAGTCCGGGAATGCAGTGGATCACGGCAAGTTGTTTACATTAGTTTGACCAAGGAATCGTGTTGGTGCAAAACGTGCTGTGTGAGGCCTGGTATTGTCATGTTTGAAAAATACCTGGTCCGTTATTTTGAATGAATGGTATCATTGTAACATTGATATAACATTGGGCGTTAAGATTACCTTTGATGATGACCTGATCAGTTTCCCAATTCCACGTTATGTTAATACTGCCACCTCCAAATACGCCCCTCTTCCGAATACGACAATTGACAAGTATTTCGTCACTACGGCGATAAACATATATTCTGAAAACTGCATGGCTGAGAGTGAATCGCGATTTATCAGAAAACAAAACATAATACAACTGATTGTGAGTGAAATGCAAACCACGTCGTACTCATAACAATCTAGCAGTGCGATTACGAACTGCAAAAGTCTGTCCATTATATGGACGACGAGCATGTATGGGAACACGGCTCTGTATCAACCGATTTATGATCGTCCGGACATTAACCCAGCATTACCTGGTAAAACGAATACGTAAATGAGTCAAGGTTATAACGCGATCAGTATGTAACGTTGTCGCAGAGCTGGGTCTCGCACGATCGGAGATCGGTCCAGTAATGTAGTACTGAATCGCAAGATTATGAATAGTCCATCTGGAGCAGCCATAATGGCGTGCGACACCGTTCGGAGCATACCGATTGCCAGATTTCTCCGATTTTCAGAATTGTTGATAGATTGTTTCAGATTGTTGATATAAACAAATTTGGTTTTCGTTTTTGCGGTGTAAAACGCATAGAGAACGAGGCGAAAAACAGCTATTATAATTTCTATGGGGAATTTTATAACACAGGATGCATCACAAGGACCTATTATTACAGATCCCGTTTTGGAATTTTAATCCCGGCTATTTTAATTTGTTTCAAGGTGTTCTAAGCATAGATCTACATGTATAAGTTTTTATAAATATCGCGCTCATGTTTATTACATTTTGTTTGTTAATTTGTTTTTGAATTAGAAATTCAAAAAAGCGACGATTCCGATTATACATTCAACAAAATTTAGAAGTACTTTTTTAATTGTGTGTTTTATCGGGGGAAATGTTCATAAGATGATGCGAACATGTCCTGAAATTGGGCCGACTTGGTACGGGTCGACATGGAATTGGGCCGACCTGACCCGCGTACATTAATATGCTGTTCAATATGAAGGCGTGATTTCACACATTTCAAGCAATTAAAAGCTCAAATGCTGTACCGTATTTATTCTAATCTTGAAATTGCGTTTTGCAGAGTTATGATGGTTGCAAATATACTGTACCATATAACTTAAAGATGCGACATTTCAAGTGTTTATTAAGATTCCTATACCCACTGCTGGTTTAATTTGTTTTTATTGAATTGTAAAACTAATAACTCTAATAATGCATGTATGGGTTGCGTAGAAGAATGTATATTCTTTGATAATAGTGATTTTCTTTTATTTTTGACTGGACAAAATAGAATATACTGCAAAAATGATTATCCTGTAGGATGTTGTATACTTACTCTGTGAAACCAAGTTTAATATTTTCTTAACAAACATTTTATAGTAACCTGATTTGAGATTTTCATATCTTTGTTTACAAACAGATCAATAATGAACAAATAGCTAGATTTATGGAACTTGTAAAACACTAGGATATAAGACACGACAGAAACTCGTGTAAAAATTGTACTTTCATGTACATGCTATGTCTTGTGCTTGCTTGTTAGAAAAGTAAAATCAATGGTGTTATTTAGAACAGTAATGCATGACTGTGTTCGAGCCATGTTTACACATGAATATAAACTTGAATTTAATGCAACTGTTTATCAAGCACAGATGTTGAAGATTACCGTACATAATGAGTCGCCAAAACTACAGTGCTTGCAGCGCTTTGATTTTATTTGTGCTGAGCAGCTTATAATTACTTGTTGGCATAAAACCTTCGAGTAAAACACCTGTTGCCGTTCACGTGCTAAGTGAGAAAACAGTTTTCCGCTTGAAGTTTTTCGGCGATTTTGAAAGCAATTGCACAATGATTATCCACAATAAAATCATGATAAACATGAGTCGCACTATATGTAATATGTACACTAACCAAAACGATTATGAAACAATAAAAGTGTTAGTTGTCTTCTTGTTTCAGCGTATTTTAGGATAAATTTTAGTATGAAATCACCACGATGACGTCATTCCTTTGTTCTGTCAGCACTGTATTTTTAATACGGTACATATTATACCCGACAGCCACCCAATAGCAATATCTCAGTATAATAGTAAGCGTGTATATTTTACATAAGCGTTACTATTGTCATTTTGAAAACACAGCACGACAAACTCATGCTCTGGACATCGTTTCATTCAAGAAGCTCCCCTTGGGTTTTGTGCTAGATTAAAAGCTATTTGATATAAAATTTCAATTTAGCATCTTCTTTCACCAATGTATTATTTTCTATACTATTGAGACCATGAAATTAAAGTAAATTATGAAACAAACAGCAGACATTTATGTTAGATATAATCCTCACAATGTCTGCTTGTATTGCTTATAAGGGAAATATGCGTACGTTGTAATGTTTCAGTGAAAGTATAGCTACGTGCACATGATAATAACAAGAAATATTAAATATTAACACATTGTTGAGTCTAAGTCTTAAATGCCATTATACTGTTTAGCCTACAGCCCTTACCTCCATATTTCCGTATTAAGCGTTTTCATGGTTAAGGCCCCGTTACACCAAACTAGTTCTTTGAACGTCCGACCACCGTCTTAAAAATATCGTAAAACGGGTTGTGACCTGACTTGAACGAGTAGCTTCAGCTGGACAACGGCAGTTGAATGAAGTTAACATTCAAAATATTGACAAGATTATCCATAGTCCAGGATATAAAATACCTTCTGCCCAATCTTGATGAATCGAGATGGTCGCCCGAAAACTTTGAGCTGGCTCAAAGGTCTGAAACACGATTCACGATCAAGCCCATCGCAACCCGTGCATGGAGTTCGTAAACAAACCGTAAAATGATGCCACAACGTCCATTCCGTTTGCACACATTTGAGCCCGTTCGGATATATTTTTCAGAACGTAGTAAGGACGAGTTTGGAGTAACGTCGCTCGCAGTTGAGCTCTCAATACTTTGAACGTTGATGTTTGAATCAAATTATCATCACTTTGTACGATATTTTGTACATGGTATATGCAATAAATATATTACTAGTAAAGTAATTCAATAAGGTGTTGTTATGTTTGTTATAGTGTAGATAAGACCGGCTTATATCTATTATTAATTGTTGTAATGATCAGTTAGTGTTTTACAAATAATTCACTTTCCGTTATAATAAAATGAATCGCTGCGAGCAGGGTTCGAACCTGCGCGGGAAGATCCCATTGGATTTCAAGTCCAACGCCTTAACCACTCGGCCATCACAGCTTTTACATTAAAACGTGACTAGTTTTCCCTCGTAGTGTTAAGATTTATTGTCTCTAATATTTCATATTCTGTCATGCATTTTTGTGCACGTGATAGGCCTACATTTATATATATTATATATTTATGTGATATCTGCCATATGATAGGCCTACCTGTAATGTGATATATGTAACATGATAGGCCTACATGTAATGTGATATATGACATATGATATATACAGTATCATAAAATGTATGAGCATAGAACCGTAGTATAGGAGTGTTTCATAAAACTCATTTTGTTTCAACCCATCAACTGTCCTATTTTGATATACTTACGTGGAACATATAATGTTCGATATGTCCGTTCTACTGTTTATTTTCTTACAATATCATAATATAAAGAGGAAATTATAAACGTCATGATCAACTAAGTGTGGTCATTCTGTACAGTGGTTACATACAAGACAATACATACAATATCACATATTATTAACACACGCGCACGCACACACACACCCTCTCACACACACATGCATACATGTGAAATGGCAACTTTGCCTTAAAAGTAAAGAATTACAAAAAAACTGTACGTATTACATAAAAGCAATAACTTACAAGTTCAAACGGCAAGTTTGTCCTGAATTTAGCTAGGATGCTTTATATTGACCAGTTCGTTCTTAAGATAATTGATAATAACGTCAACTGGGTATTAGGTATTTCTGGTACTAGTTATTTCTGGTACTAGGTATTTCTGCTTCATTCAGCTGGTGAGAGATGTTTTCTTGGTGCTATGTTATGTATTATTATGTTTACTTGGTGTCCTGCAGGGTGCGTTATAGAGATTTCTGGATTTTAAATTTGTCAAAAGCCATCTGAGGACACCGAGTGGAGCAGAATGAAGCACATATGTGGTCCTTCCTGAGATGTTCGCACAGTTATATAACTCGTATTCCTGGAGGTAGCAATCACCCGTCCCTAAGTTAATGTAATTGAGCTATTGTTTAATAAATGACATTGGATGGGTGCTGTGAAGAGATGTAAGTATTTGAGATATCACTTAGATATCACAAGCATGAAAATGATCTTTGTTAATAATCTCCCGATATTTCGGTCATATAACAACTCTTCCCAGAATATCAATGCAAGAAAAAACATCAACAGAAGTGACTATATTCTTAGTTAATTGGTAGCTATGGCAATAATACTAAATGTTATTTCATGATTGTAAAATCAAGGCACTTGCGCTAAACAAAATCAAACTGTTTATTTTTCAATCGTCTGAAACATTCCTCGTGATTAGTTCTATGGTAAATGTAAACAAAAGATGAAAATTTGTTACAAAAAGTACATTTCTGAACAATACCAAAACATCTTGACGATAAAATTCAAATCACAAACAATTGCTAGTAAAGTATATGTTTAAAAATGAAACAAAAAAACAGCTTCAATATGTCGATTTGAGTGCTTTAGTAGATTCAGAACCAATTCCGGAATGTAATTACGTCCGTGAAATGGCTTTTATAAGTCCAAATTATTATGACGTCTAGTCCAATCAAACGCCAACGTTGTGATGCATCATCCAATCATATTGAAGATAACGTCTTATTGTTGTTGCTATTGACTTCATTACGTCTAAAGATGTCGCCGCGGCACGAGTAGCCTCGAATTTGCGACTGATGCAATCAAAAACTCATCATTAGACAAGATTATTATGGATAAAAATACTCCAAAAAGAAATCGACGCATTTGTGCATTGGACAGTCAAGGTAACATTACTAAATCGCGTAGAATTGGAGAAGCGAAGGAAAATTCGGATTCCAACATTCAGCAAGATAATGATATCACGCCTTTCGTTGAACCGTCAGTGAATTTGTCTAATAGCGATACATCACTTTCATCATTTGGGAAATGCTCATCTTCTACATCAATTGATACGCTAAAAGATGCCGATAATCTGCTTAATGAGTTAGATGGCATACTACCATCTACTTCTAAAGGTATTACTGTACACACTACGCCAGATAATCCTAAAAAGATCGGACGCGTTTATACGCTGGACAGTCAAGGCAATATTGAAAAATCACGAAGAATTGAAAAAACTAAGGAAAATTCTTATTCTAGCATTCAGTCAATTAATAATGTCATGTCTGTTGTTGGACCTTCAGTGACTTTGTCCAATAGCGACATATCAGTTTCGTCAACTGGGGCGTACTTATCTTCTAAAACAATTGATACACTAAAAGATGCCGATGATCTGCTTAATGAGTTAGATGGCATGCTACCATCTACTTCTAAAGGTATTCATGAATACACTACAACGGATAACCCTATGGAGAAGACAAGCACATTCAGAACAACAGAAAAAAATGACGATGTAAACGGGGATGAGAGCAAAGCAGAAAATACAGAGATGGATAGAATCGATAGCAGAACAAGAATGAACAATTCTGATGTTATCACAGACGAAATTGTGAAAGTTTCTACAGAGCTTCAGGAAGATGTTTCGCAAATAAATGTAATAGAAGCACTTGATTTGACTGAAAATATAATAGACACTGCATACGGCTCAGAAACAGATATGACAGTTGCTAGATTATTTCCACTTAAACCATCTACTCCTATATTCTACATCAAAGATAATATGCTTGATAGGAAAGTAAAGAATTCGAAAGCTATGGACCTTACAAAAATTCTTCATTCTGTTAGAAATGATGGTGGTCTTGAAGATGACGCAGTGTGTGAGAAAGTCAATGTCAATAAAGGTGTACATGAAGCAGGATCTATAGTAATAAGTATTCCTTCAGTTCTTACGGTAACATCAGGAAATCAGGATGTTGCACCAACATTACCAGGTGAAGTCATCATTGCGCCAGGTAAACATAAGAGATTTATTATCAACAGGAAAACAGAAATAGATAATGACGATATCGGTGAAGTAAGAAAAAAGAAAAGAAAAATGAAAACACTGAAAGAACTTTTCTGTGGATGTTTTGGGGGAAAGAGAAAAACGGAAGTAGAATCTCTATCTGATAAAATGAGACAAGCATGGGAAGATGAAGTAGTTGTCAAGAAAGAGAAAGTGGTATTTGACAAAGTGCAATATTTTGACAAGGAAGACAATCAAGAAGATAAATTCCTACATTTTGAAGAATTTGACGAAAGCAGGGAAAATTGTTTCAGAAGATTGTGGAAGATTGTTAGAGAGTGTATATGAACAGATATGTTACATACGATATATCGTTTTAATTTAACTTTGATTTACTAATTGATGGATTTATAGATTGATTTCAGTGACTTGATCGTTCTTTTAGCTGCATGTTGATCAATCGATCGTTCGTCAGGTTACATTACATTAAAACAAATAAACTGAAAATATCCTGATATATCATTTTGTTTGTTCGGTCATTGCTTTGCTTTACATAAATGCATATATAAATGTAGTTTAGGGCTCAATACTTTGAACGTTGATGTTTGAATCACATTTTATCACAAAACCTGCGGTCCAGGAGTGCCATAAACCCGCGCCGGAAATATCGTTCGGCACTGCCAAACCATGCAATAAATATTCAAATTAGCCAAATCACTACATTTGCATATTTTGTATTACTACCCTACTTCGATATTTGTAAACATGGTCGACTTTCGATTCGTAATGATTTTATTAATGAATAAAATGATGTTTGTGTAAATAAAATAGCGATTTTATGTCTGTAATATAGCATTTTATCGCCAAACGATTAATAGAAACATTCACTACTTTTTTGCGCACGGTATTGAACAGTCTACACTAGACGTTTTGTATATAGGTCATCCTAAAGTCTGTTTCATTTTCTGTTGTCGTTTTTTCCGGTTATGTGATAAATAGAATCTTACAATCGTGCTCATCCTTTATCATTTTTATTAAACTCGTTGACAAAAACTATATGGCACTCGACAGAGCCTCGTGTCATATTATTCAGTCAACTCGTTTAATAAAAATGGTAAGGAATGAGCACTCATTCAAGATCCTCTATATCATCAGTTGGTATTATTTAATGTACTATCAATGTCTACGATGTCATATACTTATGTACATGTACATGAAAAGTAATATTTGTCAAACGACTGCGTTAATATTGTGACATGGTATATGCAATAAATATATTACTAGTACAGTTATGCAATAAGGTGTTGTTATGTTTGTTATAGTGTAGATAAGACCGGCTTATATCTATTATTAATTGTTGTAATGACCAATTAGTGCTTTACAAATGATTCACTTTCCGTTGTAATAAAATAGCAGCAGAGTTCGAACCCACGCGGGAAGATCCCATTGGATTTCAAGTCCAACGCCTTAACCACTCGGCCATCACAGCTTTTGCATTAAAACGTGACTAGTTTTCCCTCGTAGTGTTAAGATTTATTGTCTCTAATATTTCATATTCTGTCAAGTAATGTGATATATGTCACATGATATACCTACATGTAATGTGATATATGCAACATGATAGGCCTACGTGTAATGTGATATATGTCATATGATAGACCTACATGTATTGTGATACATGTCATATGATAGGCCTACATGTAATGTGATATATGTCATATGATAGGCCTGCATGTAATGTGATATATGTCATATGATTGGCTTACATGTGATGTGAGATATGCCATATGATAGGCCTGCATGTAATGTGATACATGTCATATGATAGGCCTACATGTAATGTGATATATGTCATATGATAGGCCTGCATGTAATGTGATATATGTCATATGATAGGCTTACATGTGATGTGAGATATGCCATATGATAGGCCTGCATGTAATGTTATATATGTGATATGATAGGCCTACCTGTAATGTGATATATGTCATATGATAGGCCTACATGTATTGTGATATATGTCATATGATGGGCCTATATGTATTGTGATATATGTCATATGATGGGCGTACATGTATTGTGATATATGTCATATGATGGGCCTACATGTATTGTGATATATGTCATATGATAGGCCTACATGTAATGTGATATATGTCATATGATGGGCCTACATGTATTGTGATACATGTCATATGATAGGCCTACATGTAATGTGATATATGTCATATGATGGGCCTACATGTATTGTGATACATGTCATATGATAGGCCTACATGTAATGTGATAAATGTCATATGATAGGCCTGCATGTAATGTGATATATGTCATATGATAGGCCTACATGTAATGTGATGTATGCCATATAATAGGCCTACATGTAATGTGATATATGTCGTATGATAGGCCTACCTGTAATGTGATGTATGTCATATAATAGGCCTACATGTAATGTGATATATGTCATATGATGGGCCTACATGTATTGTGATATATGTCATATGATAGGCCTACATATAATGTGATATATGTCATATGATAGGCCTACCTGTAATGTGATATATGTCATATGATAAGCCTACATGTAATGTGATATATGTCATGTGATATATACAGTATCATAAAATGTATGAGCATGGAACCGTAGTATAGGAGTGTTTCATAAAACTCATTTTGTTTCAACCCATCAACTGTCCTATTTTGATATACTTACGTAGAACATATATTTTAAGATATGCCCTTTCTACTGTTTATTTTTTACAATATCGTAATATGAAGAGGAAATTATAAACGTCATGGTCCACTAAGTGTGGTTATTCTGTACGGTGGTTACATGTAAGACAATAGATTCAATATCACACATTATCAACACACACACGCACACACACACATTCATGTGAAATGGCAACTTTGCCTTAAAAGTAAAGAATTACAAAAAACTGTACGTATTACATAAAAGCAATAACTTACAAGTTCAAACGGCAAGTTTGTCCTGAATTTAGCTAGGATGCTTTATATTGACCAGTTCGTTCTTAAGATAATTGATAATAACGTCAACTGGGTATTAGGTATTTCTGGTACTAGTTATTTCTGGTACTAGGTATTTCTGCTTCATTCAGCTGGTGAGAGATGTTTTCTTGGTGCTATGTTATGTATCATTATGTTTACTTGGTGTCCTACAGGGTGCGTTATGGAGATTTCTGGATTTTGAATTTGTCTAAAGCCATCTGAGGACACCGAGTGGAGCAGAATGAAGCACATATGTGGTCCTTCCTGAGATGTTCGCACAGTTTTATAACTCGTATTCCTGGAGGTAGCAATCACAAATTTAATGTAATTGAGCTATTGTTTAATAAATGACATTGGATGGGTGCTGTGAAGAGATGTAAGTATTTGAGATATCACTTAGATATCACAAGCATGAAAATGATCTTTGTTAATAATCTCCCGATATTTCGGTCATATAACAACTCTTCCCAGAATATCGATGCAAGAAAAAACATCAACAGTAGTGTCTATATTCTTAGTTAATTGGTAGCTATGGCATTAATACTAAATGTTATTTCATGATTGTAAAATCAAGGCACTTGCGCTAAACAAAATCAAACTGTTTATTTTCCAATCGTCTGAAACATTCCTCGTGATTAGTTCTATGGTAAATGTAAACAAAAGATGAAAATTTGTTACAAAAAGTACATTTCTGAACAATACCAAAACATCTTGACGATAAAATTCAAATCACAAACAATTGCTAGTAAAGTATATGTTTAAAAATGAAACAAAAAAACAGCTTCAATATGTCGATTTGAGTGCTTTAGTAGATTCAGAACCAATTCCGGAATGTAATTACGTCCGTGAAATGGCTTTTATAAGTCCAAATTATTATGACGTCTAGTCCAATCAAACGCCAACGTTGTGATGCATCATCCAATCATATTGAAGATAACGTCTTATTGTTGTTGCTATTGACTTCATTACGTCTAAAGATGTCGCCGCGGCACGAGTAGCCTCGAATTTGCGAATGATGCAATCAAAAACACATCATTAGACAAGATTATTATGGATAAAAATACTCCAAAAAGAAATCGACGCATTTGTGCATTGGACAGTCAAGGTAACATTACTAAATCGTGTAGAAATGGAGAAGCGAAGGAAAATTCGGATTCCAACATTCAGCAAGATAATGATATCACGCCTTTCGTTGAACCGTCAGTGAATATGTCTAATAGCGATACATCACTTTCATCATTTGGGAAATGCTCATCTTCTACATCAATTGATACGCTAAAAGATGCCGATAATCTGCTTAATGAGTTAGATGGCATACAACCATCTACTTCTAAAGGTATTACTGTACACACTACGCCAGATAATCCTAAAAAGATCGGACGCATTTATACGCTGGACAGTCAAGGTAATATTGAAAAATCACGAAGAATTGAAAAAACTAAGGAAAATTCTTATTCTAGCATTCAGTCAATTAATAATGTCATGTCTGTTGTTGGACCTTCAGTGACTTTGTCCAATAGCGACACATCAGTTTCGTCAACTGGGGCGTACTTATCTCCTACAGCAATTGATACACTAAAAGATGCCGAAGATCTGCTTAATGAGTTAGATGACATGCTACCATCTACTTCTAAATGTATTCATGAATACACTACAACGGATAACCCTATGGAGAAGACAAGCACATTCAGAACAACAGAAAAAAATGACGATGTAAACGGGGATGAGAGCAAAGCAGAGATGGATAGAATCGATAGCAGAACAAGAATAAACAACTCTGATGTTAACACAGACGAAATTGTGAAAGTTTCTACAGAGCTTCAGGAAGATGTTTCGCAAATAAATGTAATAGAAGCACTTGATTTGACTGAAAATATAATAGACACTGCATACGGCTCAGAAACAGATATGACAGTTGCTAGACTATTTCCAATTAAACCATCTACTTCTATATTCTACATCAAAGATGATATGCTTGATAAGAAAGTAAAGAATTCGAAAGCTATGGACCTTACAAAAATTCTTCATTCTGTTAGAAATGATGGTGGTCTTGAAGATGATGCAGTATGTGAGAAAGTCAATGTCAATAAAGGTGTACATGAAGCAGGATCTATAGTAATAAGTATTCCGTCAGATCTTACGGTAACATCAGGAAATCAGGATGTTGCACCAACATTACCAGGTGAAGTTATCATTGCGCCAGGTAAAAATAAGAGATTTATTATCAACAGGAAAACAGAAATAGATAATGACGATATCGGTGAGGTAAGAAAAAAGAAAAGAAAAATGAAAACACTGAAAGAACTTTTCTGTGGATGTTTTGGGGGAAAGAGAAAAACGGAAGTAGAATCTCTATCTGATAAAATGAGACAAGCATGGGAAGATGAAGTAGTTATCAAGAAAGAGAAAGTGGTATTTGACAAAGTGCAATATTTTGACAAGGAAGACAATCAAGAAGATAAATTCCTACATTTTGAAGAATTTGACGAAAGCAGGGAAAATTGTTTCAGAAGATTGTGGAAGATTGTTAGAGAGTGTATATGAACAGATATGTTACATACGTTATATCGTTTTAATTTAACTTTGATTTACTAATTGATGGATTTATAGATTGATTTCAGTGACTTGATCGTTCTTTTAGCTGCATGTTGATCAATCGATCGTTCGTCAGGTTACATTACATTAAAACAAATAAACTGAAAATATCCTGATATATCATTTTGTTTGTTCGGTCATTGCTTTGCTTTACATAAATGCATATATAAATGTAGTTGAGGGCTCAATACTTTGAACGTTGATGTTTGAATCACATTATCATCAGTTGGTATTATTTTTAATGTACTATCAATGTCTACGATGTCATATACTTATGTACATGTACATGAAAAGTAATATTTGTCAAACGACTGCGTTAATATTGTGACATGGTATATGCAATAAATATATTACTAGTACAGTTATTCAATAAGGTGTTGTTATGTTTGTTATAGTGTAGATAAGACCGGCTTATATCTATTATTAATTGTTGTAATGATCAGTTAGTGCTTTACAAATAATTCACTTTACGTTATAATAAAATGAGTCGCTGCGAGCAGGGTTCGAACCTGCGCGGGAAGATCCCATTGGATTTCAAGTCCAACGCCTTAACCATTCGGCCATCACAGCTTTTACATTAAAACGTGACTAGTTTTCCCTCGTAGTGTTAAGATTTATTGTCTCTAATATTTTATATTCTGCCAAGTATTTTTGTGCACGTGATAGACCTACATGTAATGTGATATATGTCACATGATATACCTACATGTGATGTGATATATGTCATATTACAGGCCTACATGTAATGTGATATATGTCATATGACAGGCCTACCTGTAATGTGATATATGTCATACGATAAGCCTACCTGTATTGTGATATATGTCATATGACAGGCCTACCTGTAATGTGATATATGTCATATGACAGGCCTATCCTGTAATGTGATATATGTCATATGATAGACCTACATGTAATGTGATATATGTCATGTGACAGGCCTACCTGTAATGGGATATATGTCATATGACAGGCCTACCTGTATTGTGATATATGTCATATGACAGGCCTACATGTAATGTGATATATGTCACGTGACATATATAGTATCATAAACTGTATGAGCATAGAACCGTAGTATAGAAGTGTTCCATAAATTATGAAATTTATTGCCTCTAATATTTCATATTCTGTCATGCATTTTGTGCATTTCCCAGTCTGATATTTCCCATATCATTAATTAATGTGCCATGTGATTGATGTAAAGTGATATACATATCATCATCTCAGAGCAACAAGGTTGTATCTGACATTTTTTTCAAAATTGACTTTTTTGTGTAAAACTATTTAAAACACTCAAATCCATATGATAAAACAGCATTGAACTTTTACTATTAACATTCACCTGTTAAAACAATATTTGTCCAAAGGTTGTATCTCAAATTGTTTAAATTTGTTTGGTGCAACAAGGTTGTATCTCAAGATACAACCTTGTTGCACTTAACTTAATACATGCAACAGCATTTTGTTTGGTGCAACCAAGTTGTATCTCAAATCATGGTAAAATATAACAGTTTAACTGTGCTCTAAATAGAATATACTTGTATTATTTTCTAAAAATAGATGATGGTAATAAGATTATTGATGACATCATAATTATACATTATGATGTCATCAATTCTTAGATACTATAACATTTGTATCTTATGCTAAATCCTAAGTCAAGGCTCAGCTTATCTAGTGTAGAAAGATTCCTTAAAGATATTGTTGTTGGTAAGTCCATTTTATAGTGCAATGAATATATTTTTCAGTGATTTATTAATATTTTTCAATGAAGCAAGTATATAAATACATGTTTCAATATTTTCTGTAAATGAAATTAGATCTAACAATAGATCATAACAGATAATGACAATGATAAAATGTTTTCTTTGTATAATCTTCATGTGTTACTTCAAAGATTATTATTAATAATGCATAGTTAAATAAGTATGTTTTCAAGCATGTTTCTTATATGTGTACAAGTACACTGTACATGCATGGTGGTTCTGAATTTTGTTAAGCGTACAGTAGCATTTTAGATTTTGTCATTATTGTTAGCAACATAAATAAAACAAGTCCAGGATAACATTTATTCCTTGTTTAGATACTCAACATTTTATCAATAAATGGACATAATTTATTTACCTATATTTTTCATTAATTGTATCAATTTTGGGAAAATGTTTGAGTAAGTAATTGTAATTTATTCATATAATATAAATCTATATAGAAAGACATAATTGCATTAATTAAGTTTGATTTGAGAAGATTTATTTAAAGTGATATTGCATGTACCTTTGATAATTTAATGGACCTGTTCCATGTAAAACATATTACAAAAATATTGGTTTTATATTTAATAAGCTAAATTGAACAGCAAGTGATACATTTTAAAAATATATGTCCATTGCAGATTACTGCGATAAACGCCTTTAATGAAACCATTTTCTAAAAAAAAAACAGTAGTTCTTTTAATTGACTATGTATATGGAATGTATATGTTCATGTAATTTGCTGTATGATTATAGATAATACCTGACAGTATTCTAAAGAAAATGACATTTGTATGTAGCTATCAATATCTTATTTACAATTTCAGTAAAATATCATTATCATGATTGTCCAAGTATCTTGTCATCAAGGCCACAAAAAATTCATTGGTAATGGGCGTCAATGTATGGCTAATTCTATCATGTTTTTGCTAAATGTAAGGTTATCATTTCCAGCAACATGAACACGCGATACACATGATTTTATTTTGAACTGTGGAGACAAACTATTTTGCCATATTACATCCCCTGAAGCAACATGTCTTTCTTTAGAAGACACTCCAGCTACAGATGTTAAGCTTAACATTGGTAGAGTTTTGCATGGGTCCTTCAAGAGAAAATCGACTGAAAGTCCATTTTATAACCTTGAAAATGCAATTGATGAACTCACGTATCATGACTTTGGACATTACATATTTACCATGGGAACTAAAACCCCTTACTTTTAACTCTTATGGAAATTTTAAAGACAATGATTTGTTGTACGTATTTGATCCTCACAGTAAATCAAACTGTGGTATGGCAACATGTAACGGATATGCTTGCATGACTAGCCATAAACATAAAAAAGATCTATCATTGTTTTAAGCCATTTGGCTGTTTCATTAAGATTTATTGATGATACTGTATTTGAAGTAGCTCATGTTAAGTTGTTGAACATTTCTTCGAATTCTGTATCATTTGAAAATGATTCATACGGCTCAGATTCAGAATTTTCTGGCTTTAGTGTGCAACGTGATTAAAAGCATCAGATTTTGTGGACATTGTTGAGCCTGAAACTGTATAAAGGTCTAGAATAAAGAAATAGTGAAAACTGGAAAAGACATACAGTTTAGAGCAGGCCTGGTTCGAATCCCGGCCGCGGCAGGTCATACCCTTCCATGAAAATTTGACAAAAATGTCGATTTTCCTCCACATGCGGAGAAGTTGCCGGCTCCTTGTGGAAGGGTAAGTTAGTACTGGTTGGTATATAGTCCAGGAAAACTGGTTAGGTGAACCGGTCGCCGTATATAACTGACGAATTGTTGAAAAACGTCGTTAAACCCAGTGAAACCAACAAACAAACAAAAGCTAAGAGCAGGCGAAATGAGGGTAAAAGCTATGTAAATCGTCTTGGCAAATTACAAAAGCCAGAGAAATGAAACAGGGGTGTGGTTTAAAGTGTAGATTCAAGCGCCATGAAAAAATTGACGACACTGAAAGTTTGAAATTGTTTCATTCTTTCTGGAACTTAGCTTGCTATAAAAAGCAAAGTAATTTTCTATTTAGAAACACAAAAATGCATACAAAATATAGAAATTCAAATGTCTCTAACAGAAAGCAATTCTCTTTTTCCTATCTTTACCAAAAGAAGATGCATGTCTGTATCAAGTATGTAAAACCTTTTTTCTTCATACGTTGGCTATTTCTGACAAAATGATAAGAACAGTGCACAGTAAGGCAAATCTTTGTGGAGTCACGTCTGACAAACGTGGTCGCCATCACAATAGGCCAAACAAAGTTTCTAAGTTGGAAATAGATTCAGTAATTGAACATATTGTGTCTTTTGAAAAAGTAGAAATTCATTATTGCAGGAAGAACTCGAACAGAGAATATTTACCATCTGATTTAAACATAAGAAAGTTGTATGATTTATACGTTGATAAATGTAAAGATGAAAATAAAATACATTTGTACCTGTTAAAGAAAGTTTTTATAGAGAGATCTTTGTGTATCATTTTAATATTGCTTTCAACAAGCCATTAAAAGATCAATGTGATCTTTACTGTTCTTATAAACATTCAACAAATGAAGAAAAACTTAAGCCAAAAAGTATCTATGAAACCCATCTTAAAAATAAAGATTTGTCAAGAAAAAGTAAACAAGCTGATAAAGAAAGAGCTCAAAGTTAAATTCAGAAAAAAAAAACATTGTGTGTAGCAGTTTTTGATTTGCAGGAAGTTCTTTTTACTCCAAATGCCTTTGCTGCATCAATGTATTACAAACGTAGATTAAATTCTTACAACTTTACAATTTATGACTTGGGGACTGGGGATGGGTATTCTTACATATGGCATTCGTGAATGTATAGCTGGTAGTGGTGGGAATGAGATATAGCCGCATGTATTTTTTCATTTATAATTTATACAAGTAAACAAGGGGAAAATGATCTTATTTTTTACAGTGATAACCGCACTTCTCAAAGCAAAAATAAAATATAAGTAACAATGTTAAATTATGCTATGCAAAAGTTTAATCTGATATCGATAACACACAAACACCCTGAGAAAGGTCATACCTAGAATGAAGGGGTTTCCATTCACTCTTCTATAGAAAGAGCATCTAGAGACAAAAAAAACATTTATTCTACCCCTGAATGGGCAGCTACTGTACGCACGGCTCGTCCCAAAAGACTATATAAAGTCAAAGAAATGCCTTTAGAAGATTTTTTATGACTTTAAAAAACTTTCTTTTGAAATAAAAAACTTCTCAACAAACACTGAAGACAAAAATTATACTGGAATACCTTAATACTCTTGGAGCCAATTCAAGTAATCCTTACTGCGTTTATTATAAAACTGATCACTTTGGAGAAAGTTGTATACTTGATTTTTTTTTATAAATTACGTCTGTGGGAAATCCCTATTCTTAGTAATCTAGCTACAGTTAAATCAGTTGAGGCATATGAATATTTAAAACGTTCGTGGGAATAATATGCTGATCTTATTTCTCTCTGTAGAAAAACCTCATTCCAAGGATGCATCATTATTTTTATCTCATGCTTCCTCGATCACTATGATAGACCAGTATTGTAATTTTTGTCTTTTCCTTACTACCAGTCCTCTATTTCTTCCTTATTTCTGCTAAAATCTACTGTATTTTCATACCTATATTATCTATTCATCCACATTTCCTCCATTTTGACATATAATTCCTTCATTCTTGTATTTTCCATGAACTTTTCTCCTTCTTGTATATCACTGTGTGCCTTATAAATATGATGTATTTTTTTACCAATTAAGGCTTAACATCTTTAATATTGTACCTATGTTATGTATCTGCTAAATGATACTAAAAATGTTTGTATTATTTAATCTTGATCTTGTATTTTTGCTTAAACCAAACGATTCACTAGTAATAATCGATCTATAATATTTTATATCATTTCACAAACACATAATTGACGTATACAACAAATGCATTAAATGCATGGTGTTATGGCTGATATATTTTTTGCGTCAGTAATTATTATTGTAACAGATATATTAAGATGAAAGTGTATCATAATTTGTGAAAATCTTATTTCTTAGAAGTAAAATGGAATTAATGCTTTTAGTATGAAGTCGTATTTCTTCAAAATAATTGATTAATGTTTGCATTTTACTACAACTTAATATCTTTGATTGAGTCAGTGAAGTAGAGCATTAACTTGGGCATTTCCTTAGAAAATACAGCAATGTTAATGTTCATGTTTAATCTTATTTATTCATTTAAACCAAACAACACACAAGTAATAATGAATCTAAAATATTTTTAAAAATTTCACAATCATAACTAATTGCTGCATACAATGAATGCATTACATACTTTGCACTATGGCCAACATTTTTTATGTCAAGTGATTCAGTGAGTTTGTGTGAAATAGTGAAACAGAGGCATACATTCTTGAGAATTTATGGTATTTATGATTACCCATCTCAAATATATATGGTCAAATTAAAGAATCATTAGAATTTATTTTCTTAAACACTTTCCATCTGATTGTATTTTTGGCAATAGTGCCATTATCATCTCTTTATTTCACTTAGTAAAAAAGATAAAACCTTGATGCACCAAATAATTTGACCAAATACAACTTTTTTTCAGTGCATCAAGGTTGTATCTCAACACATTCACAATATCTGTTTATAATTAAAAATTGTATAATATCGATGATATGTGTTATGTACATATACTTGATAAATATGTGAAACATATCCTTAGTTTCTCATTAATAACAAAATAAAAATTGTATAATATTGATGATATGTGTTATGTACATATACCTGATAAATATGTGAAACATATCCTTAGTTTCTCATTGATAACGAAATAAAAATTGTATAATATTGATGATATGTGTCATGTACATATACCTGATAAATATGTGAAACATATCCTTAGTTTCTCATTAAAAACAAAATAAAAAAGTTATTTGCTCCTCCTGATTAATTTTGAAATATGCAGATACAACCTTGTTGCGCTGAGGTGACGATATAGTGCATGAAATGTGATATATGTCACATAATAGGCCTACATGTAATGTGATTTATGTAATGTGATAAGCCTACATGTAATGTCCTACATGTTACGTGCTAGGCCTACATGTAAAGTAATATGTGTCACATGATAGGCCTACATGTAATGTGATATATGTAATGTGATAAGCCTACATGTAATGTGATATATGTTACGTGATAGACCTACATATAATGTGATATATGTCATATGACAGGCCTACATGTAAGATAAGATAAGATTTATTTTGGAATATAGTACATACATGGCAATAAAATAACATGTAGTGATACATGACATAACACAGCATGAGTATAAACACCATGACATGCACATCAATACCAGGGATAACACAAGAAAGGGTAAAACCTTATTTCCACAGTTGTCCCGAGGTAATGATGGCATGACTTACAGAGGCAATGATTAGTACATTTGCAATTATCACAATAGAATCACAATGAATAATGAACAAAGTTTTTTATCACATATTGACTTAGAATTATATTCACAATGAGCACTTTTAATCATAAATATCACATATAAGCTTGTCACTTGGGTTTTAATAATTAAATATATAGCATATTTAAGGATAATGTCAGTAATATCAATACAGATAAAACATATGCTAGATCAGTATAAAAATTGTATAAATTTCATTATTTAAGTACTGTATGAACCATGTCAACATGTATCCTGCCTACAATAAACATATGATAAAATCTAATTTAGCTCAAGTTGTCAAAAAATACTGTTTCAGTCAAAGCAGTCAAAGTTTTAATTCGGGTAATACTAGCTGATAATCTGTTCCACAATGAACAACCTAAAATGCAAAATGATTTTAATCCAAAATCTTCAACCTTAGGGACTGAAAAGGTGCCCTTTGTGCTACAGCCATGAATGGTATCCTGAGAAATAAAGTGATCTCCTGTATAGGCTGGGACTAAACCAATTTTAAGTTTGATTTTAAAAACATGACATAACATAATCTGTTCCACACATTGTTTCACAGGTTACCAATTGAGCAGCTTGAACTGTTCAGCACCTATATGTGTTCTACAGTTTAAATCCAGCACAAATCTCATAAGTCTATTCTGTGTAGTTTGCAGCTTATTTTTCAAAACCTGTGTTAACCCATGGTACCATATTGAGCATGAATAATCAAAATGACACTGTATTAAGGACTTGACCAATAATTTTTTAGTATGCTGAGTAAGGTAATCCCTTTTTCTGTAAAGAAACTTTAACCTTGCATTGGCCTTTTGGAGAATGTTACGAGCCATGACCTCATATGATAGGTTTTGATCCAGTGTTGCACCTAAATACTTAACAGAGGATACAGGCTTAATAACTGTGACATTACATGTGACCTGGAGGTTAGGGTCTGATCTTGATTTATATCTGGACCCAAACAGAATAGACTCAGTTTTACCGAGGTGCAGTGACAGTTTATTATCAATTAACCAATAGATTCATGTCATGAGATAATTTCTCTTCAACTTCAGATTTTTTCTTACCAGATACAAGGATACTAGAGTCATCAGCATATAGCAGTAGCTTATTATTTATGACTGCAGACATGTCATTTACATATATTAAAAATAAAAGCGGACCTAATATGGACCTTTGGGAGACTGTGATCACAAGTTACGGAAGCAGTAGTAGAATGAGTACCAGCCACATCCACCAGCTGCTGTCTATCAGAAAGATAAGACCTAAACCATGTAAGGATATCATTTCCTAGACCTGATGATTGAAGTTTCATGTGAAGAATGGAGTGGTCAACTGTATCAAACGCATTTTGTAAATCTAAAATTATCATACCTACAATGTTGCCTTTATCCATTTCAAATCTTATATAATCAGTTAAATGAATCAAACATGTATCAGTAGAAAACCCACTTATGCTTAAAATTGAAACAGGTCTGTAGTTGCCAACATGTGTTTTGTCACTTTTTTTGTATGGACTACAATAGGCCTACATGTAATGTGATATATGTCATGTGATAAGCCTACAGGTAATGTGATACATGTTACATGATAGGCCTACATGTAATGTGATATATGTTACGTAATAGGCCTACATGTAATGTGATGTATGTAATGTGATAGGCCTACATGTAATCCACATGAATGTGATATACTCTATGTGATAGCCCTACATATAATGATGTATATATTATATGATAGGCCTACATATAATGATATATATATATTATATAATAGGCCTACATATAATGATATATATATTATATAATAGGCCTACATATGATGATATATATGTTATATGATAGGCGTACATGTAATGTGATATACTCTATATGATAGCCCTACATGTAATGTGATATATGTTATATGATAAGCCTACATGAAATGTGATATATTGTTACAATCCAGAGGGGGGGGTAGGTAGTCTCGCCTTATAATTAACTTTAGCCGGATATATTATTATCGATATGGATTGAGTTAAAAAAAACTGACTCTCTCATTGGTTTGGTAGCTGGTTATTAATAATGCTTCAATGTAGTCAACTAGAGTTATTAGAGTCTGACAGGCAGACAGACGGACGGACATGTAAACAAACAGATGCACAGATCCGTCAAATATATGATAAAACACACAACATATAATGATTTTCAGGTCATTCCAATTTATTTAATGACAAACTTGGTATTAGCCAATAAACAAGGTTTTACCCCTAACTGCAGAATATATATATATATTCTTATCTAACATATATATATTATAGGATAAACAGTGCATATAAATAATCTGCGAGCAATAATACTAGGCTAATAAGTAAAAATATCTCTTTCTGATCATGTAGGTTTATATTACCTAATAACTTAATATTTCAACTTAAAGAATTAAGATTCTTTCTTGTAAACAAAAATATCCCCATTTGTTAAATGTATGGCAAAGTTACCAGAGTTCAGAACACTTAACAAATAATAGTTATAAATACATAGAAAGTATTCATGAAAGTTTATGAAACAGCTTTAGAATGTCTTGCTAAAATTTGAATTCAAAATAACGCTACTAGCTACGGACCTGTAATGCATTAAATACGTTTCTAAAAATACCGCAGTATGACGTATCGATCGATCTTACTTAAATCTATTTTTAGAATTTATTTACAAAAATAGCGTAAGGATGTTTACCAGGCAAAATCAAAATCTGAACTAACTCAGAACGAAAAAATCTCAGCTTTTATACTCGGTAGTGGTAGCATCTACCAAGAATTGGTAGAACTACCAAAAATTGGTAGGACTGACCAAAAACTGGTAGCGCGTCTCTACCGTAAATATTGGTAGCTACCAAAAATAATGGTAGTGACCCAAATCTGGTAAGTTCTGGAACGCTTAACATCATGGCCACTTACTTCAAAGGGAAAAATACATTATGAAACAATCTTAGTATTTTATAACTTACAACTAGGAATCCTAGGCCTTGTAAATAACTCTGTTTACGCCAGCTAAAAATAAAAGCGGTTCACTCGAGCGTTAACGCTATACCATGATGCAATTGTAAACAATGCATATGTCTGTCACCGTGACAAATTGGATACCGTTTTAGTTCAATAAATGGATATAACAAGAGGATTTACTTGGAAAATGTGTCAGCCACACTGGCTTTGTAACAATAAAAACGTACATAAAGTAAAAATTTGCAAAGTTTCATACTTATGAAGAAAACAACGATGATCGTAATAACCGATGGCGAAAACATGTGACACTACTTTAAAGTTTGGTCAGGTAAGAGGTTGAGGCATTTTTACTGGGACGGAACAATAAACATGTAAATATGACAACTATATGTAAGGGTCTGTGGACATACATAAGACTAAAACTCAGGGTGTTACATTATGCCATATGATAGGCCTACATGTAATGTGATATATGTCATGTGATATATACAGTATCATAAAATGTAAATGTAAAATCAAAAAACTGTATATGAGACATTCATATTATACGTATTACATAAAAACTAGAACTTACAAGTTCAAACGGCAATGAAATTTAAATTACAAACAGTTGCTAGTAAAGTGTATGTTTAGAAATGTAACAAAAGAGGCTTCAATATGTCCATTTGAGTGCTTTAGTAGATTAAGAACCAATTCCGGACGGTAATTATGTCCGTGAAATGGCTTTTATACGTGCAAATTAATATGACGTCTAGTCCAATCAAGCGCCAATGTTGTGATGCATCATCCAATCATATTGAAGATGACGTCTTATTGTTGTTGCTATAGACTTCATTACGTCTAAAGATGCCGCCGCGGCGCGAGTAGCCCTGAATTTGCGATTAGTGCAATCAAAAATACATCATTAGACAAGATTATTATGAATAAAAATATTCCGAACAGAAATCGACGCATTCAGCAAGATAATGATATCACGTCTTTCGTTGAACCGTCAGTGAATTTGTCTGATAGCGATACATCACTTTCATCATTTGGGAAATGCTTATCTTCTACATCAATTGATACGCTAAAAGATGCCGATGATCTGCTTAATGAGTTAGATGGCATACTACCATCTACTTCTAAAGGTATTACTGTACACACTACGCCAGATAATCCTAAAAAAGTTGGACGCAATTATGCACTGGAAAGTCAAGGTAATATTGAAAAATCACGAAGAATTATTGAAGAAAAAAAGGAACATTCTGATTCTAGTATTCAGTCAATTAATAATGTCTTGCCTGTTGTTGGACCTTCAGTGACTTTGTCTAATAGCGATATGTCAGTTTCGTCAACTTGGGCTTACTTATCTCCTACAGCAATTGATACACTAAAAGATGCCGAAGATCTGCTTAATGAGTTAGATGACATGCTACCATCTACTTCTAAAGGTATTAATGAATACACTACAACGGATAATCATATGGAGAAGGCAAGCACATTCAGAACAGCAGAAAAAAATGATGACGTAAACGGGGATGAGAGCAAAGCAGAGATGGATAGAATCGATAGCAGAACAAGAACGGTAAGCAATGCTAACGTTAACACTGACGATATTGTGAAAGTTTCTATAGAGATGCAAGAAGATGTTTCGCAAATAAATGTAATAGAAGCTCGTGATTTGACTGAAAATATAATAGACACTGCATACGGCTCAGAAACAGATTTGACAGTAGCTCGATTATCTCCAGTTAAACCATCTACTCCTATAGTCTACGTCAAAAATGATATGCTTGAAAAGAAAGTAAAGAATTCAGAAGCTATGGACCTTACAAAAATTCTTCATTCTGTTAGAAATGATGGTGGTCTTGAAGATAACGCAGTATGTGAGAAAGTCAATGTCAATAAAGGTGTACATGAAGCAGGATCTATAGTAATAAGTATTCCTTCAGTTCTTACGGTAACATCAGGTGATCTGGATGTTGCACCAACATTACCAGGTGAAGTTATCATTGCACCAGGTAAACATGAGAGATTTATTATCAACAGGAAAACAGAAATAGATAATGACGATATCGGTGAAGTAAGAAAAAAGAAAAGAAAAATGAAAACACTGAAAGATCTTTTCTGTGGATGTATTGGGGGAAAGAGAAAAACGGAAGTAGAATCTCTATCTGATGGAATGAGACAAGCATGGGAAGATGAAGTAGTTATCAAGAAAGAGAAAGTGGTATTTGACAAAGTGCAATATTTTGATAAGGAAGTCGAACAAGAAGATGAATTCCTGCATTTTGAAGAATTTTACGAAAGCAAGGAAAATTGTTTCAGAAGATTGTGGAAGATAGTTAGAGAGTGTATATGAACATACATGTGACATAGGATATATTGTTTTAATTGAACTTTGATTTTACTAATTGATGGATTTATAGATTGATTTCAGTGACTTGATCATTCTTATAGCTGCATGTTGATCAATTGATCGTTCGTCTTGTTACATTTCATTAAATTAAATAAACTGCAAATATCCTGATATATCAGTTTGTTTCTTCGTTCCTTGCTGTGCTTTTTTGCTCAACAGTGTATATATTAGACAGACAGGTGAGGTGATTAACTATAGTGCCATCTATTGTAGAGTATGATACCTCACGACTATTAGCAGCAACCACAGTGATTGGCGTATCTGAGCTAATATGAACACCTTTATTGGACATAAGTTCAACAATTATGAGAGATGTATCTTCAATATTCTATTTCTCTGCTTGAGGAATCTCCCTTATTTCCATATTTACTTTTGAATTTGGAAGAGTCCAAAGTATGCTTATGTGGCAAAGGGTCAAGTGTTGGATTTTTACCGTTGGATTTTTACCATTAGCGCCATCTGGTGCCGTGATGTAGAGAATTGATACCGCAGGGCCTATATTGTTAAAGAAAGCGGTGATGAACTCAGTTCCGACAAGATCACAGTCTGTAATAGATAACTCGATCAATTAAAAAATGATCAATAGCTTGATATCAACCGGGAAGTTGACAAATGACACACAAAATGCGTCAGATGTGAATTGGGGAACATTACAAATGGTTGCTTCGTACAGCCTACTCGCATAGTGTTTATTCCCAGAGAACTGAATAGTCACTATTTTATCAGGTCTCATTATCGAGCGACCATACAAATATAATTCACACCTGCAGAATCTCACCTAACTATATGTACATTGTATTTATTGTTATTTATTCTAGTAAAAATGATTTTCACCTTCCTTCATAGAAATTTCTCTTTCCGAGGACTTTTCCTAATTCGGTCAGAGTTGTAAAGTTGTAAAGAAATTCAGAGTTTAGACACAAACGTTTGCTCTGTTGACGTTTCACTATTTCTTTTGTATCTCTGGACTGCTATGGTGGATTTATACAAATTTCAACTCGTCCGAAAGTTGATTTGTCCGGACGTTGTCTCAGTAGGTTATCACAATAATAAAAGTATTTTACGATTAAGGTAAACTACCTAAATTTTGTTTTCGAATTTTTATGTTCTTTATCATTGTGATCATTGTTGACAGCTACCAACCAAAAATAGTCTGCTCTTTCTGCGAGCAGTATTAACCATGTCACTTAAGTGTGCGAAACCGCGGGCCTTCGCGATCCCTTCACAGTTAACTGTTGGTAGCACACTAGCCATTGCTCCATCTATCAATCATCGGTAAAGAGGACTGTTGTTACTCTTCCAATATCCAGCAATCGTTGTCCGAGGCCTTAAAGACGATTTCGGTAGTTCGTAACGCGCAACATTTCTGCACATAAGGGAGACAATAAAGCTCTTCACGGAAGAAACACTTGCATAGTTTTCGGACAACTAACGTATCCGCGAGCGCGCTAAATACGCAACCTATAATGTGTGCTCTATTTTTTAATAGTGACTAATTTATGTGAAACACTGCATGTACAGTTTAAAATTGAATTACTTTATATGACTGTAATGGAGGTTCATCATTTATTGCAAATATTTGTTGATGATGTAGCTGATATTAGGACTCTGAGCTAGCATTACATCAAAGACTCAAATGTTTTTTTAAAGTGAAATATGTGGTACAAAATTGTTCTAAAATATATATCAAAAATAAAAAGTTTTATTGGATAATAGACAGAAAACTACGCTTTATTTACTTCATACACACATTACAAAATTTAACTGAAATTGGCAAATATTTGTTGACAATGCAACAGAATTTAGAAATTGGAGGTAAAATTAGCTCAGTAACCCCATTTTTATCTCTGAAATGTGTTTATTAGACATTGTTCTACGATATATATCTAAATTAGAAAGTTTTATTGGAAAATAGGCAAAATCTTTATTAACTTGATATGCATATTTTTTATGTTAATCATATCTGTCGACTACTTTTGACAATATAACCGAATTTCAGAGTTGAGACTGAAATTAGCTCGGTAACCTCATGTTTTTATTACTGAAATATGTTTATTAGACATTGTTCTAAAATATATATCAAAATTAGAAAGTTTTGTTGGAAGAATATCGGAAAAGGGGGAATAAAAGATGAAAAATAATATTTTTTTGTCGAAATTGCAACCTATCTTTTCATGCAGGCAGTTGAAAATAAAAACATAGTATGACAGAATTAAATCATTTATGGTATAAATTGTGCTAAATTAACACAATATATGCCAAATGAATACTTACATGTAAAAACAGTATGTTTGAGCATGATTTTATCATGATATAACAGTAATAGTATGTTTTTAGCGATAAGCTCTTTGTACACAGCAAATCTTAAAAAACAGCTGCACACCTTCACAAAGTATGAGCTGTTATCTCGAAAATGAGTTCGGTGACCCCTCTTGTGATCACAACACCGTGCACGTCTAAGATTTGAGCCAACTATATAATAAGTATCACAAAAAGGTATATCGGGAGTTCCCCTCAGAAAAGCTGAATCGGTAAGTCACGAAAATTCACATAGAAGATAGAGAGGAGGTGTTACGGACGAAGTTATGTGTTAATGGACAAACATTAGGTAATCCTCAGTTGCTTGTCAGGACAGAAGACATGTCTTTGTTACCATCTATTTCTATTTTTGATATCTACAACTTTCTCCTAGACCACGAAGGGTTTTCACTAGAGTCATTAAGAGAGTATTACAAACTGGAGGGGTACACCATGTTCAAAGATGGATATGTCGGCAGCTTATCATCAGCAAAATATGACACACCAAGTTAGTTCTCTTTTACATGTTTATAGATAATTGAGGTACTCTTCTAGATCCACTACATAGAGTATTCTTATATACACTGTGTGTCTTTGTTAAGATAAAAGTATATATCAAAAGAACTATTAATTGTTAGATATGACATAGAACTGTTCACTAACTAGGAGAAATTTTGCATAAGCATCCATATATCTCTGTAGAGCAGCAAAATGTATTCTGAGGGGCCCAGGTTCTAGTCCCGGTCAGTGTGCACATTTTTTACCCTGTATACATGTACTGTATAATATATATATTTTGTTAATAATGTGTAGAAATTGGTTTCTTTCAGACTTCATAGCACTGTTGGCCAGAGTAAGACCAAGAACCAAGGACAAAGACCCTCTTACCAGACTTAAATATTATCAGTGCTGGGTTATACTTGAATCTTCAGGGAGCATTCATTCAGCCTACTGTACATGTAAAGGAGGGTAAGTTAGGCATACATTATTTAATAGCTACTTTCCCAATTAAAGTTGTTAATCTTTCTTTTACCCTTTTTACTTGTGGAATTAACATAATGCTATAAAAATATGGGCTCTGTACCACTTAGACTTGCATGTACACAGAATGTACCAAGGTGTTTATGTGGTAAGCTGAAACATTGTAAGGAAGATGAAATCATTGCTTTCAGAAAATAATATTTTAACAAAGTTATCATTCAAATATTTTAACTTCTTTCAAATTATCTTACAGGATAGATGGTTATTGCAGACATGTTGTGGCAACACTGTTTGAAGTGTTGGATTTCCTTCATGATGAAAGAAAGACTACTTGTACATCCAAGTCATGTACATGGAGGAGAAGAGCTTGTGAGGCAGAGAAACTGTCTCCGCCTATACCAGCCACACAGTTAGACACCTCTGTTCTCACAACAAGGTAAACATAGTTCAAGCATTTTGTTATATTAAGGATAAAGTTTAATATGTCAGTCACTGTAATTTTAAGGTGTATATAATGCATTCACTGTTGATAAATGTGCTTTATATAATACAGATATATCAATTAATGTTTATATTAAGACATGTAAACTTAACTTGACTTCTGCATTACTAACAGTAAACTATTAGTTTATTGTGTGGCACTGTGGCCAAGTGGCCAATGGGTGACTAGTAATCTAAGGATTGCTCGCCATGTGTGGGTTCAAACTCCATCTGGGGCAAGCTGTGGTTTCCTTGGGCAAGAAACATCACACTCATTGCTCAGTCCTGGTTAGTTCCAGGAGCAGATTCAAGAGTATATCTATAAGCTTATAGCTTCCTGCACAAAGTAAAATAAATTCCATATAACCTAAACTATTAGTTCTCAGACAAAATTATGCTATTTTTCAGTTTCCAGTCACCCAAGCCCAACTACTGTCCTTTACCAGAAGATGTTCTAAAACCAGATTCAAATATCTTCCTGAACCAACTCCAGATATCGTGTCCTAAAGCATGTCTACTGAAATCTGTGTTCCAACCTAGTAAGAACAATATCAGCACACCTCCTCTGACAGTTACAACTCCTATGGAAAAACTGAACTCATTTATATCTTCACATTCATGTATAGTTGAAAATTGTTCATGTGCTACTATATTTATGTACTATCATTTACCATACACATCTGAGCAATGTACAGAAATAGAAGAGGTAACCAGAGGACAAAGCAAAAACAACAACTGGCATATTTTAAGAAAAGGTTTACTAACAGCATCTACTTTTCATCAGATATGCTCTTCCACCAATGCTGTAAAGAGTGCACAAAGTTTGATAAAACCAGGACTAGATGAAACTTGTTTGCCGCTTGATATTTCATTTGGAAGAATGTATGAATCCAAAGCAAGAAATATATTCCTGAAAGGTTAAAGGTTCAAGCATAGGCAATGTAGTATTGATGTACCTGGCCTTGTTATGTACCATGACAGTTCATTCCCTGGTATAGCTTGTTCACCAGATGGGATTGTATCCTGTAAAATATGTGGACAGTTCCTCATTGAAATTAAATGTTCATTTAAATATAAGTGTTTCCATCCAAAAAATGCATTGAAACTTTCAGGAATGTGTGTTGAAAAAGACGGAATTCTTGTTGTCAAGCAGTCACACAAATATTACTATCAAATACAGGGTCAGATGGCTCTTACTGGTATTCCAAAATCATTTCTGGTATTATATACACACAAAGGAATTGCAACTGTAAATGTAGACTTTGATGAAGAATTTTGGTCCTCTGTAAGAAGTAAGCTAGTGTCATTCTATAGAGATAGCTACTTCAAGGAGTTGAAGGACTCTGTAACTGTTGTATAAGTTATATTCTTGTTGACCCTAGTATGTTTAACTTGTTACGAAACTTGAAAGTATATTATGGAAGAGATTTGCTTTGCATGTAAGATGGAAATATATTACACAGAGTGAACACCAAATGCAATGTTTTCCTGAGTGACATAGCCACAAGTGAAAATATAACATCTGGTATTTACAAGTGAAATAAAATTTGATCTTACTTGCTAAAGAATTATTTCATGTTTTTTAACAGATTCAAGTCATTTTAATGATTTTGTCACATAATGTCACAACATCATCAGTTCATCACGTTAATTATAATGTTCATTTTGAAAAAAATAATTCTGTAGATTTTCTTAACTTTTGTTTCAAGTTAAGATGATATGTGCAAATATTTATGTTCTTCCCATAAGCATGTAGATTGTTATGACAATCTTTTTTGATGAAATATTAATTCATGTTACTTTGTATAATTTGTTCTTTTCATCCAAGAATTTCATTTTACTGTCCACTGAAAAGCATAAATGCATCAAATGAATTGTTGCACCAACACTGATGTTATTTGCTGTCTCGGAAATGAAACTTTACAACAAGAAAGTTGTTAAAGTTTACCATTTTATTTAGTATGTAGATCTAGATCTGTTACTACAAATATTAATACAATTTACTGTTAAATTAGTCTAGAACAACATATATTATACATGTATTATATATGCATTACAACAGCTCAACCTTTCAGAAGATATTTGTTCACATGTTATTCACCATCAGCAGTCATATATGTAAATATGTTAATGTTGAAAACATAAACTATCAAACCATGCATACTGTGTTTGTTTTATTACATGTAAGTGATCATTATATACTGGTTTTGGAAGATTCAATTTAACATTAATTATATGTAATGAATACACAAACAATATAATAAAATCTAATAGTAAATCTAACATTTAACATATAACACAGCAATTATACTCTACTTTGTATCAAATACAAGTTATTCTATAGATGGTACAGGAAAAACACTTGATCAGTACATTCTAAAAATTGTTTGCTTAAGCAAGACTTGGCTGAAAGTTACACAAAACAGCTACAATTTTTGTTATTTGAAACAAAATAAATCTAAATTTTAGAGGTATTATACCAGAGAGTATTTTAAAACTTTTCATCCTACAAATTGCCCTCTCTACATGAATTCTCACTCTAGCAATGCATCTTGACCTCTTCAAAGCTTTAGAACTGAGCACTTTACCATGTGTAAAAGCAGGTATATTTAAAGTAGCCTTCTTTGGTAACAGAAGATCCCGAATATTAAATCCTCTATCAGCCATAATGTCATCATTTTCTTCAACTAAGTCCACAAATTTGGAGTCTTTAACAATAGCTGCATCAGATATTGAACCACTATAAACATCTGATAGAAAAGATATAGTTCCACATGGAGTAATTGCAATCAACTGTTTTAATGTGTTAGAATGTTTATATGTAGACCAGGTGGCTTTCTGGGCTGAAGGACGCAAAGGCTTTTGAACAAAATATTCTGTACAGTCAATTATTGCTCGCGTTCTTGGATAATTTGTAAAACTAATGGGCAAATTTGCCTTAACTATGTCCTTTGTTGGCCAAATGATAAGCTGACTTACACACTGGCTGAGCAGATTAACCCAAGCTAGAAAAATTCTGCAAACATGACTTTCTGAGACATCAAACAAGTATGAAAGATGTTTATTGTCATAGCCCCTTCTTATTTTAACTAGTGTTAAAATCATTTCCTCAAAAAGTATAACTTTCTTCTTTGTTTTCCACCCTTCCTACCTGGTAGATGTTTTCGCTTACCATCCCACAATTTTATCTTTTGTGCTGCTGGCTCAATCCATGAAAACAAATAAAGCAATAATTGTAATGTTGGGATACCTACATAATAAAAACAGATTTTATCATTTTCTATTATTTTTTCTGTGAATTTTTTCTTTTCTGTTTTAACATTTGGGGATTTCACTGGTTCAATAGTGTTTGCACTTTTAGTTTTAGAATAATAAACATGTACATTTTGGTCATCAAATATATCATGAAATACTGGTAGGTTTAGCGGAATAGTGTTATTATTAATGTCACTATTAAGAAAAGAATCAGCTGGTACATCTGGTGTTAGAGCAGGGCCTGGCTGGTCAATATGTTTCTGTTTCACAGCTGATGGTGGTGTAACTAGTTTCCACTCAGTTCTTCTCTTTCTATATGGCCTAGACTTGGGTGTGCTGGTTATAGAGGGGTATACTGCTGCAACTGGGTCCTTACAACCATCCAGAAAGTGCTGAAAAAAAACAATATAAGACATCATATAGTACAATGTATTATATCTCACTTATAATCTTACTGTAAACCTATTGGTATAATATTCCATGAATAGTACATATGACAGCTTTATTGTTTAACAGCAATAGTTTATTTATAACATGTAAACTGAGCAAAATATCTGTGCCATTCTAAAATTTTGTGGAACTAGTGTCCTTGTTGAAAAGTACGAGTCACATTTGATTTACATATTTCTGTACTAAAAATTAGTTACAGCAGCAATATTAGATGATAGTCATGCAGACATTTAAAACTACACAAGTTATGCAAGCATGTAGAGTAAAGTTTTCATATTTTTGTCAGAAGAAATAATGTGTTAATATCCAGACATAATATTGTATATATCTTTCTATGTATATTCTCAGTATCTCTATTAGGCTTAGTGTACATGTTTACATAGACAATTTAGTTTTACAAAGCCGTTTTTTCCTCTGCTAATTGTTGTTACATGCGTGTGTCGTGACGGAGATTATTTTCACTTGAGCAATAGTTTAGTACACGGTCTAATTTAAACAATACTCAACTTTATAGATATGCAAAATAGCCGCCTGTATTCATATTTCTAGAGATAGTATTGCATGATAAAGATATGAAGTTCTCGCCTTCGAGCAAACAAAGTGATGAGGTCTAATTTTTTCAACTGAAAGGTCACGATGAGGACGACCGCACTGCTTTATCCACATCCGACATCGATCTAGATCTAATGTAGGTTTAGGAAATGCATGGAAGGATACATTTTGCATGTAATCCTTATCTTTATACCGACTGTCACTATTGCAAGTTCCCCAAGAACACCGTTTGGTGGGCATTTTAAAATATTGTGATGTGTTTTACGCAGTCAAATATGGCGCCCAGCTGACTTTTGTTTGTACCGGGTCACGTGACATCAATATCGGAAAAACCCATAATCGGAGAGTTCCGGATTACAACTATTGTAAACAATGCATATGTCTGTCACCGTGACAAATTGGATACCGCTTTAGTTCAATAAATGGATATAACAAGAGGATTTACTTGGAAAATGTGTCAGCCACACTGGCTTTGTAACAATAAAAACGTACATAAAGTAAAAATTTGCAAAGTTTCATACTTATGAAGAAAACAACGATGATCGTAATAACCGATGGCGAAAACATGTGACACTACTTTAAAGTTTGGTCAGGTAAGAGGTTGAGGCATTTTTACTGGGAAGGAACAATAAACATGTAAATATGACAACTATATGTAAGGGTCTGTGGACATACATAAGACTAAAACTCAGGGTGTTACATTATGCCATATGATAGGCCTACATGTAATGTGATATATGTCATGTGATATATACAGTATCATAAAACGTATGAGCATAGAACCGTCGTATAGGAGGGTTTCATAAAGCTCATTTTGGTTCAACCCATCAACTGTCCTATTTTGATATACTTACGTAAAATATATAATGAAAGATATGCCCTTTCTACTGTTTATTTTCTTACAATATCATAATATGAAGAGGAAATCATAAACGTCATGGTCAACTAAGTGTGGTCATTCTGTACGGTGGTTACATACCAGACAATACATACCATATCACAAATTATTAACACACACATATTTATGCATACTTGTGAAAAGGCAACTTTGCCTTAAAAAGTAAAGAATTAAAAAAACTGTATATGAGACATTCATATCATACGTATTACATAAAAACTAGAACTTACAAGTTCAAACGGCAATAAAATTCAAATTACAAACAATTGCTAGTAAAGTGTATGTTTAGAAATGTAACAAAAGAGGCTTCAATATGTCCATTTGAGTGCTTTAGTAGATTAAGAACCAATTCCGGACGGTAATTATGTCCGTGAAATGGCTTTTATACGTGCGAATTAATATGACGTCTAGTCCAATCAAGCGCCAACGTTGTGATGCATCATCCAATCATATTGAAGATGACGTCTTATTGTTGTTGCTATAGACTTCATTACGTCTAAAGATGCCGCCGCGGCGCGAGTAGCCCTGAATTTGCGATTAGTGCAATCAAAAATACATCATTAGACAAGATTATTATGAATAAAAATATTCCGAACAGAAATCGACGCATTCAGCAAGATAATGATATCACGTCTTTCGTTGAACCGTCAGTGAATTTGCCTGATAGCGATACCTCACTTTCATCATTTGGGAAATGCTTATCTTCTACATCAATTGATACGCTAAAAGATGCCGATGATCTACTTAATGAGTTAGATGGCATACTACCATCTATGTCTACAGGTATTACTGTACACACTACGCAAGATAATCCTAAAAAAGTTGGACGCATTTATGCACTGGAAAGTCAAGGTAATATTGAAAAATCACGAAGAATTATTGAAGAAACAAAGGAACATTCTGATTCTAGTATTCAGTCAATTAATAATGTCATGCCTGTTGTTGGACCTTCAGTGACTTTGTCCAATAGCGACACATCAGTTTCGTCAACTGGGGCTTACTTATCTCCTACAGCAATTGATACATTAAAAGATGCCGAAGATCTGCTTAATGAGTTAGATGACATGCTACCATCTACTTCTAAACGTATTACTGAACACACTACAACGGATAATCATATGGAGAAGGCAAGAACATTCAGAACAGCAGAAAAAAATGATGACGTAAACGGGGATGAGAGCAAAGCAGAAAATACAGAGATGGATAGAATCGATAGCAGAGCAAGAACGGTAAGCAATGCTAACGTTAACACTGACGAAATTGTGAAAGTTTCTATAGAGATGCAAGAAGATGTTTCGCAAATAAATGTAATAGAAGCTCGTGATTTGACTGAAAATATAATAGACACTGCATACGGCTCAGAAACAGATTTGACAGTAGCTCGATTATCTCCAATTAACCCATCTACTCCTATAGTCTACATCAAAGATGATATGCTTGAAAAGAAAGTAAAGAATTCAGAAGCTATGGACCTTACAAAAATTCTTCATTCTGTTAGAAATGATGGTGGTCTTGAAGATAACGCAGTATGTGAGAAAGTCAATGTCAATAAAGGTGTACATGAAGCAGGATCTATAGTAATAAGTATTCCTTCAGTTCTTACGGTAACATCAGGTGATCAGGATGTTGCACCAACATTACCAGGTGAAGTTATCATTGCACCAGGTAAAAATAAGAGATTTATTATCAACAGGAAAACAGAAATAGATAATGACGATATCGGTGAAGTAAGTAAAAAGAAAAGAAAAATGAAAACACTGAAAGAACTTTTCTGTGGATGTATTGGGGGAAAGAGAAAAACGGAAGTAGAATCTCTATCTGATGGAATGAGACAAGCATGGGAAGATGAAGTAGTTATCAAGAAAGAGAAAGTGGTATTTGACAAAGTGCAATATTTTGACAAGGAAGTCAAACAAGATGAATTCCTGCATTTTGAAGAATTTTACGAAAGCAAGGAAAATTGTTTCAGAAGATTGTGGAAGATAGTTAGAGAGTGTATATGAACATATATGTGACATAGGATATATTGTTTTAATTGAACTTTGATTTTACTAATTGATGGATTTATAGATTGATTTCAGTGACTTGATCATTCTTATAGCTGCATGTTGATCAATTGATCGTTCGTCTTGTTACATTACATTAAATCAAATAAACTGAAAATATCCTGATATATCAGTTTGTTTCTTCGTTCCTTGCTTTGCTTTTTTGCTCAACAGTGTATATATTAGACAGACAGGTGAGGTGATAAACTATAGTGCCATCTGTTGTAGAGTATGATACCTCACGACTATTAGCAGCAACCACAGTGATTGGCGTATCTGAGCTAATATGAACACCTTTATTGGACATAAGTTCAACAATTATGAGAGATGTATCTTCAATACTCTATTTCTCTGCTTGAGGAATCTCCCTTATTCCCATATTTACTTTTGAATTTGGAAGAGTCCAAAGTATGCTTATGTGGCAAAGGGTTAAGCGTTGGATTTTTACCGTTGGATTTTTACCATTAGCGCCATCTGGTGCCGTGATGTAGAGAATTGATACCGCAGGGCCTATATTGTTAAAGAAAGCGGTGATGAACTCAGTTCCGACAAGATCACAGTCTGTAATAGATAACTCGATCAATTAAATCGTCAGATGTGAATTGGGGAACATGACAAATGGTTGCTTCGTACAGCCTACTTGCATGGTGTTTATTCCCAGAGAACTAAACAGTCACTATTTTATCAGGTCTCATTATCGAGCGACCATACAAATATAATAATTCACACCTGCAGAATCTCACCTAACTATATGTACATTGTATTTATTGTTATTTATTCTAGTAAAAATGATTTTCACCTTCCTTCATAGAAATTTCTCTTCCCGAGGACTTTTCCTAATTCGGTCAGAGTTGTAAAGTTGTAAAGAAATTCAGAGTTTAGACACAAACGTTTGCTCTGTTGACGTTTCACTATTTCTTTTGTATCTCTGGACTGCTATGGTGGATTTATACAAATTTCAACTCGTCCGAAAGTTGATTTGTCCGGACGTTGTCTCAGTAGGTTATCACAATAATAAAAGTATTTTACGAGTAAGGTAAACTCCCTAAATTTTGTTTTCGAATTTTTATGTTCTTTATCATTGTGATCATTATTTACAGTTGACAGCTACCAACCAAAAATATTCTGCTCTTTCTGAGCAGTATTAACCATGTCACTTAAGTGTGCGAAACCGCGGACCTTCGCGATCCCTTCACAGTTAACTGTTGGTAGCACACTAGCCATTGCTCCATCTATCAATCATCGGTAAAGAGGACTGTTGTTACTCTTCCAATGTCCAGCAATCGTTGTCCGAGGCCTTAACAGGTGTATAGTTTAAGTAAAAACATTGACCGCAGAAGCACAGAAGGTTTCTGTCAAAGTTCGATTGCAGTTGTAAGACGGCTTGAGCGTATCTGGGTCAATGAAGTATTGCTCTTTATCTTCCATCGTCATACTATCTGACGAATGTATCATACTATTAGGGCTCTTGTGATCACAACACCGTGCACATCTAAGATTTGAGTCAACTATGTAATAAGTATCACAAACCAAACAACACACAAGTAATAATGAATTTGAAATATTTTAGATAATATCACAATCATAACTAATTGCTGCATACAATGAATGCATTACATACTTTGTACTATCGCCTATATTTTTTATGTCAAGTGATTCAGTGATTTTGTGTGAAATAGTGAAACAGAGGCATACATTCTTGAGAATTTATGGTATTTATAATTACCCACCTCAAATATATATGGTCAAATTAAAGAAACATTAGAATTTATTTTCTTAAACACTTTCCATCTGATTGTATTTTTGGCAATAGTGCCATTATCATCTCTTTATTTCACTTAGTAAAAAAAGATAAAACCTTGATGCACCAAATAATTGGACCAAATACAACTTTTTTTCAGTGCATCAAGGTTGTATCTCAACACATTCACAATATCTGTTTATAATTAAAAATTGTATAATATCGATGATATGTGTTATATACATATACCTAATAAATATGTGAAACATATCCTTAGTTTCTCATTAATAACAAAATAAAAATTGTATAATATCGATGATATGTGTTATGTACATATACCTAATAAATATGTGAAACATATCCTTAGATTCTCCTTAATAACAAAATAAAAAAAGTTATTTGCTTCACCTGATTAATTTTGAAATATGCAGATGCAACCTTGTTAATGTGATATATGTAATGTGATAAGCCTACATGTAATGTCCTATATGTTACGTGATAGGCCTACATGTAATGTGATATATGTAATGTGATAAGCCTACATGTAATGTGATATATGTCACATGATAGGCCTACATGTAATGTGATATATGTAATGTGATAAGCCTACATGTAATGTGATATATGTTACGTGATAGACCTACTTATAATGAGATATATGTCATATGATAGGCCTACATGTAAGATAAGATAAGATTTATTTTGGAATATAGTACATACATGGCAATAAATTAACATGTAGTGATCCATAACATAACACAGCATGAGTATAAACACCATGACATGCACATCAATACCAGGGATAACACAAAAAAGGGTAAAACCTTATTTCCACAGTTGTCCCGAGGTAATGATGGCATGACTTACAGAGGCAATGATTAGTACATTTGCAATTATCACAATAGAATCACAATGAATAATGAACAAAGTTTTTATCACATATTGACTTAGAATTAATTTTTTTTAATTATTAAATATATAGCATATTTAAGGATAATGTCAGTAATATCAATACAGATAAAACATATGCTAGATCAGTATAAAAATTGTATAAATTTTATTATTAAAGTACAGTATGAACCATGTCAAAATGTATCCTGCCTACAATAAACATATGATAAAATCTAATTTAGCTCAAGTTGTCAAAAAATACTGTTTCAGTCAAAGTAGTCAAAGTTTTAATTCGGGTAATACTAGCTGATAATCTGTTCCACAATGAACAACCTAAAATGCAAAATGATTTTAATCCAAAATCTTTAACCTTAGGGACTGAAAAGGTGCCCTTTGTGCTACAGCCATGAATGGTATCCTGAGAAATAAAGTGATCTCCTATATGGGCTGGGACTAAACCAATTTTAAGTTTGATTTTAAAAACATGACATAATATAGTCTGTTCCACACATTGTTTCACAGGTTACCAATTGAGCAGCTTGAACTGTTCAGCACCTATATGTGTTCTACAGTTTAAATCCAGCACAAATCTCATAAGTCTATTCTGTGTAGTTTGCAGCTTATTTGTCAAAACCTGTGTTAACCCATGGTACCATATTGAGCATGAATAATCAAAATGACACTGTTTTAAGGACATGATCAATCATTTTTTAGTGTGCTGAGTAAGGTAATACCTTTTATGTAAAGAAACTTTAACCTTGCATTGGACTTTTTGAGAATGCTAAGAGCCATGACCTCAAATGATAGGTTTTGATCCAGTGTTGCACCTAAATACTTAACAGAGGATACAGGCTTAATAACTGTGACATTACATGTGACCTGGAGGTTAGGGTCTGATCTTGATTTATATCTGGACCCAAACAGAATAGACACAGTTTTACCGAAGTGCAGTGACAGTTTATTGTCAATTAACCAATAGATTCATGCCATGAGATTTCTCTTCAACTTCAGACTTTTTCTTACCAGATACAAGGATACTAGAGTCATCAGCATATAGCAGTAGCTTATTATTTATGACTGCAGACATGTCATTTACATATATTAAAAATAAAAGCGGACCGAATATGGACCCTTTGGAGACTGTGACCGCAAGTTACGGAAGCAGTAGTAGAATGAGTACCAGCCACATCCACCAGCTGCTGTCTATCAGCAAGATAAGACCTAAACCATGAAAGGATATCATATCTTAAACCTGATGATAGAAGTTTCATGTGAAGAATGGAGTGGTCAACTGTATCAAATGCTTTTTGTAAATCTAAAATTATCATACCTACAATGTTGCCTTTATCCATTTCAAATCTTATATAATCAGTTAAATGAACCAAACATGTATCAGTAGAAAACCCACTTCTAAAAACTGACTGAAATTGATAAAATAACCCCATTTCATTGAAATAAGACTCCACTTGATCATATTCAACTCTCTCAAAAATTTTAGACCCAATGCTTAAAATTGAAACAGGTCTGTAGTTGCCAACATGTGTTTTGTCACTTTTTTTGTAAGGACTACAATAGGCCTACATGTAATGTGATATATGTCATGTGATAAGCCTACAGGTAATGTGATATATGTCATGTGATAAGCCTACATGTAATGTGATATATGTCATATGATAGGCCTACATGTAATGTGATATATGTCATATGATAGGCCTACATGTAATGTGATATATGTCATATGATAGGCCTACATGTGATGTGATATATGTCATGTGATAAGCCTACATGTAATTTGATATATGTTACGTAATAGGCCTACATGTAATGTGATATATGTTATGTGATAGGCCAACATGTAATGTGATATATGTTATGTGATAGGCCTACATGTAATGTGATATATTTCGTGTGCTAAGCCTACATGTAATGTGCTATATGATACATGACAGGCCTACATGTAATGTGATATATGTAATGTGATAGGCCTACATGTAATGTGATATATGTTATGTGATAGGCCTACATGTAATCCACACGTAATGTGATATACTCTATGTGATAGCCCTACATATAATTATATATATATTATATAATAGGCCTACATATAATGATATACATATTATATGATAGGCGTACATGTAATGTGATATACTCCATGTGATAGCCCTACATGTAATGTGATATATGTTATATGATAAGCCTATATGAAATGTGATATATGTCATATGATAGGCCTACATGTAATGTGATACATGCCATGTGATATGTACAGTATCATAAAATGTATGAGCATAGAACCGTCGGATAGGGTTTCATAAAGCTCATTTTGATTCAACCCATCAACTGTCGTATTTTGATATACTTACGTAAAATATATAATGAAAGATATGCCCTTTCTACTGTTTATGTTCTTACAATATCATAATATGAAGAGGAAATCATAAACGTCATGGTCAACTAAGAGTGGTCATTCTGTACGGTGGTTACATACAAGACAATACATACCATATCACAAATTATTAACACACACATATATATGCATACTTGTGAAAAGGCAACTTTGCCTTAAAAAGTGAAGAATTAAAAAAACTGTGTATGAGACATTCATATTATACGTATTACATAAAAACTAGAACTTACAAGTTCAAACGGCAATAAAATTCAAATTACAAACAATTGCTAGTAAAGTATATGTTTAGAAATGTAACAAAAGAGGCTTCAATATGTCCATTTGAGTGCTTTAGTAGATTAAGAACCAATTCCGGACTGTAATTATGTCCGTGAAATGGCTTTTATACGTGCAAATTAATATGACGTCTAGTCCAATCAAGCGCCAACGTTGTGATGCATCATCCAATCATATTGAAGATGACGTCTTATTGTTGTTGCTATAGACTTCATTACGTCTAAAGATGCCGCCGCGGCGCGAGTAGCCCTGAATTTGCGATTGGTGCAATCAAAAATACATCATTAGACAAGATTATTATGAATAAAAATATTCCGAACAGAAATCGACGCATTCAGCAAGATAATGATATCACGTCTTTCGTTGAACCGTCAGTGAATTTGTCTGATAGCGATACATCACTTTCATCATTTGGGAAATGCTTATCTTCTACATCAATTGATACGCTAAAAGATGCTGATGATCTGCTTAATGAGTTAGATGGCATACTACCATCTACTTCTAAAGGTATTACTGTACACACTACGCCAGATAATCCTAAAAAAGTTGGACGCAATTATGCACTGGAAAGTCAAGGTAATATTGAAAAATCACGAAGAATTATTGAAGAAACAAAGGAACATTCTGATTCTAGTATTCAGTCAATTAATAATGTCATGCCTGTTGTTGGACCTTCAGTGACTTTGTCTAATAGCGATATGTCAGTTTCCTCAACTGGGGCTTACTTATCTCCTACAGCAATTGATACACTAAAAGATGCCGAAGATCTGCTTAATGAGTTAGATGGCATGCTACCATCTACTTCTAAAGGTATTAATGAATACACTACAACGGATAATCATATGGAGAAGGCAAGCACATTCAGAACAGCAGAAAAAAATGATGACGTAAACGGGGATGAGAGCAAAGCAGAGATGGATAGAATAGATAGCAGAACAAGAACGGTAAGCAATGCTAACGTTAACACAGACGATATTGTGAAAGTTTCTATAGAGATGCAAGAAGATGTTTCGCAAATAAATGTAATAGAAGCTCGTGATTTGACTGAAAATATAATAGACACTGCATACGGCTCAGAAACAGATTTGACAGTAGCTCGATTATCTCCAGTTAAACCATCTACTCCTATAGTCTACATCAAAGATGATATGCTTGAAAAGAAAGTAAAGAATTCAGAAGCTATGGACCTTACAAAAATTCTTCTTTCTGTTAGAAATGATGGTGGTCTTGAAGATAACGCAGTATGTGAGAAAGTCAATGTCAATAAAGGTGTACATGAAGCAGGATCTATAGTAATAAGTATTCCTTCAGTTCTTACGGTAACATCAGGTGATCTGGATGTTGCACCAACATTACCAGGTGAAGTTATCATTGCACCAGGTAAAAATAAGAGATTTATTATCAACAGGAAAACAGAAATAGATAATGACGATATCGGTGAAGTGAGAAAAAAGAAAAGAAAAATGAAAACACTGAAAGAACTTTTCTGTGGATGTATTGGGGGAAAGAGAAAAACGGAAATAGAATCTCTATCTGATGGAATGAGACAAGCATGGGAAGATGAAGTAGTTATCAAGAAAGAGAAAGTGGTATTTGACAAAGTGCAATATTTTGACAAGGAAGTCAAAGAAGAAGATGAATTCCTGCATTTTGAAGAATTTTACGAAAGCAAGGAAAATTGTTTCAGAAGATTGTGGAAGATAGTTAAAGAGTGTATATGAACATATATGTGACAGACGATATATTGTTTTAATTGAACTTTGATTTTACTAATTGATGGATTTATAGATTGATTTCAGTGACTTGATCATTCTTTTAGCTGCATGTTGATCAATTGATCGTTCGTCTTGTTACATTACATTAAATCAAATAAACTGAAAATATCCTGATATATCAGTTTGTTTCTTCGTTCCTTGTTGTGCTTTTTTGCTCAACAGTGTATATATTAGACAGACAGGTGAGGTGATAAACTATAGTGCCATCTATTGTAGAGTATGATACCTCACGACTATTAGCAGCAACCACAGTGATTGGCGTATCTGAGCTAATATGAACACCTTTGTTGGACATATGTTCAACAATTATGAGAGATGTATCTTCAATACTCTATTTCTCTGCTTGAGGAATCTCCCTTATTTCCATATTTACTTTTGAATTTGGAAGAGTCCAAAGTATGCTTATGTGGCAAAGGGTTAAGTGTTGGATTTTTACCGTTGGATTTTTACCATTAGCGCCATCTGGTGCCGTGATGTAGAGAATTGATACCGCAGGGCCTATATTGTTAAAGAAAGCGGTGATGAACTCAGTTCCGACAAGATCACAGTCTGTAATAGATAACTCGATCAATTAAAAAATGATCAATAGCTTGATATCAACAGGGAAGTTGACAAACGACACACAAAATGCGTCAGATGTGAATTGGGGAACATGACAAATGTTGCTTCGTACAGCCTACTTGCATGGTGTTTATTCCCAGAGAACTAAACAGTCACTATTTTATCAGGTCTCATTATCGAGCGACCATACAAATATAATAATTCACATCTGCAGAATCTCACCTAACTATATGTACATTGTATTTATTGTTATTTATTCTAGTAAAAATGATTTTCACCTTCCTTCATAGAAATTTCTCTTCCCGAGGACTTTTCCTAATTCGGTCAGAGTTGTAAAGTTGTAAAGAAATTCAGAGTTTAGACACAAACGTTTGCTCTGTTGACGTTTCACTATTTCTTTTGTATCTCTGGACTGCTATGGTGGATTTATACAAATTTCAACTCGTCCGAAAGTTGATTTGTCCGGACGTTGTCTCAGTAGGTTATCACAATAATAAAAGTATTTTATGATTAAGGTAAACTCCCTAAATTTGTTTTCGAATTTTTATGTCCTTTACCATTGTGATCATTATTTACAGTTGACAGCTACCAACCAAAAATATTCTGCTCTTTCTGAGCAGTATTAACCATGTCACTTAAGTGTGCGAAACCGCGGACCTTCGCGATCCCTTCACAGTTAACTGTTGGTAGCACACTAGCCATTGCTCCATCTATCAATCATCGGTAAAGAGGACTGTTGTTACTCTTCCAATGTCCAGCAATCGTTGTCCGAGGCCTTAACAGGTGTATAGTTTAAGTAAAAACATTGACCGCAGAAGCACAGAAGGTTTCTGTCAAAGTTCGATTGCAGTTGTAAGACGGCTTGAGCGTATCTGGGTCAATGAAGTATTGCTCTTTATTTTCCATCGTCATACTATCTAACGAATGTATCATACTATTAGGGCTCTTGTGATCACAACACCGTGCACATCTAAGATTTGAGTCAACTATATAATAAGTATCACGAAAAGGTATATCGGGAGTTCCCCTCAGAAAAGCTGAATCGGTAAGTCACGAAAATTCACATAATAACATTATTACAGTGTAGTGCAGACGTACTACGCGCGAATTCGTGTGTGTGGAAACTAAATTCTGTGTCAACAAATGTTGATTTCAGGCGCCATATGGTTGCCTAATTGAATAGAATTTAATGATATTTTCTTCTTTAACTTTTTAATTCTACATAAATCAATGCCAATTGTTTAAAACATTCCTTATTATATAATGTATGGGTGTTGATCGTTTTTAGATGCAATAAGATATTTACTCATACCAGCTGTTTCCCTTATTCCTTTTAAATGTTACACAAAGTAAACATTATTTTGTATTAACAATTCAACAGTTGGTAAATGAATTATTCGCCGCTCAGCTTTCATTAATTTCGATAGCATTTACCAAATAAGTAATGTGTGTTATATGATACTGTTAGATTATATGACGAATATTGTACTTATAATTAAATCAATGCAACTGTTGTAATTAGGAATTTAGCAATATCAATGTTTGCAAGGCATATTCTAAACTAAGTACGTACATGCAAGTAATATATGCATTGTTTACAATTGTCTAAGTGAATCAGTGAAACAATCTTTACAATATTGAGCTATGAAGGAATCGTTGGACATTTATGTTGTGTTAGTTTTTACTGTTCTAATTATTCCGCGTATATTTGCGACATGTTCTGAGGAGAAACCGTGCCAGAATGGCGGAACATGTTCCATTGTAAATGGATCAGTGTCTTGTCAATGTCCGGAAAGATTCGTTGGAGAGAACTGTGATGTTGGTAAGTTCAGTAATTAACTCAACATAAATACTGAAATATGAAATACTCAAATTAAAAAATAACTGTTATATTAAGCATAATAAATAGACATAATCACCACAAGTTTTTTGTGAATTAAACTATTATTAATTCGACAATTCAAATTACAAATTAAGAATTCGGAGGAATTTGCACTCTAAAGTGTTAATACATATATTTAATTCATTTGGGTACCATCGTTGATTTCATTATATACATGAAGAGATAATCTGATTGTACTGATGGTATTGGTACTGATATGGTTTCTTCCTAATGAAGGTCACTCCAATGGTTAATATTCCTGGTTTTAAATGTGGATATTAACATATTCAAGGAAACCGTGATATTGTCATTATAATTGCCTGTAATCTAACATTGAAATAGAGCTTTTATCGCTCCAACAGAGTCGGGTGTATGCATACCTAATGACAGAAGAAGATTCTGACATTTTATGACATTCTGGAATTAGTAGAATATTAGTTGGACATGAAGTTATGTAGATATTTCTCCTGTAGATATCTGCATAGCTTGTTGTGGATTGAAAATATACCAGTGAAGCTTCTTGTCATTCCTATTTATAATATTACAAATACTTAATCAAAGGACTGAAGGTCCCGAAAGTCACGACCAGACAGATGGATTACAGATTGTACGCATAGAAACATTCCCACACTTATTCAAAACCTCATTTCATATTCACATCCAATGTTCAAGATGCAATATGTATTTAATCAAATCATGTGTTCAAAATGTATTCATTCAAATGTTGTGTTCATATTGTTATATATTATCATTGAAATCTTGTGTGCATAATGTAGTCAATCAAAATGTGCATTCAGTACGTGTTCATTACAATAACAAGCTACAATTAGTTCAAACTATTAAATAGAAATAGATTCAACGTATTAACAGTAATCATGTTTTCCAAAAAAAATGAACTGCAAAAAAGAACTTGGAAAAATAAAAAGTTAACTTTGATATTCAAAGAACTTACTATAATTGCAGTATTTTGGTAACAAACTTCAGACGTGTAGACAGATGTCACAAACTAGTAACAGTTTCAATAAAACCACTAGTGATTTTTTTTTCGTTCAAATCATAATTCTGTTCAACTGTGTAATTTATATACATTATATATGTATATGTATTATGTAAATGTGGTATAACATATCAATATGCAAAGCAACAAGTGTACGTGCTTTTCACAAAGGTAACCAACATGTACTGAGATAATACCTAAATTTGTTCAGTTTTCAACTGAAAGGCATACTCTATGCAATGCATTGAAACATGAATTAGTGGTTTTAACATCAATTGTTTTGTTGTCGTCGTCGTTTTTGTTGTGGTGTTGGTTTCCAAGCGTTGTTCAGACTTTTTATAGAATTAGACAGTAATCGTATTTTAACAAATAATCAAACTCCTGTTTTTTTTCATCATTGTAAGGCTATCATATCTGTACTTGGAAGAGAAACGGGAACAACGGAATCTGAAACATCGTGTTTCACAGGCAGTCCAGATTTGTTCCCACAAGGTTGAAGACTACAGAACTTGTACTTGCTATAATCATGAAAAACAAAACATAGGGAACAGAAAGGCTAAAACAATATCGCAATATTTTAGACTTGTGGAAGTTAAAATGACAGACTGGTCATTTTTTATAACAAAGAATATAAAATAAGAATTAACCAAACCCATCATATTAATTTATATTTTCAGACACTAATGAATGTGCTGATATTAATTGTTTAAATGGTGGAGTTTGCAGAAGTTTGGAAGGTAGTTTTCGATGTGAATGTACCGAATCATGGACAGGACAATACTGCGATAAAAGTAAATATTTGTTGTTTTCGCTTCTTATGAGTAACTTTTTGAGTACACAATTAATGACGAAAATTACAAATGGGGTTTGAATCTTTAATTAATGTACTTATATTAATGCTTATTTATATGCAGAGGAAGGACTAAAACTATTAAAAGGAACCCATGAATTCATACAAACGTTGACTATGTAATTAAAAAGGACGACGGGAATGACGTGGCACTGGAAACTTTCACCGGATGATTTGCGAAAAAGTGGGAAACTGAGAAATGGGACCTGTGTAATTAGAAGATGAAGAGTAGTGTACCAGTCTAAAAATATGTAATCAGCGATTATCTCCGTCGTATTATTTACACTTGCTACTTTCGACTCCCAAAACACGCCGTAAAAAATGACGAAAGAATTTTGTTAGTTTTTTTTCTCATTTGAATTGGGTATTTTCGTCTTGCAATTGGGAAAAACATACTATTTGCCATTGGGAACGCGGCCGAATATCGGTCGTCAAAACGACCCAAAACCCCTGGTTTATCGATCGTTCTTTCAAGAATTCATTTCACAGTTTCATCAGATTTAGATACCTCTATGGAATGCTATACACTGGCAACGTGACGGCATCTTAAATATAATTCATTGTAAAGAATGTCTTGTATTGATTTTGTGCACATTAGCAATAAAATCTAATTCTATTTGATTATTTGATGAGAAAAACATTGATTTATGAGCTTATACACACTGATCAAAAGTTCTTGTTACGAACAAAATGTAGAAAAATCAGGGAAGTCGCATTTTTCAAAGATTTCAATTGTTGTATGTAGTTATTTAGATCAACACCTTAACATAAGAAATAGTTGTCTTACCTATGTGCCTACATCATATGTTGTTCTAATGTATACACAAGACAGATCATAGAACAAAGGTGTGTGCCAGCATTGGATATGTCTTCATAATGAAATCAGAACACCTTATTTATTTTAGAATATATTGCACAGACCGCCGTCTCTGAAGAAATTGGTGTTGACAATGCCATTAACGATTTTCTTGAAGACTATTTCTACAGTTAACGCACATGCTCGAAATAATAGTTATGTATCATTCCTTTTAAGTCCAAACTGCTTCTTCGTTCTATTAGATTTATTGTCTAATTAAGTAATAAAACTCTCATCTGGAACATACGTAGGGAACAATGGAGAGGTCACTAAACGAAGCGTATTTTCCCGTACAATAACGCAGCTTCCAAACTGATTTGCTTACCATCTTTTCCTGGCGTGGTGAAGAAGGCAATTGTGTAAGGTTTGGGAAAGAAGTATATTTGTTTTAAATTCACAAATAATATCAAAGCAGATATATTTTGCTTATAAAACGGTGAGATTTTTGTGCGTTAAACATTTTTCAGCATATTTTTCTGCTTCACTGGTTAATAAATTAACAAGTCTGATGTTTACACGATTTAATTGGTGACTTTATTCATGTAGTAAAATAAACGAAACACTTCTAGAGAAAATGTCGCTCGCTAATCTGTTTAAAATGTGCAATTATATCATTCTATGAAAATGTTACATTTTGTCATTACATGTCAACGTACATTCATCATTACAGAAGACCGGTGCAGACACTGTGATTGTGACGGAAGACACACATGACCAAAGAATCTTTCGGATTATTATATGAATACAAAATAAACGAAATGATAATGAACTAAACCGTGTTCTTTGTGAAGACACTTTGCAAAATATCTCTATTTCTATTCAAACCTGGCGTCCTAGCTTACTTCATGGAAATCAATTTTCAAATTTCTTTCATACGCTGACCTAATTACACATACACTTTACATATAAAGGCAAATTATTTCTTTTACTCAGTACTTACGAACAACGTAGGAATCTCCCTGGAAAATATTTATATAAAAATCTGGTTGGAAGAGTATCCGAAAGAGCTCAGAAATTTTGGATGACAGAATGCCTTTGGATAAAATATCATGATTTCAAGGATACAACATTAACATGTTTTGATATTGTATGAATTCTCAATTTTAATCAAACACTGGTCGTCACAAGAAATTAACCAGTAAGTGATGTTTGTACAAAATAGACAAAGCGCAAGTAATCGAGATGAATTTAATTCTGGAAATAGCAGAAACATTTTATGATATGGTTTATTGTTATCCATTATTGACTATAAAATTGCAGTATACCATTAAAAATTCTAGGTCAGTATATTAGGCCAAAATACATGTAGATGATTTTTTATGATGGTTACTTTCTTATGACGGCCAGTATATTTCCTGTCTTCAAAAATTGCTAATTTGTTCAAAAACAACATTCTAGGTGAAAGAAAAAGGAAACGGGACTCTACAGATGAACTTTTTACTTGTATAGTTCTAAGAGAAATCGAACTATTATCCAATTTGAAACAATCAACACAGTAATCACGGCATCTCTGCGTTCTCCCCTTTCCAAGCCTCAAAACGTCCCAGAAAGTCATTCATCCTGGGGGCTGTTAAGATATCTGTCATTGTTCCTTCAATGATTCCACACCAGCCAAATGTAATTCTCAAAGGGCACGTTTTGGTATAGGAAATCACACAATGAGTCAAATCTGCCAAGCTCAATGGTTGATACGATTTCCAGTAAGAAAATGTCGAATGTTCAGGAACATTATGTGCTGAGGCATTGTCATGTTGAAATATCAAGTTTTTGCACTGCCGCGAACTACACCTTGTTCGTTAACCACCTTTGGATTTGTCTAGTTAACTATTAACTTGTGTGTCACCGAAAATGATATACGCAGGTTCACTAGGCTGGTTAATAATCAACAGAGGTATGTGTCAATATACGCATCTTTTTGAAAAGAGATAAGTTTATATATACATGTACACATATGTAAAATAATGACGAAACATACAACTGAAAACATTAGTTACATATACCGTATATACAAGAAAAACAAGAGTGTGTGTTTCCTTTTTTAATTCCTTTTGAGACCTGACGTTTTCTTAAATAAATACTATATACAAGCGAATTCAATGAAAGTAATGGATAATAGATCTAATTTACCTGGACTTTTACCTGTTTTTTATATTCCAGGACCTTTGGTCTCGTACACATATGAGCCTCACAGAATACGAACTAAAAGGATTTAGTTTCGCCCTAATCCGTGTCGTACTTTATTAGCTGAGATGAGTAGGGTCGTCATAGCCATCACCATAATTAAACATTTTTAACGAGAATAATTTGCTATGCATGTCTTATATCAAAACCAGTGATACATAATATAAACGTCATTTCATTAAACATTCTCACGTCAAGTTACACAAACTACAAGCCGTCCTTGAACCTAGAACAATTTGTTTGTAAATATTTTGGATTTTGGACCTGTTTTCAGAAGTATTCCAGTAATACACAGGCGTCAGTTAACCTGACCAAGTTCCCGGATTGCGAGTAATTGTCAACTTCTCCACACATCACTCGATTTTTACAATGGTACTAGTGCTTTGTTGAATCGTATTTAATAAATATTTAATAAATATTTAATATTTAATAATATATAACCTGCTATGGACTTGACTAAAATGTCTCATGTTGTTAGCCGTAGTCGAAAATTAGTTGGACACTTCAAACATTCTACAACTCTCACTGCTGAGCTAAGAAACAGACAGAATACTTTGGGAGTCCCGCAAAGTGCACTCATTCAAGACGTTGCTACAAGATGGAATTCAACGTATTCAATGATGGAGAGATTGGTAGAACAACGTCGAGTTATTACCGACATTTTATTGGATCCTGCTTTTTCTAAGAAGGATGACAGCTGTTTGAATCTAAGTGACAGGGAATGGGACTTAGTTAAGGAACTGTGTGATCTTCTCGGTGTATTTGAGGATGTAACCGCGTACATGTGTACTGAGAAACATGTGTCAGTTTCTGAAATCCTACCCTCTGTGTGCGGGCTTATTGACAGACGTTTACTCGTGAACAATTCCAGAAGTTCAACCATTAGTAAAGCGAAAGAACTTATAAATGAAGAGTTACAGCGTCGCTACAACCCCACATCAGATGACACTGCTGATTCTACCTTTGTTTTAGCTACTCTGCTGGATATAAGAAACTACCATTTTTTACATCTAAACAGCGCCGTATAACCGCTGATCTCCTCGGGTCCCAATCAGATGACCTGCCACTGAAACGCACATACTCTCATACAGAATTACCAGCTAAACGTCGAAAACTAGAAAACAATGTCCCCGATCGTTCATCTCAGGATGAATTACAATCTTATATGGCTGAAAAAAAAATGAATATAGATTAAGACCTTCTCGAGTGGTGGCACACAAATGGACATCGTTTTCCCAAAATAGCTGTTATCGCAAAGCGTGTCTTGTCCGTACCAGCTACGTCTGTTCCTTCTGAGAGAGTTTTTAGTGCTGCCGGACTGTTACTAAACAAATTAAGAAATCGCTTGTCGAGCTGTATGGTGGACAGGATTATCTTCTTGAATAAAAATCCACTAAATTTGAAAGTTGATAACGAAATATAGATCTATTGAAAAAGTGATATCATAGATACTTTGAAGTTGATATTTTGATAGGCAAGATAAAAGCTGAAAATTTGAATTTTGTTATGAAAACTAAAGTGAGAAAATTGAAGAAAATGTGCTAAAGATGTTTTATATTATTTAAGTTTGTAATAAAACTGTAAAATGTGCTTAAGTTGATCAGTGACAATTATTGAGTATCATTGCAATTCAGTCAAAGAAATTATTGTTAAGATCTGTGTGGAATAAATTTGATAAAGCCTGTATGTTGTTAAGTCATATTTTAAATGGTATTATTTCTTTCCTTTCTCTAACATATATTTTCACCGATAAATTAAACATTTCCGGTTGCACAGAATAAGAAAACATTCAACACAGTTAAAATCAGACTGGTGCTTCAAAATCACTTTGTTTTTTTTTACGATAAAGCTGGAATAAAATTACATCCCAGTACTAACTTACCCTTCCACAAGGAGCCGGTAACTTCTCCACATATGGAGGAAAATCGACATATTTTGTCAAATTTTTATAGAAGGGTATGACCTGCCGCAACCGGGATTCGAACCCGGATCTCCGGGTTACAAATCTAGCGCACTAACCACTGGACCACGGCCGTGGCTGTTTTTTAAGGAACCATTTTCTTTATCTATATCCATTATATATGCGGATATCATACAAAATATACGTACCTCTTGATGTCTGAGTAATCTGTTAAACGTGTTTAATATTCTTTTGAATAATAAAACTTGCTTTCTGTGAAATTGACATATATTGTTTATACTATTTTCAGTGAAATTCTGATCCTCACGAAACAGCAGGAGATGTTTTCATCTCGTCTGAATGCTAACAGTGATCAAAAAAGATGAAAACTGTCTCAGATAAAATCAATACACTCACATTACTCCTATAATTATCGGTTTAGTTCATTTTCATTCCATGTACCATTGTGTTAACAATAAAACAAGTAAATAATTGTAAGTCCTATCCCATTTAGACAGCTGCTGCTGTAAACAGAAATCATCTCATAGTTCTCAATGACTGCAGCATAAGACGCCACGTCCAACCACAATGTAAGTATATAGTTATTGCACAGTAATGAAAATCATTCACACTGAGTACTGGACTTGGTCTCAAACCAATCATCAACTTGAAAGTTGACAATATACAATCATTGTAAAGCATTACGGATACTTGGTAAAGACAAGTAACATACTTACTCAAACAAAAGCAATGTCGTACAGCATACACCTTGACGCTGGACAGACGTTTTTTCGAGTAGATGGACTTCTTGGTCACGTATAAGCCAGTGATTTATAAACTAATTCAAAGGTCGGGGTGAAACTATTTCAATTGGGACAATACCTCGCGCATCCGTAATGTACGTGGCGATTTTTGATTTTTGTATATATATTAAAAGATAGAATAATCAGATTTTGGTAATACATTCATTCAACATTATAAGTGAAATATACCAGTCCACGTGATCCTGTTGAATCTCATAATCCAACAACTGCTGTCGAGCTATAGCTGAACATACAAAATAAAAAATATTCCTTGGAAATTCCGCAGGAAAATGTCGATTTACATAAAAAACGAAGTCATCCCTTCAGTCATTTACTTCACTTTCGAGAATAAAAAAATATGATTTACACTACAGTTCAATCCTTGGTCTGTAAGTGTATAACTATGAGTGTATAATGGTCTCAGGTCCATGCAAAATTTATCAACTTAGTTCAAGTATTTGGCATTAGTTGACAAGAAAATTTAGATCGATAAAGTTGTACGTAAGCAAAAAGTTTTATAATAATACATGTAATTATATAATCAAAATAAACCTGTGACTCAGCGCAAGAATTCAGCCAATTAAAATTCCTGCCAGACGTTCATGAATTTGTCATATATTTGATAAGAGTATTTGTAATTACAGAATTACTGATATTTAAAATATTTCCCTAGCATTCGAGATAATTAATTAATTGAATTTATTGTCTTGGAGTTCCTTACATTTAATACAATCGAACTTTGGTAAGCATCCTTTGGTTTTGTTGCAATTCTGTTGTACCCCATAAAGAACACATGCTTACTTATAAAAGCTTTGCAACAAAGGGAAAATGCATGAGTCAGTAAAATGTATGCAAGCATACAGTATGTTCCACGATCTGTGTATCTAAAAAGCTATAGGTGTTTTTAAAAATATAAATGTCGTAATGATATCGAGACAAATTTACCTGAATTTTTACTCTTCAGTATCTCATTTTATTATCATCCTGTTGAAATAATGTACTAGTAAACTCGGTCGTTTTTGTAAAGGGCTAAAAATAAAGGTTCGAAAATGTCCGAGTACGAAAGGATTAAGAATACAAGAGTTGTCTACCGTTGAGAAAAAATACACGAGAGGTCCGCCATTTTGCAGTGTTTTGTTTGAAAATGTCGAAAATTTTCCGTTTAGGACAATAATATTATTAGTTTCCTAGTCAGGAAACGGCCATTTGTTGGCCTGAAAGAGATGAATGCCTCTCTCAAATGCAAATAAGCGTGTCCTGCATGAACAGCAGCGAAAGGACGAAGACAAAGTGCCAAAGAAAAGAAAATTGAGCGACACAGTTTCCCCAGTAAATAAAAGGACAAAATCCGGCTCAGAAGAATCGCCTGCAATGACAGACTCACACAAACGAGCCAATTTCTCTGCTCTACCCAGCCCGGGAAGCAACGGCGTGCATAGGCATGCATCCCCTCTCAGCAGCAACAAACCTGGCACTACGAAAAAACTCGTTATAAAAAATTTAAAAGGTATCAAAACGGTTGCATTATATTTAAACACGATGTGGTGTTCACGAATAATCATAAAATGTGCCATTTGTGTTCTATTTATCTGGCTGCTTCAAACAATTTCGTAAATGTTTGGCGAGATGTTACATAACAAACATGGAAAAACTTATATGAAGATAAATTGGTGTTGATTACTAAATCAGACTGTTACTTTGGATTATTGGTTGTTTTCTTATATTGAGTGTTAATCAGATTTACAGCCTGTTCTTATTGATCGGGATGATTTGTTCTAAGCATGCCATACTGTTTTCTTATTTAAATCCTCTTTTGTGTTTTATCCTTGTGAATCATTTCCTCAGTTTGAAGCTTTAACCTCTAGTTCAGTGGGTCCTGCTAAACATTACAAAGTCTAGCAAAGTCAACTGAAAAATATTTTTATAACAACTTTTAACATTATTGGATAAAAGTACTGTAAAAAAATGTTGTTTGTACCACAAATTTACATGCATCTACCATTTGTTGACTTATCAGGTATGTCTGTGTAGCAAAGTCAGACGAGGTCTACCATCTAGCAAAGTCCAGCAAACCCTTGCAAAGTTAACTGAAATCAGTTTGGATTAATTCAAATATATATGTATTTCGCCAAGTTGTTGAATTTTCAAAATTTAGCAAAGTCTAGCGAAGTCAGACAAAACAGAGTCACCAGTAAAAATTCATTTTGTTTAGATATTTTTCAACCTTAATTGAATTTTGGAATCATTTAAACATTTAATTGGCAAAATATAGTTTACAGAACGTTTTTGGTGCCAAAATTTTACATGTATATCACTTTATTGTTGAATTAACAAATGTAGTGCTCAAAGTCTAGCAACGTCAGCTAAAACATATCAAAGTCAAACAAAACCTTACTGTCACTGGAATCTTTAAACATCATGTATAAGTTATTTGATATTGGAATCATTTAAAAAATATTTGACAAAAAATAATTTACAAAACGGTTTTGGTACCAAAATTTTACACAGTTAACAATGTGCCACTTTTTAATTGCTGTCCAGCCTTTGATTTTGCATATTGCGGTACAAGTGTAACTTACCTCTTTTTGAAGCTGCGGCTACTTAACCTTTGTACAGGTAGCAGTTTGACACATAAATGGCCTTTGGTAGACTTTGCTTGACTTTGCTAGACTTTGTAGTGTTTAGTACTACTGAGTTCAGCAGTTGAGCACAGAAAGTATGCCTTTCTGTATGTTGTCTGGGTGATGCAGACCATATTCTGTGCTTCGATTTTCTGTCGGTGATATGACAAGTATGTTTTTAGAACATTTAACTTGTTCATTAATGTATTTAGATTAGTTTATGAGCATATCAGCTTGATTTAAATATCAGTCAAATACTAGTTATATTACTGTATATATCTACTCTTTCTAAATGTGTCAAATGTGCTACAACATGAACTTTCTCATTTGTTTCATACAAAAAAAGTCTGTATGCATAAGATGAAAAATATGGTGGCATTGTGGTTCGCCAATATGGAAAATGGCGATCATTACTATGATGTGAACTTAACTACTTAAAATGGTGCCTGTGAATGTGGTGATTTTTGTGATAATTATATGATAAGATATTGATATTAATTACTGTTGTCTTCAAATGCCTGTATGTTTTTATGTGCATTAATGATTTTCAGAGTTACAAGCATATGTTTATTACTAATATCCTTCCTTTTTATTGTAACTAAAGCCAAATGTGATTCAACTATATTTTCCAGGGAACTAAAAATACGGTTTATAACTGAGTTTTTATAAATGATTTAAATGTATATTTCAGAGAAGCCGAAAGTACCAGAAAACTACCAGCAAGAAACATGGGGAAAGTTGCAAGAAGCTGTAGATGCTATCCACACAAGTCATGCGATCAAATCAAGTCTGGAAGAACTTTACCAAGCAGTTGGAAACATGTGCTCGTACAAGATGTCTTCAACTCTGTACGAACAATTGAAACAAACTTGTGAAAATCATGTGAAGTCAAATATTGGACAGTTCCTAGAATATCCTTTTAATAAACTTACAGATTAAGATCTAACGTAGTGCAGTTTAAATTATGAATAAGGGTCAACATAGGGAAAGAAGAAATAAGTTTTTATACACAGTTTGTCTTTATTCTGAGGTTTATTGTATCAATAAATATGCACGTTATTATTCACATGGTGACCATTAACTCAGGCTTGACTATATTAGTAGTTGTGAAGAAACACAGTAGATTTAACATATGGTCCAACATACTGGAAATATTTGCATCTATAAGTTTTACTGTAACTGTAGTCTAAACTAACTGTTAACAGACCATGACACAATTATAACTTGTGCAATTTTGTAATTATAGTGAGACTATTATGGAATTATGCATCAATTTGAGAGTGTTATAATTTTATCTGTACAAGAGTTTGCCAGACTGAGTCTTATCTGCTAAGTTAGATCAAGTACAATGTGTATCTTAATTGTAAATTTCAGAATTATTTCCTGATCAAGTGCATTTGATTTTACCAAAAGTTCATATGGAAGACAAATTTTTTATGATGATGTTAACTGTTAATTAAGGTGTCCAGATTCATTGTAAATTATGTATGTGAACTTATATGTATGTTCATTATAATCTTTAACAGTTCATAAGGACAATATAGGTTATGAAGAGTTTTTGAAGAAAATTGATACTTGCTGGCTGTCACACTGTAGACAAATGGTCAGTATAGTTACCTGTCAGTACTTTTATTTGATAGTTTTTGGATTTTGGTAGAGTATTACCTCATACAACAATAGGTGATTTAGCTATATTTTATGTAATTAGATACTTAATATTGTTCTTAAAAGTTAAATTACTGTTAAATAAATACTTGATTCAGGTTTCTTTTTCTTCTATAGCAGGTACCCTCAGGAAAAGTCTTTAAAATCATGCAGTTTTCCCCTAAAATTCAGTTTCTGTCAAGTTTTTTCTTCCCCTTTTTTCAAAAATACTATTTCTCCCGATAAAAATGAAAAGGCTTCTTCCCATACATGTGAAAAAAGCCCTGTCATTGATAGATGTTTTCAGGTTTCATTATGTGTGGTCCTTGAAGTATGGTCCTGTCCTCATTTATGACAGCTTGCTTGTTCTGTTCTGTTGTGTTATTGTTTTGGTAATGAAGTGTTTTTCTAGTCTGAACTAAGGATACATAACCTAAAAGTAAAACAATATTTCTCCTGTATTGGGGAAAAGTAGAAGTTTTATGTGTACTTGCTCTGCATAATGAATTCATTTACTTGTTTGTTAAACTTGACTTTAAAACAAGAGTCTGATAACATTTTTTTATGTATTCAAAGTTTGTTGATTGAATTTTTTGTATTTATGTTTACAGATAATGATCCGCAGTATATTCCTATTTTTGGATAGAACCTATGTATTACAAAATTCAGCCATTCTTTCCATATGGTAATTATTCTTCCTTTTTATCAGTTTGCTTGATTTATGCTATTGCATAAGCAAAATATATTTCCCATCACTGTTGGTGGTACACATGTAGCAATTTTTGTTACAGCTGCAATGAACATTTATATCACATATCATGAGGTTGCTGATGTAACTAAAGAAATTTCTTCTCAAAACCCTTGTTTAACTAAAAATAATTTGTACTACAAACTCTCAACATTGAATGCATTTCTGTTTGTTCTTCCAGGGACATGGGTTTAGATTTGTTTCGCACTCACATAGTGGGACATCATATTGTACAGAACCGTACTGTGGATGGATTATTACAGTTAATTGATAGAGAACGTAGTGGTGAAGCTGTTGATAGAAGTCGTCTAAAGAGTTTATTGAGAATGTTGTCTGATTTACAGGTATGGGGAAGCTAATTTACGATTTGTTTCCATGTCTGCATGATTGACTTATGTTCATTCATTCAAAAAAAGTTTATTAAACCTAAGACTTTTGTTATTTCTATAATAGATCAACTTATTACTCTTGGATGTAATTTTGTGTTCACAGATTTATCAAGAAGCATTTGAAAAGAAATTCCTTGAAGCTACCGACAGCTTGTACAGGTCCGAGGGTCAGAGGTTGATGGAAGAGAGAGATGTAATTTTCAACTTTTATTGTCTTAATTTTATATTTGTGGACATATCATTATTCTAATTACAAAAAAATCCCTTCTTTCAATTAATTATTGAAATGTTCATTTAATGGCAGTAGAAGCATAGATTATGAGAACAAAGTTGGTCAAATTGTGGCTAAACATTCAAGTATTGGTTAATTGAGTTTGTTAGTAAATAGCCGAGTATAAAGGAAGAAGGAAGTATTCTTTGGGGTGGAGTATTTTTCAGAAAATACTCAATTCTCAGTGCTAATTTAAAAGATGAATTTAAATCCAGTTTCATATTTTACCTGTTAAATAAGTTTATCATCTTGATTTTATTGCCTCTACTGATGTAGTGAATGTTTCAGGTCCCTGAATATTTACAACATGTAGAAATGCGTCTAGAAGAGGAGAATGAAAGACTTCTTCACTATCTTGATCAATCTACAAAGTATGTATCATATTGCAGCATCTGTTGTTTGTTCACCTTTTTTCCACATTGTTTCAGTTATAAACCAGCAAGTAGTTATTCTGACTTGTGTTCATGAATTCTGTACCAGTATTAACTACTAAACTTGTTCTCCACTAGTAACTACCCACTTCTCCATGTGAATTGAATGAATCAGTTACGGAGGACACAAATTTTCAGAGAGCTGGGCTCTGGATTTAACTTAAGATCCGTATTAGTGTATGAAATTCATTGTTGTTTATATGAAATTTTCTTTGTGTTTTCCCATAAATAGAATTATGGCTGATTCTAGCCTTGACCGAAGCATCTCGTATAATGATATCATAAACCATTGATATCCAAAATACTTAAGTTGCAAATATTTATCATTTATGAGTGTTAGAAGACTATCAATATGGATATTGCACTTATTAACTCTTTCCTTGATGTAGCCGCATTATCCTGCATATGCGTCCACCCGTCACCACTGCATTTTTACACGTATGCCTGTCCCTGTCATTAACACCTTTTTATGCATATGCAGGTACCGCTTTGTTTTTGAACAAACTAAAACACTAATGCATTACGATGACAAAACACAGAAATAAACAGAGTTTGTATTTGACTTTATGACGTAATTATCAATTTAACATGAGCGGTCACTCGCTACAACGATTTTGCTACATGTCATAATTACGCAGCATTAGTTTACACACGGCATATTTTTTACATCGGCATTTTGATTGAAGGAAGGTCAACAATAATTTAATTTACAATTTACTAACAAATTTGGTGTGACAAAATTATAATTAGATTTATATCTGCCAGAAATTTCTGTATAGATCATTGCGATAATTAAATCAAGGAAGTAGATATTGCACCCGTCGGTCGTCCAATCTTTGATGACACGTACATCGGTCGCCATGTGTGAAAAACTAACAAATTAATTTATACTAAAGTAATCATCAATGGGATTAAGTTGGTAAATCAGTATGGGTCTTAAGTTTTTGGAATATTTTTATGTCACCCAGAGTTTAATGGCAAATGTTTTTACAGCTGGCACGTGTGACAAACGGACCGATCATTATGCAACCATAGATCTATCCGTGGATGGAGCTTACTTATTGTAGAACAAATGATTTAACCAATGAAAGTAATTGAATTAAACATAAAAACAAAAAAAAATTGTACTTGCTTTTTAACCTTTTGCCATAATTAACGTCTAAAACTGTTAATTCCTAATCAGTACACATTTGTCTTTGATTGTCGACGCGCTCTCAACAAAATATCAATATTTCCTACTCTGATGAAATTACATCACAAAACCAAACTAGACATAATATTGCATCAGACATATTTTAACCTAATTTCTGCTGGAAAACAACTCCAAGGTCATTCTTAAAATTGAACTACCAATGAGAAGTTGATAATTAACTGATCATACGATCACACATGGAATTTCCATAGTACACATGCTAAGTGTCGGTGTGTTTTTGAAGTCAGCTGTCATAACAAATATATTTCCTGTGTATATTTCGGTGTCAAAAACATGCTGAGACTGTGTGACATGTTATTTACGGCTTACCTGATTGTTAACTGAACTTTTAAAGAACTTAAAATTGGAGTAATTGTAGCATATTGGAACTTAGTGATTTTCTGAGTAGGTGACGTGAATTAAAAAAAAAGGAAAGTGTAAGTTGTCTAAAACTTGATAATAATTTGGACAGAATTATAAAATCAATACTAAATGTCATAATATCAATGTAAATGATAAGAAATGAGATATAAAATGTTGGTTCTTTTATTATTTTTTCAAATGAATTCTTTCTGCTTTGTCAAAATATCAATTGACAAATGTGTCAGCTTGTACTCCCTATTATTTCATTTATGCTCGTCTCACAACAAAAATTCTTATACCAGAAGAAAGATGATTTATATTCCAACACTTATACATAAAAAGAAGAATTGTTACAATAATAATTAGCACCCTTGTGAGGTGATGAATTTAACAGGAGCAAATTAAAAAAAGAAAAAAAAAAGATTTTTTTTTATCCAACTGTTTTTCTTACTATAACTTCCTTACTTATTGACCTGCAATTTCAACATTGACACCAAAAGGAAGGAAATTTAATTATCTACAACTTTATATTTACTCAATAAACAGAGTAATCCAGTGATGAAATAGACAAGTGTCAAATCAGTAGCAATTTTCTATCAAGATGGTGTACATACTTGGACAGATAAGGATTGGTTATAGGTTATCAGTTATCTGATCTTTGATCAGTAAAAAGTAGAGAAATGGCTTGATGGATATCAAGGAAAGGGTTAAAGTAATTCCATTTTTGAAAATACCTGAACCTTATTTTTACCTCACCAGAACCGAAGGTTTAGGGTGAGCTGTTGGATGGGTAGGTGGATGCTCCGGGGTCCGTCGTCTGGCGTCAACAATGGTCTTCTCCTCAGAAACTACCAGTCAGATTTACTTCAAATTTGCTGTGCAGAAGCCTTTTGACATTCTAACTGCAATTTGCTCATATTGTTCTGGTTGACCTCTTTTAGGTCACCTTTTTAGGGGTCACTATAGCTAAAAATAGAAAAACTTTTAATCATCTTTTTCTCATGAACCAAAGGATGGAACATCACCAAACTTGGTCTGTAGCATTCTTATATGGACTTTTATCAGATTTGCTCAAAAAAGCTTGGCCGGCCCCTTTTAGGGGCCTCTAGAGCTAAAAATAGAAAAACCTTTAATCGTCTTCTTCTCATGAATCAATGGATGGATCATCCCCAAACTTGGTCTGTAGCATCCTTAGATGGTCTTTCCTCAAGTTTGCTCAAATATATTTGGTTGGCTCCTTTTAGGGGCCTCTTGAGGTAAAAATAGAAATACCTTAAAATGACTTTTTCTCATGTTTCTATGGATGGATTATTACCAAACTTGGTTTTTAGCATCTTTAGATAGTGTTCTAACAGATTTGCTCATATAAGAATGGTTGGCCCCTTTTAGGGGCCGCTAGAGCTAAAAATAGAAATACCTTTAAACGTCTTCTTCTCATGAACCAATGGATGGATGATCACTAAACATGGTCTGTAGCATCACTAGATGGTCCTCTCTCAAGTTTACTCAAATAAATTTGGTCAGCCCCTTTTAGGGGCCACTAGAGCTAAAAATAGAAATACCTTAAAATGACTTTTTCTCATGTTTCTATGGATGGATTATTACTAAACTTGGTTTTTAGCATCTTAAGATAGTGTTCTATCAGATTTGCTCAAATAAAAATGGTTGGCCCCAATTAGGGGCCGCTAGAGCTAAACATACTTTAAAATGACTTCTTTTCATGAACCAGTGGTTGGATCAGCACCAAATTTGGTCTGTGGTATCCTTCAGTCATCACGAATATTCTTTTGTAGTATCCTTTGATGGTCCTTTATCATGTTTATTATTGTTCCCCATTATTTGCCCACAAGTGTACCTTTATTACCTTTTTAGTAACAAGTTAATTAATATTTATTCTGGTGAGCGATGCAGGGCCATCATGGCCCTCTTGTTTAAAAAAGTAAAAACATGTTTTTCAGTTTATAAGTTTAAGAGAAGTGATATTTTCCTACTTTGTGTTATATGAGTCTTTGTTTACTGGCTTTTTTACTTTAATTTATTTCAGAAAACCTGTGATAAATTTAGTAGAGAAACAACTCCTAGAGCAACATATATCTCAAATTCTGCTTAAAGGTTGGTGTCCTTATTGTTTGTTATAGAAGATTTTTAGATTTCTTATTCCATATTGTTGTACAGTTACCACTCTTGTTTTTCTAGGAAATGGTAGGATATCATAGTTTACTGCATTTCATCCAATTACTCTGAAATGTGTGAGAAAAATCAACAAAAAGAAGAATTGTGAGAAAGAAATGCTTGTTAGGTCCTTTATTTAATAGTTTGCTCTCTATTGTACATAGTCATTTAGATTTAGTCTTATCGGTGTATATGGTAGGGCACAATTAATTTCCTCTATTGTGATATAATGAAGTATGTACAATACAGCAAAGAAGTCATTACATTTCTTTAAATTATCTGTATTATTATGTTTAGTACATGTGCTGACAACTGTTACTTAAAACTTTATTAGTTTTGGTGTTATTTATTTCAGGATTGGATCAACTTTTATCTGAGAATAGAACTACAGACCTATGTAGAATGTATACACTCTTCTCTAGAGTAAAAAATGGACAGAAAGAACTTTGTGCTTCATTTGCCACTTATATCAAGGTGTTTCTTATGTATCTGATTTATGTCCATCCTTTTTATGTTTTTTTTTTCAAATGAGTTTAACATACCGATAACAGTCAGGGTCATTCGGTGACTTCCAGCTTTAAACGGTAGAGGAAGACACCAGGTTTACACCTTCCCTAAGCAGCAGGACAGCTTCCTTGCATGTGAAATTTTGTCCTGGGTGGGATTTGAACGCAAGTCAGGGGCTAGTGATTACAAGTCAGAGGTCAGAACCACGGAGGCCCCTGTATATGGTCTGTTAGTTGATTTAAGATACTGTACTGAAAGCAGTGTACACCGTCTCTAACATGTGAAGAAGTTGGTAATTGTTTACATACTGAGGGGAACAGGTTAATGCTGAAATATTTTTTTTAAATGGCATTAAATCCATATTATAAACACAGAAAAATACATCATGTATTTTTCACATTTTTATGTTAATTACGTGTCACTGCCCATTTAGTCTTGGGTTATTCATGTGTACCATATTCTAAGATGTTTTCAACCCCAAATGCATAGGAACATTGTTGGAAATGATTGAGAATAAATGCAACAGCACAGAATTAGGACCTTTTCTTGTATGAAATTCACAATTTATAGAATAATATTGTCATCCATATGATACTAAGTCTTATATGCAGGTTTTGCAGAACTGCTGAACTAAATATCAGTTATTAAGAGTGAACAAACTCAAGCTTTTGTGGGATTGTTGTTTTTGATCAACTTAAGCTGTAACATTACAATGTGGCTAACATGTTAAACAGTGCTTCAACATTCAGACAGCCTTTGTCTGACCTGACTGCTTAGCTTGATAGGTAGCATTTGATCTTTGGACCTGGAGTTTGTGAGTTCAAACATTTGTGGCATATGTTTTCTGTGATGATTTCATTAAAGACATTACAACTAAGACCATTTGTCTTCCACTTCTGATCCAAGTGATTCTGAATGAGAAGCTTGTTTGCTACGAACTTTGCTAATATTGATACAGAATCCAGGTCTGTCAGTTGATGTACTGTTTTAAAACCCAAACAATATCAAAATTCACTTCATTTTTTCAGACAGCCTTTATGAATTACTCATCGTATTTTACAGTTTTAATTTTGTGATATTTATTATTTTCAGGGTACTGGCAGAATTATTGTGTTAAATGTAAATAATGATCCTGACAAGGATAAAGATATGGTGCAAGCTATTTTAGGTAATTACATTGTAACAATTTAAACACAGTTCTACTGTATTATGTCACTAATTTCCTGATTGTCTTTTATGTGTGTATGACAGCCCTCATCTGCTTCATGTAAACAATTATATAATCAAGTCGGCTTTTGAAGAGCAGGTCAGATAGATGCATACTTTGTAAACCACCTCTACAATATTAGAGTGTAAAATGAGGAGTGTTACTTTGTCTTCCTTGTGTGTATAAAGGTGATTCAATTTACTGATGTTTTATTTTCAGATTTTAAAGATAAGATTGATAATATTATATCTACATGTTTTGGTAAGAATGAACAGTTTGTGAATTCAATGAGGGAGAGTTTTGAAAACTTTATCAATGCAAGACAGAATAAACCTGCAGAATATATTGGTAAGTGTTTTCAGTATTTGTGTGTATGGAATATGAGATGGCCCCTACTTTGTTCCTTCATTTATTTTATGAAAAGTTAATTGCATTAGTGTTTATCAAAATTAGATAGTGTAAGTACTGTATTATTTGTGTACTATTGATTGTGTTTCAATTCTGACAGATAATTGTTATGAAATTTTCGCTACCAGACTTGAAATTGATATCCTATGTGAAAATACTAGTGGTTAAGTGGTTTAGTATGTATTGATAAGTTTCTGTAGCATTATGTATATAAAATTTACATCTTACAATTTTCAGCTAAGTATGTTGACAACAAATTACGTGCAGGCAACAAAGAAGCTACAGAAGAAGAGCTGGAGAGATTGTTGGATAAAATCATGGTTCTGTTCCGATTTATACATGGTCAGTCCTTCATTGTGTATTCATTATCCATAACTTAATATCTGTATATCTTTCTTCCATGATTAGTCCTTTCTTCTCTTAATATTCAAAACTACAAAATGTTTATCCTTTAAAACAGACTGAGAGAATATCACCAGACATTTGGACTCTTATGCCTGTATAATTAAATACAAGATGTGGTTTTGTTATCTATGTTAAACATATTGGTTATGTATGTTAAACATATTGGTTTTCTATGTTATACATATTGGCTATCTATGTTATACATATTGGTTATCTATGTTAAACATATTGATTATCTATGTTATACATATTGGTTATCTATGTTATACATATTGGTTATATACGTTATACATATTGATTATCTATATTATACATATTGGTTATCTATGTTATACATATTTGTGATCTATGTAATACATGTTTGTTATCTATGTTATACATATTGGCTATCTATGTTATACATATTGATTGTATATGTTATACATATTTGTTATCTATGTTATGCATATTGGTTGTCTATGTTATACATATTTGTTATCTATGTTATACATATTGGTTGTATATGTTATACATATTTATCTATGTTATACATATTGGTTGTCTATGTTATACATATTGGTTATCTATGTTATGCATATTTGTTATCTATGTTATACATGTTGGTTATATATTTTATACTTTTTGGTTATATATGCTATACATATTGGTTATTTATAGGATTATGGAATTGAAGGTAGCTGTTTCTAAATTAGTACATTCTGTATATTATGATGTTTGTCTATGTTTTTAGGTAAAGATGTTTTTGAAGCTTTTTACAAGAAAGATCTCGCCAAACGTCTACTGGTAGGCAAAAGTGCTTCTGTTGATGCAGAAAAATCTATGCTTTCAAAATTGAAGCAAGGTAAAAACAAAGTTATTTTGCCTTTGTCTGGTTTTGCAGGGTTAGCAATATAATTGGAAATCTTTAGTTGTTTGGTCAAGTGTAATACATGAACTATTAATAAGAAATTATTACTTGTAGGTTTCTATTAGGTACTTCTGAAAGTAATCAGTAACTCACTATTTTCATATCTTCGATTGTTTTGTGTCTATTTACACTTACTTTTTAAATTAGTCTGATAAGTATTTTGTGTGGGTTTATGTATAATTAAGTTAAAATTTTCAATGAACAATCTGTTATGAATATGACTATAAATGTAATAGCTAATTTAATGTAACATACATTTTTGAATGACTTGTGTTATTCTTGATGGCATTGCTACTATATTAGTTCCAGTATTAATTACATCAAGTATTTAAGTCAAGTATTTAAATCAAGTATTTACATCAAGTATTTAAATCAAGTATTTAAATCAATTATTTACATCAAGTATTTAAATCAAGTATTTAAATCAAGTATTTACATCAAGTATTTACATCAAGTATTTACATCAAGTATTTAAATCAAGTATTTAAATCAAGTAATTAAATCAAGTATTTACATCAAGTATTTACATCAAGTATTTAAATCAAGTATTTAAATCAAGTATTTACATCAATTTATTATGATGTTTTCTTCCATCTCTTGGTAGCATTGTGAAGGTTTTCTTTTTTTTGTTTTACAGAATGTGGAAGTGGGTTCACAGTAAAACTGGAAGGAATGTTCAAAGACATGGAATTGTCAAAAGATATTATGTTAGCCTTCAAGCAGGTGGGATTATGTTTTAAACATGGTTATACAGTCTACATATATTATAACAACATCAGCTAGATCTGAAAAACTGGTGTTATTACTGAATGTCATTTTAAATGGAATGACAATTGTGCACCTAATCCATGTTAATTTATTTTGACATTGATAATGATTTGTTTCTTGTGTCATTCATTTTGCCATGTGTTCTATCGATTGTCTCACAATATTAACAAAAAAAAAAAACGAAAAAAATCAATTTTTATAAAAGCATTACCAACAGAAGAGGCAGAATTGAGTTTTAATTCTATCTATCGACATCACTTTGCCTTAATTGTCTGATTACTGTTTTTTGTTTTTAACATTTGCAGAGTGACACAAGTTGTCAACAAATTTATATGTGACAATAGGTCATTTGAGACATTCATCTTCAGTTAAAGCCTTGAGATAGTTTGTATTTTGTAGATTTAAATGTGGATAAAAGAGTGGAAAGGGACTGAAAATTATGTCATTTTATACTAAATGTTATTGTAAAAATGTCCACTGAAAACTGATCTTTATATGACACATAGAGAAGTCAAAAATCAAGACTTATGAATTGTGTTATTTTAAGTTTGTTGTTGTGAATTTATGAAATTTCCTCGGTTTATTAATTACATGCACTAAGACCTGACAGAACAGTGCAGTGTTAAAATTCAATCTAGAATGTGTTTATTAGTTTTATGAATTGATTTATATATTTTCAATGAAACAAGATAAAAAAAAATATTATATGTAACTTAAGTATGTGAATTGAGACTAAATTTTTTATGTGAATAACTGTTTCATTTATGTTACATTGTGTTTATTCTGTTTATAATTATAGTCTGTTCAAAATGAAAAGACATCAAAAAACATAGAATTAACAGTGAATATATTAACAATGGGTTACTGGCCGACCTATACACCAATGGAGGTACATCTACCAGGAGAGGTGTGTGAAGTTGTCATTAATTAGATAGACTTTTAAAAATAAAATTTATATTTGATTGTTTATTGATAATGATTAATTTTAACTTTACATTCCTTCATTTTATGAATATTGAAGCCTCTATTTTTTATTTTGAATTAATTACAAAGATGGCCTTATATAAGTCAGGAGTGGATAGGGTAATTACCTTATCTGCTCTGAGTTATTATAAGGTATTAACTTAATTTGCATTGTTTATTAAATTCTGTGTTCAAATAAATGCTCCTCATCTGGGTGTTTGTAAAAGGTCATCACCCTTTGTAATTGTGCGTTCAGCATTGTAATAATGAAATGCTCTGCATTCCTTGTCTACTTGTGTGTTAATTTGAGTAATAGTAATACCTTGGTCAACCTTCCATATTGTGATTTTACAGATGGTAAAATTACAAGAAGTTTTCAAGAAGTTTTATCTGGGTAAACACAGTGGAAGAAAACTTCAGTGGCAGCCAACACTTGGTCACTGTGTGTTGAAAGCTGATTTTTCAGGGGTATGTAAGGCTATTAAGACTTCCATGTTTCACTTTGTGTACAGATATTAAAATTCAATGGTCTCACATTTTGACCTTTTTAGTAAAATATTCTACGAGAAACTTCACAATCTTGACAGTGATGTTGGTCAATTAAAATTTCTACAACTAATAAGTGTTAAAATTAGCCTTCAGCAGCATGTAATTAATGTTATCTATCAAGAATATTGTTCGGAAACTGTTATTGTATAATGAATGCTATTTTAAGATTATTGTTAATCCTCTGCCTGGGGAATCTATTTTCTTCCATATAATTTTCTGATATGTTTTCAGGGCATGAAAGAGTTACAAGTGTCATTATTCCAGACACTTTGTCTCTTGTTATTTAATGAAGGTGATGTGTTCTCATTTGAAGAGATCAAACAAGCTACTGCCATTGGTTAGTTTGTTTCTGTTAAAGATTGAATTTCATTGGCCAAATTCTAATTCTATTTATGACTTGAAACTTTTTTGTTATTGTTGTATATTGATACATAATATGAATAGCTCAATTAAAAAATGTGTAAAACTCATCATTTAGTTACTGTAAAAGGTTCATAGAAAATAATTTATTGTTATTATTAAGTGCCTTTTGTATTTTACAATGTAAGTTAATAGATCAGGTTCTTCAGGCTTATCCCCTCTTAACTTTCTACCTTTGCTGTTGGAAAACCATTTAAACAGTTCTGTTAATTCCTATGCTTGTATTAACTGGAAGACAAATTGAACCTTGATAAGATTTTGTTAACCTTCAGTTGTGAGAATTTGTACTTGTGACTTTCAGAGGATAGTGAGCTTAGAAGGACATTACAATCTTTGGCTTGTGGTAAAGCTAGATTATTGTTGAAGGCACCTAAGGTTTGTGTTTGTATGTTGTTTATATATATTTCTTATTTTCTGGTTATAAAAGCTAGTGGTATGGTAAGAAGATCCACAAATAATCAAGCTTGTTGTATAGGTATTCAGTAATGATTATCAAGCATGATTATTACATGGCTGCGGTAAGTCATGTTGGTTACTTATTATAAAGTTATTTATTGAAAAGTTTTGAACTTGAATAGATTTGAATTTCTTGTTAACTAATATTGTTGTATTATTATTAGTGTATACTCATTCTAGTCATACTTTTAACAGGGAAAAGATGTTGAAAATGAAGATAAATTTAAGTTTAATGATGATTTCAAGCATAAACTCTACAGAATCAAAATTAACCAAATTCAGATGAAAGAAACGGTAAGTTTAAGATTTCTTGTATGTTTTGTGCTTTTTAGGAATCTGCATGATTCTAGTATTTCCCTGTGCATTTTAGGAATTCCAATACTGCCTGACATTTCCAAATTATGATAAGAACTGATAACAACCAGTATTAAAATAATTGAACACTTTCTTGTGTCAAATCTTTGTATGGTATGTTCATTTAAACCCTGAAATTGTTTATAATAAACAGACAGAAATAAACATATCCAGTGACTAATGCATGATTTCAATTTTGTGCTAAGCATTATAAATCAGGCCTTATCTATATACATGGATTCTCTACACATTTGATAATCCTTGGGTGATTCTAAAATCATCAGACATAATTGGAATTTCTAAAATGCACTGGGCAATTTTAAAAATCACAAATACACCAAAAATGTGCAGAACATATACATGTATCCTTAGTTATGCATCAGTATTGGTCAATCTTCAAGCGTTTCTATGTAAATATCCTAACCAGCATATTGTTGTACATTATCATCTGGACTGATGAGACTGAGTTTAGGGACAATTGTGTATATGCACTCTTGTCATTGGTCAATTTCACCACAGCATACATTGTTTTAAACAAAAAGTGAAACACATTCAGTATGAAGAGTTTTTTATGTTTAAATTATTTCAACCAATCATTTCTCTTTGCTGAACAAACATCTTACTGGCTTTGTATTATTTACAGCAAGAAGAAAATGTGAGTACAACAGAGCGTGTTTTCCAAGATAGACAATATCAAGTTGATGCTGCAATAGTTAGAATTATGAAAACACGAAAAACGCTCACCCATAATCTACTGATATCTGAATTATACAACCAACTCAAATTCCCTGTTAAGGTAAGATAGCCGATAGTGTTCAAATTGTTTATTGTACCATTTTTCTGAAAATGAATTTTTTATAGCTTATGTCATTTAGAATTGTATGTTACATCAATACTTCTATACAAGCGATAATGTCGTTGTTAAACCTGCCCATGGAGCTCTGTAGATGGAGCGTTTGATCTACTGACCATGTGTTTATGAACCATCTGCTTGGCACATATTCTCTGTAATCTTGTTGAAGAAGTCTTAATACCATTTGTCCTCCTGTGTTGGTTCATGCGATATATACATACATGTGCAGAGAATAATGTTAGTAATGGTACTGGTTCCAGAAATACTAGTTACGTGAACTGCCTGTCAGTATATGACTGAAATTCGTTGAAAGGTGTAAATAAAAATCATGAACATATGATTGTCCGCTGCCTAATACATTTCTACAAAAATCTCTATAATTCTCGTGTTGTTAATATGCATTTAATATTTAGGCCATGTTTGATGAACAGCATAATGCCCTTAAATCTTAAAATGTACAGTCCTTGACAAAATTTTATGTATTTTCAGTGATTCAGATTGCTGCTTCATTATAAAAGTCCTAAATACTGACTTTTTCAGTTATTTTAATGTAGCCCACAAAAGAGATTAGGTCATATGCAGTGATGATAACTTAGTCTGTATTATTCATTTATTTTTATTATAAAATGATGCTCAGGTGTGTTGGTTTACAAGAATATACACAATGCATCTTTCAGATGGTAGGAATCACAAATCTGTTGCATGTCTAAAACAAGTAAAATATGGTAAAAATCAAAATAATACAAATGCTATTAAAGCAGAGATTACTGTGGATATCATAGGTTCTTCAGGTGCATAATAAATTACTTCTATTTACTGATCAATTAAAACAAGTTATATGCTTCAATTAATAAATAGATTTCAACTAAAAGATGACATGACTTAAGTCAGCAATATGAATGCTACTATGAACAACGACTCATTTGTCTTCCACATAAAATTTTTGATCATTCTATAAATTCTGAAAAATCAGAAAGAAAAGCTAACATACAACCTCTCAGATATATTTAATTATGCACAAATCACACCATTTATAAGTGAATAGTTAGATATTTGTTGAAAACAAACAAAAAACACTGTGGGACACATGTTTTTCATAATACATTGATTTTTACTGCAAAAGTGCCTTTATATGAGCATTTGTTATGTTTGAAACATATTGAAATTGAATATTTATCCTATTTTTTTATCATTCTAAAAAAGCAGTAATAGATGTTTGAGGAACCTGTTTTTAGTCCAAAATATGGCATCCGCAATTCCTTAACATTGTGTTATGAATGTATGTTACGTTCTCAATTACATACAAGTGATACTGAAATAAAGATTTATTACACACTACTATAAATATGAATGGATATTAAGTAATGTTGAGTGATCATAAATCTAGATCCTGTACAGTAATGACTTTAAACGTTAAGTATCTGAATTTCGCAGTCAAATTTTGGACAAAAAATGTGTCATCAAACACATCTGTCAGGTTTATAATCAAAATGCATGGCAATGGTAACCTTTTCTGATGTAAAAAGTTGCATTTTTCCTTGCAAAAAAAATTACAACTTTTATTTATGTTTTCACTTTTAAAACCCGATCGGTTTTGTTTGGGTTGATTCTGCTTCACTTTACATCTCTTCATTAGGAACTTAAACAGGCTTGGGCCTACTGCACATTTCTGACCTTACTCTTTTATGTCCCATGGTTTGATGTGATCATTGAATACCTAATATTTAATTCTGAATAAAGCACCTATTTGACTTGAGCAGTGAAACACTTTCAAAAATTGTGAGTCAACAAGAATCTAAATGAGGGATCTTGAATGATTCATTCTTGAAACATTTTTTCCGAAATAACAAATTGACCATAACATATTTGTTGTAAAGTTTGTTGCAATTTTTTCCCAAAAATTGATTTTTAACAGCAACTCGGCTGACCCGCAGACAAAATATCAGCGTTTTTAAAATTTAATCAATTTGAATTTAATGCCAGTCTGAATCACTGTATATTAACTCAATCTTCCAACTTGAATACTTTTCATTCAATCTTCTTCCGACTATCACCATGTTGATAGTCCTTATTCTCAACAATGTTTGATAATTGTCACCGTTCATGGACAGCAGCATATACAATTAACCAGATTTGACCATTTCTTCCCCTACACCGCCTGCCCTAACCAATCAGAAAGGAGAATGATCAAAACATGGCAGACAAAAAAAAGCCCAAAAGGGTCTCCTACAGGGAACATCATCCGCCATGTTTTTGTCGGGTTATCTGTTTGTATAATTGACATACCTTTTTAATGTATGAAGCTCGAAACCAGTTAGTTGGCTCCTGTGTGGTAAACAATATTTTGAATATTTCACTCTAAAACATTGGCTTTTATTGTTCAGAAACGAGTGTATTTCTACAAAAAGGAGGATTTATATGATGAATATTAAGATATGAATGCTAGTTTAATTCATCATGAAATCCTTTGTTTCCTCTGAATGCGATATTTCAATATTTTAGTGATGTGTTTTACATATGCTCTATTGGGGCAGTTTATTGTCTTTAACTGGTTCTATGTTGCAGTTCACCAAAGGAACATTGTCTCTGTACAAACAGAGTCAATGGGAACCAGTTTAATATTGTCGTAAATATAGAATGTGTTGCAAACTCTCAATAAGAAATGAAATCTCTAGGGAATCTTTATTCAATATTCTACTCTTAGCTCTTTTACTCTTTTAAAGTCAATTCCAAGCTTTTTTGGAAGTGATACTACTTGTAAGTTTGATAATATTGGTTGTGACAGTATGGTACTCCTGTTATAATGACATATATTTATGTATTGATTTACATTTTATTTAATTCTGAGTCATGGACTAGTTTGTTGTAGAATTTTCTGGGCAGATTCAAATTTCTTTTAGAAATTAGAGGATTTCTACTTTTTAGATTCAATGTATATTAAACAATATTCAAATCCAGGCTGAATCTGTTCTGGGTTAGGTATATTCCCCCACTCAAGTAGTCCTGCAATCACACTTTTGTTGAGTTTCATTGTCTTGATCAATGATTGAGTAAAATTTGTGTATACTCTTATTTCAGCCAGCTGATTTGAAGAAGAGAATTGAAAGTTTGATTGATAGAGACTACATGGAAAGAGACAAAGATAATCCTAACTCATACAATTATGTAGCTTGAAAATCTCCAACAGTTCTAGTGTGATATGTTAATGATAACGATGTGATTTATGTTATAAACCTTTTTTGTGGCACAATGTGTGCATGGAAACAAAATTCTACTTACATATTGAAGTGGAAAGACTCAATATTAAGTGCTATGGAGTTATTCAATGATTGTGGTACAACATTGTATATTTTGTTATACTAGTGGTCTGTTTTTTGTGTTATGAAATTTCTTAGCAATAATTGTATGACTCTTAGTTGTCATTTAATTTGTAATTAAGAAATTAATCTGTACAATAGAGAGACAGAACTATTATTATATTAAATTTTAGGATGAGGTCACTAGATTTTCCTGTCAGAAACTGTAGATATGTTTAATGAACTTTGAAATAATCTTACCAAAATAATTACTTTTAATTACTATGTTACTTTTTTGAGTTAATTAATCAATGTTGAAAATTTGTTACTTGTTTTCAGGAAGCTTTGGTGAATTTATTAATTTAGGCTTTCATATCATTCAGTAGTTTAGGGTGAAAATTGTCTCTTTGCACTTTGAACTATGATCTCTCATTGATGTTTTGTTCAAATATGTTATAACTAAAAACAATAAAACTGCCTAAAGTGGCATTGACAGTTTCTGCTGTTTGTGGATGTAATTTCTTACAGAAATGTCTTTATAATAACATGATTATTTAAATGTTATGATGTAATATCTTTTGTTTTTTTTATGTGACCAACTTCATCTCCTATGCACTGAAAATTTGTTATTTGTCTACCTTCAAATGGTTTTAGATTTTCTACTGTATTTGGACATTATTAATAAGCATTCTGTCATGTGTACAAATTGCTATTACTTTACATACTAAATATCCATTTTTTGTTAATTATTCATTATTATTATCACATGATCTTTGTATTGCTAATCACCAGAAACGCTCAAATGATAACTCGAAAGGTTTTGTCTTAAATCCGCATATTTTCCATGTTTTTCTTCAAGTACATGTTTCAGAATGTGTATTCACTTTGTGATAAGATTTTCTTAACAGAGGTATTGTGAATAAAACGTGTGGCTAACTTAATGTGTGAAATTCGTTCACAAATGTTGTGAAAAAAATTATCAACATTTCTAATTATATGGTGGTCAAAGTAATGATTTGAAAATTTGGTGAAAATTGTAAAAATTTATGCTAGCTTTCGATTTATGGTGAAGATTTTACTGTAAGTTGTTACATTAAATATTATAATTGATTATCATTATCAGGGAGTTTTACTTGTTATTAAACAAATTTACTGTTCAGAATCTTATTTATTTGCATTTTTATGAAATGTGTTTTGCTTTGATTTTCATCAAAGACGAGAATATAAGTGACCTGTACAGTATGGAGGAGTATATAGTCATGATTGTCTTGTTATTTGTATAAATCATCTCTTTGTTTTATTTCAGAGCTGCTTATTATTGATGCTTGTATCATAAAAATCTCATTAATCAACCTGCCATATATATTACCAGAAAATATTATATTACCAGAAAATATTTATTTCATTTTTTCTAATAACATTGAACTCTAAAACCGTGGTCAAAGAGACAGTTTGTGTTACAGAAAATTGATGTAAATGAAAGTTGTTAACTCAATCAATGGCATGAAGGAATATATTTTAAACATTTTCCTGAAAACAGTCTCGCTAATCCCAAATGTGATTATTTCTATGTAAATTTTAGGGTATTTTTTCAAGCTACGATTTTTTCATGATATTGGGTACATGTATGTTTTTGTATTAGAGATAAATGCCCCAAATATTTGGCTTGCTAGGCTAATTTTTATGGTAGCAAAATGAACACAGGCTTACAAGTTGATCTATCATTGCCTCCACGTAACTTAGTGAGGCTTTAGTATTCAACTTCTGATTTTCTTCAACTGTATTTTCAGTTATATATAAGAAAATCACATCATATGACAAATGAATTACATGGTTATGCTGGATTTATTACTCTAGGACTTTTCAAGGAAATTATGTGTTAGTGATAGGATTTTCAAAACATTTCTCATAACTTCATGTAGTGATAATCATTCTCGTTATGGTGTAAATATTGTACATATTGATTTCTTTGGGTGTCTCCAAAATTGAATTTTGGTTTCGTATATTAAAATAGTACTGAAATGATAATAAGATGTTTTGTTGTCTTTCTAGAATCGATTAACTCAGTTCCTTTGAACTGACAAGGTGACCTTTTCTTACTAAACATTTTCACATTTTGCATTGTGATAGGCTGATAGCATGATTTTGCTTGAACTATACACCATATCGACAGACCTATCACATGACCTGAAACAGGTAAACACTCCTCTCCCTTCACTGCAGGGTATGCTGTTGACCTCTATGCCCGAGATAATAAGCACAGTATATCGATTGTTTATTACGGCTAATAAAAAAAAAATTATACTCTCATTAGCACCAAGAGTGTATAATCCTAGGTTATAATTGCATTCTGTGTGTAAATCCAATCAAATATTCTGATATGACCGCTAGTAGTAGTTTTTTTAATTGGAGTAATAAAATAAGTGGAATTTCTTAGTTTTCTGTACATTTTTGTATTACTAATTGCTGATTATATAAAAGACAGAGGAAAAGGCAAGGCTTTGAATAGTGATACAGTTTGTTTATAGAAAGTCATATACATGATGCATTTGTCTGTCAAACTGATAAAAAGTTCTACCTCAAAGCAAAAAGAAAAAGTCAACTAAGTGAAGCATTTGTCAAAAATTTATTTACATCCAAGAACTTAACAAATAAAATAAAACCAGACTGTCCATGTCTTGGAGTTTCCCCAGATTGTAGTGTTGAATATTGTGAATGGAAAAATTGGTGACCTTCGCCTTGGTGTTCAAGTTCATGCGAAAACAGATGGCACTGCATCAGACTTTATTTTTTAGGCATCTTGGCAAATAAAATCGACAGATTAGAAATGCATAGGGCACACTCGAGTGCTGCTTGTACCTCTGAAGTTTTCCTTTGTAGCTGATGACCCTGATCTTGGGATTCTGTCTTTCCACGCCTGGAAAAACAATATATTGTTATATTGTATTACCAACTTTTTTTAGTGTTGTGCTAATAGTATTTTCATGTAAATAATTCTGATACAACAATGAAACTTCTGCAGAGCAACATACCTGAGAAACTGGTGATAGGTGGTTTCTCTGCAGAGGTTAATCTCAATTATACAGTAAGTTTTGGGAAATGTACCTTACTTTGTACTTTGTTCTGCCTTGGTGTTGTTGGTAGAGGTTGAACTGTATTTTTTTAAACTCTATGTATAATGTACATACAATATTTACAACAGAATTGTTTTAACAGTAAATGTTATTGAAAGAAGAGTGTAATAAAACTACTTGGCTTGTTTTTTTCATCACTGGGAAATTTATGTATGGACACATTTTCATGAAAAAATCCTGAAGATTTACTACACAAAATAAAACACCATAATTTCTCGACAATGTTAATCTAAGATTACACTGCCTGTCTAGATGTATACAAGTGATGTATACATACTGACTGGGAAACTCTCTGTTTACCTGTTTTGGGTCATGTGATAAAATTTGTTGATACAGTGTATACTATAATTTTATTAATTATGCATCAACTTCTAGATTACAATGAAGTTCTGGATGAATCAGTAGTTATTAGATACAAGTTTCATGGTCATAAATATACTCTAAAAAAGAAACCTGACATTATTGTCTCAATTTTCCAGGAAGCTGATCAATATACAATGTAAACAATGGTTGGACATTAAATTAATGCTTTCATGACACATATATGCATTTTAATTGTGCTCTGGCATTGCATTGTTGTGAAATTTGTTAAGATAGGTGTCAAAATGATTTTTGTCACTTCCATGTCGGACTTAGTGATTAATTTGCTCACACTTCTGCCTAATCTTTTTAAGGTTCTATTTGAAATTGATAACGGCTATGGCCACCTCTGGATCTCTACACGTGTTTTCACTGAATCTACAAATTATTTCAGATGATTTGGCAAGATGTTCCATTCCCTGACATGTTGATCGTTTATGTTACGTGGCCCATAATGATGGAGAACGCGTCTCCCATGCTCCTCCAGAGACTTCACTGTGTATTGTATTATGTTGACATTGACGACTGCTAAGTGAGCATAAGAGACCCTGTCTTGTTGAAAAATAATGAGAGCATTTCTTTGCATAAATAGAGTGGCTTTAGCCCTTGAAATGTTGTTGATGTACATTTGAGCATTCAAGTTGCCATGACAAGTCTGGTCTTTTATAAAACCATTATCCCACTCCTCACCATAACACCACCGCTTAAAAATAAAAATAATACTGTCTAACACAGGCAAATTGTTTTTTCTTGACGATGGTTAACACAATGACGACCATCAAGGTGACTGTGATTGAACATAGACCCATCAGAAAACAAAGCTGTTCCAATCCTGGCTATGCTAGCGACAGTGCATACATACCCAGCCTAAACGTAGCTGGTGATGGTGTAAATTCATTACGCCAGCACTTTATGAACTGCGTGCTAAAATCGGTCTATTCTTCACACTATCAATTTTTGCAGGTTGTGAACAAACATTATATGTAGGTTTAGTCAACGTCGTAGGTCTGAGGCTGTTTCACCAGTTCGTCTTGATGATGGTATGATCGTCCTGTTGGGGGTGTTACTCTTGGTGTGCCTGACCTAGGATGAACAGTCCCATCCTTTCTCCGCTTTAAGGGTCTAACAAGTTCATGCACTGTATTTCAACTGTAGTTATACAACCTACTGAGATCAGTGACAGATTCACCTGCTTGTAGAAACACCTGTTTGTTTGTTTGTTTGTTTGTTTGTTTGTTTGTTTGTTTGTTTGTTTGTTTGTTTGTTTGTTTGTTTATTTTGGGTTTAACGCCGTTTTCCAACAATTTTTATACAGTTACATACGGCGACCGGTTCAACAGTTTTCCTGGACTGTATACTCACCAGTACTAACTTACCCTTCCACAAGGAGCCGGCAACTTCTCCACATATGGAGGAAAATCGACATTTTTGTCAAATTTTCATAGAAGGGTATGACCCGTCGCTACCAGGATTCGAACCCGGATCCCCGGGTTACAAGTCCAGCGCACTAACCACTGGACCACGGCCGCGACCATACACCTGCTTGTAACATCCTTACTTCCGTTTCTCTCAGCCTCCGTCAAATGTGACATTGAGGTATCTTAATTTCAGCTGTGAACTGAAGTGGAATTTATAGCACTTTTGTTCAAGCCTTATCGGACCCCATTCACTGTAAAAAAGGTCCATTTGTACAAAATATATTTTCCATTATAATCACACTATGTACCCAAATAAATTGCACGAAATAAATTCATAACAAAATAGTCATTTATGCACAATTTATTAAAAACGGATCGACAAATGTCATTTGTTCGGACAAACACTTAGCAACGAACTCACGAACAATCGAACAAAAAACGTCATTTATTTATTATAATATTAATTGTTTCGTTAATCGTCCAACCAATCTGTCAAAATAATGTTACATCATCTAATTTTACTAATATCAGTAAAATCAACAAATATCTTTTCATCCTCTGATATTCTTCCAGAATCATGTAAAAAATCTTTCCTAGTTGTTTCCAAATGATTGAAAATGTAGGAATTTATCATATTCTATAGCTTCCATTTTGTCATATACTACTTTTTCTTTCTCGTCAAATTCTTCGTATTTTCCCTCTGTTTGACTTACTCCATAACATACAGATTTCACTTTGGTTTTTCTCTTTCTCCAAAAACATCCACAGAAAAGTTCCTTCAGTGTTTTCATATTTCTTTTCTTTTTTCTTGTTACACCAATATCGTCATTATCTATTTCTGTTTGCCTCGTAATAATAACTCTCTTATTTTTACATGAATCACTTATAACTTCACCAGGTAATGTTTGTACCACATCCTGATTTCCCGATGATACCGTAATATCTGTAGGAATACTTATTACTACAGGCACTTCTTTTATATTCTTCTTTACGTTTTTATTGCCATTGTCTTTCACACAAACTGCATCATCTTTAAGATGAACATCATTCCTAACAGATTTAAGAATTTGTGTTAGGTCCACAGCTTCTGAATTTTTTACCTTTTTATCGAGTATATCATTTTTGATGCATACTATAGGAGTATGTTGTTCAATTAGAAAAAATCGAGAATCAGCCTCGCACGTTGGAGAGCCGTAAGCTGTGCCTATTATGTTTTCAGCAACATTATGATCATCCATTACATTCGTTCCCGAATTATCTTCTGGTATATCATTGTCTCTAGTAGTATTTTCCATGTCAGTGTCAGCAATGCTTACCTTTCTTGTTCTCTTCTTAACACTGTCTATCTCTGTATTTTCTGCATTCTCCGAATCCTCGTGAACGTTCTTCTTTTCTGTTGTTCTAAGTGTGCTGGTCTTCTCCACATGATTATCAGACGTAGTTTGTTTTGTAATAAGTTTAGAAGTGGAAGGTAGCATGTCATCTAACTCTTTAATCAGATCATCTGCATCGTTTAGTGTATCAATTGACGTAGATGATAAACATGTTTTATATGATTGAAAGCCGTAGTCTGCGTCTGTTATGTGTTCAGCGATATTATGAGCATCTGTTGTATTCGTTCGCGAATTATCTTCCGGTATCTCCTTATTGCCTCTCTTACTTGTTTCTATGTCAATTTCAGCATTGCTTACCTTTCTGGCTCTCTTATTGATACTGTCTATATTATTATTTTCTGCACTCTCCGAATCCTCGTCAATGTTCTTCTTTTCTACTGTGCTAAGTGTGCTGGTCTTTTTTTGCAGTTTTTTGCCGGTAGTTCGTTTTGTAATAAATTTTGAAGTGGACAGTAGCATGTCGTCTAATTCTTTAATCAGGTCATCAGCATCTTCTAGTGTATCTATTGACGTAGATGATAGGGATGAAAGAGACATGCCACGCTTGAAATAATCTTCCGAGTATTTAAGAACCGCAAAATTTTGCTGTCCGTTTTGAGAGTCAGAATTTTTAGTCGTCTCTTCATCATCAACTCTACGTGATTTTACAATATTACCTTGACTGTCTAAAGTATACGTCTGACCAGTTCGTTTAGGATTGTTTTCATTCATGCTATTCTTTTATACTGGTATGTTTACGATTTCATCATCTATAAATGTGCGGTTATTCCCGCTGCGGCGACATTTATAGACGTAAATAAGTGCCTAGCAACAACAATAAGACGTCATCTGCGATTTGATTGGACGAGACGTCACGTAAATGGGTACGTTATTAAATCCGTTTTACGAATGCTATTTTAGGCCGGAATTTGTTACAGTTACTTAAGATTCAGAGACTAATTTATATTAATGACACTAAATAATGGCGTCTGCAGTTATCAGGTAGATTTTCCTTTGTTTAGTATTGCTAATCGAGTAATTCGTTTAGCAAGTAGATAAAACTATAAACATGATGAAAAAGTATATTTATTTTTTAGGCATCTTAAAATTTCATTACAAAGATACCCCGTCCGAAATATAACTCCTCTATTACGGAAATTTATGATTCTGTTAGTGGAGTGTCCTTAAACTGGAGTTCAGTCGGAGAGAAGCTGAATGTACGCTCGGACATGTTGTATTATATGCGCACATGAAGAAGCTCATAGTGAAATCATTACATTGTGATTAATTGTCTTGTTGAAAAAAGCTCTTTCATATCTTTTCAGTAGTAAAGTATTGATTTGGTATTTTAACATACAAAAACTGATGTTTTCAGAAGTAAAGTATTGGTTTGATAGTTTAACGTACAAAAACTGATGTTTTCAGTAGTTAAGTATTGGTTTGATATTTTAACATACAAAAACTGATGTTTTCAGTAGTAAAGTATTGATTTGATAAACCTTATTGCGAGTTACGACAGTTTCTAATAATGTCAGTCCCAAAATATTAAGATGTCATAACTTAAAAATGATTAATAACACCAAAAATAACCCTTTGTCTCTAAATCAAACATTATGATAATGAATTAAGCTTACTTTATGACTATTCATATTACAAAATACTAAGAAATTCTCCTCAGAAAAAAATCAGTATTTTGCCTCTGTAAAATTTTGTTTGAGAACAAATAAAGATTTTATGAATTATATAAATTGTTAGTTTTCTTTTTTGTCCGAGTATAGTCATCTATAAGGATAATGTGTATTCAGGCTAGACTTTTTTAATGATTTCATGAATGGGCCAATAATTGTATTAAATTACAACTTTCCTACATCCAAAACTCACTATTTTGTTGAAAACTGTCCTTCATATTTTCATGTTGACACCATACCCTAATCGCCGTATCTATCTTCGCCTGGACAAATGGGATTTAAATACAGGTGTACCAGAAACATTAACGAAACTAACTTGGTACATTTACACCTGTGCATTTACGCCATTTTGTAAAATTTCTGTTTTGATGGGGGTTTTTGTTGCTGGTTTTTTTTTGTTTAAAATTTTCCGAGTTTTCACTGTTTCATTTAACTGTTGGACTAGCTGACCATGACAAATGTAAAATCAAAATCTAGCCAAGTGATGAAAACGACAACATTTCATGAACTCTAAAATCTGTTGAGATATATTTTGGAACTATGACGTAGCCTTTTCGTTCTGTGTTTAAGCAGAATAGAATGCAGTTAACTGTTGAATTTCTGAACTCAATACGTTGTGTACTTCGGAAGTGAAGGTAAGAAGCATTTCAGGATACATACATGTGCTCATTTTTCATTGTCAAAATAGTTTGCTCAATATATCCCCAATAAAATTAACTAGGGAAAGTTGAATTTGAAATTAAACTTTATTGCTACCTGAAAGCAACACGTACATGAACTGTGGGCAAGACAAAGACAAGGGACAATAACTTGATGCTAATATAATGCGTTATTATTATAAGTACACCCTCAATTTTAAGCATACATTAACATTATATGGTCCAATTTGATACATCCATCGTGTTGTTTTCAGGTCATATAATCCAAGTTAAGCCTCCTCTTCACCCTCCTCCTCATCAAACTCTCCCTCTTCTTCTGCTGTAGCATCTTGGTACTGCTGGTATTCAGAGACCAAGTCATTCATGTTGGATTCAGCTTCAGTGAATTCCATCTCATCCATACCTTCACCAGTGTACCAATGCAAGAAAGCCTTACGTCTGAACATAGCAGTGAACTGCTCTGAGATACGTTTGAACAATTCCTGAATGGCAGTGCTGTTACCAATGAAGGTTGCTGACATCTTAAGACCACGTGGTGGGATGTCACAGACAGCAGTCTTGACGTTGTTGGGGATCCATTCAACAAAGTAGCTGCTGTTCTTGTTCTGGACATTCAACATTTGTTCATCAACTTCTTTCATGGACATACGTCCACGGAACATGGCAGCGACGGTGAGGTAACGTCCGTGACGTGGGTCACAGGCAGCCATCATGTTCTTGGCATCAAACATCTGCTGGGTGAGCTCAGGAACTGTCAGTGCTCTGTATTGCTGGCTACCACGTGACGTAAGGGGAGCAAATCCAGGCATGAAGAAGTGGAGACGTGGGAATGGTACCATGTTAACAGCCAGTTTGCGAAGATCAGCATTCAACTGACCAGGAAAGCGGAGACAGGTGGTGACACCAGACATGGTGGCAGAGACGAGATGGTTCAAGTCACCATATGTTGGGGTGGTCAATTTCAAGGTTCTGAAGCAAATATCGTAGAGAGCCTCGTTGTCGATACAGTAGGTCTCATCAGTGTTCTCAACAAGTTGATGGACTGAGAGGGTGGCATTATATGGTTCTACTACGGTGTCTGATACCTAAACAAACAGGAAAAATATCATTAAAACTAGAAACAGAAATACATCAAACCATTTCAAATAACATATAAACGATTCGACTTGTACTTAAATCTCTTATGACTTAGGCTAAATATCATTTTATAAGTGTACACGGTTATCAAAACGTTAAAATTGATATAAAAAACTCGATTTCTAGTATATTTGTGCTCAGCACATGTGATGTAATTAAGAAGTTGAAAATATCAAGATATTAGTTTTTACTAAGTTGGGTTTCTTCACAAACAAAAGTGTGTTATGATTGAATTTTGACGACAGAAACTAAACAATTGTACTTGGCAAAAGTGTATCAGGAAGGCACATGTATCATTACAAACCTTTGGCGATGGAACGACGGAGAATGTGTTCATAATTCTGTCTGGGTATTCTTCACGGATCTTGCTGATGAGGAGGGTACCCATACCAGATCCGGTACCACCACCGAGGGAGTGGGTAAGCTGAAATCCTTGTAGACAATCACAACTCTCCGACTCCTTTCTGACAACATCAAGAACTGAGTCAACAAGTTCAGCGCCTTCTGTGTAGTGACCCTTGGCCCAGTTGTTACCAGCACCACTCTGTCCGAACACGAAATTGTCTGGTCGAAACACTTGACCAAAAGGTCCAGACCTTACCGAGTCCATGGTTCCTGGCTCGAGATCCACAAGAACTGCCCGTGGTACGTATTTGCCACCAGTGGCTTCATTGTAGTATACATTGATTCTCTCTAGTTGGAGATCAGAGTCACCGTGGTAGGTACCAGTAGGGTCAATACCGTGTTCATCGGAGATAACTTCCCAGAACTGGAATAATAAAATGTTGGATTAAAATACATCCACAACGCAATGAAATAACACACTATATGACATTAACTAAATTGTTAGGATTATTAATTTTATTTTATCCATCGTAACGTTCTCTCAAAGTATATTTACATGGATGATAGTACAAAATCGGTGGTAGAAAAAACTATTTTAAAATAAGCATAGGACAGAGATAAATTGGACCAAAAAAAGAATCATTTATTTTTATATATTTCTGGACATTTTGACCCCATTACGGGTCGACATTCGAGAATGATAATCGCTATTTCGGAAAATTAGGCAATTTGAATACAATAACACAATTTTAAGGCAAAAATGTTAAGTGACAAAATGATGACTTTCCTGGTGTCTATGATACACGGCATTTCTACGGCGTACTAGATGCTCACTCTAGCACCTCTCGAGCGTAGGACCGGTTTGTAAATAAAAAACAAAACAATCTGACTTACCTTAGCTCCAATCTGGTTTCCACATTGACCAGCTTGAATGTGAACAATTTCGCGCATTTTGAGATAATTCTGTCCCGAAGAAGTCTCCGAATACTACGTGTAAGAATCGTGTGGTAAACCTTTATCGTATGCGCGGCCTGAACTTCCGCACGATTTATATCCAGTTCTGACCGAATAACATGATATTCTTCCGCACATTTTCAACAATTGTCATAGAAAACACCTCAATAGTTACGCTACAATACGAATATTTCGAACCTAACAAAGATAAACTGAAATTTATTTTGTCCTATACTTAAAGCGATATTTCAATTCCTGGGCACTTCTGTTATAAATTCTAAAACACTGGGGATTATTTTCAGAAAAAAGAAAAAAATCAGTACTCGCGCCAAATAGATATCCATTTTACACAAGATTGCGCGTGAATCTCGAGAAATTTGGACGACTACGTAATAAAAGTAACGTCTCTCGACTGGGAGTGGTTTCTACAGCTCAAGATGTGTGTGTACATATACATGTATAATTCAAAATTGTAGAATGTTTCATGGAGATATATACAGTTGGTCATGTGCCTAGAGGTTTACACACCATACTTATAATGTGATGCTTTATATTTTTAACAATGGTCTCCACTAATTTGGTATTGATTTCTCTAAACGTTCCAGTTTGTGGATATCGATGATCCAGATACTAAATTACATGTAGAATGAAAATTTTAAAGTACATTTTTCCCACTGAAAGTCTTATTTGTATATGTTTACCTTAGTGACTTTATGTAACATCTCCCGGAAATCCATCTTTAACTATAAATATCTTAACAATTTGAGTTCGAGATGGATCTCAATTTAATATTTCGTGATGTTTGCGTCTTTCAGCAATATTAGGGATTTTAGCTTGCATACATGTAAAGAACTTATCAAGTTTAAAAGTAAGTGCACTAGTGTATTTTTATTTTCATTAAGGCATCTTCGTAAAAGTATAATCACCAATCAACAGCATTGCATTACTAGAGCCTAAGTGTTTCCGTGTTGTCATAACCAGTATTATTATTATATTATTGTAGGACTAAATATGTAAATTCGTCTAAAATAAAGAAATCGTGATGGTTAAGCAATGAATGCAGACTAGCTAAATCGGATTTTTTTATATGCTAGTATAAGCGAAAATATCGTACTAACGAGTCCGACGAGAATCGTTCGCTTTTTCTGAACTCTAGGACACATGTTTGTACAATCAAACGCAAAAGTAAACATTTTTTTTTCGAAAGAAAAACGTAGGCTTCTCTCTCCAGACTCAGTAAAACGAACTCTCGTCAATTTTGGCAGCATATTAATAATTATAGAAGAAAATCAAAAAATATCCGTACTGGTCTAAATGATTTTCTCGATCGTTTCCGTAAAACCTCTAACTTGCCAAATGATAGTGATTTCAATGCTGACCTACAGCGTATTGACTTCGCACAATTACAAATTGATCAATTTGATACATCCTTTACAGCTGACTATTAGTAAAATAGTAAACCAATTAGTAAACTACAGCCACCTTGAGTAGGCATAAAAGTTGCTTAAGTTGTTTAACCTTACAGTTACAATGTTGCTGATTTCTTCATTGCCCTATACCTGTCCAAACTATTCAACTACATAGAGGAATTTACTCGGGATCTTGGTGTAAACGATACATCATACCTATACATAATAAAGGAGATATTGACATGCTCTCTTACTACAGAGGAATCGCTCTGGTTAACATTCTAGCCAAAATATTTTCATTAGTTTTACGAAATCGAATAAATAAATGGTGTGAATCTGAAGATATGTTTTTAGAAGCTCAGTTTGGCTTCAGAGATAACCACTGACTTAATACGACTTCGATCACCTACCGTGATATCCTTAGTCGAACAAAGCATCGACCGAACTGTCTTTGGTTCGACTAAAGTGACGTCATTAGGTTACCGCGGTCAGTACCCGTCTGAAATGGTCATTCCTTTGGTTCTAAGAAGGCGGTGAAAGGTAACAGGTGCGTAAACATTGCTATGAAATTAGTCTGTTTTACGTTTAATAAAATATATTACTGCATTTTAAGTTGACGAATGCATTTCCCACAGTTTTAGTATTGTATGTTCTAAATAGACGAAGAAACCATTCATTGCCGTATTCATCATCCAACAACTCGTCCTACACAAAAAACAGTACGTGTTCTTCACTGATCTCCTCTATGTTGCAAACCAAAACAGAAACGAAAGTACGTTCGATCATCTTCTTGACCTGACATGCGCATTTCAACTTCAGTAACCACACTAAAGTTCGTGATCGAAGTCGCTCTACATTTTTATTCTTCATTCAGTTGTTCAAAATATCTTAGCATCGGAAAAATGTACTGTGCTTTTATCGATTATGAAAAGGCTTTTGATACCGTAAATCATGATGCTTAGTGGATTAAATAATTGACTTAGGTCTAAGTTGTAAAAGCGGTAAATATGATTAAAGCGATCAATTAAAATGTCAAATCATGTGTCAAAGAAGCAATAAGTATGTCATAATCTGGCTTTGTCGATGTTTCTATTGGCCTAAAACAGAGCGAGCCTCTATTTCCGTTACTATTCAATTTACAAGAGGGCCATGATGGCCCTGCATCGCTCACCAGAATAAATGTTCATATACTTGTTATTAAAAAGGTAATAAAGGTACACTTGCGGGCAAATAAATGGGAACAATAATAAACTTGATAAAGGACCATCAAAGGATATTACAAAGGAATATTTGTGATGACTGAAGGATGCCACAGACCAAATTTGGTGATGATCCAACCATTGGTTCATGAAAACAAGTCATTTTAAGGTATTTCTATTTTTAGCTCTAGCGGCCCCTAATTGGGGTCAACCATTTTTATTTCAGCAAATCTGATAGAACACTATCTAAAGATGCTACAAACCAAGTTTGGTAATGGTCCATCCATAGTATCATGAGAAAAAGTCGTTTTAAGGTATTTCTAGTTTTAGTTCTAGTTGCCCCTGAAAGGGGCTGACCAAATTTATTTGAGCAAATCTGATAAAAGACTATCTACGGATGCTACAGACCAACTTTGGTGATGATCCATCAATTGGTTCATGAGAAAATGATTAAAGATTTTTTATTTTTAGCTCTAGTGACCCCTAAAGAGACCAACTGGTATAATATGAGCAAATTGCAGTTAGAACGTCAAAAGGCTTCTACACAGCAAATTTGAAGAAAATCCGACTGGTAGTTTCTGAGGAGAATACCATTGTTGACGACAGATGACGGAGCATCCACCTACCCATCCTAATAGCTCACCCTGAACCTTCAGTTCTGGTGAGCTAATAAACGATACTAAAACTATATAAAATCTGCATAGTTTGTCTGAAGATATCAACATGTTACTTTTTGCTGATGATATAGTTCTTTTTAAACCGGCCCTCACAGTCTTCAATTCCAACTTGACAATATACACAAGAATGGGACTAAAATTGTACGTAAATAAGACTATATTAAAAAGAAAGAGTAATAATCGTCAGTCTTGGTTAATTAACAATCAAAATGTTGAAGTTGTTAGGTGTTATTATACTGGATCTATGATGCATGCTGCAAAAGCTCTATATGATCAAGCTTTAAAAGCTTATCATCAATTATTCTTTCCCTTACGACTAACACCTCCAACAGCTACACGACATGCGTTATGCCTTTAACGAATGCCACAACAGTATCAAACTTCACCAAGATGCTATTTTAGCATTCACCACCAACAAACAACATTTAATGCCCTTAGCTTCAGGAACAACACAAAAAAACAACAACTATTTTTGGTATGAGCCTTGTCGGTGCCAACAGAGCAATAATTAAAAGAGCAGGCTTGAACATACCCTAAACTATACATTTAGAATGATTAATGATCAAAACAGTTCATCTATAAGCCTTAAACTCTCAATCTTTCTTCTTTGTAATAGTCGTCTTTGGCATTTTCACTTCACCAATACGATATCCCAATTTGTGGCAGACGTTGCACCAGTGTCGCATACAATTTTGATTATTGATCGATTTTCAATGTTAAAAATTGACCCTTATCGTTAAATCATGGCCCTATCATGCGTGAAAATTTGACCCTCAGATATAGACTTTATTGACTGTGCTAACTGTATTTTAATGTGAAAGCTATCATAGTAATGTACAACAATAAAATGTATAAATAAAAATGATCTGTTTATTTCTGTATTGTGATTCATTAAATCATTATAATAGGATATTATTTTACAAAGAATGATGGTTAAGTATTGACATACAGATCTTTTATGTATTGAAACTATTAATAACAAAATTGTTTCACTTTTTGTCAACATTTATCACATGAACTTTAAGAAATGAGAGAGTTATAACTCATACTTATTTCCATCAATAAATTATGCTTTGATACAATTTTAAAACAATATAAAATATACACCTCTGCAATATGCAGAAAATATGTTAATATCATCAGATTTTTTTATCTGAATAACACAAAACCTTAAATAACATATACAAGAAACAAAAATCTAAAGCTCGTTAAATTACACAAAATATTTGCTGAACTAATCATGGCAGAAGTCAATAATGGGACTAGATGTTTACTTCTTACACAGTATAACAGCTCAGCTGTATACCATTATATGTTGTTCTAATCTCCAAACCTGTCTGTACATGTTAAGCCTAATAATTGAGTACTCTGTCCAAGTAGAAAACCAGTAAACATTTATGACATCATACAAAAATGTAGTATTAGGAATCTGGTTATAGTTAAAGCACACCCCTTGAAGTGATTATCTCCCCCGATTGATACACAAATCTCTTCTACCACAACATACAATAACAACAGATAATTCAATAAAATGATGGCACAGATTTCAGCAGATTTTTCATTCTGTTTCATTTTTTTTCATTCAATATCTTCCTTAGTCCACTAGTAATATATTTATGAAATATAATTGGAACAATGTTGATACCATACTGAGTGTATCAATGGACCAATCACCCATTTAAGAAAATCCTGTAAACTAACATGTGGTGTCAGAGATTACATGTACTGCTACAGGAGATAATTCACTGCTTGGATGAAAGTGTTAACCAGCAGCTGAGATCATAAAATATGAGTTTGGTTAGTACACTCAAATCTCATATCTGTGTAAACAGTCCTGGGATAATTCTGATTAGTATGTAATGATTATATGATGACGTAACAAGCCTTCATGGTATTAACAAAACATTGCCATTATTTATGCAAAGTTTTTGTCATTTCAGGATATTTTGCAAATGATCATCATAGAAATTCATTATTATAAAATTTTATCTGTTGTTTTTTTTAAACAAAGTTCCCTCCAATACATTCATTAGAGCATTACAATTTAACTAGGGCAACGGTATAGATGTAAAAAGTTCAGACTGGTGTTTTTGTGGATCACCTCAAACTACCCCAAATTTACTGCTATCACTCAACGATTTTTTGGTGTTATTATGTGCTTATCTTGATATGTCTGAAACAGTCCCCTAGGCAAGAACCAGTCGATAGCTGAATATTCTAAATATTCAGTACACAATTAAAAGCGTTGCCTAGAATAAGAATTCATTGAACTACACTATCAAATAAAAAATAACAGTAAACAAAACAGTTTATAATAACCTGTTAGTGGCGTATTGTTGGTAAAATCGGCAAGCTAACAAAACCATCAGACAATCTATTTTTAATTTTATAGAATAATGTGCATAAAATTCCACGAAAACTTATTATACCATGAAAACCTGTTACTCCAACATATTGTAAACTGTAAGGGGAATAATTCAATTTGAATGTTTCACTAAGGTACTAAACTCAAGATGAGCCTGAACATTAGATTTCAGTATGGAGAAACTCAATGTTTATAATCTAAGATCCACATATCATTATCAAACTGAACTAAATGAGTTTGGTATACAGAAAAAAATGCTTAATTATATGTAATGACATATGAAAACAAACAATATAGAAACAATGAACAAAACATGAAATATATATGTTAGTCCATGATCTTACTTTTAGAATAGAAACGAAACATACCACTGCCCAAAAATATAACAATAAAAACAGGGGGGGGGGGGTTATAAAATGCCATTTAAATTTTTTGGGGAAAAATGAAGAATAAACATTCAAGACACATAGACATTGGACAGAATTAATGGTTTTGATGACAAAATTTAAACAATCATTCAATGATAAAACATGAGCTAAGAAATAAGTCTTGTATAAATGATGTGTAATTCCCCAAGGATTTTCAGTATTTAAGTTTTATCATTAATAATAACAATCAAAGCACCTCGGTTTCCACACAATCTACTACAAGTCACATTGAAGAAAACTTACAAAAATAAGTGGGGAGAGTTTGTGCAGTTGGTGACAATGTGGCTGACATGGAGATCTTATTTTGATTCTCACAACAATAACAACAATGAATCCCTTAACAAACAACAGTACTGGCATCCTCAGGAAGAAAACGCAAATTAATACAAAACAACAATAATTTCTTCTTAATCATGGCAATATAAATACAGAAAAATACAAAATAGAAATTTTTATATATTAGATACAAATTTGCACACAGTCACTATGGTAACTGAAAGTAAATTTCATATGCCTCGTACTAATCATATAATGTACATGTATTTGTTCATACCTTAATATAACTGGTGTTTATTTACATAAATTAAAATACTCAGAAATAATTTAGTACAGACCCTAGCAGTAACTTTACAATAAAGTCCCAAAAAATAAAAAGTCACAAATCATTCCTGTTAATACACTACAGTTAAACATGTTGTAAACATTAGCATCTTATAACTAAATAAATGAAAACAATTAATGCAAGTAAATCGTGTAGAACAAATCAATTGCACATGTAATATTCCTAATTTTAATATAAGATCAATGTACAAGTTTATCAACAGGAGCACTCTAATCTTTATTGCAATCAGACATTGTACCATGCAATCTATGAATTAAACATATACATTTCCCTTTTTGAAACCTAAGAAGCATTAAAATTTGAAGAGAATTTAAAACAAGAAGAAACATTATCATCAAACTCAGTGTTTAAACAATACACATGTACCAGTAATGATTAATCTCTGACATGAATACTTTACTGTGTTATGTAAACTGGAACACTCATAAAATATGCACATCCTGTTTTAAATAATTCATTCAGCTGTCAAAATATTAGTTCACAGGACATGAACCAACTATTTCTTTGGCTACTTCTTTTCACTTTTTTCATAGGATTTAGACATAACTTCTTTTTAATGTGATACAAATTCATTTATATCCTAGAGTTGCAGTAAGTAATGGAGAAATGTTATCTTTCTGAGACTTCAACTTCATTTCCTGTATTCAGAAATCACAACTACCACCCACTGTGTAATAATTCAGCCTTGTGTTGCAGAGTCAGGCTGTTATGGGTTGGAAAATTCAAAGATTAAATAAACATACTATGAAAGATGTCCTTCATTAATTTTTATTTTAAATGCCAACATCTCTTTCATCCTTTCGACTTGCAGCAGTGATTTCATGTTTCAGGGGACAAGACTCCAGAATATTAACTCCTTAGTGGCCTGTCATTTAACAATAATCATTATAAAAAAGGGAAATTATGGTGTGTCAAGGATTCCCCTGTTTTCATGCACTTCAACACTTGTCAATGTCCTAAAATATCTACAGAGTTAATCATGCTGTAGAATTGTGCCACAATTAGGTTTGAACATAGCTACGTATTACAAATTTTCATATTCATAAAACATGAACACACAGAGCATTTATGAATGATATTGAACACTGACAATGACTCAGTATGTTTCAGTAGGATGATTATCTGGTGCCAATCTAGAGTTCAGTCCCTTTATAGCACTTTTCTTGCATATCAAACAATTTCACACACAAGTTCATTCTCTTTAGTATCTGAGATTTGTTTTATTACAAAGTTTGTTGAAGTAAAAAGTTAGTTGCCATGGATACATCATTATTTGACATTTGTAAAGCATGTCGGACTTGTTCTTGATTGAAACCCATTTCTACCATTTGCTGTACTTGGTCTTCAGACACCTCTGCAGGTGGCTCTGGTTCAGCTGTAGAATAATACAAACAAATAAACATTATTTATCACATTCAGCACTTTATATGATGTGGTTAACTGTTGTATGTTACCACTTACATTTGTTTACAGATTATCAGTACATTTATCTTTATAGTAAGTTTGGTATAGGCCTTCTTTGCTGTATGTTATTTTTATCAAATGTATACAGGATTTTCTTCCAGTATTTTGGGAACATGACCAGACCCCAAGAATTGGGAATTTTCGTGACATTTTGTACATAATTGGGAAAAGTCACAATGTATAAAAATAACTTAATAAAACTAAAAAATAACAAATGTTACGTTTATTTTTGTTTTTAGATATTAATACCTTTGGTATTTGAATGATTTATAAATTTTTGTTCATTTTTTCCTATAATATTTAGCAAAACGAGACATCGTGAAAATGTTTTCAATTCCACTCACAGAATTATAAATGGTTTAGCAGTCTATGTAACAGAAATTAATATGCCAGAGTAATGTACCAGTTTAAAAATATGTAATCAGTGATCGTCTATTGTTCACACTCACTACTTTTGACCCCAAACAGGTTGTAAAAATGGCACAAATTTTTTTTTTCTCTTTTGAATTGGGAATTTTCGCTTGCAATCGGGAAAAAACATACTTTTTACTATTGGGAATGTGACCAAATATCGGCTAAAAAAAAGACACTGGTATATACATGTATACCTACATGAATTATGACTACAGTCACCACAATAAACAATAACGTATTTATTGTCATCTTTTTATTTGATAAATATCACCAGGGGAATGCATGCACTACTTAAAGTAAAGTTTAAGCATTTTGTGTTCAACTACATCTGCAGGTGTGTAATTTTTGGAAGATTTTTGTACAAATTAAGACTATATCCATCAAACTTGATCACAGCTTTGCACATAACTTAAAACTTAAAGGCCAGAATGATAGCCAATTATAACTCACCACAAAAGCCAAGATCCTAACCAACCAAAATGATTGGACAAAATGTGACATTATAAGCTTTGAATTACTTATCACAGAACACATATAATACACATATGAAGACTAGAAAATATAACTACTTTCTCATTTCTAGTCTCTGATTGACTGGATTGAAATAAATACTGATTACTGGTAGTAAAACTACAATGCTTAAATACGGTTCCTCATATCGTCATAATTGTTTTAGTCTCAGAAACAAAAGTCATAGTCCAAGAACAAAGTATTATTAATGGAAATATCATACAGCTCAGCAACAAGACAGCATTCGAAGAGTGGGTGGGGTAAATATACTCACAAACTTTAGATAGGTAAAAATAACAAGAATTACCATTTAATCTCTGTCTCAATCCCTCTGCTTCATTATTATTACCAAAGCCAAATAAACCAGCTCCATTCATAATATTCTGTAATATATGAAAAATACTGAATATATATACATATCTGACAACAGATTATCGGAAAACCTGGTGTAGTCAGAAAAGAAATTTCCGTCCTTTTTCCCTACATATTTCATTGTAAAATAACCCTGATTATCCGAATCGTCTAATCCGAATACCATGTCCCCAAAATCATTGAATGCGTACTTTCACACCTGTAATCCAAAATGGACAATAACTCCAATCGATCGTACTTGTCTATTAAAGGATTTCTTTATCGTATCAGAAGGTGCGAACAACAATTTATAAAACCCCACTGACCAAAGTATTGCGTGCTTGATTTATTGTTGGAACATAATTATCCTTTTATGATGGGAATTCGGTTAGATGATTCACCTCTAATTTTGGCTTGATTAATAAATTGCTTTAATGATATCATAATTTGACTTTAATATGCAATTTACATTAAAAAGGTTCACATTATTTTTCGGAGTTTGTTAAATTGTCACGCAATGCTAAAAACAAACAATACACATGACTGTTATAAATTAGAGACACTTGAGTTCAAAATCATTCCATATTGGAAAATTAATATGGATACGATTACCCAAGATATCTTAACTGAAGAAATTGGTGAAGGACCCGGCAATGGGGGATAGCTAAATCAGCTCCTATAAGACTCTTTGTTCAGACTGAGAAATCCAGGGAAGGACCCGGCAACGGGGGATATTTGGATCAGTCACAGGAAAAAAGGGTCAGAAACGGAACAAAGGGTCAAAGAGTATTGAAGAGAAGTACACAGTTATTATGGAGGTTGAGAGGGAATTATTGTCTAAGTCAGAGATTGCCAAGAAGTACGAAATTCCCAACAGTACTCTTTCAACATGGCTGGAACAAAAAGAAGAAATTAAGGCAGGTTTTCCAACATTTGGACCAAAGAGAAAGTCTTTGAAAACCGGTAGTCATGGCGAGTAAGAAGCAGTCTTATTGAAATGGTTTACTGCCATAAGAACCAATAATATTCCCAACTCTGGACCTATGCAGCAGTTTAAAGCTGAAGACTTCGCTTCTTAAATGTCTGTGAGCGGATTTAGTGCATCCAATGGTTGGCTGGACAGGTTTAAAGAGTGCCATGCTATCACATTTAAAAAAGTCTGTGGGGAGGAGAATGATGTTAATATGAAATCAAATGAAATAACATCATGGACTGTCAAACTAAAGCAGGTCCTGTCTGAATGCAGTCCAGATGACATCTACAATGCTGATGAGACGGGGATATTATATCAGCTAATACCAGACAAGACACTTGAATTTAAAAATGTTCAATGTCATGGTGGCAAAAGAAGTAAAGCTAGGCTTACAGCATTACTTTGTTCCAATATGTCAGGAACCCACAAATTACCTATCTTGGTAAAAGGTAAATCCGAAAAGCTTAGGGGTTATAAAAATGTAAAAAGCCTTCCCACATTATACAAGGCTAACAAAAAAGCCTGGATGACTTCAGAAATCTTTGAGTCATGGGTAATTCACCTTGACAAAAAAATGACAAAAAGAAACAAGAAAATTGTATTGATTGTAGATAACTGCCCCGCACATCCAAACATAAAGGGACTTGAGTCGGTAGAATTGGTATTTCTACCACCAAATACCACCAGTAGAACACAACCACTGAACCAGGGAGTTATTCAATCATTTAAATGCAATTACGGGAACATGCATTGTACGAGGTGTATTGATTCAAGGAAAGAATCCAAGATTGATATTCTACAAGCCTTGGAAATGATGTGCCAGGCTTGGAACAGTGTTACCATCTCTACCATTTCCAATTGTTTCAGACATGCTGGGTTTGTAACAGAAAAACATCCAGTGACTGAAACATATGATTCTGATGATGATGATGACCCCAACGATAATATTCCATTGACTCAGTTAGCTAAACTGGGCTTAAATGAGAAAATCATGGGTGATTTCATAATGTTAGATGAGAACTGACAAGTATGAATGGATATTGATGACAAGTCAGATAACAGAATGACTTGTCATCAATATCCATACATGTTACAATCAGAGTCTAACCTAAGTGTGTACTTCAGGATGTGTGCTGATAGCAGTGAATTTTTGAGCTGCTTATGTAAAATATCAGATAAAATAGTCAATGATGACCTGAAGAAAGTGTCCAGACAATCAAAGATTCCTTCATTTTTTAACACTAGTGACTAGATTAAGTGTGTAATCTGGATATCCAGTTATTATTATGAGTAGGATGACAACGATATTTGTGCTGCTAGATTGTGTTTGTGACTATATAATGGAATTATAATTCGGTCATTCACTTTATTTCAGGTATTGTTTTTATTGAAAATGTATGCTTACAATATTCTCATAACGCGTATATATCGTATTTCATTTCATTTAAATGTTCAAGCTTTATTGATAAATACATGCTCTTCTTTAAAAATGTGCTTCGCTTTTCATACTATTTACGTTATACATATATATGTTTTTCTAAGAATAAATTGTTTATTGAAAATAAAACATAAATTTTAATACATATAGTTTGTTGTTTATAAATTTACATGTTTGTCATAATTTGTTTCAGAGTGTTCTCCCTTTATTTTCATATAAAACAGTCAAGATTTCCTTTACCCCAGATTATTCGAAACCCCAGATAATCCAAAATAATTTTTCCGTCCCTTCAATTTCGAATAATCGAGGTTCTACTGTAGTCGACTATCGTAAACGATAAGATCCAGCCTAGCACTTTGCGTAACATTTATTTATATACAAAGCATGTCAACAGCTTTGTATGTTTATTGATTTGTTTGGCTAGTGTTTGCTTAATTGTCCATATTAATGATGGGTTAACAGTAATAAAAAGAACATAATCGTTAAATTTGTCTATACTGTTTGTAACAATTTTTATACTAATCACTACAAATATTTAGTGTGATTTGCATAAAATGATATGCATTTCATTGCTTAAGTCATTCCAAAATGGAATATGAATTCAAATACTATTACTCATGTTTGCATACAAGTAAATGGAAGTTGAATGGACATAGTCTGCACCATCATTTTCTAACCAGTACATAATGCTAAAATACATTATTCAAAACTCTGGATTATCCAAATGTTTTTTTCAGACCCAACCATATTCAAATAATCGGGGTTTAGCTGTATTGCATTTCTGATTTATTCTAACTATTTCATGTGATTTACCAGTTAGTTAAAGACCATAAAATAAACGTGAGAAACAAGGAGAGATTTTCAGAACAAAATAATTAGAATACCAGTAGCTCACAACATTACATAAAGTAGTATGATAGATGAAAGAACTAATACACTAATACAGTTATGTTCTCCTCATATGATTTAGTTGAGATAATCAAAGCAGCAAATGAAATTTTATTGAAATATTGTGCAAGACTCGTACCACAATCTATGAACTTATAATCATTTCTGATATATACATGTGTGTGCTACACTCATACCAAAATCTATGAACTTATAATAATTTCTGATATATATATGTGTGTATGCTACACTCATACCACAATGTATGAACTTATAATAATTTCTGATATATATATGTGTGTGCTACACTCATACCACAATGTATGAACTTATAATAATTTTTTATATATATGTGTGCTACACTCATACCACAATGTATGAACTTATAATAATTTTTGATATATATATGTGTGTGTGCTACACTCATACCACAATGTATGAACTTATAATAATTTTTTATATATATGTGTGTGTGCTACACTCATACCACAATGTATGAACTTATAATAATTTTTTATACATATATGTGTGTGCTACACTCATACCACAATCTATGGTCTTATAATCATTTCTGATATACAGTAGAACCTCGATTATCCGAAATCGGCGGGACCGAAAAAAATTATTTCGGATAATCCGATGCTTCGGATAATCCGGGGTAATGGAAATCTAGAGTGTTTTTTATTTGAAAATAAAGGGAATACACTCCGAAATACATTATGATTAACAAGTAAATTTATAAAATTTGGTCAGTTAATGAAATACAATGTATACACATGTTATAAGAATATTTTAAGCATACGTTTTCAATAAAAACGAACACTGAAATAAAGTCAAAGTCCAAAACAAATTTCCATTACATAGTTACAAACATGAACCAGCACCACTCATATCTTTGTCGTCCGAAGTATGTAACAATTATGGGAAATCCTATGTATTGTTTGTTTTTAGCATTTCGTAACAATTTATAAACTACGAAAAATAAAGTGAACACTTTTAATGTTAATTGCATATTAAAGTCAAATTATGACATCATTAAACTTATTCTATTAAAGCAATTTATTAATAAAACAAAAATTAGGGGTGAATCATCCAACCGAATTCGCATCATAATTAGGATAATTATCTTCCCGAAATTGCAAACAATAAATCAAACAAACAATTATAAATTTCATAAGTTGTTGTTCACACCTTTTGACACGTTAAAGAAATCCTTCAGTGGACAAGTCTGGTCGATCGGATGTAAATTGTCGATTTCGGATTAAAAGTGTGAAAATACGCATACAAACCAGTTTGGGGACCTGAATATCACTTCGGATAAGCCATGGTATTCGGATTAGCCGATTCGGATAATCAGGGTTATTTTACAATGAAATATATAGGGAAAAAATCGGGACCGAAATTTCTTTTCAGATTACACCAAGTTTTCAGATAATCCGTTGTCGAAAAATCGGGGTTTTACTGTACATATATGTGTGTGCTACACTCATACCACAATCTATGGTCTTATAATCATTTCTGATATATATATATGTGTGTGTGTGTGCTACACTCATACCACAATCTATGGTCTTATAATCATTTCTGATATATATATATGTGTGTGTGTGTGCTACACTCATACCACAATCTATGGTCTTATAATCATTTCTGATATATATATATGTGAGTGTGTGTGCTACACTCATACCACAATCTATGGTCTTATAATCATTTCTGATATATATATATGTGTGTGTGTGTGCTACACTCATACCACAATCTATGGTCTTATAATCATTTCTGATATATATATGTGTGTGTGCTACACTCATACCACAATCTATGAACTAATAATTATTTCTGATATATACCTGTGCTTGATGATTTCTGTTGTTACGGACATTTTGTAAAGATCTCATCATAACTTGTTGTTCTAATTTCTCCATGGCCTCTTGTCTCTGGATTTCTACATGAAATAAACAAAAGAGATAAGTGTAATGTGCATTTAACATGACATAAAAACACAAAACACAACATATTTATCATATATCTTGCAATTATGTTCTGGACCTGATAATGAAGGAACAACAGAAATTTATACATTCAACAGACCATTCTACAGAAACAGTTCTAGTTGATATGGTAACACAGAAAACTGACCCAATTTCTATAATAATATAAAACAGTGTACAAGGTATAAAATACACCCTGGTAAGGGTATCATATAAGCATAATCATACAAAATGATAAATGGATACAACAATTGACATATAATACATATAGTCTAAAATGTTTAATACATAGTCCAAGAACAAGCAAGTTTTCATATCTAAGTAATACATTATGGTACCATATTACAAAAAAGCTCTCAAACTAGCAATATACTGATTTCATTCTGCAGAATTATAATGTTGGAAAATAGTAAACTACATAAAGTAGGTAAGGAAACAGGCTGGTACAGATTGATAACTAAAGAGCACTGGTTACAGTCAACTGTCCATCATAAAGTACTAAAAATCTGTTGACAACGATGTTAAACCTAACAGAAGTAAAATAATCACACAACCAGCAAAGAATAATTTCATGTCTAAATTGAATAAATTAACTAAAGTGTTTGACTCCAAATAATATCAGAAAATATGACTGTCCAGTATTCTGTGAGAAGGTAATGAAAAATAATTGTCATCAGTCTATAAAGATTGTCCAGTTTATGGAATTCTGAGAATCTAGCTTACCAAGAGTAGCACCAAGGTGACACATATCTTGATGAACTTCTTCCTGACTTCCTAACAATCTTCCTATTGTAGAAGCAAACATTTTACTCACAAATTTAGGTACTTTAAATATAGACTGTACTTTGAATATATTCAGTCTCCACAGGACTCCACCAGCCTGAAGGTATTAAATAACGCATGAATATACATTAATGTATTGACAATGACCATGTACAAGGTATATTGAAAACATACAAAACCTATAACCATACATTCTGTTGTTATCAACTTGCTAACATTTTGCTTCTTACATGTTTATATGGAGTATTGCTAAAGAGATGCACTGTTATATAACAAATTGACAATAAAGTAAACATCAAGTAAAAACCTTTGAAGAATATTACAAGCTATAAGAAAATAGACACTTCTTTGTGGAGAAAAGAAATTGTATTTTCAAGATTATGAATTCAGTATACACTCTCTCCACTCCCGACTGTCAATGACTGAGAAAATACATGCTTGACAGCAACTCCAGTAGGTGAGAAGGCCTCATATATATTTGTAAAAAGAGGACACATTTCCATCCTTCTATTGTAGTAATAGCTTTGTAAATCTTACAACATAGAGATCTAATGTAACTTACAATCCCACATAATGCTACAAGTATAGAACCAGGTGAGCCACTAGCAGCATGAAGTCCCAGAATGTATGATATAGATTTTCCTGTCATTGGTATTCCCCATATATGAGACAGAGGAACTCTTGGTACATCACAATAAAATGGAACAAACAATGGATAGATGACACACAGCCTGAAATAACAAACAACGGATAGAGGACACACAGCCTGAAATAACAAACAATGGATAGATAACACACGGTCTGAAATAACAAACAATGGATAGATGACACATAGCCTGAAATAACAAACAATGGATAGATGACACACAGCCTGAAATAAACAATGGATAGATAACACACAGTCTGAAATAACAAACAACGGATAGAGGACACACAGCCTGAAATAACAAACAATGGATAGATAACACACAGCCTGAAATAACAAACAATGGATAGATGACACACAGCCTGAAATAAACAATGGATAGATAACACACGGTCTGAAATAACAAACAACGGATAGAGGACACACGGCTTGAAATGATAAACAATGGATAAATAACACACGGTCTGAAATAACAAACAATGGATAGATAACACACAGCCTGAAATAACAAACAATGGGTAGGTGTTACACAGTATGAAATAACAAACAATGGATAGATGACATACAGTCTAACGTAACAAACAATGGATAGATGACATACAGCCTGAAATAACAAACAATGGGTAGATGTTACACAGTATGAAATAACAAACAATGGATAGATGACATACAGTCTAAAGTAACTAACAATGGATAGATCACACACAGCCTGAAATAACAAACAATGGGTAGATGTTACACAGCCTGAAATAACAAACAATGGTTAGATGATATACAACCTCAAATACTGTTATATACTTTTACCCTGTTAGGCTACATTGCCATCATTCAGCCATTTTTATCACAACTTGCAGTATAACATTTAGATCCTGGAATTTATTCAAATTAAATGGAAGAAATATTATGTTTCAACAGTTTTCTTTGTAAATGACTTCCATAAGAAACTAGATTATATACATAATACTACATGTTTATTTCATTTCTTATTTTTAAAACTAAACCAACTTTCACAGCCACAAACAGTCTTAATATCAATGTGCTCTCATTATTAAGTTAAAAAAAGAACTATAGAACACTGGTCAACAAATAAATGATCCTAATGAGGTGACCTTATCACTAACATGGTCTCTATATAAAGTTGTAGTGCATGTACCATATTGAATACACAGATAAATGAAGCATAACTTACGGGCCAGAAGGCAATGGTCCAAGTGGGATTGCCCATACTCTACAAACATAAACAGCTAGTAACTCCAATACTGTGGCCAGGACACTTGATCCTAATAGATGGGACTGAAAATAAATATATATATATATACACAATTTTGTACAACATTAAGAGTAAAGAAAGTTTGCTTAAATACAGTAAAACTTGTTATTACGAGCATCAAAAATCAACAATCACAATTACCCTACTAATCTTGAGGAGCTGTTAAAGTCTCATCAATTTTTGTTCTTAGTTGTATATAACTTTCCATGTGTATGAAGTGCATCATTATCTCTATATCTCAAGCACATATGATGGTCCCATGACTTAACTGTAAGAGTTAATTACCTTGATTATCTCAAGGAGTGTCATACTGTATCCTGTTTGCACCTAGCACAATAATATTTACATGCTCATGAGTGCAAGTCACACAATAAAAGAAGAAAATTTTAATTGAGTACTTTGTATTTCACATGTGTTGACAATGACTTATAAATTGTTTGCAAGTTTTTTCAGTCAATACTTATTATCAAAGACTTATGCTGAAAACTTATCATGCGATTTTCAGACATGATATAGCACTGTTGACATTTTATGTAAGCATTTCACAATACATGTATTAAGTAAATACTCTACTACAGGCACACAATACAAATTGTTTTAAAAATACTAACAAACACCTTGTTATTACAAGCATCCTGGTTTATTTCAAGCATTTTGTCTGTTCTGTTGACTCCTTGAGATAACGATGTTTTACTGTATAAATACATTAGCTCAGATAGAGTAAAAACCTATCTGAGCTTACAATGCAATAAAACTTAACTTCATCATATAGACAACTTACTGAGCACAGAACATGGACCAACAAACAAAAGAAATGAATGAACAAACAAACAAATGAAATGATTGAACAAACAAACAAATGAAAAGTTTGAACAAATATACATCCCAATTGAATAATGACTTGACAGTACATGTAGAATTACAAGAGGGCCACAATGGCCCTGCATCGCTCACCAGGATAAATGTTAATTAACTTGTTACTAAAAAGGTAATAAAGGTACACTTATGGGCAAATAATGGGGAACAATAATAAACTCAATACAGGACCATCAAAGGATACTACAAAGGAATGTTCGTGATGACTGAAGGATGCCACAGACCAATTTTGGTGATGATCCAGCCACTGGTTCCTGAAAACAAGTCATTTTAAGGTATTTTTAGCTCTAGTGGCCATTAAAAGGGGCCGGCCAAATTTATTTGAGCAAATTTGAGAGAGGACCGTCTAAGGATGATACAAACCAAGTTTGGTAATGGTCCATCCATAGATTCATGAGAATAAGACATTTAAAAGTATTTCTATTTTTAGCTCTAGTTGCCCCTAATAGGGGCCAACCATTTTTATTTCAGCAAATCTGATAGAACACTATCAAAAGATATAACCATATTTCTATTTTTAGCTCTAGAGGCCCCTAAAAGGGGCCGATCAAATTTATTTGAGCAAACTTTATAAAAGTCTATCTAAGGATGCTACAGACCAAGTCTGATGATGATCCATCCATTGGTTCAAGAGAAGATGAATGTTTTTCTTTTTTTAGCTTTAGCAGCCCCTAAAAGGGGCAAACCTTTTTCATTTGAACAAATCTGATAAAAGTCTATCTAAGGATGCTACAGACCAAGTTTGGTGATGATCCATCCATTGGTTCATGAGAAGAAGATGATTAAAGGTTTTTCTATTTTTAGCTCTAGTGACCCCTAAAAGGGGACAACTGGTATAATATGAGCATATTGCAGATACAATGTCAAAAGGCTTCTACACAGCAGATTTGAAGTAAATCCGACTAGTAGTTTCTGAGAAGACCATTGTTGATGCCAGACGACGGACGACAGACGCCGGAGCATCCACCTATCCATCCTAACAGCTCACCCTGAACCTTCGGTTCTGGTGAGCTAAAAAATCAATGATTCTTACACAAAATTTTCTTGATCCAAGCCTCTTCTCAAATATATGGAAGTAATAAATCAAGACAGAACATACAAATAAGTCTTTGAGATCCAGAAAAGCTAGTTTAGACGTTAACACCTTCCATACCTGAAATATAAGGTGATAAATAAATAAATTTATTAATTGTACAAAAATACATATATTTCTTTTCTTAACTTCTCATTGGCTGCCACATCTAGGGAGTTATCTGTATGAATTTGTGTTCAAGAGCATAATACCAGACATAAACCATAGACCTGTATGTGATTGGAAAATGTCTTTTATTTCCATTAAGTACAGGGATGACCCCTGGAGAGATTAGATGAGTCTTTGTTGATATAATAATCTATGAGATACCCATCATGGATTTAAATGACTGTTAATATTTTTTCATATCGTAATTTGTTTGTACTACAATCTTCTATTCAAACCACTTGTCAGATATATGGTGCAATAAAAATTGCCACAGACAAGTGTACAGTTACCATTTTAGAATTACAGAACATTACACACGATATTTCAATAATCAAGTTTCAAAAACTGAAGTTCATCAATGATAGTAATCTTTATTTACCTGGTATTTATCAAACACTTCAGTATGGGTGTAGATAAAATATGATTGCTGCTGTTTTAATGGAAAATTCAACAGAAATGATGATCCTATGGCTGATCCAAGCAGAAATTTGCATACAGGAGCTCTTTCTAAAATGTTAAGAAAATGACAAATCAAAAGAATAATGTGGTATTTCAGCATTACACACATCTGGAATACTTGGAGTTGTAAAAATAATGTACAAATGTATTCATAAACTTCAACAAAATTTTCTTGCCGGGAGTTGTTCATTTACTAAATTAAGAACCAATAATAAACATAAAGTAATTTTGACATTATCATGCTATTTTCTGCACAAGACAGGTAACTATCTGTATTTAAATGGTAGAAGTAACCATGATTTTAACTCCAAAATTCATATGCAAATACAGCCAGAAACATATCTATGAAGCTGTTTGGCATTGGCTTTATCTAAAATTATAGGCAGGGTTTTTTTTGCCATTTTGACAACCGATATTTGGTCGAGTTAACAATGGCAAAAAAGTATGTTTTTTCCCAATTGCAAGGTGAAGATTCCTAATTCAAATGAGAAAAAAAAATATTTTCAGCATGTTCATTGAATCTCTAAATCATTCAAATAACAAAAGTTATCAATAATAATACTTGTCATTTTTTTTAATTTTGTTTGATTATTTTAAGTTATCTTTATACAGTGTGACTTATTCTCAATTTTGTCCAAAATGTCATGAAAATTCACAATTCTGGGGGTTGGGTCATGTTCCCAAAATGCTGAGAAAAAAACCTGATAGGTCAAGTCTTGGGGGAGGCTATAATTAAAACTATGCACAAAAACCCAGCTGACTGAATTATTTAGTCACAAGTTGATGCTTTCTTTTAAGTTGCATTCTTACCAACTGAGACATTCAGAACCCCATGAAAAGCATTCAAGATGAGAATTGATAAGCATGTCAATACCATGTATAAAATCCTACAAACACATTAATTTAGAAATGAATTTCTGATACAAATTATTAAAAGGCAATCAAATGAAATGTTTTTGACCAATTACAAAGAAAAAAATGCAAGAATTAAAGAAAATGTTCAATATTTGTTCAAATAATAAGAGGGCCATGATGGCCCAACATCACTCACCAGAATAAATATTAATTAACTTGTTACTAAAAGGTAATAAAGGTACACTTGTGGGCAAATAATGGGGAACAATAATAAACTCGATAAATGACCATCAAAGGATAATACAATGGAATGTGATGACTGAAGGATGCCACCAAATTTGGTGATGATCCAACCACTTGTTCATGAAAACAAGTCATTTTAAGGTATTTCTATTTTTAGCTCTAGCAGCCCCTAATAGGGGCCAACAATTTTTTTTCAGCAAATCTGATAGAACACTATCTAAAGATGCTAAAAACCAAGTTTGTTAATAATCCATCCGTAGAATCATGAGAAAAAGTCATTTTAAGGTATTTCTATTTTTAGCTATTGGTTCATGAGAAGATGTTTAAAGTTTTTTCTGTTTTTAGCTCTAGTGACCCCTAAAAGGGGCCAACTGGTATAATATGAGCAAATTGCAGTTAGAATGTCAAACGGCTTCTACACAGCAAATTCGAAGTAAATCTGATTGGTAGTTTCTGAGAAGACCATTGTTGACGCCAGACGATGGACGACGGAGCGTCCACCTACCCATCCTAATAGTCCAACCTGAACCTTCAGTTCTGGTGAGCTACAAATCTGGACATATCTGAAATGGTTGGAATGAGCACTGATGGTGCAAGCGTAATGACAGGGATGACTGGTGGTGTAGTTGCACTGTTACTTGAGCACTCTCCAGCTCTGGTTGGTGTTCACTGTGTTACACATCAAACAGCCCTAGCAGCTTCTCAGGCAGCCCGGGATGTACCTGAGATGAACCAGTATGCAAGAACTGTTAGTAATGTGTTCTGCTGCTTTCACAACTCAGTACTCCGCTCTTACCGGCTCCATGAAACTCAGGATCAGAACCTGCCAATACTCAAATTCACAGAACTCCACTCAGTGAGATGGCTCAGTATGGAGAATGCAGTGAGTGCAATGTACCGCACTCACCCTGCACTTGTGATGTGCCTAGAGAGGGAGGCAGTGCTTGATGCTGCTGCAAAGGGGCTGTACAAGGAAGTGTCTCAATACAAATTTATTGCTACCACCAACATAATGATGGATGTGTGGCCATTCATGGGCAGACTCTGTCAGAACTTTCAGCATGGTGTACTAGACTTCTCTAATGTGCAACCCCTTGTCTCTAGCACATATAATAGCTTGAAGGACTTGTGTGAAGTGCCAGGTGACTTTGTGACTAAGTTGGACAGGTTTGTTGTGGAACAAGGAGGTGGTGCTGAATACTCAAGACCTGTGGATGAATCTTCTAGTGAAGCCGTGAAAAAGGAAGTTGCTAATAACCATCCATTTGGGTTTATGACAGCAATATCTAGGACAGCGCTTATTAGGACGATACTGACAACACTGAGGTCAGGTTCGCACCAGAACCTAGGTGCTATCATCAACAGAAGGAGGCAGACAGCAAGACATTCAAGAAATATATCAGAAAATAGTTGACAACCTTGAAAACAGATTTCAGGACACAGATGTTCCTTGTGCCATGAATGTACTTGAGTCAAGAACATCAGTGAATCGAAGTCAGTGGCCAGTTACTAATGAAGTTAGAAGCTTGTGAAGCAGTTCAGTGATCATGTTGAAAGTGAAGACAATTTTGTTAGTGAGTACCGTCAGTACATGAATCTTGTGTCGCGCTCTTACAAGTCTGAATCACTTGTTGATGTTATGAAAGTGTTCATTGATAAGTACTCCCAACATGGTGAATCTGTTAAAGTGCTGTGCAGTTCTGCCAATGAACAAAGTTAAGTGTGAGCGTGGGTTTTCAACCCAGAACAGGATTATGAACAGGCTTCGCACTAGGATGAGTAACAAGACTCCAGATGAGAATGTATGAGGAGGGACCTGCATTTGATGAATTGGACTTTGAACAAGCACTTGGCAAGTGGAAAACTGAAAAAGTTAGGAAACTGTATAGCAAATAAAGTGTTGAGCACAAATGTTGTTACATCAAACAAATAAGGTGTTGAGAACAAATGTTACTATGTCTGAATACATGTACTGTATGTTTGCTATGAAAGGTTGTGACTGTGTAAATTGGAATTTTCTTCTTTCCATCTGATGACATTTGCTGCAACTCCTGGGGAATGTACTTAGTATATTTTGGAAACCTGATGATTGTATCTTCCTAGGAATACATAAAGAATATATATGCAACTTTAAGAAATGAAATTACTATTTAACAGTTGTTTATCTGTTGAAATGTTCTCATTTGTCTTCAGAAAAAATGCGTGTTTTGCATGTTTTCATGTCAGTGCATAGTTGCTATCTTTTGATTACAGTGTAATGTTGTTTTCAGAGAATGTTTCAGGAATGTTCACATTTATCTTTAAATTTGCAGTTCTGCATATTTGAAACGAAACTTATGAATACAATGTAAATAGTGTGTTCAAACTTTAAAAATGTAATACATGTGTATATAAAGTGTAATGCAATATTATGTGTCACTTAGAAACCATGATTTACATTACTGAATCTGCAGAGTATATAGTTTGTTTTTCATGCTATTAAAATTTTGGAAATACATCTTGTCATCTTGTTACCCTTAAGAGTAATACAGACCACCAGCTGTTTCCAAACCCAAGTACTTCCTAATGCCATGAAAAGGAGAAATAACTGAGAGGTACCAGACAACAGCCTTTGGGAAAAAGTGCAGAATCAACTTCTGACTGACTGATTAATTGATTGATTGATTGACTGATTGATTGACAGTGATTGATTGACTAATTCAACCAGCGGACACTCGTTACGCACCGACTTCTCCCAGTTGCGGTTCCACTTTTCCCAAATTTCTGGAGAGGGAGATGTCACTTCTCCCAAACATTTTTGCCCAGGATAATCCCTGATAGAGAGATGTTAAATGTTTGTAACATCCACCTTCCTCATGTACATGTTATTCGCTGTTGTAAATTGAGTAGAGACAAGAGGGATATTATCAACACAGGTGAGGCAGTTATTGACACCTGTTGGTCAATTATCGACGCCAATACAAATACAACAAGAGATGTTTGAGAAACATCAACCAAATTTGTCATTTTCCAACTGACTGATTAACTACTAAATCTATGGGCAGCAGACCAGACAAAGTGTTCCCTAGTTATCAGTCAGACAAGTTTTTAGAGGTTTGAGTTAAGCTCACCTTGATATGCTGACCTCAAAATCAAATGCGGTCATCTACTGGTCTTGACAAACACCCATACAAATTTGGAGGATTTTATACAAGGGCATTCTCTTCTTATTGATTGGACAAGCTTTTTGTTGTTTAGGTCATTATAACCTTGACCTGTCATTATAAACTTGACATTTGACTCAGTCACCTTAAAATCAATAGGGGTTATTTATTGGTCCAAACAAACATCCATACCAAATCTAAGGAATGTATGCCCAAATGATCTCTTGTTATATGAGTGGACAAGCTTTGTGCAGTCAAGGAAAAGAAGACCTTGACTTTTGACCAACTGACCACAAAATCTATAGGGATCATCTACAGGACACAACTATCCACCCCACCTATTCTGTGTACTGTAGGCCAAAGCGTTCCATAGTTATTGATTGGGCAAGTTTTTAGTGGTCAAGAACACAGTGACCTTTGACCAACTGACCATAAAATCGGTAGGAGGTAATTTACAGGCCACAACCAACCTCCCTATCAATGCTGTGGGCTGTAGACCAAAGCGTTCTCTAGTTATTGATCTGACAAGCTTTTAGAGGTCAAGGACATGGTGACCTTGACCTTTGACCAACTGACCACAAAACCTATAGGGCCATCTACAAAACACAAACCAACTTCCATACCAAATCTCTGGGTCATATGCCCAAGGGTTATTGATTAGAAAAGCTTTGTGTAGTGGTCAAGGACACCATGAACTTGACCTATGACCAACTGACCACAAAATCGATCGATAGGTGCTTTCTACATGACAAAGTCGACCTACCTACCGAATATGTCAGATGTAGGCCATGTGAACCATTAAGCCCATACATCATGGTCAACATAACAGATGATCTGGCTGTTAAAGATATTTTTAATGGTTGAAATATATTCAACAATGCATTTGTTTGTTCTTGTTTCGGTGGGTTTAATGCCGTTTTTCAACCATATTCAATTGTATACAACTGGTTCATCTAACCAATTTCCTGGACTGTATTCCAACCAGTACTAACTTACCCTTCCACGAGAAGTTGGCAGCCTCTCCTAATGTGATAGAAAATCAACATTTTTGTTGAACATTTATGGAAGGCTTAAAAATGCTGCGACCAGATCTAAACCCTAGACCATCGGATTACAAGTCCAGCCCGCTAACCAATGGAGCAATTAGGTTTATATAGAACTGTGTGTCTTAATAATAAGTTGGACTGGAAACAAAGGCCATGGAAATTAATACATGTATGCAGAATGCAAAAATTCACTAAGTGTTGATAATACCCTGACTTATATGATTCATGATGGTATTATCGACACCCTGTGTATAATATGTTTAATTCTTGATATTCATACATTTTTACCTGAAAATAGAGAAACATGATATTGTGACGACAAACATGTAAAATACAATTCAGCACTTGAAAAAAATTGACGTTTCCACACCTCGCTGATCATGGCTATATGTAAGGTTAATAATAAGAACGGTAAGTACACTTACGATGTTTTTACCTCCAAACTTCAAGATGCTAAGAGAAAAAATATGATGCTATAGTAGTTTCAAAGAACTATTTACATGACATCACATTTTACGATTTTAATTACCTCATCATTCCTGTTTGTTCGAAAATTGAAATTGAAAGTCTATCAATGCATGTGTTGATAATAGCCTCAAGTCAATAATGCCAGGTTTGCTCTAACATGAACTATGTCTAGCTTTTTTATTGTCAATATGTACTTGGAATAGGAATATACTTCACTGACAGAATATAAGAATCTGGTGCAGCTATTGAAATTACATACAATGCAAGCCCTGCCAGAGCCCTTGTTTGTAGATTTTGGGGGGTTAAAATTTTGGCCCATTTCCCACTCTAAATAGTATGTTTTTACCCAAATGAAGAAAAAATCCCCTCCAAATTGAAAATATAAACCAAGAAAAAATATTCTCACCTATACGGTTGTAGCTACATAGCATAATCAAGCCTCTGATGGACAAAAAATCACGCAAATTACATTAATTCTGGTAAATAAAATAAACATTTTGCAATACTCTATTCTCTATTGCTTAAAAATAAAATTGTAATAAGACGACACACAATTTCCCCTTTCCTTAAAACGCTTAGGAAATCTCCCTTTAAGGGCCCCGGGCCCTTTCCACAAAAATGTCGAGAGCCGGTATGATAGAAATCACAACTGAAAACTGCATAAAAAAAACAAACACATTTTTCATTTTTTGCAGAACGAAACTTTTGGCGACATAGCACAATGTCATGAGCAAAAACTCACAACAGACGGGTGTTTAATATCCATTAACAATACTCACTAAATCCCGAGGATGACTGGGCCGGAATCATTTCTCTAAGGTAGAAAACAGAAAGTTAATATCTACACGGTTCTGTTGTACACACACATTGATTCTAATTGTAGACTATGTTTACAACGAAACATGGATTTATAATCTGCGGAACTGTTTTTTTCGGCAATCGGATTCAAATCTGCGGTCACTAAACCAATTCAAAATGGCAGTGTATTCCCCGGCCCTAGCGCTGGGAAATAGGAAAAAAATAATTGATTTTACGGCCCTAGGGTTTTATTTTTTTATTTCTCAATCTCTTTTTATAAAATATGTACCAAACTAAAGGAAAATGTAAATATATTTAATATATCTTGTATGAAAATATGTTTTTGAGCGTGAGCTAGTCAACTCGTCCCTTACGGTCCTAGGGTCTATTTTTTATTTTGCAACTTATTTTTATTTAATTTATTAAAGTTAAAGCTCTCAGCTTTCAGAAAATGTTAACATTTTGAAAATTGGTTCATTACAAATATGTTTTTGAGTACCCCAAGTTGCATAAAGAATAAAAAAATAAAACACAAATATTTTTGGGTCCAAATTTTACGGCTCAATGGTCTATTTTTATTTTTCAACTTATTTTTATTTTTCTTGCGTCATATTAAAGTTAAAGCTCTCAGTTATCATAAAATGTTAACTTTTTGAAAATCGGTTCATAATAAGTATTATTTTGAGTCGCTCAAACTGGCACAAAGAATTTTTTCGCGCTCATTGATGTGGTGGATGTTAAACGGATGTTTGTTCTACTGAACCATGGTCAAGAGATTTGTTATGTTTTTTTTCATTTAGTTTTCATGATAATAAAAAGATGTTAAACATTTAATCAATCAATTTCTCACAAAGTTAGTTGCACAAAGAATAAAAAAAATAGAACGCAGATATTTTTGGGTCCCGGAATTCCACGGCCCTAGGGTCTATTTTTTATTTTTTAAACTTATTTTTCTTGCATCATGTTACGAGTTAAAACTCTCAATGTTAACTTTTTGGATATCGGTTTATTGTTTATTTCTTTATGTTTTTCAGTACAATAACTGTATGACTTTTGGAATATTAAGCTTAAACAGAAGAGTTCAAACTAAAACAGTGGTAATTGTTAAGCGCATGTATAATATGCTTGGCAGTCTGAGTCATTGATTTAATGAAAGTTCCAAGAAAACAAATTATCAAATAGAAGAAAATGGAAAATCAGCATAACTTTATTATTATGTACGTACTACACAGGTACGTTCATAGAAAACAGGAAACTCCTTACACAAGTAACAATGAATTCCAAAAGCAGTAATAAGAACGGGACTTAACATTATTTTTTATTTATTTATTTATTTCATCGTTGGCAAATTCGGCATTACAATATGCCTTTGGCCATTTACAATTTTAGACATAAGACATATGCCCAAGACACAAATAACATGGAGCATGTTCATATAGACATAATATTATACAATTTTCACTTCAAGTCAATACATGTCAATAGAACTAATAGATTATGCATTAAAATAAGAATTGTTAAGAAGCAGGTATTAAAGCAAGTTTCTCGTGTCTATATTTCATTGCGTAATGAATAAATTTAGCTACATGTAAAATTGTTTTCTTACTTTTTGAAGAAAGTATCTTTCTAAACAATCCATGGCTAGGCCAATCAGATTTTATGTTATGTTCATTTCGTAATGGTGAATATTCGGGGCAAGTGCAAAGAAAATGATATTCTGACTCGATTACCTGTTGATTGCACATTTTACAGTTACCTGTTGATTGCACATTTTACAGTTACCTGTTGATTGCACATTTTACAGAAACGATTTGGACGAGGAACGCGAGAGAATCCGCCCGTTTCGATTTCAAACAAATGTGCACTAAGACGAAATTTAGATAATCCAATTCTATAAGAATCATTAGTTATGTAGTCTAGGTAGTTTTCGTATTTCAATTCATTTTTAATTATACTGTAATAATACAATTTAGGTTGACTACTTATTGTTGCCGACCATGTTTGAATATATTGATCGCGGAGTCGTTGTTTTATGATATGGACCCAATTTGAATCAACATTTTCTGCATCTCATAAAAAATTGAATCCAAGATTATTAATGACAGATCTAGCATTATTACACCATTTTACCAACATCATTCACACTATCGCATTGATAAGTTCATAAGTGCACTGCATATAGTAGCAATCTTGTTATCAGTTGGATTGTCACCGTCAGTTGTGTTATTACCATGTCAATGGGTAATGTACCGCTCAGTATTGTATACTTCTGTATTACTAGAGTCGCCAACCAGAGGTAATAACCAATCAAAGAGACAAAAGGCAGAAATTATCCTCAGATCATCGGCAAACATGAACCAAGACTAATTCAATGGAAAGAACGTGAAGAACATAAATCCCACAGGTATATGATGGGATTCAGATCTGGACTTTTGGCGGGCCAATCATAAATGAGTGCAATATTATTCATCCAGCGATGGTGTGCACGTGCCCAAATAACACGATTTACGCGGTGACGTCGCGTCAATACACAGCCAACGTAAGGACGACGCCCACGTAGACCACCCTCGAGCAGACGATTACATACAGTTTGGGTAGATATTCGGTTGATGTGTGTACCAAGGGTGTTAGCAGCAGTGGCAGTGGCAGTATGAAAATGATAACCCAGGTGTGTGTTTATGATATCGCGGTCTTGACCAGAATTCGTGACGTGCGGACGTTCACTATGTGGTAAACCTTCCGCACACCCTGTTGCTTGAAAACGTTGTCTAAGGTTTCGAATAGAATGGCTAGAACTGCCAACAGCCCCAGCAACCTCATTCGTCGCCATATCAGCATTAAGCATTCTAATGGCACGTCCACGTATATTTGGTGCTATTCTAGGCGCATATAAAAGAAAGAAAACTTAATAAAAATCCTTTTTTTTCTCATTGACAACAAAATCTATAAATCAGTCTGAAAAGTTGATTTTATAAACACAGACTATGTTATTCCGTGCATACACGAGAAAATCGAGTTTAACTTTTTTATGTGTGTAATGCCTGAGACCAATTTAGTAATAATTGTTTTTATTTGACACATAATCGTTCGCCCGAACATATATGTAGGGCATTGAACGCGTTGATTTCTTTTCATTACATTAAGAAAATATGTACATAAATCGGAAGTTTCTTTTTTTTGTTCAGTATATGTATTATAGATCTCGAGTTCCTGGATTGTCGCATTATATAGAAAAATAAGTTAAATAATAATTGAATATAATTCTGATAATATTGCGATTAATCAATCACTTTCGAAGAAAAAATAATATCTTTATATTCACTACTTTTCTCAATCATATAGCATTAATAAAGTGTGCATCGGCCGGGAATCGAACCCGGGCCGCCCGCGTGGCAGGCGAGCATTCTACCACTGAACCACCGATGCTTACACGAAATTAAGGTTTATTACGTATACAGATTGGAGAGTATGCAGCTAAAGTCTGCGTATTGCAAAAATACCGTACTGGACCGGGATACAAAACATTTTCTGTTTATCTGTCGCTTTCTAAATTTATTGTCTGATCGAATCTTGTATCTATAACATATCCCCACGAGTGTTCATATTAAGCGCCTAGTCAAACTCATAAAGCCGTTCAATAAAATATATTGTGTGAGAAATGCGCAACCGGTCAGCGCGGGTTTTAGTCACCGACGAGAGTCCGAAGTTATCCGCATGTCAGCCATTTTTCTAATTTACACAAAAACATCAATGTTTGCATTAATCCAGTGCTTTTGGTTCGATTTTATGGTTATCTATTAAAGGTATGCAGCATATACCCATTTTTATTCATAACAAATGTATACTATGTATGGGTAGGTTATGTTTTGTGTTTTGAGAATTTGAAAAAAAATGGGTACGCAAGTCACGGTTGAATGAATCAACAAGTAGCTTGACTGCTTTACCCATGAAGATTGTTCCTGCAGTCTATGTCAGTCTAGCTTAATTTTTTCCATGTCAGATCATTTGCGTTATCAAATTTAACAATGTTTGCTAGCATGTTGTTTATAATGTCCCAGCAGCAAGTCTAAATTTTTCTAATACTCTAGATCATTAAAATCAGTGGCATGGTGTGCATAGACAACAAGCCTTTTATAATGGAAGCTTGGCTAATTAGCTGAATGAAGTTTTCCACACAATAAATAATACAAACTTACTTGTACATCTGTACCAGTTTAACTTCCTCTGTGTGTTTCTCTATTGCAATGCCATTCATCTTCAAAACATATTGTCAATAGTGTTGAACTGTGTTCATGACTGTTCATTGAGAGGGTTTGGTTTGGATACCTGTGCAAGACACATGTTGCATGATGTTTTTGTTTTATTGTGTGCAGGCAGTTAGCCTAAGTTATGCTTTACATGAATGTGGTTCGGTGATTTTGCAATTAATGCTATTGTTAATTATCAATTCATCAGAATTTTGCATAGAATGATAGATCAGTCTCTAGAAGATGTTTATTTGTGTTTGTTAGTTTGTGTTTATGCTTCTGAACATATCACACCTCATTGACTTGAGTTGTGTTAATGTTTTGTGCATTATTCACAATAGTATTTGCTAAGCATCAATTGATTGGATATTTTTTGTGCAACTCTGATGGCAAAATTGAGGTACCAGATATTCAGAAGTACTCGTGTATACAGCACTGTCATGATTGCAATTCTTGTTGGATGGATTCTCTTGAAAAAAAAAGTGATACTTGTCATTCAAGTCAATGACAGCCCTACAGAAAACTGATTAGCTCAGGATTTTTTGAAGTATATAAGGTGTTGAGCGTCTAAAATGGGTTTCCAAGAGGCAAGTAATGTATTTAATAGTGTATGAGATGCACATTTTTTCCCCTAGAAATATATAAAAAGTTGGGGGTGCATCTTATACACCAGAACAAACCAACAACATGTTTTCCCCAGACGAGATTGACCGTAGACTAAAACATATCATCCGAATGTGCGTACAGTTTCAAAACGTTCTCGATCCATAGCTGTTTTGGCATTGTAGTCAGTCTAATTATCATTAACATTGCAGAAATGTATAAATTTAATTTTATTCAGATCAATAAATGCAATATAGATTGGGTAAATGAAGTGAATTCGACAAAAAAATTAGTACTAGTGGTAAAGGTTTAATGCCAAACTGCTCGGCCATAGAACTGTGCTTGATTTATTTATTAACGGAGTTAAAGTGAATTTATTCAATATTCACTCTAATTACTTGTTCATAAATAACTCCAATAAAAACATCTCTGTAACATGCATTGAATGAATGATTTTAATTGACCAATGCATACATTGTGTTGGTGGACAATATGTCTCCGGTGGGGAACAATGAAAGTGTGAAATTATTGACAGGAATGGTAACATGTCAACTTGTATAACATGTTCTTTTGTGACATAGTTGTAAATCAAATTCATCCACAAATAAATAAAATGTCTGGGATGATTGTATTAGATGTTGGATGTGCCCAGTCCTAATCTTAATGTTCTCTAATAGCTATAGAAAAATAAATCATTATTTTGTTCCAGATTTATCATCTATGACGTTACTTTAAAAAGAATGGATGAAGGGAAAACATTGGACTTCAATGATTTGATGGATGTGGGTGATGAGTTTCCTGGGTTTGAGATAGCAAAGTTCACACCTGCCAATGAAAGTGTTTCTAATGATGATGGGGTTCTTCGAACCCCAACACATGAACAGGAAGATGAAGATTACATTCGGTCTGACCCTGGGGCAAATGCTGGAACCTCTGGTAGTAACAACACAAGTGTTGAGAATTCTGATTCGTCATCCTCAAATAATGAAAATTCAAAGGCTGAAGTTATAGACGCAGATTTAATGAATATTGAAGAAAATAAAGTGAGTATGAGTGCTATTTTGCAGGTATAATTATTTCATAAACTTGTATGTGCTATGTAAATTATATTTTGTTATGATGAAGCTGTTCTGAGAGTTCTGAGTTTTTGTATAATATCAAAGATATATATGCTGCCTTGGTTCGAAATCTCTGAATCTTACATACTGCAGTTTTTTCCTTCCATAGCTGGGACTGTTTATAGGCATCTTCCCATGAGGAAAAGTCTTAAAGACCATGCAGTTTTCCCCTAAAACTCAGTTTACACCAGGTTTTTTGTTTCCCTTCTTGCAAAAATACTGTTCTTTTTCCCTAAATTTAAGAAAAAGGTCCCTTCCTCTTGCTAGCTATTGTAATGAGAAATGGCACTCATTATCAGTAGTTTATGACTACAATGATATCACTAACAAAATAATTAGATTGAGTTCTGTTGTTTTAACTGAGTGATTTCCCAATATCTGTATTCGGTATTCACTTTTTTCTAGGATGAGAGTCCTAAAGAAAGAGATGGTAGTGTACAAGAAATAAATGGAGAAAAATCAGAAGCTGGAGCTGATGTTGATTTAGATGCAGACAACATTAAAGACAAAGCAGAAACTTCAGATCAAATTGAAGAAATCAATGACAAGGTAGTTCAGTTGTTTGACATTATTAGAGTGTTTTTAAACAGTATTGGTCATTTATGCAGGACATTTTGTTTGCATGACTAGCTTTCCTGAAGGGTTAATCTGTTTTAAATTGTTTTCCTGAAACTTTCTTCTAGTAACCAAGCATAAATAAACACTTGTATAACACTAAGAATAAAGACTAGGTATAATTTGTGTATAATCATACTTGTACAGGAAAACGATGAGGGAGAACCAGTGAACAAAAAAAAGAAATTGTATTTGAAGCCACCGAGACCTAAAATGCAGCTTTGGTGTGGTAACAAACAACAGAAAAATGATAGTGCAAACAATGAAGTTGATGTTGATGAAAATAAAAGGTATACAGTATAAAGAATTCTTGTGCAATTTTTAGAAATTAGAAATTATTATTTTCAATATAAAAAATTCAACTATTAAAAATTCATTATTATATTATAGTTTTGTTCCAAGCTCTGAAATCATTAAGAATGAATAAATATGTTCTGTCCTCTGACATTTTTTCACTTGAATATTAGTGTTATACCAGTGACCTCGATAATGTGATAAAGCTTTTCACAAACCATGTTTTATTGCTGCAGTCTGACAAAATGGATTGTTGAACACAAATTTATTTCTGCAGGATTCAGTTTGTGTTACTTAAGCAATTTAAAGTGACAGGAGAAATGAAGTTACTGCAAAACTAACCACACATACGCAGAAAAAAACAGATGGGCACAGAATTAACCACATTCATCGAATTAACCACATAGACACAGAACTAACCACAGAATTTACTACTTAGATTGAAATTACCACTTATATACAGGAATGATTATATGCACATAGAAATAACCAAATTTATAGAAACTGATTTAACCATACACAATTACAGAATTTACCATACACACATGATTTATTGCATAGTCACAGATAAATGATCACAAATACAGAAAAAAACTCTTACACACAGAAATAATAGAATTTACCACATTTTATGGTGATCTTGTAGTATTATTGAGATGATTATTGAATACCTGTAGAAACAAACATATATTTTTATTTAGTTCATCTGAGGCTGTTGGGGAATCAAGTCAAGATGTTGTTGTACTAAATGGAGAGAAAGAATGTGAGAAGAAAGATGGAGAGAAGGAAGAAAAATCTGAGGAAGAAGATCCTCATCAGCAATCTTTTCTGTCATTCTTAAATCTTAAACCAGGTAATGCTTATTATTTTCAAACTGAAAATAATGCGCATATGTTTATTCAGTCATTTATGATGGTATTATTGTTTAGCTGTTATGGGAATGATGAGTATTTGTTCAATTGTTATGCAGCACTGCTTTGAAATATGTCATGGTTCAAGTGCTGATTCAATAAATCTTAAATGTTGAATAACTTAATGAAATCATTGTAGCTTTTTATGAATGCATGAAGTTTTATTAATTTGGTGTCCCTTGCACCAAAAGTCAACATCACATATTGATACTTTAGTAGGAATAGTCCTGGATGAGGCAATTGTTTTGTATGACTATTTATGTGAAAATATTTCATCAAAATTCCCTTCTCCTATCTCTGATTCACTTGGCATGTTTTCACTTGTCATATTTACAAACTTTGTTGTAGCTTTTGGTGTCACAAGGAAAAGGTTAGTTACAGCAACAGTGTTTTTTGAGGGACTGTTGTGGGGCAGAAAATCGGCCCCATTCCCATGTCTGAGAAGTTAGTTTTTCATTTTTTATTTTCTTCTGTTTCCTCCAATGATGCTATTTTGCCCCTTTCGGAGGGCCAACCACCTTTTCCTTAAAGGCGAAAAAACACTGGTAGACCCAGCAGTACTATGTGATCAACTAACAGGCAAACATGAATGTAATATTGTTTAAAAACTGTAAATGGGATCTATTATAACTTTAGGCTCATCAAAACCAAAAGAGGGTCAAAGAAATGAAGAGGAGAGTCAAAAGCAAGCATTTTACTCAAGGAAAAGACTCCGAACTCGAAAAAAGGTAACATGCTTAATTTGTGTTCGCTTTAGATGAATTTAATTCATGTGACTCATTTCTAGATAATTTTTTTTGTTTAAGCATTTACAGCTTGATGGTTGTCATAATTCTTCTTTCAAATTTTGTTGTAGGTGAAATTTTTGTAGACTCCATATTTTAAAATGGAACTTGCAGTGACCATTCAAAGAGGTGTCCTTCCCTAATTTTTTATTTTGACTTTTGTCTCAGAACCTCAAAGTCAAATAGCTCTATAGTCAATTCTTGCTTTAAAGATAAATCATGCTGCTTTTTCAGATTTTTGCCAAGGTTAGATTTTTTATCAAAGCATGTATTTTAACAAAATGGCCTTTTTAATATTCCATAGAGTATCATAGTATTTTGTTATTGTGTAACTGCTTTTGTTATTCTTGTTTATTTGCACAATGTTTTTATATTTTATTTATATATGCAGGTGAGCTACTATGAAGATGTAAGTCCTGATGATGATGATGAATACAATGTTGACGATGATGAGGATGAAGACTTAGATGATCATGTGATGGAATCGTCTGGTCGTAATAGAAATAATCGTGCTAGAAGTCGTACTAATAGCAAATCTAGTAAGGTGTCTGGTGTCACTAACTACACAACTGCTTTACAAAACTTACTTCCAGGTGTTGATTTATCTTGTCTGAAACAAACTGCTCCTCAAAGTCAAAGACCCGTTTCAAGTCTGCCAAAAATTGGACCAAAATCATTTATGAACAGTCTAGCTAACTCGTCCATCATCAACACACCAGGAAATCTGAAAGGTCTGTTTGAATGTGGCCTGTGTGGAACTTTCTTCAACACAGCAAGTCAGTTTATTACCCACCAGGAAACAATGCACTCTAACGAAAGGAAAACAGGGCGCTCTGCCATGGAGACTTTCAGATGTGAGATTTGTGGGTTTGTGTTGACAAATCGTTTTGCATATCAAGAACACAAAAGAATGAAACATAATAAAAGTGGCTCACTGGTTTTTAATTGTAGTAAGTGCAAACTTGGGAAGTTTTCTAGCCTGGCTGCTTTACAGAAACATCAGATGTCATGTGGTTCTCCATTCTGTTCTACATGTGGAGCAACATTTAATGCTTGGGTTGCTGTAGCAGAGCATAGGCGTAAAGTACATGCTGATATTGCACCAACTCGACAATGGCTGAATTGTGTGAACAAGTCATGTAATTTTAAATGTGTAACCCAGCATGAAATGAAACAACATGTCCAACAAAAGCATATGTTGAATGAATTATATACATGTAATGCACCAAAATGTTCACGTGTGTTTAGTTTAAGGGATGATTTAACTGAACACAAAAAGGAGGCCCATGCATCTGAATTTATTGTACAGTATCAATGTATGGAATGCAAAAACTGCTTCTCAAGTAAAACTTTGTTAGCGGAACATCAGTATTTACACACATTGGAAAAACTGCGGAAATGTGACCTCTGTTCACGTCATTTTAGTAGCATTATTGAATTACGAAAACACAAGGATGTTCATGCTGTGAAAGGTTCCATTCGGTGTCAGTCATGCACACGTTGGTGCAATGATAAACTAGAACTAGTCAACCATGTCTGCGCACAGAAAAGACGAACTTCAGGGATACGTCTTTATTTCTGTGACGTGTGTCATAAAGACTTCAGATCAGATCAAAAGATGTTTCAACATAGAAAGGAACACAAGAATTTCTTTCAATGTGCCACATGTCTCTGGGATTGTTCCTCCGAGTCAGAGTACTTCAAACATCGTGAGTCACATGGGAAATACACTTGCAGTGAATGTTGCGAGGAGTTAGACAAGAAAAATGTTGAAATGCATAAAAAAGCTCATAAATATTATATAAAAATGGAAGACATTGAAAATGATGGCAAAAATGAAAAAGTTATGTTTTTATGTCCCAACCTCATTAATGTGATGAAAGCATGATTTGTTTTATTGTTCTTTTGATAAGAACATTGTTGATGCTGACACCGTGTTGTTTTGCATGGACTGGGTAAAAGTTGATAGAAACTATATTTGATGCTAACATTATAATTGTATGATATTTTACCCTTTATCCTTTTAGTACGCAAAACCTTGAGATATAGTCTCTTGCAGTCATTGTTTGTCCATCATTTCTAAACATACTATTGTCTCCGTGTAAAAAAACACTAACTGATGCATGATGGCATCCAGAGGTTGTGGGTTATTTCCCTTTGCACTACATAAACTGTAAATATGGAAGATATCTTTAAAAAATAAGATCTCAGAATAGCTTCATGTGACTAGTTAGGCTTTTATTATCCATTCAATGAGTCACAAAACTTAGATTTATGAAATCTTTCATATGGTTTATAAAATAGGTTGGAATCTTAAGTTTTTCTGTTTGTGAAAAGCTTGTTCATAACCTGTTAGCTTTCTATTTTATGACGGGTAATATATGGGATATGTTATCGTCTTGAATTATTTTTTAATGATTTGTTTCTGAGTTGAAGTATTCTTTAATTAGAATTGCCTATTACAGACTTTAGTATGAAAGAATCTGTTTTGCTGAATTGCGCTTGTTTCATGAATAAAATGATACAAACACAATTTACCATAAAGAAGGATTGTAAATATAAACTGTTTGAAAAGATGTTGGCAATAATAATTCCTTTAGTGATAACAAGATATTGTTAATTGCTAACTTGTTGGATATGGACTTTGGTCTGAACATAGAAAACCATCTGATAGACTGAAGTTTTTTTTATTCAGTTTTGGCAGTTTTGTTTTCCAGAATTTCTTTCTGTGTTTTTTTTTCTAGTTCACCTGAGCATGAAGTGCCTATGGTGTGCTATAGTGATTGCCCTGTCAATCTTAAATGTTGTCAACAGTTGTATCAAATGAAATCTCTGAAACTCCAATTTCATTCAAACTTCACAGGAATAATCCTTTTAATTGCCCTTTACAAAGATTTTTCTATGATGCCACTTGGGTCAGAATAGGTCCTGCCCAGGTTTTACTTGTTTTACATAAATTATGTAGGGAAAAATTTTAAGTATCTTTTTGGCCGAAAGTGCATGCACGGCGTAGATATTTAGTGTGTAAAATTGTCTAGTGGTTTCTGTACTAAATTTATCAAATTATGCCTCCTGTGTCAAAATTTGTTCTGTCGTGAGAATCACTTGTTTACCAAGTTGTCAATTGATGGGGTTCTTCAGGTGAGGGATACATAGGGCCATCGTGGTGTTCTCGTTTTATATGTGTTGTGTTACTAAAGAACAATTATTTTGTATAGAAAAGTTCTTATTGCAGGTTTACTGGTTTGAAAACCAATTCATAGGGTATTATCATTTTCTGAATTATATCTGTGGAGATTTTGTCAGATTGTTATCTTGTGATGTTGAATTTCAGGTGTGTATTATATAAGTGAATGTATATAGCTGTATACCTATGTGATATGTTATGCATTTGTGGTCAGTTAGACATAAATATGTAATAACTGGTATCTCTGTCCAGACTATAGAAGTGTTTCAAAGAGTATCACACTAACAGATATCTTGTAATAGATAATGCTCATTTGAAAATTCACTTTAAGCAAACTAAACAGACGTCATTTTGAGAAATGAGCTTTTTTGTGCATTAATTGGAACCATTGGGTAACATCAGGGAAAATAATGTAAATGAAGATGTGATTGCATAATGTACTCAGAACCCAAACTTGCACGGACTTGACCCAACTGAGAATCTTACATTACTTTTCTTTCACATCTTATCTCCATTGATAAATATTGTTGACTGATTACTTTATAACATTCCAGTTTTTAAGTCATAGGAAATGTTATCAGTTATTAAACAGTGGTCATTATTTTGTACTGTTTATCTTTTGTATAAAGTTTTGTTTTAGATTTAGTGGAAAAATGTTGTTTTCAAGAGTTACAATATATAATTGTACAATCATTGATGTATTAGAACTTCTCCATGTTCAATTTTTTTTTTGAAAATTTTACTATTACCATGGTTCTGTTTCTGTTTCATTGACATATTTTAGTTAAAATATCACTTTTTAAGGCATAACATCTTGTCAATGGTGTATTTTTCTAACTTACTTTTGAGGGCTTATAAAAACACCTCAGAACAAACAATATTTCATAGTAAATAATTTGTGACATAAGTAGTAAGCATAGAAAGTGCTATCATAGCTAAGATACATCTACGAGACCATACCTGTAACAAAACCACTTTTTGCATTCATTAATAGGTGATGCAGTCATTATGGTACATGAATGATAGTATGTTTGTATTCAATTTATTTTTGTATGCTTTTCAGCTCTTGTAACCAGAATATAAAATACTTGCTGTTGGGTAAACTCTTTTATGGAAGTAGCATTTAACTGAAGTGTTGTTTCAAATAATACTAGTTTTGCTACATTAATAAGTTGCTTCCCATTATTTGTGGGTTGTTATATTAGATCAAAGGTTGCCATTTTGAAAACAAGACAGCAAACTCTTAGCCTAGTCATTCAAATAACCTCTCCATAAAAACGAAGAATGATTGTCTAGGCTAGTCTTGATGAAAAACTTTGCACTAATTTAATCTGATTTATAATCCTCATGTTAATAAGAACCCTTCTAAGAAAAATGTTTCTATGTACCTTAATCCTAATTGAGGAAGATATTTTTTACCGTAGTGGTGTGTTAGAATTCATTTGAATTGTATTCAGTTTGGTGCTTTTCTTTTGTAAGGAATTATTTTTAGTTATTTTGCTGTATAAGCAAATTGTGTTTAGACATGTAAACATTTTATTGAAACATTTATCTTACTTCATGTTGTCTCTGATTTTATATGATTTGTTTATCAACGATGTATGATATTATACATAAATACACCCTCTTGTTTCTTTGTTTTTATTAGCTGTCATATTGACCTCAATAATAAAGGTCACCTGGGGAGAAAAGAAATTAGGCATTCTTGTACAGTTGACCTTTTTACACAGATTTATTTGGTTAACTGTATGAATTAGCATGTGCTGCGGGATAACCATGATTCAAAATTGTTGTCAAATGAACACTAATAAAGTCAGACATATTTAACAGGATAATGACATGCTACTGAATTGAATGAAGGGGTTTAATAAGTAGTAAGCAGGGATCAGGTTAAAAAAGTTTAAACCCAGACCTTGGTCCATATGTAGCAGAATGACAGACAATAACATTGAATGCACATCAGTATCATTGCACTTGCACTCATTTTTCACCACTAAAGTCATGTTTGATAGTACAGATGATGCTGCAAGTGACTCTGACTCAGAGTCTGAGTCACTCACCTGTCACTCATTACATTTCACCACTGATTATTAACAGATTGATGCGAATATTCAGTTCAATATTGTCATACTAAACACCGGAGCAATCATGAGACAATATTTATGGTCTTTGAAATAGCCAGGAGTTAGAAATCATACATAATTTACTAGAAGTCATCAATCAAGTTATTCAAAATTTTACAAGGAAAATCAAAATATTCATTACTTGCATACCAACATGCTTTGCAATAATGTGACATACGAAATCTACTGCATGTGACTTATCTCAAACAGTTGGACATCCCGAGTGTACAGCATTAATTCAATGTTAGCCTTTATACTATTACTGTTTCAGCCCTAAACAGAATCTCATATCATGAGAAAAACATTCTCTTACAATCTATTTAGTGCTTTTAGAGGCATTATTGTACAACATACAAAACAACCAAAGGTAGGTTTGAGCTTTCCTTGCATTTTCTTTGTGCATGCTACATTTAATTGCAGTAAAACTTAAAACATAGTTGACTGCTTGTATGGGAGATGAGGATTTCAGTCATTGGATAAAATAATATATGTTATCATATAAGTACATTTTTATGAACACTGCCTGATCAATATGAAAGTTGTTCACAACATCAAGAGTAATATAACAACAGTTCTTGTGAAATAATGATACATGCATAAAAAACATTCTATGGCTGAATGAATTTATTGTGATAAAGTGCCTGAAAATGGCACATAAATACAAAATGTAAACATAACATCGGATGATAATTACACTATGTAAGGATTCAAGTTTCTAGTGTAGGTTTACTTCAACAGTACAAGAAATACAAGAAATATTTATATGAAATTGGCATAATCATGCTGACAAGACAGTTTTTACCACAAACTTATCAGCCCAGTTTGGAATTGTAACCCTTACATTTTGTTTCGCTTTCACATTTTTTCTACAATTAGATTACAGTTTAGTCCTAATAAATGCCACAGTGTGTTATGCATTAGTGAAGCAGCACTCCGTTAATAACTAAATAAATACAACAATGGAGAACAATATTCCATATAAAGAACCGAAATCTTATCTTTGCCTTAAATAACCCTGTCCGGTGTATAATTACACATTACCATTTTCTATACAGCCAGCATAACACATCAATCCCCACAACTGAAGCCAATCTTTGAGTTTCTTTACATCATATAATTCTTCAAACCTAATCATTATGCCAGTTGACAAGCATGCAAATTGATACAGTTTACTTAAATTGATTAATGGATACGTCAGTTGGATTTATAACATAATATATACCGCATAAACTTTGGTTAGAGTTATACATGCTCTCACCTACTTCAACCAGTAGAAATAATACCATAGACTCATTACCTTTACAAATTAATACAACAATGGTACATATATACAACCATACATACACAGAAACAACTCTAATATATACAATGACAAAAATCTGAATAAATATACATACATGAATAAACTATGAGTTGTACCATCCAGTAAAAGGTCTGAAGACAGATATTTGGATATATCCACTTTTAGTGTCTGTGCATTAGAGTAATAGTTTTAATACTATTGACCCATTACAATTACGCCAATTTCAAGTTCTCTTTTAATTTATGACTTTATTTTACTGTCCAAACTAAGGTCAATAATGTATGATGCAGCTATTATGATGTCTGATGAAGGTAAATTTTGCTTCTTTTATTTTTTTCATATTTGTTATTCTACCACATCATGTCAGGGTCACGTCAGGGTCACTTAAGATATCGCAAATTTGATGGAATTCAGTGTGCTTCTAGCTAAAATTTGGAACAGATGCATTTCTTTGTATCATAAAAGGGGCAGTAAATTGTGGATTGTTTTCTATTTTATCACGATTGTGCTTTTCTCAATATTTTTTTCATTGCAGATTATAAACTAAGTGATTTAATTAATTTATGAACAATTCTGGGCATGACTTAGACACAAGTCGTACTACTCAAGAGCCTGCAAACCCTGTTGTGCAAACCTTGTTGCTCACAACTGTTGTTCGCAATGACATAAATTGAACAAGAGGGCCATGATGACCCTGCATTCCTCACCAGAATAAATGTAAGTTAACTCATTCCCAAAAATGGTAATAAAGGTACACTTCTGGGCAGATAAAGGTGAACACTAAACTTGATAAAGGACCATCAAAGGATACTACAATGGAATATTGGTGAAGATCCGAGTATGCTGCAGACCAAATTTGATGATGATCCAACCACTGGTTCATGAAAAGAAGTTCTTTCACAACTATTTCTATTTTTAGCTCTAGGGTCCCCTTATAGGAGCTGGCCAAATTCATTTAATAAATTTGATAGAGGACAATCTAAGGATGCTTAAAACCTAGTTTTGTGATGATCCATCACAAGTGGCAGGAATGGCTCTCAGTTTTAATACCAGTCAAAAAGATCAGATGGTTGAAACTTCCATTGATGGTATTTTCCTACTAGGCCATGCCACCACATCCAGGTCCATGCAAAGGCAATGGTTATAAAAACCTGCACTCAAACCTGATCATGGACAGTGCCATCCTGCCATAAAAGTCACAAATTATCCCTCTGTAGATGACCTGGCTAAGACAATGAAAGAAATGAGACAGACCAGTTTTAGAATATACAGAGACTAAAATCCTCATGCAAGTTGAAAAACTGGAGAGGGAAATTTTACCAATTTCACATGGAATAACGCTAGATTTTAAGAAAACCCTGGTGAAAAATTACATTCCTAAAATAGAGTAGATTTACAGAATTTGAGGCTGAACAAAGGGATTCAGAAATTGTGAAATTGTTACAAAAAACAGGCAATTGTTCAGAGTACACCTGAACCTGGGGAGTTTACTAAAGCATTTTAAGATGAACAATCTACACAGTGCAATTCAAATGTTGACAAAAAATTGCATGATGGCATCTATCTATTCTCCAAATTGTTCAAATCAGTATTTGCAAAGTTAACACAAGTAGGGCATCAGTCAGTTGTACACACTGATCACTTGGTTTTGTGATACACCCAGAAAAGTCAATACCGATACCTTTGCCAAGTTTGAATTTTCTTTGTTTTCTCTTAAACTCATCAACAACAACATAAACCATGACAGATGATTTAAGCATGCAAGTTAAAACCTGCAGTTTTAGAATGGCTAGGTCAGAAATTATTATGATTCAGCAAGTATGCAAGGTCTGCTTGTAATGCTTGTAGCATCTACCCCAACCAGTACCCCACGGGCGCTTTTCTTTAGACAGTTAGTAAAGGAAATTATTACCTTGAAACTGAATTCTGGTAATTTTGATGGAAATTTTTTTTCGGACTAGGCCAAACAAGACCCATATGTATCATTTCTGGGAGCAGTTCCCCTATTGTTCATGGTTGTCCTGACCAGGTAATTGAATCGGATGCTTCATGTAAGGATCATGGATTTTATTGTCCTTGGCTACAAATAGCCAGTGGAAATCCGTAGCTAGGTTAGGAAGCAAATCATTGTGCAGATTAATGTGCTTGAACAACAGGCACCTTTCTTCACTCTAAAAAACTCATGTACAGAGAGGAGAAATATACATGTCCAGTTATAGCTTGATTCCAAAATGGCAATTGCACAAATTTGAGAACACGGGGGTTCTAGATCATTGGAATGTAATGACATAACAAAATAATTCCAAAGGGACTTTTCTTTTTTCCAGTTCAATGAGTCCCAGGACTCTTATTTCAAAATCCTAATGAGAAGCCTGCATACTGAAGTAACACAATTTATAACAGTAAAAATTCAAGTATCACAGGATAAGTTACGTGATGAGTGACCTGAAAAGGGTTATGTTTGACTTTGATCCAGGTTTTATACACAATGCATATGTTGAGTGACCCTGACATACGATGAAGTAGAATTTTAGCTGATTAAACAAGACTTATCTGGAAGTTCAATCAAAATTCTGCCTATCACAGTGTGGAACGAAAGGAGTCACTTGTCACAATTTTGTTCACCTTACCACCAGTTGTCTAGTGTTCTTTAACCCTTTAAAGTTTAAACCTGAATTATATCTAGCTTGCCCATCACAAATGATCTATTCCTGGCAGTGATGAGGCAGAATCTAGATTGAACTTAAACTTCAGGTAAGTCTCACTCAATCAGCAAATTCTTGATGAATAAATATACAATATAGCTGTCAGTCTTACCAGGCTATGTAAGGGCTTGTTTAATCCCAGCCTAAGTTAACTTTCACATTGCACCTTTTCAACAATATAAACGTTATACATAAATGTTTTTCTTTTAACACATCTTAATAATTACACCACTCGTATCATTCCATTGCACTTGATATTTACAATGCATATCTATACATCACAATTCATAGACATATCAAAATGATTAAAGGATAGTCAATAAACTTTATCTATCTGTCCAGGAATCTCGATACATTGACTTTCCTCTATGGTTAAATGATAAAAATCCTTGTCTGTTTCCCAACATATCCCAGGTTCTGTAAAAATTAGCAAAGGTTATGAAATCATTACCAACTTTCACAGTTTTAAATGATTCACATTATTTCAGGACTGATACGCATTAATACATCTCCACTATATGAAACCTCTCCTGTATAAACATTGTAGCCAATTAATACTTACAAAAATGAATCATAATATCTTTACACTAAATCCACCCAATATGGTAATGAAAATTATTATTAATAAAATCATTGTAATTAAATTCAATTATTGTAACCATGTAATATACTCAAATATACAGAAGTAATTTCTGTCTACAGAGCTCAAAATATTCTTTAAATAAGAACTTAATATAAAATTGCACGTATGTGTGATTAGTTAAGTATAAAAATATTAGTTCATTATAAAGGAATCATATTTTGACTGACACCTTATGTATTTCTAGAACTTCTACATTAACATAAAGAAACAAGTTTTCAGAACCTAAAAGTTTACAACCCAAAATAAATAGACTGGTATATGACAACACATTTATGTCTTAAATTAAATGTGGAATAAAGGTGCAATAATGACATACACAAACTAATAATTGAAATATGAAGGATTATCATGAAAATTAAGAAGAATAGACCATCAGTGAATAAGAATGCATCATGGTGTACTATAGAATGTCTGGTTCCTTGTCTGATGAAGTCCCAGCCTGAGCAGGGCATTTCCATAATTATTACCAGAGAATATTTTAAGTATGACAGAAACTGAGTTGTGAAGTATAAAAGACTTACTTATTATCAAGATCTGCACTTGCTCTGATCTCACGGAATGACCCTGCTATATGCACTACACCATGTATTACCAGGACTAGGGATAGAATACATTGTATCAAGATCTGAAATAAAACACATTAGAGCGTAGAAAAAAGGTCAGATATGAGGTGAAGAAGTTCATAAATCATTGAAGTAATAGTAAAGATAAGAACAATAATTGTGTCCTATCTCAATAAAAGTCAGTGTAACAAAGCCAGTGATTTAAACATGTAAACTAAATAAATCTAAAAATTACCAGAGGTATGCTATTAACATAAGTATAAGATTCAATCTAATTTGTGTTCTATACTAATTATTTAAAATTTCTTTAAAATGAAAAAATCATCCAAAAAAGATCAATATAACAACTTACATCCCAAGGAAGTCGAGTAAATTCCTGTTCTGTTAATCTTAAATAGGAACGATCTGTAAAAGTAAATTATTACAAACTCAGTCATGGATGAAAATTTAGCAAACTCAACAAATATAACCTAATTGGAACCATAAATTACTAACTGGACACGTCAGCCCTTTCTACGGTTTTGGGACACAGGTATCGGGTCCTCTGATTGGGGAAATTTACCAAACATCAACTTGAGAATTTTTAAACACTTTCTTTTCCTATTCTTTTTTAATTTTAGGGTATTTTTTCTCTTTCAATGTATTAAATGTATACATTGGAGGAACTTTGTTTTAAAAACATAAGATTAATGAAATTCTATGATGTCAGGGCCTTTTTCCAAAAATTGGGAATGTGCCTTAGCTTTTCATTTTGGGAAATTAAAAAATTCACTGACTTTCAAGAAACATCAATAAACAAATGCCAGTCTACATACATACAGACAGAAAATAGAAAGTTTCATCAGTCAAATAACTGGCTTAATAATCTGCATCCCTCATTACAGATTTTCTGTAATACTCTCCATTTTTTCAACACTTTTTTGTTTATGGTGTACTTGTTTTCTATTCTTCGAGAGACGTTTACAACAACTGAAGTAGAATATGTTCTACAGTGTTCAGTTAAGAAAACTCTTTTTACCAATTGTAAGTTTTTGTAAGATTTTCGTTTGTTTTTATGAGACTTATTGTCACATATAATAAACAACATATTCCTGTTATTAATGACTATTGGAAAACCTCTGCTTAGAAATTGTCAGGTGTTGATGCATTAAAATGGTGTATGGCTAGGATGATTTCATTGACTCCATTGATTTGAATTAAGTGAAATTTTAGGAGAATACACAAGCAGTAAAATTGATTCTGATGATGAATGTGTCACTAGGAATGTCCATGAATGTGATAAGATGAATGCTACTAGTCATGGAGATCAAAAGTGTAAAAAATCAGGTAGGAATTATCAGTGCAACAAGTGTAGAAATATGTATGCAACTGTGTCCGGTTCGCGCGGTCATTTAAGGACCGAACAGGAAATGTCAGATGTCAGGGGTAGGTAGTTTGAAATATTGTATTGATGTAGAATACATTTTAACATACTATTTTGGTATACAAAATCTGACTTCTTCTCCCCTCCTACCGGGCCTATTAAGTGTACTAAATCAAGTGCAAAATAAACTACTCAAACAAAATTATTCATTAAAAATAAATTCAACTGTCTATAATAAAAATATTCAAGCCTCAAATGATCGAAGAAAAATCTGATCTAGAATACATTTTAATGTGCTATGTGGTCCAAAAAAATTGTTTTTTTCTCCCCTCTAATCAAACCACAATTAAGGAATTGTAAATATGGGTCATTATTGAGAGAAAAATAAACTACTCAAACAAAATTATTCATTAAAAATTTAGCTGTCGATAATAGAAACATTCAAGCCTCTAACGATCGAAGAAAAATCTGATCTAGAATACATTTTAAAGCATTATTTTGGTCCATAAAAGTTGTCATCTTTCAACTTCACGACTGCTACGGTCAATTATCGTGTCATTTTCGTTTTCGGTCTGTCAAAATTATTGGAAAATTTATGATACAAATATATGTCTAGGATGAAACATAGAACATGTGTAAAATATGTAACCCTTAACTTCAATAAGCAAAAAAAAAAAAAAATTTGTAAAACATTTTTTCAGTAGTTTGAAGAGGTTATTTGGACCAGCCTTTCAACTGTTTTACGAGTGCAAATTACGACATTTTGGAATTGATGCTCTCACATTATCTCGCGAAGGCCCAGACATTTCACAAGACTTGTGAGTTGCATATTCCTGTAATGTAGAGTCCCTGGGCAATGTTAGAATTTCTGTCTGACCAAATGAAAATCTGTCCCACTAAATATACAGTAAACAAGTGATAAATGCTGTAAATCATGCCCAGCTGCCAGACATATGGTCCAGTACTCACTGAAGTTGGGACCTGCCCGAAATTCGCTTGACATGTCTGATGGTCTGGCAACTTTCGGGAAGCCTGCATTGTATTTTGGGGAAATCTTCCAAAATAAATTAAAGCATTCAAGAAAGTTGCCATAATATTTTCTGAGATTTTTAATCTCGGGTTTAGTCTGAAGAAACACATACAAAAAAATTTCAAAAACCAAGACAATGAACATCATGGTGAAGACATCTCTAGAGAGGTAATATTCCCAAGACTTGTGAGCAATAGTCAAGTTCTTAGTCAGTAATGAGTGTGAAATACAGTTCAATATAAAGTGATTCTTGTTTCTTCCAGAAAAAAGATAATATAGTCTCTAAGGTAGTGCAAACAGCGCTTGTAAAATATTAAAACTCAAAAGCAAAATATTTTGCCGGTTCGATTCGCGAAATCAGATTACAATATGTTTTTTTTCACTAAACTTTATCTCTTAGCAAATACAAATTAAACAAAAGTCATACGTACGCTGTGCAGCAGAGTAGGCTGCGTGTAAGAGAGCAAGAAGCCCAATAAAGACACAAAATTTGTAAAAATTCATTTCGGAATTTCTGTTACTCGCTCTTGGGTTAAGGCTAAAGACACGTTTCAGATAGTTATAATCAGCTTACCTCCCTTCGGTTTATGACGGCGTTTGACCAGTGCAGGTTTAGTTTATTAAAATTGGCCCCAAATTACTTAAAATTTGACATATATACTTCAAATTTTTCGTAAAGGTATCAAATTTAACACAATAACATTATTGATTAAATTCAGATATCAAACTCCACTACAATCGTTTGAAAATTTCAACGGCGGACTCTGCTTGCAAATGGTCGAAATAGTTTGAAATTTCGGTAACATATTAAATTGGGAGCGAGAAAAATCCATGGTCCTAACCGTGGATTGAACTCAGGACCCTTAGCACTATAGGCGGACACTCAACCACAGCGCTAAAGAGTTAACCCAACAGCAAGGCTGTTGAAAGTGGCCCATATTCCTACAATCACTACAGAATAACAACTCTTACCAGAATATCGATGTAAGAACAAATGAACAGATGTATCTATATTTTTATTTAAATGGTAGCTATGGCAAATAATTCCCTTTTTTCAGGAATATGACATCAAAACATTTGCGCTAAAGAAAATCAAACTGTATATTTTCTAATCGTCTGTCGTTCATGAGACATTTCTCGTGATTAGATCTATGATAAATGTAAACAAGATAAAAATTTGTTACGAAAAGTACATTTCTGTGCAAACCTAAACATCTTGACAATAAAATTCAAACTACAGACAATTTTTAGTACAGTCCGGAACCATTATACACACATCTCAGGTAAAGTATCTGTATAAAAATGAAACAAAAGCGGCTTCAATATGTCGATTTGAAATGCTTTGGTATATTCAGAACCAGTTTCATATAATCGTTTTATTTAAATAAAGGCAACCGCCCTAAAGTGAATTATTTTTCAAAAAGATTTTGGTAAACACTAAATATAAACATTCTTTTCGTCATGATTTCTCTTCTCACCAAACGGTTAAAATTACGGGATGTAATGATGTCCGTGAAACGTCTTTAGTACGTCCGATTTAACATGACGTCTAGTCCAATCAGAGTCAGCGTTGTGATTCATCGTCCAATCATATTGAAGATGACGTCTTATTGTTGTTGCTATAGATTCCATTACGTCTAAAGATGCCGCCGCGGCACGAGTAGCCCCGATTTTTCGGTTGGTGCAAACAAAAACGCATCATTAGACAATATTATTATGAATGAACATATTCCGAAAAGAAATCGACGCATTTGTGCATTAGACAGCCGAGGTAACATTATTAAATCGCGTAGAATTGGAGAAGCAAAGGAAAATTCAGATTCTAACATTCAGCAAGATAATGATATCACGTCTTTCGTTGAACCGTCAGTGAATTTGTCTGATAGCGATACATCAACTTCATCATTTGGGAAATGCTTATCATCTACATCAATTGATACGCTAAAAGATGCCGATGATCTGCTTAATGAGTTAGATGGCATACTACCATCTACTTCTAAAGGTACAACTGTACACACTACACCGGATAATCCTAAAAGAATCGGACCCATTTATGCACTGGACAATCAAGGTAACATTGAAAAATCAAGAAGAATTATTGAAGAAACAAAGGAACATTCTGATTCTAGCATTCAGTCAATTAATAATGTCATGTCTGTTGTTGAATCTTCAGTGACTTCGTCTAATAGCAATATACCAGTTTCGTCAACTGGGGCGTACTTATCTTCTAAAACAATTGATACACTAAAAGATGCCGAAGATCTGCTTAATGAGTTAGATGACATGCTACCATCTACTTCTAAAGGTAATAATGAACACTCTTCAACGGATAACCATATGGAGAAGACAAGCACATTCAGAACAGCAGAAAAAAATGACGATGTATACGGGGATGAGAGCAAAGCAGAAAATACAGAGATGGATAGAATCGATAGCAGAACAAGAACGGTAAGCAATGCTGGTGTTAACATGCACAAATTTGTGAAAGTTTCTATAGAGATGGAAGAAGATGTTTCGCAAATAAATGTAATAGAAGCTCGTGATTTGACTGACAATATAATAGACACTGCATACGGCTCAGAAACAGATATGACAGTTTCTCGATTATCTCCAATTAAACCACATACTTCTATATTCTACACCGAAGATGATATGCTTGATAAAAAAGTGAAGAATTCAGAAGCTATGGACCTTACAAAAATTCTTCATTCTGTCAGAAGTGATGGCGGTCTTGAAGATGAAGAAGTATGCGAGAAAGTCAATGACAATAAAGGTGTGCATGAAGCAGGATCTATAGTGATAAGTATTCCTTCAGTTCTTACGGTAACATCAGGAAATCAGGATGTTGCACCAACATTACCAGGTGAAGTTATCATTGCATCAGGTAAACATAAGAGATTTATTATCAACAGGAAAACAGAAATAGATAATGACGATATCGGTGAAGTAAGAAAAAAGAAAAGAAAAATGAAAACACTGAAAGAACTTTTCTGTGGATGTTTTGGGGGAAAGAGAAAAACGGAAGTAGAATCTCTATCTGATCAAATGAGACAAGCATGGGAAGGTGAAGTAGTTGTCAAGAAAGAGAAAGTGGTATTTGACAAAGTGCAATATTTTGACAAGGAAGTCAAACAAGAAGATGAATTTCTGCATTTTGAAGAATTTGACGAAAGCAAGGAAAATTGTTTCAGAAGATTGTGGAAGATGGTTAGAGAGTGTATATGAACATATATGTGACGGACGATATCTTGTTTTTATGAACTTGGATTTTACTAATTGATAGATTTATAGATTGATAACCTGTATTTACAACTTGATAATCTATTTAGCCGTGTGTTGATCAATCAATCAATCAATCAATCAATCAAAAGTTCGTTATGTTGCATTACAATAAAATGAATAAATCAAAAAATATCCTGATACATTTGTTTGTTCCTTGCGTTGCTTTTATAAATGCTTACATTTTTTACTGGCAGACTTTCTTACAAAGTGCGTGTATGTGATGATATTCTAAATCAAAAAACATAAATGTGCACAAAACATGTCAACACAAACGTTTTAACTAAACCACAGAACGTTGTGGTCACTGTTACAACGAATCTTAACATGATATCATTACTTAATTTTACAGTAAGTTCATTCAATAATCAAAGCAATGAAAGCGCTGGAGGATCGATTGTCTTTGAACAACGTATACAGTACGTAACATATGTAAATATCAACATTTTAGCCAATAGTGTAATGTCCGTTACCGCACCCACTCGAATTAATCAACCTTTTTCTTTCTTAACACACTCCCACATTCAATTAACATGAATGGAAGCCAGGTCCAATGCTTCTGAGATTTTTGAGCAAGTTTTAATCAAACAAGGACTCCTCATTAAATTTCACCATGTAATTCATCGAGTCTTATTCAGTTCAGCCAAATCAGCCGGCGTTCGAAACTTCCTCGATGGGAATTTTCAAACTCAAATTATTTTATAAATAACGAACCTATATCGATAAATTAAGTTTTATTCGAATCCTTAACGAGTGCTGAATCTTTTAGAAGTAAATTTGTAAACTTTAACTTATGATAAGTATATTCAATTTTCTGACAAAGTTTTATGTTTAATGGCCTACATCTGCTTGCATTTTCATTTTCTTTTTACAATTTTGATCACGTCGCTGCTGACGTCGATTGGTTAATGCGTTAACTTGCATCTTGTGTTTGGCTAAAACCACTCACGTGGTACGTGTGCCGGAGGGGATATAAGGAGCGGTGGCTCTGAGATCGGGGGATTCATTGACGGCATTCATTCGTTGATTCGTTGGCATTCTTTGACAGGAGTTGTCGTTTGTTACAATATATCAATTGAAAGACAAAGATTCTGGTTGATGTTTTAGAGTTTCTGGGCTTTGACCTTGTGTTATTATTTTGAATTAGTATTTTGCCCCAAATGACTCATACAAAGGGAGTGAAGAACTCACGAAACAACCATTCAGTGTTTCATGATAATTGAATGGAAATGTGGCCTTTTGACCGTTTACAAGTTAAATGTGGACAGATATAAGACAACGCACAACCTGCAATTACAATAGCTAATCACTAGCACTTCATGGTGTATGTCTTGGTAAGATAAACATCTGACTAAACTTTCATAAGTATTCTTAATACGGTCCAAGATCGGACAAAAGAATACTTTTTGTATATCCTTCAGTTAATGCTATTCAAGAGATACAATGTGGAAATGACGACATATAACCAAGAACATAACATAGCCAAAAAGGTTAATAAAACTGAAGAGGACACTACTAACAGAGGCAAAGGTTCACATAAGATCAGAAAATTGAGTCTGTTATTAATTCAGCATTGCTTGGTCTTCATACAGGACATGTGCAAAGCAATATACCCTAGCCTTTTCAGACTAGGGCATAGTAATTACTATCACGTTGACAAGAATCATCAACAAAGGTATGTATAACCTTGATTGGCTTTAAAATTTTCCATTGACTCCAAATGAAATAGTACCCTCTTTCCGGATATCTGTCTTGCAGTTAATATACTTAAATAGCAGCCCATCAGACATAGTGATATCTAGATCAGAACTTATGACCAAATTTCAAGTAGTCTGGCCACATTTGCTGCCAAAGCTGACATGAGAACTGTACATGACAAAACAATGTCACTCTTTCTTTATCCACAGGTTCAATGCGTTAAGTAAGGCCATTCTGTGTTATAAATTTGTTAAGCATTGTGCGCCAAGGTTTTGAACTCCTTCAGCAAAACAAAAACAACTTTATTCAAGTTCACAGTTTCTTGGTTCTTGGATTCTACTACAGCTCCCTAGATCATTAGCCATAGTTTGCAAATGATGTTTTAAGTAGATTTCATTTTAAATTGGGATCTTATTCTAATCTAATATTGTTGTTTCTAGTGTAGGATACAGTGACGTGCAAAATCAGATTCAGAAGTGCTAGATTTATGAGTTCAGAGTTTAAATTAATCAGTTGACTGTTGCTCTTTCTAATATGTTTAACATGATGTTTCTGTTAGTTAAGAATTTTTTTTCAAAACGAGTTTGTTTTTTTAATAGGTAGCCAGCTAGGTTTTTCAAACTGGGGTTGAATCTTAAAAAATAAACAAGACGATCATGATGGCCTTTTCTTCACACAAATGAGTAAAACATGCAACATCAAAGGTTTTCAAGAGATTTGGATTGGTGTCCTATTTTTGTACCTGAGTTGACCCATGTTCAATCTTGTTCAAGACATCATCAATACCAACATTCTGACAAGGTTTGTGGAAGATTCAATCAAAACTATGACTTCTAGAGTGTTAACAAGGTTTTCCAGAAATTTGACCTAGTGGCCTAGTTTGTGACCCAAGATGACCCATGTTCATATTGTCCAAGATATCATTAAAACAAACATTCTGACAAAGTTTTATGAACTCCAATAAAAAAAAAACTGTGACCTCAAGAGTGTTCACAACCCCAAGAGTGGACGGTGGATTCCGGATAGTGACTGATCACTATAGCTCCTTCAGCACTACATGCTCAGATGATCTATAAAACGGAAAGGCCTAATGGAGTTCTTCAATAAACTCAACCATGTCGCAGATAAAAGTCAATTATGATAGTTTAAAAGATTTATTTAAAAGCACAGCTTGAGATCAAGAATTAAAATTACATTAATCCTTCATTATCATGTACTTGATGGAACAATCAGACTGGTTTATTTGGAACAAAAAATGAATATTGTAAGAAAAGTATCTATTGAAAACCAAGTGTAATGGTTCATAAGTTGTCCATCACTAAGAATATCACCTAAGCTGAATGCAGCTTTTGTGACCTCCTGTTGAGGTATAGATTATAAGGAGTCTTTTCTCTTTCATTATATAAGGATGTCTTTGCTAGTTTCTGGTTCCACTGATGATTCCATTAAATGATAGAACCATTAAGTCCTACGGTTCCACCCCTGTAATTGAAAAGAAAAACAGACAAAATAAAAGGCAATCAATAAGATCACATGTTATGCCATCTAAACAGTTTTTTTTACTTAACACTGTTCATAAACCAGATCAAAAAGAAGGGAACTATCTGTCTGAATAGGTTTTCAGTTGTAATGTTTCATATCTATACTATCCTGAAATGGGTACATATCTTAATTATTACCATTATTATTATTAAACAACATGTTCCAGCTATAATAAATGTTACAATTCTGTCTTGTATGTGGATAGTAAACAGGGATATATGTATATTTATTAATTTTCTTGGCAGGCAAAGTTTCAGCACCTCCCTTCCTCCCCTGGTCAATACCACCTGTGGAGATGAGAAGTTCCCCACGAAAATCCAGGTGGATTTCAGTGTGAGTACACCCCTAATCAACATGGAGAAGTGTGTCCTTATCAAGGAATCCACAAGGGAGCAATCAGATAATCAAATGCGGTATGAAGAAAGAAAGAAATGGATTGCTGCATCACATTTTATACTGGTTTTGAAAAGGAAGACAGTGGCAAAGAAGAAATGACCATAGCTGAGAATTGCCAGACAAAAGACTTTAGTCTAAAACAGCGGCCAGATGATATCAAACTGATGAAAAAACAACTATTTCTACCAAGAGCAGGGACAGCTGTTAGTGTCCAGTGCTGTTTATTACAAGAAAAGATATGCGCATTCAAAATGTATACTTTGACAAATGCTTCTGTGAGAAGCTTGTTAAACAACTTATTTTCATTCTACTTGAAATATTTAAATCAATTATGTTTAGACTGACTATGTCTCTGGCACAGAGTTCTTGTTCAACCAAGGAACCACCAAGAAGGATTTAAATCAGTTGAAAAAGAGTCTTACATTTATTATTTGTTATTATAATGTTTTGATGATGAGAAGTCAAAACCCTGTAAGATAATGAAAAATCTAATAATTTTGATTATTTTCAACAGTGTTCTTTACAACCTAAATAATACTGGCAGGATGTTATAGCTAATAAGGGAACAATCACATTTTGTCATTTCATGGATATACATTTTTTTGGAAATAGATGCTGGAATAATTGGTGTGCCATTTATAAACACATGTAATTTGTAATAGTGTAAACATGTATACATCATATTATGTTATATTCTAGACTAAGGCTGAATTGTACTGTTCACACTAGTTTCAATTGTTCAATTTTGATTACATTTATATTCTGAACTGTCATTTCCTTTCCCTTTTCATTTTCCCAAACTTTTTGGTTTGTACTAACACCAAGTAAAGATCATTTAACAGTTGTTTTGAGCATTAATGTAATCATTATTCATTCCCATATAAATATGATGTACAGAAATATGAACATGAACACTTAATTATTGATAAGTTATATATATAAATCTACAGTACTTGCTCATTCTTTGAGGGCTCTTAAAGTGGAAATGGCATTTCTTTGGAGATGATCTTGCAGCCTTATGTTCTGGTGTATAACTGTAAGGATCTGCTTGAATCGTGTCTGGGAATTTGTGTTGACCAACTTAGGTTGACAAAATCCTGTAAAAATCATTCTATAATCACAATATTCTGTCACAATAACAGTGATTGTTTATAAAAACATATTCATATTTATAAATTTTAGTTGAATTCCTGGTATTTCTTTATAACCGAGGTAACACACTGAAGAGAGGGAGGAGAAAGAGGGGGGGTGGGGGAAAAGAAATATGTGACAAGTCCTTAATAACATTCTCAGCTAAAAAAGCTTGCACACAAATTCACACACAGTCAGTTCAATAACTAAGAGTCATGTAGACAATATAGTAAATTAGGAGTGAGAAAAATTCATGGTTCTAACTGGGATTGAACCCAGGACTCCACTGTAGGTGGACACTCAATCATGTCAGTAAAGCCAACTGCAAGGATGTTGAAAATGGCATATATTCCTACAATCATTGGCAACTGGACTACCAGTATATGGCCCAAGACTTTATGATCCAGGTATTTTGTGGCCCATATTTGGATGTTAGGGCGCATATACATCATATAGTGGCAATTGTTAACCCTGGCAGGAGCTATTAACACCTTGTTAATAATTGTCCTCAGCTGACAATGGCTATGGTAGTTAAGTGTGAAACAGTCTTATGATTAATTAAGGGAAAACAGGTGATTAAAATGATGCTCTTTTGTATTCAGCAATTTGGGAAGAAATTTGGGGAGGTAAAAGTTATTTCATATCAATTTTGTAACTTTTGGTGAATTATATGACCACATGAAAATTATGGACAAAATGATAACTTCATTAAATATCTTATAATTTTCATACATGTTTTAAACTCTTGTTGAAGATATGAAATATATTTAATTTGATCTAAATTAAACAAACAAAATGAATTTATTTAATATTTTTATTCAGTAGACAGATAAATATAATAAATTATATTAATAGAATTACATATATACTCAAAATATTATAAGATATATTTTAAATATTCTAATTAAGATTTATACAGTATTCTTCAATGAATTCATTTCCTGTGATTACAACATTTAGCCATTATACTCGTACATACAAATTACTTTCAGAAAAGCCAAAAGAAAGTAAGGATCATAACTATAATACCAACTAATTTACACAAATTATTATACATTCTATATACAAAAATACATGATTTATTAAATAAAACATACATGACACCATCAACTTTTAATAAACAGTATCAATATCACTGTAGCCTTATAAATTTATTAAAACAATTCAGTCCACATTGATTAACAGTCACTGTATGTCCAAACACAACACATGTTTGTCATGGAAACTGGTGTCATCAGCCTCATACTGCTGTGACAGAGGAGAGAAGCCAATGATATGGCTGACTTCTCAACAACTTGCTGGTTGAGAAAGAACAAATATATGAATATACAATACAGTATTTTTTAATACAATAAGATTTATATTATGTTTATTATTATTTTCTTTAGGTTTCGATTTTAATAATTAAATTTAAATTAAGAATTTATTCAATAATTTATTTCTATCAAAATTTTATAGCTTTTACTATTGCTTTTCTATACTTATTCTTATACTATAAATGTACTAAAATGTAGATGGACAAATTTTGGCATGTAATTTACAAGCATGTACGTACCGTCTACGTCATTATTGATCTGGACCGTCTGCTGGAACACCGACCAGTTTTCCATACGCCAAATGTGACATCAAACCATGTAGCACTGACATACTGGACAAATTCCATCAAGGACTGGTGACCGCTCTCCTGCGCCTGGTCTTCTAGTATCTCAAACGCCTGTCGGATATGTTCTGCTGGGAGAAACTGGGGTGACATCATCTTCTCCAGGAACCGGTACTTATCTTCCCTCTGGATGTATGCGGTGTGGACAGCCCGGCTGCCAGGACTTTTATACCCAAAGATAATCACTCAAAGTGCTGTCAAGGCACAAACTTTCCACGATTTGCTAATTAGTAAGCTTGTGTTTGGAAAACAAAATCGTTCATTAATTGGTAATTAATTTGTAATTACTTAATCTAGCTAATTGATACATACCTATAAAATTATGCGTTGTATTTATTATAATTGATTGTTTATTAATCTTTTTGTACATATTGAATTGACGGTCTGTACAAAAATAATTATTGTAATGTTGAATGAGGAACATAAAACTTTCTGTACTGTTCACTTCTCTTTACACAACAATTCTATATTAAATATAAATATAATAAATTTAAACAATGGTATGATGATAAAATTTTAATACATTACCACAAACTCGAGCCAGTATGAGCAGATTTAATAATAATAATATGTATGTGATTTTCAAAATAACCCTAAATAAACTGATCTGACTCAATTGTAAAATTCATACTTGTCCAACAACCGACGAACAAAATAAATATGTAATTCTGTTTGTATAAGCTACGAAAACTTTGCTTTAATGTCCGAAGTCTTTCGGAAAACATAATGGTTCCCACCCACTTGAGTAACAGTAAAGCAAAGATTCAATATGATTTGGGACAAAATGAACGACACTAAGGCATATAAACATGATAGATTACAAACCCTCGTACATATATGTATCGATTCGAGTTGATTCTATCACAGTATCAGCAACAAGCGGCTTGTGAGGCTTCCTGCATAATTTTATCCATCGTACTCGAAGATTTTCACAGTTCGTCTAGGGTTTTGGAAATAGGACGAATTTCCCGTCGTGTTCTTCTGTCTCATGATACCAACAGTTGGAATCGCACATTCTGTAGCTACAACGTTTCCCCATTGTCACACATGAACATAAAATATCGCTAATACTAAGTTATCTTACTAGAAATCGATAAAAAACAATATTTCAGACGATATTCGTCGATGATCAACTGTTGTCCGACTGCGTCAGAAGGTGTGTCGAAATCCCGTCACGAACAAATACTTTTACTCCTGTTTTTCAACAGCATGTCAATTATATACCGGCAGGAGGTTAACCTAACCAGTGTTCCCAAATTCTATACCTGTATCTGGGATCGAACTCACCGTATTGAAGGGCTAGTGATTACTTGTCAGAGACCATAACAACTCGATCATGGAGGCCTTTTTACATATGTTTGTCTAAATCATTTGATTACTGTTAGCAATATATCATTTGAATGTCTCATTTGATATACTATATGACTAAAATTAACATTATTTCGCCATAAAACATATGTTATCTATTGGTAGTTAATTCTTCAGATTGTGTCTGACTGCATGTATGCATGTAACTAATAATTTGTACGAAAGCTAGTATTTAAGTCGCTATTTCTTGACGCACTTTTTGCAATAAAGCAATATACTATGTGTTGATTAATAATAGCAATGATTGCTTTTATGTGTCAATGTTAATGTTAACAATTTTGGATTTTTTTCTGTTCAGTAACAAGCAAATTAATAAAAATAAATTGATATTCACCTCATAAAAATGCATAAAACGTACAGACTTTCAGCTATTTATTGAATACATGTAGTCGAACCTATGTTTGCGGCCACCTCTGAATAAAGACCACCTTGTGAATAAAGGCACATTTTGTCTTTCCCAAGTATGGCCTTTGTTCGTATATCATTTCACATTGTAGAGCTGTATTTATTGTTGCTAGTAAAATGAAACTGCATGCCAACAAATGTTAACAATTGTGGTGCAATATTTCAAGCGAACCAGAAATTGACTAGAAGTCGTCTGATATTTTCAACGGCAGACTGTGAATATCGTGGAAATGCATGTAGTTTGAAGTGTTACCGCAGGATTATGAAATCAAGACACTTGCGCTAAACAAAATCAAACTGTTTATTTTCTAATCGTCTGTCGTTCATGAGACATTTCTCATGATTAGTTCTATGATAAATGTAAACAAAAGATAAAAAATTGTTACGAAAAGTACATTTCTGTACAAAACCAAAACATCTTGACAATAAAATTCAGACTACAAACAATTGTTAGTACAGTCCGAGACCATTATACACACATCTCAGGTAAAGTATCTGTATAAAAATGAAACAAAAGAAGCTTCAATATGTCCATTTGAATAGTGTTTTTGTAGATTCAGAACCAGTTTTATTTAAATAAAGGCAACCGCCCTAAAGTGAATTATTTTTCAAAAAGATTTTGGTAAACCCTAAATATAAACATTCTTTTCGTCATGATTTCTCTTCTCACCAAACGGTTAAAATTACGGGCTGTAATGATGTCCGTGAAACGTCTTTAGTACGTCCGAATTAACATGACGTCTAGTCCAATCAGAGTCAGCGTTGTGATGCATCGTCCAATCATATTGAAGATGACGTCTTATTGTTGTTGCTATAGATTCCATTACGTCTAAAGATGCCGCCTCGGCACGAGTAGCTCCGATTTTTCGGTTTGTGCAAACAAAACACATCATTAGACAATATTATTATGAATAAACATATTCCGAAAAGAAATCGACGCATTTGTGCATTAGACAGCCGAGATAACATTGTTAAATCGCGTAGAATTGGAGAAGCAAAAGAAAATTCAGATTCTAACATTCGGCAAGATAATGATATCACGTCTTTCGTTGAAACGTCAGTGAATTTGTCTGATAGCGAGACATCAACTTCATCATTTGGGAAATGCTTATCATCTACATCAATTGATACGCTAAAAGATGCCGATGATCTGCTTAATGAGTTAGATGGCATACTACCATCTACTTCTAAAGGTACTACTGTACACACTACACCGGATAATCCTAAAAGAATCGGACCCATTTATGCACTGGACAATCAAGGTAACATTGAAAAATCACGAAGAATTATTGAAGAAACAAAGGAACATTCTGATTCTAGCATTCAGTCAATTAATAATGTCATGTCAGTTGTTGGACCTTCAGTGACTTTGTCTAATAGCGATACACCAGTTTCGTCAACTGGGGCGTACTTATCTTCTAAAACAATTGATACACTAAAAGATGCCGATGATCTGCTTAATGAGTTAGATGGCATGCTACCATCTACTTCTAAAGGTATTACTGAACACACTACAACGGATAATTATATGGAGAAGACAAACACATTCAGAACAGCAGAAAAAAATGTCGACGTAAACGGGGATGAGAGCAAAGCAGAAAATACAGAGATGGATAGAATCGATAGCAGAGCAAGAACGGTAAGCAATGCTAATGTTAACATGGAAGAAATTGTGAAAGCGTCTATGGAGATGCAAGACGATGTTTGGCAAATAAATGTAATAGAAGCTCGTGATTTGACTGAAAATATAATAGACACTGCATACGGCTCAGAAACAGATATAACAGTAGCTGGATTATCTCCAATTAAACCATCTACTCCTATAGTCTACATCAAAGATGATATGCTTGATAAAAAAGTAAAGAAGTCAGAAGCTGTGGACCTTACAAAAATTCTTTATTCCGTTAGAAATAATGGTGGTCTTGAAGATGACGCAGTATGTGAGAAAGTCGATGTCAATAAATGTGTACATGAAACAGGATCTATAGTAATAAGTATTCCTTCAGTTCTTACGGTAACATCAGGAAATCAGGATGTTGCACCAACATTACCAGGTGAAGTTATCATTGAACCAGGTAAACATGAGAGATTTATTATCAACAGGAAAACAGAAATAGATAATGACGATATCGGTGAAGTAAGAAAAAAGAAAAGAAAAATGAAAACACTGAAAGAACTTTTCTGTGGATGTATTTGGGGGAAGAGAAAAACGGAAGTAGAATCTCTATCTGATAAAATGAGACAAGCATGGGAAGATGAAGCAGTTGTCAAGAATGAGAAAGTGGTATTTGACAAAGTGCAATATTTTGACAAGGAAGTCAAACAAGAAGATGAATTTCTGCATTTTGAAGAATTTGACGAAAGCAAGGAAAATTGTTTCAGAAGATTGTGGAAAATGGTTAGAGAGTGTATATGAACATATATGTGACGGACGATATATTGTTTTAATTGAACTTTGATTTTATTAATTGATGAATTTATAGATTGATTTCTGTGACTTGATAATCTGTTTAGCTGTGTGGTGATCAATCAATCAATCAGTCAAAAGTTCGTCTTGTTGCAATACACTAAAATAAATAAACTCAAAAATATTCTGATATATCAGTTTGTTTGTTCCTTGCGTTGCTTTTATAAATGCTTACATTATTTACTGGTAGACTTTCTTACAAAGTATGTGTCTGTGACAATTTTCTAAATAAAGAAACATAAATATGCACAAGACATGTCAACACAAACGTTTTAACTAAAAGGTTTACGTGTTGAAAATATACATTTAATATTATATGCAAATAAAGACGTAATATAGAAAATCTACCATCGTGGTTTGCTCTAGGGTGAGTTATTAATATACGACAAAGTAAGATGTTCAAATCGCGCCCACTGACATATCTCTTCTATTGTCAATTCATTTATTAAGTTGAGAAGTAAATCGGTTCTGTTGGTAATGTGTTTTCGCTGTAAAAAATTAATTGAAGTAGAGACTAATTTCAATTATGACATTTGAAACCCAACAACAGTATAATCATAATCTACATGTATCAGGCAAAATAATACACGCACTATGCATCAGCTCCAGTTAGTGGTCTGACTGCTAACAATTCCAACACGATGTATTACCGATAACCAAGAACAGATCAAAGCAGTAATAAGACTAACGATTGACTAACAAGCGAACAAAGAAACACAAAAGATGAGTACTTAAAGTACATGTACAACATGTACGTTTATTGTCATACTTGGTAACTACAAGTATACGACAAAGTGGAATATTTTCAAGAGGAAGCCAAACAAAAAGACAAATTCTTACATTTTGAAATATTTAATGAAAGCAGCGAAAATTGTTTAATAAGATTCTTGAAAAGAATTTAGAGGACATGAATGAAGAGATATGCGTTGATGATCATGAAGACTGAGGTAACGCTGTTTTCACAGACTGATTTGATGATTAATACAGCAATCGCTATATTGTGAATATGTTAATATTTTTTGTCATGAAATATGGTATTTACATGAAAATATATATATAAATGTCAAAAAAAATTCGCACGTTACGCGTGCGATAAGTTGCGAGTACGGTAACACAATGACATAACGTACAATTCACACTGAACCTAGACCCCTAGCCTACTTTTTCAGTTCCCACCCTAACTAGAAATCCTGAATTTACCTATGTTGTTGGCCAAGTTTCGATTTTCATTGTTAACAAGCAATTGTGAAGTCATTTTTAATCAAGGACCCTACGTTAATTTAGTTAATGTGGGAGCCCCTGCTTTAACATACAATTTTTTATTGTGAACTATTTGCTGCGAATTCATATTTTTTTCTTATAAGTAAATTATTGACATTGATGTGACTGAGGTAAGAAGTGAAACAGAGAATTAGCAGATATCATTCGTAATTTCAATATTTAGAAAATTTATTTTTTATGTTTTTATACAGCAGATGGTTTTATATTTTGACAAAGCAAAACTTTTTAATAATGAATGACATGGCATTTTCATGATAGCAAGTACAACTCATATTTTGTCACTTTTCAGTGGTGAAAAGAATGGAAATGTTTAATTTTACAGTTAGACAAACGTAGAGTGAATGTATGAAATTAAATTACTGATTTGAACCCCTACACAGTATACAAAATGCTGTATGAATTTATGCTATTGTATTATAGTTCAAAATAACTTCAGGGTTATTTAAGTACTACAGTAAAACCTCGATTATCCGAAATCGGCGGGACCGAAAAATTATTTCGGATAATCCGAGGTTTCGGATAATTCGGGGTAATGGAAATCTAGAGTGTTTTTACAAGAAAATAAAGGGAGAACACTCCAAAATACATATGGCGAACAGGTAAATTTATCAAATTTGATCAGTTAATGAAATACAATGAATACACATGTTATAAGAATATTGCAAGCATACGTTTTCAATAAAACGAACACTGAAATAATGTCAAAGTCCGAAACAAAAATCCATTACATAGTTACAAACACGAACCAGCATCACTCATATCTTTGTCGTGCGAAGTATGTAACAATTATGGGAACTACGAAAAATAAAGTGAACACTTTTAATGTTAATTGCATATTAAAGTCAAATTATGACATCATTAAACTTCTTCTATTAAAGCAATTTATTAATAAAACAAAAATTAGGGGTGAATCATCCAACCGAATTCGCATCATAATCAGGATAATTATCTTCCCGAAATTACAAACAATAAATCAAACAAACAATACTTTGTTAAGTAGGTTTTTATAAATTGTTGTTCACACCCTTTGACACGTTAAACAAATCCTTCAGTGGACAAGTCTGGTCGGTTGGATGTTAATTGTCGATTTCGGATTACAGGTGTGAAAATACAAAATAGTTTGGGGACCTGATTATCACTTCGGATAAGCCATGGTATTCGGATTAAACGATTCGGATAATCGGGGTTATTTTACAATGAAATACATGTATATAGTGAAAAAATCGGGACCGTAATGTCTTTTCGGATTACACCAGGTTTTCGGATAATCCGTTGTCGAAAAATCGGGGTTTTACTAAATATAGTTCATTTCATCTCTATAGTGGCCACGAAATCAGGTATAATGTATACAGCATACATTGATATGGCCATACTGATGTTTAAAGACATTTGTATGGTTTCCCACCTTGTGGGTAATCATGATGTATTGTTATTGTAGAAAGGCATACCTTTTGGATCAGTATGGTAAGTTTTTCAGTATTTGCTAAAATTAAAATGCTCAGATAACTTTTTCATTGATAAACATTTTGTACATTTCTGTAATCTGGTAGGGTTTAACATTTATTTATAGTTTTATATAAATTTTGTTCATATATTATTTGCTCAATATATTTCAAATAATGTTAATTATTCATTGCAAAGTGTATCCAAAGAAATCCAGTCAACAGGTCATCAACTGAAGGATTTTGAGGAGGCCATAAAGAAGTGGCTGAGTGGGCCCAGAGATGGTGGAGGTGGGAGGCTAAGGTAAATGGAAGAAATAAGGTTGATGCAAGAAATGCACGAGATGACAATCTTAAGAATCTTTTGATGTGAAAACTTGTTATTATGCTGCATAGTGTGTCATTTCTGCAGTGCCAAACTTTTGTATTTTCAGAACATTTTTGTTATTTTAAATTTAGAAATGTACTTGTTGCATTATATTCTTGTTTTTGTTCTATTTCAGTAGTGTATAAGTGTTGCTAAAACCCACTGTACTGTTAAAATCTATGATGTTTTTGTATTCTTGTCAATCTTTGTATTGTTTTTTTTATTATTTTAGACTTCCTGTATGATTTATTTATGTAATATATTATTTTGTAAATGTTACCAAAGTATTACACGCTGATTTATTTTGCATGAGTCAGCCTGTTGATAATATTAGTTAGAAGGTTTTCAGGAATATTAATTAGATCTGCAGTACATGTTATTTCTTTTAAAGAAAAAATGTGAGGATTATATATTGTTTTGTTTAGTGATCTAAAAGTTTTGATATTGTTCAGCCTGGTTTTATTTTATGATAGTATTGTCACTCTAGATTACTAAGTGCATTATAATTTATGTGCTCAATTCAGGATTTACTTAATATGCAAATGAAGGATTAACTGAATGCAATAAATGTACTTAGGAGAAATTCAATTAATTTATTTTAAATTGGGAATTGTGTTACTACTCTAGTTGTATGATGCTGTTTTTTGCCCTTTCGGAAGTATTATGTGTTAGTGCTTTTATACGAACCTTGCTCTAAGGGGCTAAGGGGAAAATAAGTATGAGGGGTGCAAGTCTATTAATAATAGTCATGTAGCAGTAAGATGACTTCAATCACTTTGGCCAGCTAGTTACTTTTTAATTATACTAGTTTATTATTTTGACATTTTCCTCATTATGTATACCCCACTCAAAGATTTTTAGATTGAGTAGGGCGTTGAGCAACCATTTATTTGTGTAAGTTATTTCTGTATTGTAAGTTATCTCAGTTGTTTACAGCATATCATCACATTATTACATGTAACAATAATAATAGTAATAAGATTGTGCAATTTATTTCACATATGAGGGGGGGACTTATATACAAGTTACATTCATGCTTGTAAATACATTATTGATGATTTATGAATTACTTTTTGAACATTTGTTATTTTCATTAATTTTTGTGAACCACTTCATATCCGAAATACTAGCTACTACCAAATACATCATTTTTTGCCTTAATAATATTATCAGTATTGCATAAGTAATTTGAGGATATCTTTTATCGCAATTGTATATTTTTTCAAGTAAAGTTTAGGACATTTATCAGAAGGGTGTTTTTACCCTGTTTATAGCTTGAGTTCTTTTGTTTAAATTTATCTTGTCGAATTGTGTTTTATTTACGATTGATTGGAAATAAAATGCATTTTAAAATGTAATGCTTTTCATCACTTGAAAGTATGCTTCATACAACCATCTGGGAACCATAAAGACTGCCCATATTGAATTCTATATGGGCACAATATGAGCTGCTCATATGGGGCCAGCATGGATTTTGCAAACGGAATTGGCGTGGGTCCCACGTGGGATTTCATATGGGACCTATACTGGTCCGTACCAATCCCGTTCGCAAAATCCATGCTGGACCCATATGAGCAGCCCATATGGAATTCAATAAGGGGCCCATATGGGTCTCATATTTTTTGCTAACATGGTATTGTCTAATTATATCGTTTACGCACAAAATATCAGCCCACAGACACCACATGAACATCAAAACATCGACAAAAACAATGCGGTAATAACCTGTATACCACCTGTCTATTAAAACATATCATTCTATAATAAGCTGTAATAGAAGCATAAATGTTTCACATACATCCTTACTTTATATGAGTATTTTTAGAGCTTGGCATCATAGAACCGGGTACCAATTAAAACTGATACTGGAATGCAATCACCAGAGACAATTATTTTAGATTTTTTTCACTGGGATTTAACGTTGCATCAAAGCCAGGGTCATCTGGCGAGTTGCCGGGTAGAACAATTGACCGTCCACTAGCTAACAGGACAGCTTACTAACATGTGAAAATTTGTTGACGGGATTCGAACTCACCGCGTTGAAGGGCTGGTGATTACTAGTCAGAGACCATAACAAATCGATCATGGAGGCCTTTTTACATACTTTATATTGCTGATAGTAATATATCATTTGAATGTCTCATTTAATATATTGTATGACTAAAAATAGCATACTTTCATAAATGCATGTGTATGCATGTAACTAATTATTTGTACGATAGCTAGTATTTAATTATCTATTTTTTGACGCCCTTTTTGCCACAAAGCAATATACTATGTGTTGATTAATAATAACAATGACTGTTTTAATGTGTCAATGTTGATGTTAACAATTTCGGATTTTCCACTATTCAATAACAAGTAAGTTTAAAAAATAAGTTGATATTCACCTCATAAAAAAGTGAATAAAACGTACACACTTTCAGCTATTTCTTGAATATTTAAAAACAGTCAAATCTGTGTTTGCGGCCACCATGTTAATAAAGGTCACATTTTGTCTTTCCCAAGTATGACCTTTGTTCGTATATCATTTCACCGTTTTATTTAAATAAAGACAACCGCCCCAAAGTGAATCATCTTTCAAGAAAGATTTGGTAAACCCTAAATATAAACATGATTTTCGTCATGATTTCTCTTCTCACCAAACGGTTAAAATTCCGGGATGTAATGATGTCCGTGAAACGCATCTTAATACGTCCGAAATAACATGACGTTTAGTCCAATCAAACGTCAGCGTTATGATACATCATCCAATCATATTGAAGATAACGTCTTATTGTTGTTGCTATAGACTTCATTACGTCTAAAGATGCCGCCGCGGCGCGAGTAGCCCCGAATTTGCGCTTGGTGCAATCAAAAACACATCATTAGACAAGATTATTATGGATGAAAATATTCCGAAAAGAAATCGACGAATTTGTACATTAGACAGTCAATGTAACGTTACTAAATCGAGTAGAATTGGAGAAGCCAAGGAAAATTCAGATTCTAACATTCAGCAAGGTAATGATATCACGTCTTTCGTTGAACCGTCAGTGAATTTGTCTGATAGCGATACATCAACTTCATCATTTGGGAAATGCTTATCTTCTACATCAATTGATACGCTAAAAGATGCCGATGATCTGCTTAATGAGTTAGATGGCATACTGCCATCTACTTCTAAAGGTATTACTGTACACACTACGCCTGATAATCCTAAAAGAATTGGACGCATTTATACACAGGACAATAAAGGTAATATTGAAAAATCACGAAGAATTATTGAAGAAACAAAGGTACATTCTGATTCTAGCATTCAATCAATTAATAATGTCATGTCAGTTGTTGGACCTTCAGTGACTTTGTCTACTAGCGATATATCAGTTTTGTCAACTGGGGCGTACTTATCTTCGAAAACAATTGATACACTAAAAGATGCCGATGATCTGCTTAATGAGTTAGATGGCATGCTACCATCTACTTCTAAAGGTATTACTGAACACACTACAACGGATAATCATATTGAGAAGACAAGCTTATTCAGAACAGCAGAAAAAAATGACGACGTAAACGGGGATGAGAGCAAATCAGAAAATACAGAGATGGATAGAATCGATAGCACAGCAAGAACGGTAAGCAATGCTAATGTTAACATGGACGAAATTGTGAAAGCTTCTATGGAGATGCAAGACGGTGTTTGGCAAATAAATGTAATAGAAGCTCGTGATTTGACTGAAAATATAATAGACACTGCATACGGCTCAGAAACAGATATAACAGTAGCTCGATTATCTCCAATTAAACCATCTACTCCTATAGTCTACATCAAAGATGATATGCTTGATAAAAAAGTAAAGAAGTCAGAAGCTATGGACCTTACAAAAATTCTTTATTCCGTTAGAAATAATGGTGGTCTTGAAGATGACGCAGTATGTGAGAAAGTTGATGTCAATAAATGTGTACATGAAACAGGATCTATTGTTATAAGTATTCCTTCAGTTCTTACGGTAACATCAGGAAATCAGGATGTTGCACCAACATTACCAGGTGAAGTTATCATTGAACCAGATAAACATAAGAGATTTATTATCAACAGGAAAACAGAAATAGATAATGACGATATCGGTGAAGTAAGAAAAAAGAAAAGAAAAATGAAAACACTGAAAGAACTTTTCTGTGGATGTATTTGGGGGGAAGAGAAAAACGGAAGTAGAATCTCTATCTGATAAAATGAGACAAGCATGGGAAGATGAAGCAGTTGTCAAGAATGAAAAAGTGGTATTTGACAAAGTGCAATATTTTGACAAGGAAGTCAAACAAGAAGATGAATTTCTGCATTTTGAAGAATTTGACGAAAGCAAGGAAAATTGTTTCAGAAGATTGTGGAAAATGGTTAGAGAGTGTATATGAACATATATATGACAGACGATATATTGTTTTAATTGAACTTTGATTTTACTAATTGATGAATTTATAGATTGATTTCTGTGACCTGATAATCTGTTTAGCTATGTGGTGATCAATCAATCGATCAGTGAAAAATTCGTCTTGTTGCAATACACTAAAATGAATAAACTCAAAAATATCCTGATATATCAGTTTGTTTGCTCCTTGCGTTGCTTCTATAAATGTTTACATTATTAACTGGCAGACTTTTTTTAAATAAAGAAACATAAATGTGCACAAGACATGTCAACACAAACGTTTTAACTAAAAGGTTTACGTGTTGGAAATTATTGAAAACATTTAATATTATATGCAAATAAAGACGTAATAGAGAATATCTACCATCGTGGTTTGCTCTGAAGTGAGTTATTCATATACGACAAAGTAAGATGTTCAAATCGCGCCCACTGACATATCTCTTCTATTGTCAATTCATTTATTAAATTGAGAAGTAAATTGGTTTTGTTGGTAATGAGTTTTCGCTGTAAAAAATTAATTGAAGAAAAGACTAATTTCAATTATGACATTTGAAACCCAACAACAGTATAATCATAATCTACATGTATCAGGCAAAATAATACACGCACTATGCATCAGCACCAGTTAGTGGTCTGACTGCTAACAATTCCAACACGATGTATTACCGGTAACCAAGAACAGATCAAAGCAGTAATAAGACTAACGATTGACTAACAAGCGAACAAAGAAACACAAAAGATGAGTTCTTAAAGTACATGTACAACATGTACGTTTATTGTCATACTTAGTAACTACAAGTATACGACAAAGTGGAATATTTTCAAGAGGAAGCCAAACAAAAAGATAAATTCTTGCATTTTGAAATATTTAATGAAAGCAGCGAAAATTGTTTAATAAGATTCTTGAAAAGAATTTAGAGGACAGGAATGAAGAGATATGCGTTGATCATGAAAACTGAGGTAACGCTGTCTTCACAGACTGATTTAATGATTAATACAGCAATCGCTATAATGTGAATATGTTAATATTTTTATTGTTGTTGAGTTCTTCATTTAGTGTCTCTCTGTTCGAACAGGTGACACATTTGTCGAGCTATATATACATCAATAAATTGATAAATAAAAATGTACTATATTTTCCTGTATTTATTTAGTATTACAGAGTTAAAGAATGCGCACATCTAAGTTTAATAGATTGCACAAGAGCTATTATTTTGTAAGGAGATTTTGTAAGGAGATAAAATTGCCTAAAGTGCTAAAGAAATTCGTAAATCAGTCATAAGTTTCATGATACTGTAACGATCCAGGCTTGCGTTTAGATCAATATCATATACTATCTGTCTTTTATCATTGCATGATTTATTATTATCTATCATTAACTTCAGGGCATTGTTGTATTTGTAAATAGATTTAGATACATATTTCTCAATACCCAACCCACTTTGTTGATATTGATCTCCGTGGTTTTAAACTACATTTGTAGAGGGTTTTGAGTAATCATGTTGATGCTCCATCTTGTATTCAGGTATAATATGTTGATTTTATAATTGTATTGTTCATTATTTGTAGCTATGCACCGTGATTTGCGAACATTCGTAGGTTATTTTTCACGGCAGTTCAAAATGTCATTTTGGGTATTAAAGCGTTGACAATGTGCCATTCATATACTTGGAAACGCGTGTTATTAACTTATAATATTCATAGGTGTTTTAATTATCAAAAATATTACCTTAACAATACTTCACTGAATGTTGTGATCGTTTAATCATGCATTTTATGTTCATATTGACGTTATATACCTCCTGGTTTGTGTTTTTACTGTATCGACACGCGCTCGTGACGCATAGTGTGACGTCATCATCATGTAGTATCAGAGGCCGTTTGGGAAAATTTGGCCCAACACCAAATATGGTAATTTTACGGAAGTTGCCGGAAATATTGCCGGGATGGTTAGTCGGAAGTTGTAACTTGATTATCTCCCTTTCTGAATTGAATTTTCAGAGACACGCAACTTATCCAAGCTTCTTGAGAGTATCTTTTGCTGACATTGTGATATCGAAATAGTTCGTAATTTGTTTTTACGAAAGCCTACTTATTTTGTTTTACCGTTGGCGCTGTACCTTTTTTTCGCGAGGCACGTGTTTTGTAACGACTTTCATTTATCTTCGCGATCCCATCGTCTGATTGAATTATTTTAAAGGTTGCTTTCAACCTTTGCGTGTCGTTTGCTTAAAGCCGAGTGTATTTTCTTTTGATTTTGCGACCTATCTTAATCTTCATCGTCTAAAAACTTATGCATCATGGCCTTTTTGGGGCATCGTTTTTCTCCTTCTAAATTTGCAGAGAATACCATGGCTTTGGTGGCAGGAGATTCCAATGTAAGAAGAATGATTTACATCCCTGGTGACGATAGTCGAGTAAAGTGTTTGCATGTTTCAGGTACTTATTGCATTTACTTTTTTCTGACTCGTTGTTTTTACTAGACTGGTGTTTATTTTGTAATTATAGTAAATCGGGAGTGAGAAAAATCCATTGTCCTAACAGAGGATTGAACCAAGGATCCATAGAACTGTTGGCGGACACTCAACCACATTGCTAAAGAGTTAACCCAACAGCAAGGCTGTTGAAAGTGACCCATATTCAAACAATCGCTACATAATTTTCGATCTTGACTTGAAAATATTGTTTGAAAATGCTGTTTGAACAGGTAAATTTTGAGCTGGGACCAATATGTCCCATATATGAATTATCATTTTTTACATACATGCACATCAAACTGCAAGGAGACCACTGTTATTGTCACTGATCAACAAAACATTTGCCAGTCACTGCTGCAAGTTCTAATACCTATTTATTATTTTTAGACTTCATCTGCAAGAATGTTATCTAGCTAGCGTATGGATTTTTAGTGGTTCTTTTCATGTGATACGCTGCCGAAAATAATATGTTGCACTTGAGGTCTTCCACTCTATAATGGCAATCCTCATGGACCATTTTTAACTTGTCTGTTTCAAAGAAAAAGGTGAGTTATTATGATAGCTGTGGCATTGTTGTTGTTGTAGTTCAAAAACTATAAAGAATTTTGGTAAAAATATTTTTCAGTCATTGTATTTGACATACATATGTTGGCACCGCATGTAGTGCTCTTAATATGACAAAGCACCAGTACCAAATACATGAAGTACATTTACTTGGGCTGGTTCCTGTTCAGTAGACTTCATACCAACTTGGCAACTCACTCTGTACAAAGCATTATGTATCGATAAAACTAGACCTGTCATAATGAAGTTACATTAATATTTCATATTTTACAGACAAGTTTAATTGTTTATCTTATTTCTCTTTCAGGTGCAAAATTTGTTCGGGACAAGAATAACTTTCAGCAATCCTTGGAAACTGAGATCACCCAGAAGTACTTTGATGTTGTGTATTTGCACCTAGGATCAAATGATGTTCTCTGTGCTGAGGATGTTCTCTACAGGTTAAAACTAAATAATTACTGTTATATCAATTTCTTTAATGGAATGATTATTCAATATCTCATATTTTTATCATATCATTTGCTAAAAATACACAGAAAAGATACAAAGCAATCGCACACTTGAGATTAAATTAGTAGCATCAAGATTGGATGCATGATAGTTTATGGCCAGGCACGAAACTATTTGCTCAGCATCTACTCTGATTAGTGTTGTATTGACTAATGTTTAGTGAACTAATTGCTAATGCCAATTATGTACAGGAATATTGCGGAGATGTGCGATGCAATACATGAGGCCAGCCCTAGTATGGACATAGTACTGTGTGAAATTTTGCCACAATGACAGTAGACGAGGCCAGATTTGAGCCAAACAGCTGAGAGAGTTCCAGAGATGGATCATTATGGCCAACCGACTACTTTGGGAATTTTCTCAATGTATTCCTTATGTGAGATTTTTTAGCTATGGAAGCCATTCAGTGGTATGAAATGTATTTTTATCTTGAGAAGCTGAAGAAGCCAATGTGCCACTTACTCCCTGTCTTTCATTTGACTCATTTCTCTGGTATTGAATTATATCTCCTAAAGTGGAACTGCAAATGTTTGTATTGCCCTGTTTGTGAGTCAATTTACTTCACACAAAGTGTCAGCTAACCTAATTTTAAAATGGTAAAATTTATAACAATATCAGTTTCAAATCTAGTATTACCCACATTTTCATGTTCAATTATAATTAACTAGCAAAATGACCATCTATAAAGTTCCTTACTTTTGTACTTGTTTCTGTGATTTATAGTTTTAGTTTAGACTGTTTGATATTTAATGAATATTGTTTTACCCAATTCAACTCTATTTTTTTTATTGAAAATTGTTTAATAATGAATAGTCAATTTGTTAATGAATTCTTTGAATTTGTTAATCATTTATTTACTGAACAATGTAGGTTTTGTTATTGATCAATATGCACAGAGCATGGCACCAATAATTTACTTAGTTAAAATTCTTTTCGTTTTCAGCTTTTGAATTTCTTGTCAATGATGAATTGCATCTACAAATGGATGGAGCAAAGCAGTGCTTTGAGGCAATATGTGATGACTTCTGGACATTTTACATTGAAGATACAGAGGTTACTCAAGATGATGTCTGTGATGACTGGTCAGCAATCCCTGTGGAGTCAGCGGTACTGATTGAAGGAGTGAAACATGAATCTTCCTAGATGCATTCCTATGCATCTGTTCTAAAATCGGTACTCAATTAATTGAATTATGTGGAATGCTTTAATTTAAATGTTTTAATTGAAAAGTTTGCTTTTTGAGAAGTGATCAATTATTTAACAGTAATGGATGTTGTATTAGCTGTTTTTACCAACATGAAATCTGTAACTTCAAAAATAACAAAATTGTACTTACTAGAATGCAGACTTTGTTTCAAGTACTGTTTGTTGTTTTGTTTACTAGAGCCCCCCCCCATGCTGGCGTTAGCTTCACACGCAGACCAAAAAAGAGCCTGACCAACCATATGAAGGTAATTAATATTTACTTTTTGTGAAGGTTATGTACCTTGATATTACTATAAAACTGGCTTGCTGCATTGCTACGTTGTGTATACTATTACATTGTACCTAGTAATAAATTTCAATCTTTAAGAATATGATATATATAAATAATGTGTATTATTCCATAAACAAGAAAATGTGTAACCTATGAATTTTTTGTCAATGGATTTGTTTGAGTATCACTTTTTTTAGATATTAAAGAAAAAGGTTTTGTCTAAAGTACACACCAAGAAAAAGATTTGCAAGAAAAATTGTAGCAGAAGACCAAAAAAGGTGATTATTTTTACTATATTTGAGTATGCCTTTCATGTTTTTACTGAATAGTGTATAGATTTTATGGTATAATAAATACAAACATTGAAAAAAAACAACTGAATAAATCATTGTTGTTTTTCTATGATCAGGAATTTGCATACATATGTTTATATACTCAGTGCAGTAGTTTAAAATCACTTGCATTTTAATTCATTCAATTTCTTGTAGGTAAATGAAGTTTCTATTCATGCTTGATTCTCCAATAAACCTGCTATGCTCCAGTGTTCTTATCTTGATGTTTCCTACCTCCATAATCAGAAATTACAGGAAATTTGATTAATTTGCATTTGTTCATAATGATATTTAATTTATTGTTTCAGCACTTTACCAAAGTCTTCACTAGGTATACTAGTTATTAACAAAATATACATATATTGTTATGTCCATGTTTTTGTTTCTTATTCATTTGATTAAATTGAAAACATTGAAAGAAATCGATTAACGGTACCATCACAAGTTTTGTCTATTTTTTTCTTGAGTAAAACTATGTACACCAGGCTTCTCAAAACTGCTGGAATACTTGCCTGACGTTTGGTCAGGCAAAGTTAGAATTTCTGTCTGACCAAATGGAAATTTGTCTGACCAAGTATATTATAAATAAGTGATAAATACTGTAAATTTTGTTTGACTGCCAAACAAAAAAAGTTATTGGACTTGTTCGAAATTTACCTGACATGTCTGACGGTCCAGCAACTTTCGGGAAGCCTGTGTACACATGCATTAGGAATAGAAATCTATATGATTAG